>CM034546.1:75556056-76756056 GCA_020055645.1 Tomocerus qinae
CTAATACAACTATTTTCTTTTGGGTGTTAAACTGCATTATTTTCATTAAATTTCTGTTAAATTAAAGCAAAGATTCTTCTTGTTAGGTTATTAATTTATAAATCGAGTCATTAGCATAGGTATTGTTTCAGCGCAGTACATCATTAATGTGAATACCTATCATTGACAGATACTGTTGCGAGTCAAAAATATCCAAAAACCTTCTGTTCATTTATAGTGGTTGCAGAAACTTTCAGGAACTACTATAAATCTAATTAATTTGTGCCTAATATAAACTGAATTATTCCACCATGTATGTAAAATATCTGGAACATTTGTTAATTTTTGAAATTTAGAAATACAAATGCAACTATTTTTTATGGGTTTTAAACTGCACCATTTTTCATAAAATTTCTGGTTAAATAAAACAAAGATGCTTCTATTTAGGTTATTAATTTATAAATCGAATCATTAGCATAGGTATTGATTCAGCGCATTACATCATTAATTTCAATACCTAACCTTAATATATACTTTCCTCGAGTCAAAAACATCCATACAACCTTCTATTCATTTAAGGTGATTGCTGCAACTTTCAGGGACCTACTACAGATCTAATTAAATTGTGCCTAATATAAACAAAATTATTAAACCATTTATGTAAAATATCTGGAATATTCGTTAATTTTTGAAATTTAGAAATACTAATGCAACTATTTTTTTATGGGTATTAAACTGCATCATTTTTCATTAAATTTTATCTAAATTAAAACAAAAACGCTTCTATTTAAGATAATAATTTATAAATTGAGTCATTAGAATAGGTTATGTTTCAGCGCAGTACATCATTATTGTCAATACGAAACATTGACAGATACTGATAGATTTATTTAAGGTGATTGCAGAAACTTTCAGGGACCTACTTTAGATCTAATTAAATTGTTCCTAATATAGACATAATTATTATACCATGTATGTAAAATATTTAGAAAATTTGTTAATTTTTGAAATTTAGAAATTCCAATACAACTATTTTCTTTTGGGTGTTAAACTGCATTATTTTCATTAAATTTCTGTTAAATTAAAGCAAAGATTCTTCTTGTTAGGTTATTAATTTATAAATCGAGTCATTAGCATAGGTATTGTTTCAGCGCAGTACATCATTAATGTGAATACCTATCATTGACAGATACTGTTGCGAGTCAAAAATATCCAAAAACCTTCTGTTCATTTATAGTGGTTGCAGAAACTTTCAGGGACTACTATAAATCTAATTAATTTGTGCCTAATATAAACTGAATTATTACACCATGTATGTAAAATATCTGGAACATTTGTTAATTTTTGAAATTTAGAAATACTAATGCAACTATTTTTTATGGGTTTTAAACTGCAAAATTTTTCATAAAATTTCTGTTTAATTAAAACAAAGATGCTTCTATTTAGGTTATTAATTTATAAATCGAATCATTAGCATAGGTATTGATTCAGCGCATTACATCATTAATGTCAATACCTAACCTTAATATATACTGTCCTCGAGTCAAAAATATCCTTACAACCTTCTATTCATTTAAGGTGATTGCTGCAACTTTCAGGGACCTACTACAGATCTAATTAAATTGTGCCTAATATAAACTGAAATATTATACCCTGTATGTAAATTATGTGGAACATTTCTTCATTTTTGAAATTTAAAAATACTAATGCAACTATTTTTTAATCAATCTTAAACTGCATCATTTTTAATAAAATTTTTGGTTAATTAAAACAAAGATGCTTCTATTTAGGTTATTAATTTATAAATCGAATCATTAGCATAGTTATTGATTCAGCGCAGTACATCATTAATGTCAATACCTAACCTTAATATATAATGTCCAATAAATTATTAAACCATTTATGTAAAATATCTGGAATATTCGTTAATTTTTGAAATTTAGAAATACTAATGCAACTATTTTTTTATGGGTATTAAACTGCATCATTTTTCATTAAATTTCATCTAAATTAAAACAAAAATGCTTCTATTTAAGTCAATAATTTATAAATTGAGTCATTAGAATAGGTTATGTTTCAGCGCAGTACATCATTAATGTCAATACGAAGCATTGACAGATACTGATAGATTTATTTAAGGTGATTGCAGAAACTTTCAGGGACCTACTTTAGATCTAATTAAATTGTTCCTAATATAGACATAATTATTATACCATGTATGTAAAATATTTAGAAAATTTGTTAATTTTTGAAATTTAGAAATACTAATACAACTATTTTCTTTTGGGTGTTAAACTGCATTATTTTCATTAAATTTCTGTTAAATTAAAGCAAAGATTCTTCTTGTTAGGTTATTAATTTATAAATCGAGTCATTAGCATAGGTATTGTTTCAGCGCAGTACATCATTAATGTGAATACCTATCATTGACAGATACTGTTGCGAGTCAAAAATATCCAAAAACCTTCTGTTCATTTATAGTGGTTGCAGAAACTTTCAGGGAATACTATAAATCTAATTAATTTGTGCCTAATATAAACTGAATTATTACACCATGTATGTAAAATATCTGGAACATTTGTTAATTTTTGAAATTTAGAAATACTAATGCAACTATTTTTTATGGGTTTTAAACTGCACCATTTTTCATAAAATTTCTGGTTAATTAAAACAAAGATGCTTCTATTTAGGTTATTAATTTATAAATCGAATCATTAGCATAGGTATTGATTCAGCGCATTACATCATTAATGTCAATACCTAACCTTAATATATACTGTCCTCGAGTCAAAAATATCCTAACAACCTTCTATTCATTTAAGGTGATTGCTGCAACTTTCAGGGACCTACTACAGATCTAATTAAATTGTGCCTAATATAAACAAAATTATTAAACCATTTATGTAAAATATCTGGAATATTCGTTAATTTTTGAAATTTAGAAATACTAATGCAACTATTTTTTATGGGTATTAAACTGCATCATTTTTCATTAAATTTCATCTAAATTAAAACAAAAATGCTTCTATTTAAGTCAATAATTTATAAATTGAGTCATTAGAATAGGTTATGTTTCAGCGCAGTACATCATTAATATCAATACGAAACATTGACAGATACTGATAGATTCATTTAAGGTGATTGCAGAAACTTTCAGGGACCTACTTTAGATCTAATTAAATTGTTCCTAATATAGACATAATTATTATACCATGTATGTAAAATATTTAGAAAATTTGTTAATTTTTGAAATTTAGAAATACTAATACAACTATTTTCTTTTGGGTGTTAAACTGCATTATTTTCATTAAATTTCTGTTAAATTAAAGCAAAGATTCTTCTTGTTAGGTTATTAATTTATAAATCGAGTCATTAGCATAGGTATTGTTTCAGCGCAGTACATCATTAATGTGAATACCTATCATTGACAGATACTGTTGCGAGTCAAAAATATCCAAAAACCTTCTGTTCATTTATAGTGGTTGCAGAAACTTTCAGGGACTACTATAAATCTAATTAATTTGTGCCTAATATAAACTGAATTATTCCACCATGTATGTAAAATATCTGGAACATTTGTTAATTTTTGAAATTTAGAAATACAAATGCAACTATTTTTTATGGGTTTTAAACTGCACCATTTTTCATAAAATTTCTGGTTAAATAAAACAAAGATGCTTCTATTTAGGTTATTAATTTATAAATCGAATCATTAGCATAGGTATTGATTCAGCGCATTACATCATTAATTTCAATACCTAACCTTAATATATACTTTCCTCGAGTCAAAAACATCCATACAACCTTCTATTCATTTAAGGTGATTGCTGCAACTTTCAGGGACCTACTACAGATCTAATTAAATTGTGCCTAATATAAACAAAATTATTAAACCATTTATGTAAAATATCTGGAATATTCGTTAATTTTTGAAATTTAGAAATACTAATGCAACTATTTTTTTATGGGTATTAAACTGCATCATTTTTCATTAAATTTTATCTAAATTAAAACAAAAACGCTTCTATTTAAGATAATAATTTATAAATTGAGTCATTAGAATAGGTTATGTTTCAGCGCAGTACATCATTATTGTCAATACGAAACATTGACAGATACTGATAGATTTATTTAAGGTGATTGCAGAAACTTTCAGGGACCTACTTTAGATCTAATTAAATTGTTCCTAATATAGACATAATTATTATACCATGTATGTAAAATATTTAGAAAATTTGTTAATTTTTGAAATTTAGAAATTCCAATACAACTATTTTCTTTTGGGTGTTAAACTGCATTATTTTCATTAAATTTCTGTTAAATTAAAGCAAAGATTCTTCTTGTTAGGTTATTAATTTATAAATCGAGTCATTAGCATAGGTATTGTTTCAGCGCAGTACATCATTAATGTGAATACCTATCATTGACAGATACTGTTGCGAGTCAAAAATATCCAAAAACCTTCTGTTCATTTATAGTGGTTGCAGAAACTTTCAGGGACTACTATAAATCTAATTAATTTGTGCCTAATATAAACTGAATTATTACACCATGTATGTAAAATATCTGGAACATTTGTTAATTTTTGAAATTTAGAAATACTAATGCAACTATTTTTTATGGGTTTTAAACTGCAAAATTTTTCATAAAATTTCTGTTTAATTAAAACAAAGATGCTTCTATTTAGGTTATTAATTTATAAATCGAATCATTAGCATAGGTATTGATTCAGCGCATTACATCATTAATGTCAATACCTAACCTTAATATATACTGTCCTCGAGTCAAAAATATCCTTACAACCTTCTATTCATTTAAGGTGATTGCTGCAACTTTTAGTGACCTACTACAGATCTAATTAAATTGTGCCTAATATAAACTGAAATATTATACCCTGTATGTAAATTATGTGGAACATTTCTTCATTTTTGAAATTTAAAAATACTAATGCAACTATTTTTTAATCAATCTTAAACTGCATCATTTTTAATAAAATTTTTGGTTAATTAAAACAAAGATGCTTCTATTTAGGTTATTAATTTATAAATCGAATCATTAGCATAGTTATTGATTCAGCGCAGTACATCATTAATGTCAATACCTAACCTTAATATATAATGTCCGCGAGTCTAAAATATCCAAACAACCTTTTATTCATTTAAGATGATTGCTGCAACTTTCAGGGACCTACTACAGATCTAATTAAATTGTGCCTAATATAAACATAATTATTAAACCATGTATGTCAAATATCTGGAATATTCGTTAATTTTTGAAATTTAGAAATACTAATGCAACTTTTTTCTTATGGGTATTAAACTGCATCATTTTTCATTAAATTTCAATTAAATGAAAACAAAAATGCTTCTATTTAAGTCAATAATTTATAAATTCAGTCATTAGCATTAAATTGCTCCTAATATAGACATAATTATTATATTATGTATGTAAAATATTTTGAAAATTTGTTAATTTTTGAAATTTAGAAATACTAATACAGCTATTTTCTTTTGGGTGTTAAACTGTATTATTTTCATTAAATTTCTGTTAAATTAAAGCAAAGATGCTTCTACTTAGGTTATTATTTTATAAATCGAGTCATTAGCATAGGTATTGTTTCAGCGCAGTACATCATTAATGTGAATACCTATCATTGACAGATACTGTTGCGAGTCAAAAATATCCAAAAACCTTCTGTTCATTTATAGTGGTTGCAGAAACTTTCAGGGACTACTATAAATCTAATTAAATTGTGCCTAATATAAACTGAATTATTATACCCTGTATGTAAATTATGTGAAACATTTCTTCATTTTTGAAATTTAAAAATACTAATGCAACTATTTTTTATGGGTGTTAAACTGCATCATTTTTCATAAAATTTCTGGTTAATTAAAACAAAGATGCTTCTATTTAGGTTATTAATTTATAAATCGAATCATTAGCATAGTTATTGATTCAGCGCAGTACATCATTAATGTCAATACCTAACCTTAATATATACTGTCCGCGAGTCTAAAATATCCAAACAACCTTTTATTCATTTAAGATGATTGCTGCAACTTTCAGGGACCTACTACAGATCTAATTAAATTGTGCCTAATATAAACTGAATTATTATACCATGTATGTGAAATATCTGGAACATTTGTTAATTTTTGAAATTTAGAAATACTAATGCAACTATTTTTTATGGGTGTTAAACTGCACCATTTTTTATAAAATTTCTTAATAATTAAAACAAAGATGCTTCTATTTAGGTTATTAATTTATAAATCGAATCATTAGCATAGGTATTGTTTCAGCGCAGTACATCATTAATCTCAATACGAAACATTAATAGACACTTTCCTCGAGTCAAAAATATCCAAACAACCTTCTATTCATTTAAGGTGATTGCTGCAACTTTCAGGGAACTACTACGGATCAAATTAATTTGTGCCTAATATAAACATAATTATTATACCTTGTATGTAATTTATGTGGTACATTTCTTAATTTTTTGAAATTTAGAAATACTAATGCAACTATTTTCTTATGGGTATTAAACTGCATCATTTTTCATTAAATTTCTGGTTAATTAAAGCAAAGATGCTTCTTGTTAGGTTATTAATTTATAAATCGAATCATTAGCGAACGTATTGATTCAGCGCAGTACATCATTAATGTCAATACGAAACATTGACAGATTGTGTCCTCGAGTCAAAAAAATCTAAACAACCTTATGATCATTTAATGTGATTGCAGAAACTTTCAGGGACCTACTATAGATCTATTTAAATTGGGCCTTATATAAACATAATTATTATACCTTGTATAAAAATTATGTGGTACATTTCTTAATTTTTGAAATTTAAAAATGCTAATGCAACTATTTTCTAATGGGTGTTAAAGTGCATCATTTTTCATTATATTTCTGGTTAATTAAAACAAGATGCTTCTACTTAGGTTATTAATTTATAAATCGAATCATTAGCATAGTTAATGTTTCAGCGCAGTACATCATTACTCTGAATACCTATCATTGACAGATACTGTCGCCAGTCAAAAATATCCAATTAACCTTCTTTTTATTTATAGTGATTGCAGAAACTTTCAGGGCGCTACTATAAATCTAATTAAATTGTGCCTAATATAAACTGAAATATTATACCCTGTATGTAAATTATGGGGAACATTTCTTCATTTTTGAAATTTAAAAATACTAATGCAACTATTTTCTTATGGATCTTAAACTGCATCATTTTTCATAAAATTTCTGATTAATTAACACAAAGATGCTTCTATTTAGGTTATTAATTTATAAATCGAATCATTAGCAAACGTATTGATTCAGCGCAGTACATCATTAATGTCAATACCTAACCTTAATATATACTGTCCTCAAGTCAAAAATATCCTAACAACCTTCCATTCATTTAAGGTGATTGCTGCAACTTTCAGGCACCTACTACAGATCTAATTAAATTGTGCCTAATATAAACATAATTATTAAACTATGTATGTAAATTATCTGGAATATTCGTTAATTTTTGAAATTTAGAAATACTAATGCAACTATTTTCTTATGGGTATTAAACTGCATCCTTTTTCAATAAATTTCAATTAAAATAAAACAAAAATGCTTCTATTTTAGTCAATAATTTACAAATTGAGTCATTAGAATAGGTATTGTTTCAGCGGAGTACATTATTATTGTCAATACGAAACATAGATAGATACTGTCCTTGAGTCAAATATATCCAAGCAGCATTCTATTCATTTAAGGTGATTGCAGGCACTTTCAGGGACCTACTTTAGATCTAATTAAATTGTTCCTAACATAGACATAATTATTATACCATGTATGTAAAATATTTAGAAAGTTTGTTAATTTTTTTAAATTTAGAAATACCAATACAAATTTTTTCTTTTGGGTGTTAACCTGCATCATTTTTCATGAAATTTCTGGTTAATTAAAGCAAAGATGCTTCTTGTTAGGTTATTAATTTATAAATCGAATCATTAGCATAGGAATTGTTTCAGCGCAGTACATCATTAATGTGAATACCTATTATTGACAGATACTGTCGCGAGTCAAAAATATCCAAACAACCTTCTGTTCATTTATAGTAATTGCAGAAACTTTCAGGGCACTATTATAATTCTAATTAAATTGTGCCTAATATAAACTGAATCATTATACCCTATATGTAAATTATGTGGTACATTTTTTAGTTTTTGAAATTTAAAAATACTAATGCAACTATTTTCTTATGGATCTTAAACTGCATCATTTTTCATAAAATTTCTTGTTAATTAAAACAAAGATGCTTCTATTTAGGTTATTAATTTATAAATAGAATCATTAGCATAGGTATTGATTTCGCGCAGTACATCATTAATGTCAATACCTAACCTTAATATATACTTTCCTCGAGCCAATAATATCCATACAACCTTCTATTCATTTAAGGTGATTGCTGCAACTTTCAGGGACCTACTACAGATCTAATTAAATTGTGCCTAATATAAACATAATTATTTAACCATGTATGTAAAATATCTGGAATATTCGTTAATTTTTGAAATTTAGAAATACTAATGCAATTATTTTCTTATGGGTATGAAACTGCATCATTTTTCATTAAATTTCAATTAAATTAAAGCAAAAATGTTTTTATTTAATTCAATAATTTATAAATTTAGTCATTAGCATAGGTATTGTTTCAGCGCAGTACATCATTATTGTCAATACGAAACATTGACAGATACTGTGATGAAATGCCCAAAAAGGGTAAAATAAATGTATGATTAATAATAAGTAGGTAGTTAATTTTATTTATTTAACTCTATGCATAAGGAATAATTAGGTACATGAATGTGGTATTCCATATTAATAATTAAGAGAAGAATAAGGATTAAATTTAGCATGTAGAGATACAAACCATAATTTGCTGACAAGCAAAACAAAACAAAACATTGTATAAAAATTACATCATGAGTGTCGTGCATGTATGAGGAATGCAAAGAGAAGACAATAAAATTAAAAGAGCTGAAATGGGACTTGAACTTCTGCTCTTGATGCAAACGGACATATACGTATTTCTTTGTTCTTTTATTTTGCGCATATACCAGAAATTGAACTGTAAGTTAATTTCCATTAAGATATTTTTGGGTAAAAAGCCTACAGTAAAACTGAGGGAACTTGACTAACGGCCCTTGAAGGGTGAGTTCCTGACATGGCGACCATGACAGGACCCGTGGAGGGTACCTTCGCCTGAAGGGCCCAACGAAACGGGAAACTGAGAAGTGAATCCAGAGTGAATCTTCGGATCAAAGGACAAACGAAAATCAGTGATTAAAGGACAAACGAGAATTAGTGATTATAGGACATTTATATTAAGTGAAAATCTTTAACTAAAAGGACATTATAAATTAGTGAAAGTTTTTGATTAAAGGACAATCTTAATAAGTGAAAATTTTCGATTAAAGGACAATTTTAATAAGTGAAAATCTCCGATTAATGGACATTGTTGGGTGATCACTGGACAGTGGAAGTGTGCAAAAATCTCAGAATGGTATACAAAATTTTCTTCGGAAACAAAGTAAGTAAATTCTTATATTGTCTCTAAGGACAGAACTGGGATAAATAAGGTAATTTTCGATTGAAAATTTTTAAGTCATACAAAATTATCTATAAATGAATACGAAAATAAATATTGAAAAAGTGGACACCGAGCGAGTCCAAATAATTTAAAGTGGCCACGCCCACCCCAAGATCCACGCCGATTTTTTTTGAAAATTCGGTACTTGTAAATTTGCAAATAAAAAAGTGAAGTAGGGGATACATGGGACATTATCTACTCCACAATAATTCCATCATTTTTCTGTCTTTTTAAATAAAAAGACAGTGGCGACAAACAATATTTACCAGAAATTTTAGAAAAACGTCATACCTAAATATTAGCGAAGTTACCCGTCCACGACGGGCAAACAAAAATATAAATAAACTCTTTTCTAACCAGGGCCGCAGCCAGAAAAAAATTTCGGGAGGGGCACCGAGAAAAAATTTTTTTGCGATTTTAGACAGGGTGAGCGCTGGAGACGAGAGGAATACACGTGCTTCAGCTGAAAGAAGAGCAAGGGAAGCAGTGCTGGTACTAAGGGGAACCCCCCTAGAAATCCGTTTATAGAGGATGATACAGACGAAGAGCACCAGAGGTCAAATGCCTCTAGCCCCATTTCTGAGAAAAGTCAAGAAGCACCGCCGCACGTCCCCGACATGGAAACGTTAGAGGCGTTGCCGAAGCAGCATCAAAAAGACACAGATGAATTAAAAAGAAAGCAGGCTGAAGTTCAGGCCAATTTTGATGTCGTCCTCGCATTAAGGGACGAGATGGTAGCCGTCAGGGATCAGTTGAAGGCTGAGAACGTAAGAAGTACCAACGCTAGAAGGGCAGTAAGGGAACCACCGCCAACTTCTACTCCAACCGGACCTCCTGGTCGTGAAACTATCCGTGCACAGTTGTTGAGACTCTTCGATACTGACCCAGAGGCAGGCACAAGTAACACCGGTAGACCCTATGCAGCCACCGGCAATCCGGCGAGGTCAATCCCCTCCGACGGTAGGCAGAGCCGTATGTCCTACCATATCCTTCCTCGGACACCAGCTAACAATGACGAGGAAATAGGTCTACTGGCACAACAATCAGCCCCCACATTTGGAGTGAACATATTACAATCATTCCATACAATGTTCGTTGGAGACAGCAGAGAGCCTGGAATGGCAAAAGAATTCTTACGAAAGTACGAATCCATGACGTCAGCCATGACCCAAGCTGAGAAGAAGAAACATTTTGCATCAGTTTTGGGCGGAACAGCATCCATGTGGTTGGAATTGTTCATCGCAAAAATGAACGAAGAAGAGTTAGAAGATGATGGACATGGAATTATGGTTGGCGGCTTCGCGAAAGTGACATGGCCAGAACTAAAAAAGGAATTCTTATTGGAGTTTGATAAGAATAATGCTCAGGCATTTATCGTCATGCAGATGCGACCGGATGAGTCGGCTTCAACATTCTTTATACGAATCAATATTCATTCTTTATAGCAGTCATCTCGAAGCAGGAAGTCCTCTCAGCGAAGAGATGCTGATACAACAGATTATAGAAAAACTTAATGACTTCTATTATGAAAAAGTGGTCAACAAGTTTCCCGAGTCTTGATAGTTTAAAGAGAAAGATGAACGAAATAGACGCAGGGAGACAAGCGGTTAACCGAAAAAGAGCTCAAAGTAACGGAACCAAGAGGGTTGCTACGATGAAATCCACGGAAGAGCCGCCGGAAAAGATTGCAGCTCTCATCATGGAATTCGGAAAACAAATTGATGACAGGTTTACAAAGATGCAGAAAGCTTGGACTACAAGCGGAAGGCCATTGTGATAAGAAAAATATCTCCTCAGATGATAATGACATTATGAACACATATTAGCTTTAGGAGGTAGTAGAAAACAATTATATTGTCCCATCATTTTTGATGAAATAACGGTACAATGCATGATTGATACTGGAGCCTCAACCAGTGTTATTCATAGTGGTATGTTAAGAGACCGGAGTGACATTGTGGATACTAATATTCGCATCCGTAGTGCCACTCAGAGTCCACTAGTCGTAAGAGGAAAGAAATTATTAACTATTAAAATAGCAAATATAGAATTTTCAGAATATCTTAATGTAGTTGAAAATATCCCTGAAGGGTTAATCATAATTGGTATGAATATTTTGGAAAAGCATGGAGGTTGGATTAGCTGTCGTAGACGAAGGGTTTGGTTCGAAGGTGTAGAGTTCGAAGGAAGTCCACATCCATTGCAGATAGATAATGTTATTGCGATGCTTCAGTTGATCACTGAAATCTCTTCCCAAACTGTAAATAAGGACAATGCTTCGTCCTTCTTAGAAAGTGACATTGCTGGTAAAATATATGCTGTTAATGAGAGTGAGAACGAAAATGACTTGACACATGACACATTGGGGAAAAAGTATGTGACATAAGCGGTGGACCATGTGATTTTGATTTGAGAGGAAAGAATGATGAGAATGTTGAGAGTAAGACCCCAGTGTTCTACACGGACGGTGTTGCACGGAAGGGCAGCAACGGAAAGAATGATAGGAATATTGAGAGTAAGACCCCAGTGTTTAACACGGACGGTGTTTCACGGAAGGGCAGCAACAGAAAGAATGATGTGAATGTTGAGAGTAAGACCCCAGTGTTCTACACGGACGGTGTTGCACGAAAAAGCAGCAACGAGAGAATTGATGAGATGATTGATAAGGGACCCCGGGGCGGTTCATGCGATGGTGAGGCAAATGTATCGCAGGCTGGTCTGGCCAACCAATCTGTTTGTGCACAGTCTCTACCGGAGCAGGAACCGGAGAATATTATGGAAATAAATGACAATTTTGACTATGACTGTTGTATAGAACGTTGTGTAGAGACATGTCATAAAGATGATTTGAATGAAGCAGAGATATGCTGCTTTGGAATGGAATGTCCTTCTGCTAATGAAGAGACTGATTTTTGGAAAAGAGAATATGAAAGAGAAGTTGCGTGCTTTGAAAGTAGTGAATGCAATGGATATGAAAAAGAAAATGATAAAATTATTAATAGTATTCTAGAAGAAAAGCTTGACCATTATAATAAGTATGGGATATTGAAAATAAAAGATGACGTGGTGCTGTCACCACATTCCTTTTCTTGCATCCCAATTAAATTTGAAAACATATCGAGATTGAGTTCTGATAGTTTGTTTCGACCATGGGAAGAAGTGGGAAAAAATTTTGGAATATTTATTATGCCACATCTTATTAGTTCGGAAACGGTAGCAATCATGATCTTCAACTTGGGTGATAACCCAACTAAGTTGAATAGAAGCTTGAGAATCGGTTATGCAGAGCCGATGGAGAGGTCTGAAATGACTATTGAAGACTTTCTATTCACTAGAAGAAGGAGCATTTGATATTAATCCAAATGCACCAGAGAAAGACAGAGAAGAAACTAGAAAGATCATAATAGAGTTTCAAGACAGATTCGCATTTACGAACTCACAATTGGGTTGTACCTCTTCTATTACGCATAGCATTGACACAGGAGATCATCCCCCTGTCAGAGAGAAACTTAGGCCAAGACATTCCCAGGCCGAAAGGCAAATTATTAGGAAACAGGTAGCAGAAATGCTTGCTTGTGGCATTTTTGAAAGGGCTTAAAGCCCGTATTGTGCAAATGTTGTCTTAGCCCCTAAACCAGATGGCAGCTTAAGATTCTGTATCGATTATCGAAAACTAAAAAGTGTAACAACTTTTCATAGCTATCCAATTCCCCGCATCGATGAAGTCATCGAATCAATGGCTGGAAGTATTTCGTTTAGTCCCCTCGATGCGATATCCGGTTTTTGGCAGGTCATGATGAACAAGAAAGATGGTTCACATCTCAAGACTTGCTTTATCACGGAAGATGGCAGTTTCGTTTGGACACGGATGCCATTCGGTTTGAAGAATAGTCCAATGACCTTTGCCTTGTTAGTTGATTTAATGTTTGCAGACATGCGACATTTAGTAGCATACTACATTGATGATTTAACTTGTCATGGAAAAGACCATAAACAAAACAATGAGCGGCTGATCGTAGTTCTTAACCGATTAAGAGAACATAACGTGAAGCTTAAGGCTCAAAAGTGCAAATTATTATACGAGGAAATTGAAATGTTAGGTTTTGTAGTCAATGGACAGAGCGTTAAGCCTAATCCAAAAAGAGTAGAAGGCATTAAAAACATGCCTATCCCCAATACTTTAAAGAAATTACGATCATTCGTTGGAATGATAAACTTCTATAGGAAATTTGTCCCAAAACTAGCATTTGTAGCAAAACCTTTGTATGAATTGCTGAAGAAATCGGACAGCACATTACATTGGGCTTCGGAACAACAACGTAGTTTTGAAGAATTAAAAGATGCTTTAGTAAAAGCGACTTTATTAGAACACTTTAGGTCGGACCGCGCTATTGAGATCCATACCGACGCATGTGATTATGCTGTCGCGGGAGTGTTGGTCCAGGTAGAACCCTTTGTCACAGATAAAGGTAGAACCAAAAGAAGAGAGATACCAATCCACCTAATCAGTAGAACTCTTGTAGGGAATGAGTTAAAGTGGTCGATACCGGAGAAAGAAGCGTTAGCTTTAATGTTTTCTCTGGATTGTTTCAGACCCTATGTTGCTCTGAAACCCTTCATTATTAGAACCGATCACATAGCTTTGACCTATTTACAAAACTTAAGAGATCCCGTTAAAAGAAGGATTGGAAGATGGGCTCTCAAGCTCCAAGAGTTTACATGTCAAATAGTACATCGTGCTGGAAAGCATAATGTAATTCCTGATGCATTGAGTAGAAATCCGTTTGAAAAACCGTTATCGGCTTCTCATGTGACAGATCTAATTACGTTTTGTTTGATCGATGAGGAGAGAAATGCTTATGTAAATAAGGTTCATGCCTTATCGGAGAAATTGGAAAAAAAAGAATCAGTATCTGAGGAGGAGAGCATTTTAAATAAGGAAGATGCAATATTATCTGCATCTGAAATCGGAATTAATTTCGGTCAGCTACAGTTCTCTGACGAGTACTGTAGGGAAATAATTAATAATCTAGACTGTAATCCGAACTTTGTTTTGGATAAAGGTTTATTATGGTATGTAAATAAAGGCATTATTAAAATCGTAGTGTCAGTTGCATTGAGAGGATTAGTCCTCGAACTTTACCATGCATCCAAATTTGCAGGTCATTTTGGTCATCAAAAAACGCTGGCTAGGCTGAGCCAAAGATTCTTTTGGCCAGGTATGACAACTCAGGCCAAAGAATATATCGATAAGTGTCTAAAATGTAGACTACATAAAGTGCCATTAAGAAAGCGGCATGGTATACTAAAACCCATAGATCCCACTTTAGGTGGAGAAACAATGCAACTGGGAAGTTTCTGGGCCATAGATATCTTAGGACCTTACCCAGAAACAACAAATAATATGAAATACGTCATTGTGAGTACATGCATGATAACTCGGTACGTAGTCTGTGGCACATTGCAAGCCACATCAGCTACGAAAGTTGCAGAATTTTTAATAGATAGAATAATACAGCACTTTGGCGCATTCCGAATATTACTAACGGACAATGCAACATGTTTTAGATCCAAATTAATGACTTGCTTAGCAGAAACTTTTCAGTTTCAGCATAAATTCTGTCATAGTTATGTTCATAACATTATAGGCAGTGTGGAAAGAATGATCAAAACGTTAGCAGAAATGATAGGAAAGCAAATTGCAGATTACGGAGAATTCAGGGACTGGATAAAGATCCTTCCTAACAGTGTGATGGCATATAACTCTGCCATACATAGTTCACTTTTAGAAACTCCATCATTTTTAATGTTCGGCAGGGATCTGGAATTTCCTGTCGACGTTATGATTAACCTCCCTACCAGGTCATTAGCCGCAGATACATTCCTGGCTAGATATAAGAAAGGATTGGAAATCGCTAGAGATAATTTAGTCATCTCACAGCGACGGGCGAAGAAATACTTTGACAGGAATAGGAAAGAGTGTGTTTTGGGAGTAGGAGACGAGGTACTGTACGAGGTACCTACTAGGAAAAAGGGAGAGCCAGATAAACTGCAGAATAAATTGCGAGGTCCATACGCAATTACCCACAAACTAGGAGATCTGACATTTGTGATAAGATTAATTGGTGACGAAAAAGCCAAAAGTATCATAACAAGTGCTAGATTAATACATCATTACAAAGACGATTGCATAACGGACACTCCAGTAGAGGAAGACAGCCGGCCAACGTTATCTGATAAAAATGTAAGTAAAACTTGGGTACATAAAGATAATGTTGATAGCCCAGACATAGATACTTCTCACAAAGGTACGGTGAAAGCAGTACCTGAACAGGTAGGTGTTCGAAGGTCGGAAAGAATTAAAGAAAAGAAACTAAAACAGATTTTTGTCATCCAGGTTCCAGAATCAATGGATGACGGTTTTGGCAATTTGTGGGCTGTTGCTCACAACTCCCAGTCATAGTTGGTATGTGTCTGGGAATGCAATCATAAAAGAGGAAATGAAGCCCTATCCACGGGAAATGGCAAAATTTAAGGATATATTTAAGGAGGATAAATTTAAATATAATATATCAAATTCAATGTGTATTAATGAAACTTTAGAATTATTATTTAATAGATCCATAGATATCGTTAAAAGTAGAACGCTTGTCAAGATTGTACAGGTACCAATGATACAGTGGACAGGCATCGTTATATTAGGAGGTTGGACAGGCACAATTGGAGCCATGTTTGGACTATCATTTGGATTTAGAGCAGGTTTAGAATATAATAGAATTATCAGTAGAACACTAGCAATTTTGGGAACACTCGAGGCTTTAGAAAAGGTAGATGCAGGTTTGTTTGACCTTAATCATGAGATAAGTGTTCCTGCGACTGTTAATGTCGGTCCAACAAATATTCAATTAAATACTTCTGTACAAATTGGTCCGAAAGAGATATTTCCAAAAGGAAAATGTAGGAAATGGTTCTATGGTCCAATGCCAATCATCATTTTGATTCTTGTTAAACTCATACTTTTTCTAATTTTGGTAATTTGTTGCAAATGTAGAAGAAAGGATAAAAGTGTTAATAATTTGACTACGGAGATGGTTACTCTGGCAATTTAATAAGAATATAGCTCTAGAGTTAACAGTTAAATAGATAGGTATGTGAAATCACAAAACATAACAGGTAGGATGTCATGTTTTGTATCATGATTATTGAATAATAAATATAATGTTATAAGTTTTTGGTCATCTGATATGGTAGTCATTGACCTTTATTTCACACAATTGTGCCATGTATGCATTTTGATTTGTTTCGTTTTCTTATTAAGCTAAGCAAACATTTACGTCATTACGTCTGCACCGTTCATTTACAACTTCTGTTGGGAATCAGGCAGAATAATAAGGCAGGAGTGCAGTTATTCATCTTGGTGTAATGACATTTTTGGTTTTTGAATCTCACTCAGTGCATTGGAACAGAATCATGCGATAGACCCGCATTTTCGGTGAATACTGCTTATATCGCAAATGAGATCTTATTATAGGTCATACTCTAAATACAGAAAATTCGTTTCATCAAAATGTGTTTTGTCTACGCTCTATGGGTGTAAATCTGTTGGATTTACCGAATCACTTGGCGCTCGGTAGTTGAAACCCCATGTGGTGTACTATACGCAAAAGATGCGTGCGGTTCACGAACCTTCTTTTGTCCACTCAGATCGCTTGACTGGGGAGGTGACCGGTAAAGACGTTATGTAAGCCGTGGGCCCTGATGGAACGGTTCACTATTTGGGTGCCGAGGGATAAGGTTTGTTCAGCGGATTACCCTAATGTCCGAAAAGCTTAAAAACTACTTATAATAATGCAGAACATGATATTGGTTGACAAATAAAACTAAATAATCATTGCATTTTAGAAAAATAATTCGTTATATCGCTGGCAAAAAAGCGATATAAAAAGATGTCCGTGAAGTTATACCATGGTACAGTGTACCAACCACCTGTTAGAGGTGGGACCGAATCATTCCCAACTTTTATGGCTGTAAAAAATTTGTAACCAAGTATGCCGTGACGATCAGTACTGAATGCTGTTATAGGCCGTTAGTAACGCCCAAATAAACGCCCAAATGTCAAGGGGTCGTACACAAACAACGTAAAAAGCAAAGATTAGCTGTTTTCTCATCAAAACACGACCACAAGAGGTTAGAACCTCTAAAAATATTTAAAAATAAAAACAATTATTTAGGGGTCATCCATAAACGACGTTAATAATCCCAAGAAACTTATTACCCATTCAAAAACGGCATAATAAACAAAAACAACCTGTTTACTGTCTAATGCTTACACAAAGGAATAAAATACTAAAAATATCAAAATACCACGAATCAAGCAACCGGGCCATTCATTAACAGCGTAATTGACAAAAATAAGTTGTTTGCTGCCCACTGCCTTAAAAACGGTAGAAAATAACGTAAAAAATATCAAAATACGATAAATCAAGCCACGGGGCCTTTCATAAACAGCGTAATTGACAAAAATAAGTTGTTTGCTGCCCACTGCCTTAAAAACGGTATAAAATAACGTAAAAATATCAAAATACGATAAATCAAGCCACGGGACTTTTCATTAACAACGTAATTGACAAAAATAAGTTGTTTGTTGCCCAATCCCTACAAAATGATATAACATAAGGTAAAAATATCAAAAAACGATAAATCAAGCAATGGGGCCTTTCATAAACAGCGTAATTGATAAAAATAAGCTGCTCGCTGCCCAATGCCTACAAAATGATATAAAATAACGTAAAAATATCAAAACACGATAAGTTATGACATGATTTTTTCATAAACAGCGTACTTTCTGCCTAATGTTTACACACCAGTTTAAACTAACAAAAAATGTCAAAAAACGACAAATCAAGATACGGGACTTTTCACAAACAGCGTAATTTATCATAATAAGCTGCATGCTGCCCAATGCCTACACAATCATGCACAATAATGATAAATACAGGAATACGCGAAATCAATAAACAGAGTCATTCATAAACAGCGTAATTGAAACAAACAATCAAATTACAAAGCAAAGCCCAATGACTTTTGAATGTAAAGCCATACAAGGTCAAAATTGATGAAATTCAACTTGAATATGTCCAATTAATTTGCACGATTTCCCGAAATTTGGAGCACAACTATCTCTGGCCAACAGCTTTCACCTACACTTGAAATTTTCCGAGAATTTGAATATATAACCATACAACTTTTGATTGTAAAGTCATACAAGGTCGACATTGATAAAATTCAACTTGCATAAGCCCAATGACTTTTTGCCTAATTTCCCGAAATTCGTAGCAATATTATCTCTGACCAACACCTTTCACTTACACTTAGAATTTTCGAAAGATTGAATGTATGACCTTATTACTTTTGATTGTAAAGTCATGCAAAGTCGAAATTGATAAAATTCCACTTGCTTATGACCAATCACTTTGCATGATTTCACAAAAAATGTAGCAGTGCTTTTTACTGACTAACAGCTTTCACCTGCACATGGAATTTTCCGAGAATTTGAATGTATAACCATACAACGTTTGATTGTAAAGTCATACAAGGTCGAAATTGATGAAATTCAACTTGCATAAGTCCAATGACTATGCATGACTTCCCAAAATTAGTAGCAATGTTATCTCTTACCAACAGCTTTCACTTACACTTAGAATTTTCGGAATATTGAAATGACCCTACAACTTTTGATTGTAAAGTCATGCAAGGTCAACATTGATAAAATTCCACTTGTTTATGTCCAATCACTTTGCTTCATTTCACAAAACTTGTAGCAGTGCTTTTTCTGACCAACAGCTTTCACCTACACTTGGAATTTTCCGAGATTTTGAATGCATGGCCATACAACATTTGAGTGTAAAGTCATACAAGATCAAAATTGATGAAATTCTACTTGCATATGTCCAATGACTTTGCCTGATTTACCAAAATTTGTAGCAATGTTATCTCTGACCAACAGCTTTCACTTGCACTTAGAATTTTCGGAATATTGAATGTTTGACCTTACAACTTTTGATTGTAAAGTCATGGAAGGTCAACATTGATAAAATTCCACTTGCTTATGTCTAACCGCTTTGCTTCATTTCACAAAAATTGTAGCAGTGCTTTCTCTGACCAACAGCTTTCACCTACACTTAAAGCTTTCCGAGAGTTTGAATGTATAACCATACAACTTTTAAATGTAAAGTCCTACAAGGTCGAAATTGATGAAATTCAACTTGCATAAGTCCAATGACTTTGCCTGACTTCCCAAAATTAGTAGCAATGTTATCTCTTACCAACAGCTTTCACTTACACTTAGAATTTTCGGAATATTGAAATGACCTTACAACTTTTGATTGTAAAGTCATGCAAGGTCAACATTGATAAAATTCCACTTGTTTATGTCCAATCACTTTGCTTCATTTCACAAAACTTGTAGCAGTGCTTTTTCTGACCAACAGCTTTCACCTACACTTGGAATTTTCCGAGATTTTGAATGCATGGCCATACAACATTTGAGTGTAAAGTCATACAAGATCAAAATTGATGAAATTCTACTTGCATATGTCCAATGACTTTGCCTGATTTACCAAAATTTGTAGCAATGTTATCTCTGACCAACAGCTTTCACTTGCACTTAGAATTTTCGGAATATTGAATGTTTGACCTTACAACTTTTGATTGTAAAGTCATGGAAGGTCAACATTGATAAAATTCCACTTGCTTATGTCTAACCGCTTTGCTTCATTTCACAAAAATTGTAGCAGTGCTTTCTCTGACCAACAGCTTTCACCTACACTTAAAGCTTTCCGAGAGTTTGAATGTATAACCATACAACTTTTAAATGTAAAGTCCTACAAGGTCAAAATTGATGAAATTCAACTGGCATATGTCCAATGACTTTGCCTGACTTCACAAAATTTGTAGCAATGTTATCTCTTACCAACAGCTTTCACTTACACTTAGAATTTTCGGAATATTGAAATGACCTTACAACTTTTGATTGTAAAGTCATGCAAGGTCAACATTGATAAAATTCCACTTGTTTATGTCCAATCACTTTGCTTCATTTCACAAAACTTGTAGCAGTGCTTTTTCTGACCAACAGCTTTCACCTACACTTGGAATTTTCCGAGATTTTGAATGCATGGCCATACAACATTTGAGTGTAAAGTCATACAAGATCAAAATTGATGAAATTCTACTTGCATATGTCCAATGACTTTGCCTGATTTACCAAAATTTGTAGCAATGTTATCTCTGACCAACAGCTTTCACTTGCACTTAGAATTTTCGGAATATTGAATGTTTGACCTTACAACTTTTGATTGTAAAGTCATGGAAGGTCAACATTGATAAAATTCCACTTGCTTATGTCTAACCGCTTTGCTTCATTTCACAAAATTTGTAGCAGTGCTTTCTCTGACCAACGGCTTTCACCTACACTTGGAATTTTCCGAGATTTTAAATGTATAACTTCACACCTTTTGAATGTAAAGTCATACAAGATCAAAATTGATGAAATTCAACTTGCATAAGTCCACAGAATTTGCACGATTCCCCAAAATTTGTAGCACAACTATCTCTGACCAACAGCTTACACCTACACTTGGAATTTTCCGAGAATTTGAATATATAACCATACAACTTTTCAATGTAAAGCCATTCAAGGTCTAAATTGATGAAATTCAACTTGCATAAATCCATTGACAATGCCCGATTTCCCAAAATTTGTATCAGGTCTTTCTCTGACCAACAGCTTTCACCTGCACTTGGAATTTTCCGAGACTTTAAATGTATAATCACACAACTTTTGATTGTAAAGTCATACGATGTCAAAATTGATGAAATTCAACTTGCATATGTCCAATGACTTTGCCTGATTTACCAAAATTTGTAGCAATGTTATCTCTGACCAACAGCTTTCACTTGCACTTAGAATTTTCGGAATATTGAATGTTTGACCTTACAACTTTTGATTGTAAAGTCATGGAAGGTCAACATTGATAAAATTCCACTTGCTTATGTCTAACCGCTTTGCTTCATTTCACAAAATTTGTAGCAGTGCTTTCTCTGACCAACGGCTTTCACCTACACTTGGAATTTTCCGAGATTTTAAATGTATAACTTCACACCTTTTGAATGTAAAGTCATACAAGATCAAAATTGATGAAATTCAACTTGCATAAGTCCACAGAATTTGCACGATTCCCCAAAATTTGTAGCACAACTATCTCTGACCAACAGCTTACACCTACACTTGGAATTTTCCGAGAATTTGAATATATAACCATACAACTTTTCAATGTAAAGCCATTCAAGGTCTAAATTGATGAAATTCAACTTGCATAAATCCATTGACAATGCCCGATTTCCCAAAATTTGTATCAGGTCTTTCTCTGACCAACAGCTTTCACCTGCACTTGGAATTTTCCGAGACTTTAAATGTATAATCACACAACTTTTGATTGTAAAGTCATACGATGTCAAAATTGATGAAATTCAACTTGCATAAGTCCAATGAATTTGCCTGACTTCCCAAAATTTGTAGCAATGTCATCTCTTACCAACAGCTTTCACTTACACTTTGAATTTTCGGATGATTGAATGTATGACCTTACAACTTTTGATTCTAAAGTCATGCAAGCACAAAATTGATAAAATTCCACTTGCATAATTCCAATGACAACGCACGATTTTCCAAAAGTGGTAACAGTGCTTCCTCTCACCAACAGCTTTCACCTACACTTGGAATTTTTCGAGATTTTCAATGCATAACCATACAACTTTTGAATGTAAAGTCATACTAGATCAAAATTGATGAAATTCAAATGGCATAAGTCTAATGATTTTGCCTGACTTCACAAATATTGTAGCAGTGCTTTCTTTGACCAACAGCTTTCACCTAAACTTGGAATTTTCCGATAATTTGAATGTATACCAATACAACTTTTGATTGTAAAATCAAACAAGGTCAAAATTGATGAAAGTCAACTTGCTTATGTCCAATGACAATGAGCGATATTACAAAATTTGTAGCAGTGCTTTCTCTGACCAACACCTTTCACCTAAACGTGTAAGTAAAAGCTGTAGGTCAGAGATAACATTGCTACAAATATTGGGAAATCAGGCAAAGTCATTGGACATATGCAAGTTGACTTTCATCAATTTTGACATTGTATGACTTTACATTCAAAAGTTGTATGGTTATACATTCAAATTCTCGGAAAATTCCAAGTGTGAGTGAAAGCTGTTGGTAAGAGATAACATTGCTACAAATTTTGGGAAGTCAGGCTTCACATTCAAATTCATTCATACATTCAAATTCACGGGAAATTCCAAGTGCAGGTGAAAGGTGTTGGTCAGCAGCACTGCTACAATTTTTGTGAAATCAGGCAAAGTGATTGGACATAAGCAAGTGGAATTTTGTCAATTTTGACCTTGCATGACTTTACAATCAAAAGTTGTAAGGTCATACATTCAATCTTTCGAAAATTCTAAGTGTGAGTGGAAGCTGTTGGTAAGAGATAACATTGCTACAAATTTTGGGAAGTCAGGCAAAGTCATTGGACATATGCAAGTTGAATTTCATCAATTTTGACATTGTATGACTTTACAATCAAAAAATTGTGTGGTTATACATTTAAAGTCTCGGAAAATTCCAAGTATAGGTGAAAGCTGTTGGTCAGAGAAAGCACTGCTACAAACTATGTGAAGTCAGGCAAAGTCATTGGATTTATGCCATTTTCACTTCATCAATTTTGATCTTGTATGACTTTACATTCAGAAGTTGTTTGGTAATGCATTCAAAATCTCGGAAAATTTCAATTGTTGGTGAAAGCTGTTGGTCAGAGATAACATTGCTACAAATTTTGGGAAGTCAGGCAAAGTCATTGGACTTATGCAAGTTGATTTTCATCAATTTTGACATTGTATGACTTTGAATTCAAAAGTTATATGGTTATACATTCAAATTCTCGGAAAATTCCAAGTGCAGGTGAAAGCTGTTCGTCAGAGAAAGCACTGCTACAAGTTTTGTGAAATGAAGCAAAGTGATTGGACATAAGCAAGTGAAATATTATCAATTTTGCCCTTGCATGACTTTACAATCAAAAGTTGTAAGGTCATTTCAATATTCCGCAAATTCTAAGTGTGAGTGAAATGTGTTGGTTAAAGATAACATTGCTACAATTTTTGTGAAATCAGGCAGAGTCATTGGACATATGCAAGTTGAATTTCAGCAATTTTGACCATGTATGACTTTACATTCAAAAGTGTTTGGTTATGCATTCAAAATCTCGGAAAATTCCAATTGTTGGTGAAAGCTGTTGGTAAGAGATAACACTGCTACAAATTTTGAGAAGTCAGGCAAAGCCATTGGACTTATGCAAGTTGAATTTCATCAATTTTGACATTGTATGACTTTACATTCAAAAGTTGTATGGTTATACATTCAAATTCTCGGAAAATTCCAAGTATGAGTGAATGCTGTTGGTCAGAGATAACACTGCTACAAATTTTGAGAAGTCAGGCAAAGCCATTGGACATATGCAAGTTGACTTTCATCAATTTTGACAATGTATGACTTTACATTCAAAAGTTGTAAGGTCATACATTCAAATTCTCGGAAAATTCCAAGTGTGAGTGAATGCTGTTGGTCAGAGATAACATTGCTACAAATTTTGTGAAGTTAGGCAAAGTCATTGGACTTATGCCATTTGCACTTCATCAATTTTGATCTTGTATGACTTTACATTCAAAAGTTGTATTGTCATGGATTCAAAATCTCGGAAAATTCCAAGTGCAGGTGAAAGCTGTTTGTCAGAAAAAGTTCTGCTACAAGTTTTGTGAAATAAAGCAAACTAATTGGACATAAGGAAGTGGAATTTTATCAATTTTGACCTTGCATGACTTTACAATCAAAAGTTGTAAGGTCATACATTCAATATTCCGAAAATTATAAGTGTAAGTGAAAGCTGTTGGTAAGAGATAACATTGCTACAAATTTTGGGAAGTCAGGCAAAGTCATTGGACTTATGCAAGTTGAATTTCATCAATTTCGACCTTGTATGACTTTACAATCAAAAGTTGTATGGTTATACATTCAAATTCTCGGAAAATTCCAAGTGCAGGTGAAAGCTGTTCGTCAGAGAAAGCACTGCTACAAACTTTGTGAAGTCAGGCAAAGTCATTGGATATATGCCATTTGCACTTCATCAATTTTGATCTTGTATGACTTTACAATCAAAAGTTGTATGGTTATACATTCAAATTCTCGGAAAATTCCAAGTGCAGGGGAAAGCTGTTGGTCAGAAAATGCACTGCTACAATTTTTGTGAAATCAGGCAAAGTGACTGGACATAAGCAAGTGGAATTTTATCAATTTTGCCCTTGCATGACTTTACAATCAAAAGTTGTAAGGTCATACATTCAATATTCCGAAAATTATAAGTGTAAGTGAAAGCTGTTGGTAAGAGATAATATTGCTACAAGTTTTGGGAAGTCAGGCAAAGTCATTGGACTTATGCAAGTTGAACTTCATCAATTTCGACCTTGTATGACTTTACAATCAAAAGCTGTATGGTTATACATTCAAATTTTTGGAAAATTCCAAGTGCAGGTGAAAGCTGTTGGTCACAAAAAGCACTGCTACAAGTTTTGTGAAATGAAGCAAAGTAATTGGACATAAGCAAGTGAAATTTTATCAATTTTGCCCTTGCATGACTTTGCAATCAAAAGTTGTAAGGTCATACATTCAATCTTTCGAATATTCCAAGTGTGAGTGAAATGTGTTGGTTAAAGATAACATTGCTACAATTTTTGTGAAATCAGGCAAAGTCATTGGACATATGCAAGTTGAATTTCATCAATTTTGACCATGTATGACTTTACATTCAAAAGTTGTTTGGTTATGCATTCAAAATCTCGGAAAATTCCAATTGTTGGTGAAAGCTGTTGTTAAGAGATAACACTGCTACAAATTTTGAGAAGTCAGGCAAAGCCATTGGACTTATGCAAGTTGAATTTCATCAATTTTGACATTGTATGACTTTACATTCAAAAGTTGTATGGTTATACATTCAAATTCTCGGAAAATTCCAAGTGTGAGTGAATGCTGTTGGTCAGAGATAACATTGCTACAAATTTTGTGAAGTTAGGCAAAGTCATTGGACTTATGCCATTTGCACTTCATCAATTTTGATCTTGTATGACTTTACATTCAAAAGTTGTATTGTCATGGATTCAAAATCTCGGAAAATTCCAAGTGCAGGTGAAAGCTGTTTGTCAGAAAAAGTTCTGCTACAAGTTTTGTGAAATGAAGCAAACTGATTGGACATAAGGAAGTGGAATTTTATCAATTTTGACCTTGCATGACTTTACAATCAAAAGTTGTAAGGTCATACATTCAATATTGCCAAAATTATAAGTGTAAGTGAAAGCTGTTGGTAAGAGATAACATTGCTACAAATTTTGGGAAGTCAGGCAAAGTCATTGGACTTATGCAAGTTGAATTTCATCAATTTCGACCTTGTATGACTTTACAATCAAAAGTTGTATGGTTATACATTCAAATTCTCGGAAAATTCCAAGTGCAGGTGAAAGCTGTTCGTCAGAGAAAGCACTGCTACAAACTTTGTGAAGTCAGGCAAAGTCATTGGATATATGCCATTTGCACTTCATCAATTTTGATCTTGTATGACTTTACAATCAAAAGTTGTATGGTTATACATTCAAATTCTCGGAAAATTCCAAGTGCAGGGGAAAGCTGTTGGTCAGAAAATGCACTGCTACAATTTTTGTGAAATCAGGCAAAGTGACTGGACATAAGCAAGTGGAATTTTATCAATTTTGCCCTTGCATGACTTTACAATCAAAAGTTGTAAGGTCATACATTCAATATTCCGAAAATTATAAGTGTAAGTGAAAGCTGTTGGTAAGAGATAATATTGCTACAAGTTTTGGGAAGTCAGGCAAAGTCATTGGACTTATGCAAGTTGAACTTCATCAATTTCGACCTTGTATGACTTTACAATCAAAAGCTGTATGGTTATACATTCAAATTTTTGGAAAATTCCAAGTGCCGGTGAAAGCTGTTGGTCACAAAAAGCACTGCTACAAGTTTTGTGAAATGAAGCAAAGTGATTGGACATAAGCAAGTGAAATTTTATCAATTTTGCCCTTGCATGACTTTGCAATCAAAAGTTGTAAGGTCATACATTCAATCTTTCGAATATTCCAAGTGTGAGTGAAATGTGTTGGTTAAAGATAACATTGCTACAATTTTTGTGAAATCAGGCAAAGTCATTGGACATATGCAAGTTGAATTTCATCAATTTTGACCATGTATGACTTTACATTCAAAAGTTGTTTGGTTATGCATTCAAAATCTCGGAAAATTCCAATTGTTGGTGAAAGCTGTTGGTAAGAGATAACACTGCTACAAATTTTGAGAAGTCAGGCAAAGCCATTGGACTTATGCAAGTTGAATTTCATCAATTTTGACATTGTATGACTTTACCTTCAAAAGTTGTATGGTTATACATTTAAAGTCTCGGAAAATTCCAAGTATAGGTGAAAGCTGTTGGTCAGAGAAAGCACTGCTACAAACTATGTGAAGTCAGGCAAAGTCATTGGATTTATGCCATTTTCACTTCATCAATTTTGATCTTGTATGACTTTACATTCAGAAGTTGTTTGGTAATGCATTCAAAATCTCGGAAAATTTCAATTGTTGGTGAAAGCTGTTGGTCAGAGATAACATTGCTACAAATTTTGGGAAGTCAGGCAAAGTCATTGGACTTATGCAAGTTGATTTTCATCAATTTTGACATTGTATGACTTTGAATTCAAAAGTTATATGGTTATACATTCAAATTCTCGGAAAATTCCAAGTGCAGGTGAAAGCTGTTCGTCAGAGAAAGCACTGCTACAAGTTTTGTGAAATGAAGCAAAGTGATTGGACATAAGCAAGTGAAATATTATCAATTTTGCCCTTGCATGACTTTACAATCAAAAGTTGTAAGGTCATTTCAATATTCCGCAAATTCTAAGTGTGAGTGAAATGTGTTGGTTAAAGATAACATTGCTACAAATTTTTGTGAAATCAGGCAGAGTCATTGGACATATGCAAGTTGAATTTCAGCAATTTTGACCATGTATGACTTTACATTCAAAAGTGTTTGGTTATGCATTCAAAATCTCGGAAAATTCCAATTGTTGGTGAAAGCTGTTGGTAAGAGATAACACTGCTACAAATTTTGAGAAGTCAGGCAAAGCCATTGGACTTATGCAAGTTGAATTTCATCAATTTTGACATTGTATGACTTTACATTCAAAAGTTGTATGGTTATACATTCAAATTCTCGGAAAATTCCAAGTATGAGTGAATGCTGTTGGTCAGAGATAACACTGCTACAAATTTTGAGAAGTCAGGCAAAGCCATTGGACATATGCAAGTTGACTTTCATCAATTTTGACAATGTATGACTTTACATTCAAAAGTTGTAAGGTCATACATTCAAATTCTCGGAAAATTCCAAGTGTGAGTGAATGCTGTTGGTCAGAGATAACATTGCTACAAATTTTGTGAAGTTAGGCAAAGTCATTGGACTTATGCCATTTGCACTTCATCAATTTTGATCTTGTATGACTTTACATTCAAAAGTTGTATTGTCATGGATTCAAAATCTCGGAAAATTCCAAGTGCAGGTGAAAGCTGTTTGTCAGAAAAAGTTCTGCTACAAGTTTTGTGAAATGAAGCAAACTGATTGGACATAAGGAAGTGGAATTTTATCAATTTTGACCTTGCATGACTTTACAATCAAAAGTTGTAAGGTCATACATTCAATATTCCGAAAATTATAAGTGTAAGTGAAAGCTGTTGGTAAGAGATAACATTGCTACAAATTTTGGGAAGTCAGGCAAAGTCATTGGACTTATGCAAGTTGAATTTCATCAATTTCGACCTTGTATGACTTTACAATCAAAAGTTGTATGGTTATACATTCAAATTCTCGGAAAATTCCAAGTGCAGGTGAAAGCTGTTCGTCAGAGAAAGCACTGCTACAAACTTTGTGAAGTCAGGCAAAGTCATTGGACATATGCCATTTGCACTTCATCAATTTTGATCTTGCATGACTTTACAATCAAAAGTTGTAAGGTCATACATTCAATATTGCCAAAATTATAAGTGTAAGTGAAAGCTGTTGGTAAGAGATAACATTGCTACAAATTTTGGGAAGTCAGGCAAAGTCATTGGACTTATGCAAGTTGAATTTCATCAATTTCGACCTTGTATGACTTTACAATCAAAAGTTGTATGGTTATACATTCAAATTCTCGGAAAATTCCAAGTGCAGGTGAAAGCTGTTCGTCAGAGAAAGCACTGCTACAAACTTTGTGAAGTCAGGCAAAGTCATTGGATATATGCCATTTGCACTTCATCAATTTTGATCTTGTATGACTTTACAATCAAAAGTTGTATGGTTATACATTCAAATTCTCGGAAAATTCCAAGTGCAGGGGAAAGCTGTTGGTCAGAAAATGCACTGCTACAATTTTTGTGAAATCAGGCAAAGTGACTGGACATAAGCAAGTGGAATTTTATCAATTTTGCCCTTGCATGACTTTACAATCAAAAGTTGTAAGGTCATACATTCAATATTCCGAAAATTATAAGTGTAAGTGAAAGCTGTTGGTAAGAGATAATATTGCTACAAGTTTTGGGAAGTCAGGCAAAGTCATTGGACTTATGCAAGTTGAACTTCATCAATTTCGACCTTGTATGACTTTACAATCAAAAGCTGTATGGTTATACATTCAAATTTTTGGAAAATTCCAAGTGCAGGTGAAAGCTGTTGGTCACAAAAAGCACTGCTACAAGTTTTGTGAAATGAAGCAAAGTGATTGGACATAAGCAAGTGAAATTTTATCAATTTTGCCCTTGCATGACTTTGCAATCAAAAGTTGTAAGGTCATACATTCAATCTTTCGAATATTCCAAGTGTGAGTGAAATGTGTTGGTTAAAGATAACATTGCTACAATTTTTGTGAAATCAGGCAAAGTCATTGGACATATGCAAGTTGAATTTCATCAATTTTGACCATGTATGACTTTACATTCAAAAGTTGTTTGGTTATGCATTCAAAATCTCGGAAAATTCCAATTGTTGGTGAAAGCTGTTGTTAAGAGATAACACTGCTACAAATTTTGAGAAGTCAGGCAAAGCCATTGGACTTATGCAAGTTGAATTTCATCAATTTTGACATTGTATGACTTTACATTCAAAAGTTGTATGGTTATACATTCAAATTCTCGGAAAATTCCAAGTGTGAGTGAATGCTGTTGGTCAGAGATAACATTGCTACAAATTTTGTGAAGTTAGGCAAAGTCATTGGACTTATGCCATTTGCACTTCATCAATTTTGATCTTGTATGACTTTACATTCAAAAGTTGTATTGTCATGGATTCAAAATCTCGGAAAATTCCAAGTGCAGGTGAAAGCTGTTTGTCAGAAAAAGTTCTGCTACAAGTTTTGTGAAATGAAGCAAACTGATTGGACATAAGGAAGTGGAATTTTATCAATTTTGACCTTGCATGACTTTACAATCAAAAGTTGTAAGGTCATACATTCAATATTGCCAAAATTATAAGTGTAAGTGAAAGCTGTTGGTAAGAGATAACATTGCTACAAATTTTGGGAAGTCAGGCAAAGTCATTGGACTTATGCAAGTTGAATTTCATCAATTTCGACCTTGTATGACTTTACAATCAAAAGTTGTATGGTTATACATTCAAATTCTCGGAAAATTCCAAGTGCAGGGGAAAGCTGTTGGTCAGAAAATGCACTGCTACAATTTTTGTGAAATCAGGCAAAGTGACTGGACATAAGCAAGTGGAATTTTATCAATTTTGCCCTTGCATGACTTTACAATCAAAAGTTGTAAGGTCATACATTCAATATTCCGAAAATTATAAGTGTAAGTGAAAGCTGTTGGTAAGAGATAATATTGCTACAAGTTTTGGGAAGTCAGGCAAAGTCATTGGATTTATGCAAGTTGAACTTCATCAATTTCGACCTTGTATGACTTTACAATCAAAAGCTGTATGGTTATACATTCAAATTTTTGGAAAATTCCAAGTGCAGGTGAAAGCTGTTGGTCACAAAAAGCACTGCTACAAGTTTTGTGAAATGAAGCAAACTGATTGGACATAAGGAAGTGGAATTTTATCAATTTTGACCTTGCATGACTTTACAATCAAAAGTTGTAAGGTCATACATTCAATATTGCCAAAATTATAAGTGTAAGTGAAAGCTGTTGGTAAGAGATAACATTGCTACAAATTTTGGGAAGTCAGGCAAAGTCATTGGACTTATGCAAGTTGAATTTCATCAATTTCGACCTTGTATGACTTTACAATCAAAAGTTGTATGGTTATACATTCAAATTCTCGGAAAATTCCAAGTGCAGGTGAAAGCTGTTCGTCAGAGAAAGCACTGCTACAAACTTTGTGAAGTCAGGCAAAGTCATTGGACATATGCCGTTTGCACTTCATCAATTTTGATCTTGCATGACTTTACAATCAAAAGTTGTAAGGTCATACATTCAATATTGCCAAAATTATAAGTGTAAGTGAAAGCTGTTGGTAAGAGATAACATTGCTACAAATTTTGGGAAGTCAGGCAAAGTCATTGGACTTATGCAAGTTGAATTTCATCAATTTCGACCTTGTATGACTTTACAATCAAAAGTTGTATGGTTATACATTCAAATTCTCGGAAAATTCCAAGTGCAGGTGAAAGCTGTTCGTCAGAGAAAGCACTGCTACAAACTTTGTGAAGTCAGGCAAAGTCATTGGACATATGCCGTTTGCACTTCATCAATTTTGATCTTGCATGACTTTACAATCAAAAGTTGTAAGGTCATACATTCAATATTGCCAAAATTATAAGTGTAAGTGAAAGCTGTTGGTAAGAGATAACATTGCTACAAATTTTGGGAAGTCAGGCAAAGTCATTGGACTTATGCAAGTTGAATTTCATCAATTTCGACCTTGTATGACTTTACAATCAAAAGTTGTATGGTTATACATTCAAATTCTCGGAAAATTCCAAGTGCAGGTGAAAGCTGTTCGTCAGAGAAAGCACTGCTACAAACTTTGTGAAGTCAGGCAAAGTCATTGGATATATGCCATTTGCACTTCATCAATTTTGATCTTGTATGACTTTACAATCAAAAGTTGTATGGTTATACATTCAAATTCTCGGAAAATTCCAAGTGCAGGGGAAAGCTGTTGGTCAGAAAATGCACTGCTACAATTTTTGTGAAATCAGGCAAAGTGACTGGACATAAGCAAGTGGAATTTTATCAATTTTGCCCTTGCATGACTTTACAATCAAAAGTTGTAAGGTCATACATTCAATATTCCGAAAATTATAAGTGTAAGTGAAAGCTGTTGGTAAGAGATAATATTGCTACAAGTTTTGGGAAGTCAGGCAAAGTCATTGGACTTATGCAAGTTGAACTTCATCAATTTCGACCTTGTATGACTTTACAATCAAAAGCTGTATGGTTATACATTCAAATTTTTGGAAAATTCCAAGTGCAGGTGAAAGCTGTTGGTCACAAAAAGCACTGCTACAAGTTTTGTGAAATGAAGCAAAGTAATTGGACATAAGCAAGTGAAATTTTTATCAATTTTGCCCTTGCATGACTTTGCAATCAAAAGTTGTAAGGTCATACATTCAATCTTTCGAATATTCCAAGTGTGAGTGAAATGTGTTGGTTAAAGATAACATTGCTACAATTTTTGTGAAATCAGGCAAAGTCATTGGACATATGCAAGTTGAATTTCATCAATTTTGACCATGTATGACTTTACATTCAAAAGTTGTTTGGTTATGCATTCAAAATCTCGGAAAATTCCAATTGTTGGTGAAAGCTGTTGTTAAGAGATAACACTGCTACAAATTTTGAGAAGTCAGGCAAAGCCATTGGACTTATGCAAGTTGAATTTCATCAATTTTGACATTGTATGACTTTACATTCAAAAGTTGTATGGTTATACATTCAAATTCTCGGAAAATTCCAAGTGTGAGTGAATGCTGTTGGTCAGAGATAACATTGCTACAAATTTTGTGAAGTTAGGCAAAGTCATTGGACTTATGCCATTTGCACTTCATCAATTTTGATCTTGTATGACTTTACATTCAAAAGTTGTATTGTCATGGATTCAAAATCTCGGAAAATTCCAAGTGCAGGTGAAAGCTGTTTGTCAGAAAAAGTTCTGCTACAAGTTTTGTGAAATGAAGCAAACTGATTGGACATAAGGAAGTGGAATTTTATCAATTTTGACCTTGCATGACTTTACAATCAAAAGTTGTAAGGTCATACATTCAATATTGCCAAAATTATAAGTGTAAGTGAAAGCTGTTGGTAAGAGATAACATTGCTACAAATTTTGGGAAGTCAGGCAAAGTCATTGGACTTATGCAAGTTGAATTTCATCAATTTCGACCTTGTATGACTTTACAATCAAAAGTTGTATGGTTATACATTCAAATTCTCGGAAAATTCCAAGTGCAGGTGAAAGCTGTTCGTCAGAGAAAGCACTGCTACAAACTTTGTGAAGTCAGGCAAAGTCATTGGATATATGCCATTTGCACTTCATCAATTTTGATCTTGTATGACTTTACAATCAAAAGTTGTATGGTTATACATTCAAATTCTCGGAAAATTCCAAGTGCAGGGGAAAGCTGTTGGTCAGAAAATGCACTGCTACAATTTTTGTGAAATCAGGCAAAGTGACTGGACATAAGCAAGTGGAATTTTATCAATTTTGCCCTTGCATGACTTTACAATCAAAAGTTGTAAGGTCATACATTCAATATTCCGAAAATTATAAGTGTAAGTGAAAGCTGTTGGTAAGAGATAATATTGCTACAAGTTTTGGGAAGTCAGGCAAAGTCATTGGACTTATGCAAGTTGAACTTCATCAATTTCGACCTTGTATGACTTTACAATCAAAAGCTGTATGGTTATACATTCAAATTTTTGGAAAATTCCAAGTGCAGGTGAAAGCTGTTGGTCACAAAAAGCACTGCTACAAGTTTTGTGAAATGAAGCAAAGTGATTGGACATAAGCAAGTGAAATTTTATCAATTTTGCCCTTGCATGACTTTGCAATCAAAAGTTGTAAGGTCATACATTCAATCTTTCGAATATTCCAAGTGTGAGTGAAATGTGTTGGTTAAAGATAACATTGCTACAATTTTTGTGAAATCAGGCAAAGTCATTGGACATATGCAAGTTGAATTTCATCAATTTTGACCATGTATGACTTTACATTCAAAAGTTGTTTGGTTATGCATTCAAAATCTCGGAAAATTCCAATTGTTGGTGAAAGCTGTTGTTAAGAGATAACACTGCTACAAATTTTGAGAAGTCAGGCAAAGCCATTGGACTTATGCAAGTTGAATTTCATCAATTTTGACATTGTATGACTTTACATTCAAAAGTTGTATGGTTATACATTCAAATTCTCGGAAAATTCCAAGTGTGAGTGAATGCTGTTGGTCAGAGATAACATTGCTACAAATTTTGTGAAGTTAGGCAAAGTCATTGGACTTATGCCATTTGCACTTCATCAATTTTGATCTTGTATGACTTTACATTCAAAAGTTGTATTGTCATGGATTCAAAATCTCGGAAAATTCCAAGTGCAGGTGAAAGCTGTTTGTCAGAAAAAGTTCTGCTACAAGTTTTGTGAAATGAAGCAAACTGATTGGACATAAGGAAGTGGAATTTTATCAATTTTGACCTTGCATGACTTTACAATCAAAAGTTGTAAGGTCATACATTCAATATTCCGAAAATTATAAGTGTAAGTGAAAGCTGTTGGTAAGAGATAACATTGCTACAAATTTTGGGAAGTCAGGCAAAGTCATTGGACTTATGCAAGTTGAATTTCATCAATTTCGACCTTGTATGACTTTACAATCAAAAGTTGTATGGTTATACATTCAAATTCTCGGAAAATTCCAAGTGCAGGTGAAAGCTGTTCGTCAGAGAAAGCACTGCTACAAACTTTGTGAAGTCAGGCAAAGTCATTGGACATATGCCATTTGCACTTCATCAATTTTGATCTTGCATGACTTTACAATCAAAAGTTGTAAGGTCATACATTCAAATTTTTGGAAAATTCCAAGTGCAGGTGAAAGCTGTTGGTCAGAAGAAGCACTGCTGCAATTTTTGTGAAATCAGGCAAAGTGATTGGACATAAGCAAGTGGAATTTTATCAATTTTGACCTTGCATGACTTTACAATCAAAAGTTGTAAGGTCATACATTCAATCTTTCGAAAATTCTAAGTGTAAGTGAAAGGTGTTGGTCAGAGATAACATTGCTACAATTTTTGTGAAATCAGGCAAAGTCATTGGACATATGCAAGTTGACTTTCATCAATTTTGACATTGTATGACTTTACATTCAAAAGTTGTATAGTTATACATTCAAATTCTCGGAAAATTCCAAGTGTGAGTGAAAGCTGTTGGTAAGAGATAACATTGCTACAAACTTTGGTAAATCAGGCAAAGTCATTGGACATATGCAAGTTGACTTTCATCAATTTTGACATTGTATGACTTTACATTCAAAAGTTGTAAGGTCATACATTCAATATTCCGAAAATTATAAGTGTAAGTGAAAGCTGTTGGTAAGAGATAACATTGCTACAAATTTTGGGAAGTCAGGCAAAGTCATTGGACTTATTCAAGTTGAATTTCATCAATTTCGACCTTGTATGACTTTACAATTAAAAGTTGTATGGTTATACATTCAAATTCTCGGAAAATTCCAAGTGCAGTTGAAAGCTGTTCTTCAGGGAATGCACTGCTAAAAATTTTAGGAAATCAAGCATTGTCGTTGGACTTATGTTAGTTGATTTTCATCAATTTTGACCTTGTATGACTTTACAATCAAAAGTTGTGTGGTTATACATTTAAAGTCTCGGAAAATTCCAAGTGTAGGTGAAAGCTGTTGGTCAGAGAAAGCACTGCTACAAACTTTGTGAAGTCAGGCAAAGTCATTGGATATGCAAGTTGAATTTCATCAATTTTGACCTTGTATGGCTTTACATTCAAGTCATTGGGCTTTGCTTTGTAATTTGATTGTTTGTTTCAATTACGCTGTTTATGAATGACCCTGTTTATTGATTTCGCGTATTCCTATATTTATCATTATTGTGTGTCATTGTGTAGGCATTGGGCAGCATGCAGCTTATTATGAAAAATTACGCTGTTTGTGAATAGTCCCTTATCTTGATTTGTCGTTTTTTGACATTTTTTGTTAGTTTATACTAGTGTGTAAGCATTAGGCAGAAAGCAGCTTATATTTGGGAATTACGCTGTTTTTGAAAAAAATCGTGTCTTAACTTATCTTATTTTGATATTTTTACGTTATTTTATATCATTTTGTAGGCATTGGGCAGCGAGCAGCTTATTTTTATCAATTACGCTGTTTATAAAAGCACCAGTGGCTTGATTTATCATATTTTGATATTTTTACCTTATTTTATAACATTTTGTAGGCAGTGGGCAGCAAACAACTTATTTTTGTCAATTACGCTGTTTATGAAAGGCCCCGTGGCTTGATTCATCGTATTTTGTTATTTTATACCGTTTTTAAGGCAGTGGGCAGCAAACAACTTATTTTTGTCAATTACGTTGTTTATGAAAGGCCCCGTGGTTTGATTTATCGTATTTTGATATTTTTACGTTATTTTATACCGTTTTTAAGGCAGTGGGCAGCAAACAACTTATTTTTGTCAATTACGCTGTTTATGAAAGGCCCCGTGGCTTGATTTATCGTATTTTGATATTTTTACGTTATTTTATACCGTTTTTAAGGCAGTGGGCAGCAAACAACTTATTTTTGTCAATTACGCTGTTTATGAAAGGTCCCGTGGCTTGATTTATCGTATTTTGATAGCTTTTAATTTTTAATTTTAACTAACAGACGGAAAAAGATCTTTTTGAATTGGGCCACAAAGTCCAACAAATTGAAGAGAAATTTGAAACCACTGAAGAGAAATTGAAGGCAACACAACTTAGATTGGCTACCACTTTGCACACTGGTGATGAAGCTGCGCGGTAAATTATCAGTTATTCATACTTTTCAATCTCTGATCTCCTGTTAAATTCAATCTTGTTTTCTTTATGCAGTATTTCTAAGGTGTTGAAAGACCGTAATCAGTCCGATGCTACCAAGATCCAATCCCTTGAAGATCAGTTGAAGGACAATTGTGATGATGATGATGTTGAAGACACTCAGGAATACGTTGCAATAATTAAATCTATCTATCTATCTATCTATAATTAAGAATCCGTTGCAAATTGGTTTGGTACGTCACGTAAATATTGATTTCTTGTTTAATCAATGCCTGCCAATAACCGAATTTCTATTTTGATATTTATTACTTTAGGTGATCAAGTGTATACTTCAGTATCTGAATTTTGAAGAAATCAAAGCATCTCGTTTGGTTTCCAAAGAATGGTCATCAGTTGGCCTTAATGCTTTGATACCTCGCTCAAAAATTACTTTCAATTCCAGCTTACACAACGATATTTCCGAAAGACGTGGTCCTATCAAATTTTTCCAAGTCTTTCCTGAACGGAACGAAGATAATAGAACTTTTCCTTTCAACCACTTTATATTTTGCAACCAAGAAGATAGCAAAAATCCATGGCCCATAGAGGAATTGAATTATTTGTTTCGGAATCATAAACAGTACATTACCAAGCTTGAGTTGTCAGACTTATATTTAGTTGACGAAGAATGGAAAAACGCTAACAGTTTTGACATCACTTCATGGATATCTAACTCCCCAGTGAATTCAGAAATGAACACAAAATTGTGCTTAGGTGGGGAGATGTATTTTGATGCTACAAAACTCTCGGTTAACTCAAATGATTTTAACAATGTTGAAGATTTGGGATTAAATGGATGCATAATAAATCTTCAAGGTGAAATTCGAATCAGTCCAATCAGCTTAGGTATACGGTATTCAATATTTGCTAGAGAGGGGAATCAGTTGGGCGAGTTATGTGTTAACGATTTTGTGGATTTTCATAAGACAAAAAAGATCTATCTCCACTGTGGTCAAAATTCGGAATTCGGAACGAAATTAAGTGTGGATTTGAGTGGATGCCACCAACTGGAATGCCTCGATTTAGAAGGACCTACAGTCATAAACTGGAAAGGGTCAAAAATGACGGTAAAAGAATCAAATCTTCAACAAGTTCCATTGCCAGATAAGACACAGTTAACAAAAATGAACATCAAAAAACTCAATTTTACGATTTGCGAAATTGATATTTCTGTTCTCCCACAATCACTGGAGGAACTTTACATTGGCGTCTTCGAAGAAATGATGATATTTACCCAGCCTATTGTTCTTCATAATTTAAAATCTTTACAAACGCTGTTAATGCCAGTATCAAAATTTTTTCGAAATGTACAATGTCCAAATTTGGTTCGGCTTCAGATTCAAGGAAATGACATCATTGGAGAACCGGAAATAGCATGGATTGCATCAACAAGTGTGAAAATACTATCACTTCAAGATGCTACCATTAAATATGAAGGAAGTATAAATTTAAATCTCGATAAACTTGTACTAGATCAATATCGATTTTCTGAAATGACTGAAATGTTATGCAATTTGCATATTGAAACAAAAGAACTTGTTCTTTTCTACCCTAGGGCTGAAACCGCAATTGATGCTTATGTAGAATTTTCGAATCTTTTGGAAACCCAAAAATGCTACCAAGATTGCGGGCAACGTATTTATATCAGTGTTGATAGCAAAAAGTTCGTTTTGCCTAGTAGAATGGTACCTGAAGTTTTTAGACGATGTGCTGGGTTACTACCATTTTTTATTCTCATTTTCTGCCCTTGGGCTCGGCCCAAGGGCATCTACCTGTATAATCAACAGCTCAAGGCTGTCGGCTATGCCTATAGGGGATGTTGGGAGAAAGGAGGGGAGGGGTTGGGGGGTTTTGGGGGGGAGGAGAAAGCTGGAGAAAGCAGGAGAGGAGGGAAGGGAAAGGTAAGCAAGAGAGGAGAGAAGAGGTGTTGACTGCTTGCTCGCCCACAAGCTAGTGAGGCTATGGCACTGTGAGTGCCAATATAAGTCCCCCTAGCACTGCCTCCTGTTCCCTGATTGGCTGGCGCCAATTTGTCTGGAACCTCCCCCTCTTCTCGTCCCTTTTTCTCTACACTCTTTCCTGCTTGAAGCGATGCCTAGATGCCCCATGTAAAGTCTTCCTATCTCACTATGCTTAAAGTACCTAAAGCATTCCTTAAAGTACCTACCGACCCTTACTACTACTGCTATACATTGCACTACTAAAGTACCTAACGCAGTCACCCGTACTCCTTATACTAGCTACTATAACGTACTCCTTATACTACCTACTACTACTATACAACGTGCTGGCTAAAGTACCCACCATGCACTGCCACTTAGACACGTCTGAACAGGAATAGTCCTGATTGAGAAAGGAATGTCAACCGACCCTCCGTTCACTCACTACACGCAAGGCAATGCATAGAGCCCTCCGTTCACTCACTACACACAAGGCAATGCATAGAGCCCTTCGTTCACTCACTACACACAATACAAGGCATAGAGCCCTACTCACTCTACTATTACAAGTCCCTTATCCTTAATTATGCTTCATACAGTCAATGCGTAATATTGATACGTAGTACACTGCCTAGCCGGCAACTATAAGGCAATTATCTATCTATCTTTAATTAACATCCGATTACACTAATTAACATGACAATTAATTTAATTAAAGTCCGATTACACTAATTAACGTCCGATTTAACTAATTAACGTCCAAATAAACTAATTAATGAACGAATAAACATGACGAAAAACTTTTAAATGCCCCTCGCCTGCTCATTCCTCTTCCGTCCTCCTCCGTCCTCCTCCTCGCCTCCTCCTCGCCTCCCCTCGCCTCCCCTGGCCTCCCCTCGCCTCCCCTGGCCTCCCCTCGTCTCCCCTGGCCTCCCCTCGTCTCCCCTGGCCTCCCCTCGTCTCCCCTCGCACTCATTTTCACCGATAAACATGACAAACACAGTAATCACCTGTGTGCGTGCGCTGAGAATGTTTTAAAGTGAACTACATCCTCCTCCGTATCCTCCTCATTTCACGATACTCTCGTAAAACACTAGTGTGAATATTCTTTGTGTAGATATAAAAACTTGACATACCACTACACATACCTTTACTCAACGTATTCTCAACGTTTACGACCGACAGCCCAACGTTTATGACGTCATCTTTCTTACGTAAGCCTAACGTTCAGGAAACGTATACTCTCATTCTATCTCTAAGTAATGCAATTACATTACAATATCTATATTATGCATTCCCTGTGACTTTTATATGCAACCCTTATATTAATTTTACGCAGTTATTATGCTATTATGTCTTTGGATGTTATTAATATGCTATATGACTATAAAATGAGTTTAAGGTATTACTATATGGTTCTTATAACTATATTAATTTAACCCCGTTATATGGATAATAATATGATACAATATGCAAGTAAATTTACACACCTAATCAATAAATGAATACAACAACAATTCATGTATGGGTTTTACAAATTTATTTCCAATTACTTTTACATTCCTTCAAGGAGAGTCAAAAAAATATTCTTGTCAAGACAAAACTCGTGTTTTGCTCCCGCCTTTAGGACGACGCGTAGTATGTCGAGGGATGATTCCCCCAACTCTTCATCGTCTTCCTCAGACTCATCGTCCTTCTCCGATCTACCCTCATCGCTCGAGTTATCATCCCCAGTCTCGGTCTCACTGCTTTCGTTGTCTGCATCTGAAGCATCAGATGAAGACTCTCGCATAACTTCTTCCTCACTTTTAGAACTGTTCAGCAGTTCTATTAATAGGATTTTTGTAAGGCGAATAAATTTGAATTCGGCGTTATAAATTATTCGTTGGAGCATTCTAATCACTGGCAACGGTAAAGAGCCGCAATTATCAGCTTCATTGGAAACACTTGTTGAGCGTTTTGAAGAGGAGCTGGAGGAACTTTCATTGGAATCTTCACCGGACGATTCCTCCCTTGGCCTTTTTAGATAGCCACTGTTTGTTACGTATTGTTCGTTTGCAGGCAAGATTGCACCGTGAACTTGGGCCATATGACGGTCCAAGTTCCACCTATTGTAGAAGATTTTCTTACAGACGTGGCACTCCATTTGTAATAGGTTTAGAAGTTTAGTCACGGAACGAATAGCAAACACGACTGAACTCGTCGAAGGCTAAAAGCAGAATGAACAGTTTGAGATCAAGTGCGTAGCAGACGTTTCACTAACGTTAGGCTTACGTAAGAAAGATGACGTCATAAACGTTGGGCTGTCGGTCGTAAACGTTGAGAATACGTTGAGTAAAGGTATGTGTAGTGGTATGTCAAGTTTTTATATCTACACAAAGAATATTCACACTAGTGTTTTACGAGAGTATCGTGAAATGAGGAGGATACGGAGGAGGATGTAGTTCACTTTAAAACATTCTCAGCGCACGCACACAGGTGATTACTGTGTTTGTCATGTTTATCGGTGAAAATGAGTGCGAGGGGAGACGAGGGGAGGCCAGGGGAGACGAGGGGAGGCCAGGGGAGGCCAGGGGAGGCGAGGGGAGGCCAGGGGAGGCGAGGGGAGGCGAGGAGGAGGCGAGGAGGAGGACGGAGGAGGACGGAAGAGGAATGAGCAGGCGAGGGGCATTTAAAAGTTTTTCGTCATGTTTATTCGTTCATTAATTAGTTTATTTGGACGTTAATTAGTTAAATCGGACGTTAATTAGTGTAATCGGACTTTAATTAAATTAATTGTCATGTTAATTAGTGTAATCGGATGTTAATTAAAGATAGATAGATAATTGCCTTATAGTTGCCGGCTAGGCAGTGTACTACGTATCAATATTACGCATTGACTGTATGAAGCATAATTAAGGATAAGGGACTTGTAATAGTAGAGTGAGTAGGGCTCTATGCCTTGTATTGTGTGTAGTGAGTGAACGAAGGGCTCTATGCATTGCCTTGTGTGTAGTGAGTGAACGGAGGGCTCTATGCATTGCCTTGCGTGTAGTGAGTGAACGGAGGGTCGGTTGACATTCCTTTCTCAATCAGGACTATTCCTGTTCAGACGTGTCTAAGTGGCAGTGCATGGTGGGTACTTTAGCCAGCACGTTGTATAGTAGTAGTAGGTAGTATAAGGAGTACGTTATAGTAGCTAGTATAAGGAGTACGGGTGACTGCGTTAGGTACTTTAGTAGTGCAATGTATAGCAGTAGTAGTAAGGGTCGGTAGGTACTTTAAGGAATGCTTTAGGTACTTTAAGCATAGTGAGATAGGAAGACTTTACATGGGGCATCTAGGCATCGCTTCAAGCAGGAAAGAGTGTAGAGAAAAAGGACGAGAAGAGGGGAGGTTCCAGACAAATTGGCGCCAGCCAATCAGGGAACAGGAGGCAGTGCTAGGGGACTTATATTGGCACTCACAGTGCCATAGCCTCACTAGCTTGTGGGCGAGCAAGCAGTCAACACCTCTTCTCTCCTCTCTTGCTTACCTTTCCCTTCCCTCCTCTCCTGCTTTCTCCAGCTTTCTCCTCCCCCCCAAAACCCCCCAACCCCTCCCCTCCTTTCTCCCAACATCCCCTATAGGCATAGCCGACAGCCTTGAGCTGTTGATTATACAGGTAGATGCCCTTGGGCCGAGCCCAAGGGCAGAAAATGAGAATAAAAAATGGTAGTAACCCAGCACATCGTCTAAAAACTTCAGGTACCATTCTACTAGGCAAAACGAACTTTTTGCTATCAACACTGATATAAATACGTTGCCCGCAATCTTGGTAGCATTTTTGGGTTTCCAAAAGATTCGAAAATTCTACATAAGCATCAATTGCGGTTTCAGCCCTAGGGTAGAAAAGAACAAGTTCTTTTGTTTCAATATGCAAATTGCATAACATTTCAGTCATTTCAGAAAATCGATATTGATCTAGTACAAGTTTATCGAGATTTAAATTTATACTTCCTTCATATTTAATGGTAGCATCTTGAAGTGATAGTATTTTCACACTTGTTGATGCAATCCATGCTATTTCCGGTTCTCCAATGATGTCATTTCCTTGAATCTGAAGCCGAACCAAATTTGGACATTGTACATTTCGAAAAAATTTTGATACTGGCATTAACAGCGTTTGTAAAGATTTTAAATTATGAAGAACAATAGGCTGGGTAAATATCATCATTTCTTCGAAGACGCCAATGTAAAGTTCCTCCAGTGATTGTGGGAGAACAGAAATATCAATTTCGCAAATCGTAAAATTGAGTTTTTTGATGTTCATTTTTGTTAACTGTGTCTTATCTGGCAATGGAACTTGTTGAAGATTTGATTCTTTTACCGTCATTTTTGACCCTTTCCAGTTTATGACTGTAGGTCCTTCTAAATCGAGGCATTCCAGTTGGTGGCATCCACTCAAATCCACACTTAATTTCGTTCCGAATTCCGAATTTTGACCACAGTGGAGATAGATCTTTTTTGTTTTATGATTTAACTAAATTGTTGACATGTTTACATTAAGTAGCAATACACCATTGTTATGCATTAACTTCAAACTAATTCCTTAACAGAGATTAAAATTTAATAATAATGATGTTTATATTTTTAGGCCTAATTATCAGAAGGACTTTTTTCAGTCTTAATTTTTTATGTTGATTTTTTTCAGTTAGCTGAAAGAACGGAAGGGAGTAACCCCTCCCAATATGTCACAATTACATTTACACGAAATTTTGAATAGGTGGACATTAACATTATTTTTCCACTGGTGAAGTAGTGGAAAGTAAACACAGTTTTAAATAAACTTATCAAGGGGACTTTCTAGCATCTGCAGGTGCAAGAAGGTCCCCGGGAACTTTCTAGCACCCCGTACAGACTCCAAAGCACTTGCTAGAAAGTCACCGGGGACTTTCTAGCACCCTTTTTACCATGTCAAAATTTTCCCTAAAGCAGATCATATCATTAAAATAAAGGCTGAATTTAAGCAGTGATACCTCGTTCCAATGGCGGAACTATTCATCAATGTTATAAAGACCCTGTATATTATTAGAACCTCTTTGGCCAGCACTACACTAGCCCCGATGTCCTCAATCAGGCGCAGGGCCGTCCCTAGGTTAAATGCCGCCCAGTGCAAAATAGAAAATGCCGCCCTTAATAAAAATTTTATTTCTGGTTGGCAATTTTATTTCTGGGTCACATGTAGTAGTAATATACATTTTAAAATTAATTGAACTTAAAATTAATTATAATGCAATAATGCCACCTCTCTCTTTTCCCTAAAAAGGGACAAGGGACACTGTTTATTTTTGTTTACAATGGTAACTAAAAAGAAACAAAAAACCACAAAAATGCTTTTTTACATACATATCGGCATTTGCAATTAAAGTTTTGAGTCCTCCTTCATGTCATTTGTTGGGCCAATTTCGGATACGGATGGTGTGTTGACCAGTACCGTATTTAGAAGTCGATTTCGTTCGGAGGGGGCAATGATATGATAAGACTATATATTAGGCATATTCGCGCGAGGCGCGAAAATTTTGGCTTATTATGTCTAAAATAAGTCAAAAATAGCCTAAAATGCACATAAAATCGCGCGAAGCGCGAATTTTTTTTGGTATTTTGAGAAAAAATTTCCTTTTTTCTTTTTCCATTTGCCCCCAATGCCCCCCTCAATACGGCCTTGGTGTTTTTGACATCTAAAGCAGATTATTTTTGTTCAGAGTTTTCAGGGCTTTCTCATTACTGTCATTCTTTGGAACTTTTATCAAAAACTTATCCAACGAATTTTTCAAACTGCACAGTAATTCTTCTTCATGCTGTCTTTTCCGCCTATACTCTAGACAATTTATCTGACCGTTTCTTTAGTGACAACTACATATATCAGTTTACTTCTAAAAACATTTATATTAAAGACTTGAATGCTCTTGTTCTTTATTTGCCATTTTTAAATTCAATTATGAGGTAGGTATGGTTTCTATTGACGATTGGGCTTGACTATCATATTCGCTCTTAACTTTTTTTGGGAAACTTGGATCTATTCCGAGAATATAGGTCGTAGAAAGACGAAGTTGGTCTCTGAAAACGCAGAAAATGTCAATTTATAGCAGGTTGCACTTAGATTCCTACCTTTTACCTTCGTTTGCGAGTTATTGCAATTTTAATTACTATCTCGTAACCAGAGGTAAAAATTAGGAATCTAAGTGCAAGCTGCTATAAATTGACTATTTCTGCGTTTTCAGAGACCAACTTCGTCTTTCTACGACCAATATTCTCGGACTAGATTTAAGTTTCCCAAAAAAATCGTCACTTTTATGCCCTATTCATTTTGCTGTATTGTCATAGAGTAAATTTCTATGGCTCTGTGTATTTTAAATCGTAGCCATAGATACTTCCCCATAACCTGCTCCTCATTGAATTTCCCCGTATTTTGAACCACCCCTGAACCTTAATTTAACTCAGTCTTTTGTTTTAGCGCTCATGTTTCATCACAGTAATCAATCATCACCTTATTTTGGTTTGCTATAACAAATAGAAGATCAAGGATTTCTTGCGACTAAAATATTTCTCTAATTCCTATTCAGATTAGATAGATAGATAGATAGAGGTTTTATTATTTGCGCTTCCAGCGGGCCGTAGCCCATCGCACAAAGTATTTCAAATTACAGATGTATCATATAATCATAAGTTCGAATGTTTTACATTAATAATTTAGAGTGACAATGAATTAAGTATTATATTATATCAAAGTATTCATGTCACATTTCTCGCACATTAATTATAATCACACAGATGGGAGTATTATAAATGGTCAATTTAGTTTATACTTTTTGATTCAATTGTAATTAATAATCAGGTTAGTTTGACAAGATTCAAATTAAAATTAATAAGAGAATAGGTATTAGACAGCGGAATCTAAATACTTACAGATGTTACCCAGAGTATTATTATACTTGGGGGGTTGGCAGCCGGTAGTTCGTAGATTCAACATTTACAGATAATACTATGTGTGTGCATTTGCCCTCCGTGTGTTCCTATTTCTTTTAACTATTATAATCTTTACGCTTGTCATACTGTGGAAGTGACTTTACACACGTTGAAGGTAAGGTACGTTGCTGTGTTGAGAGATAGGTCAAACGAGATGCTGGTATGAAAAGCCTTCCTCCACCCGGCAGTTTTTCTCCTGAATTTGTTTATTGGTTATTTGCACCTTGATTGTCATATCAGTTAGAAGACTCACCAACCTGGATAGACAGTCCCCGCACTCACGTCGCCCCCCTGCATTCCAGCGACGCCCACTCATTTCCCTATGCAAATCCACGACCATTTTTCACTAAAAGAACTTTTGCCATGTGGCTTTTCGAAAAAACGGCACTTATTACAGTCGTTTTACACGGAACACAATTTAAATTGTTTTTATCGAAAAGTTTGTAACACACGGAACACACAGAGACCAAGAATTCTACTCAAGACACACTTTTAATTTAACAATTTAACAAAAATCTCGGAGACACAAATGCACACAACCTACTTACTCGAGCTCCAACTGCCAACCCTATTCAGATTATAATATTCTATTTCCATCCAATATTTTAACTTTTCTAATTTCAATAAAGTGCCAAATTATATAGTCTACACCAAAAATTTTGCCGCCCTCTAAAATTTGCCGCCCAGTGCGGGTGCACGGGTGGCACATGCCTCGGGACGGCCCTGTGTGCGAAGCTGGAACAGTAGTGTCGTTGAATGTTATCTCACCGGTAGACTTCCAAGAGAAATTTCCAGGAATTAGCAAAGCATTGAGTAATCTTTCGCAGCGATTCCGTTGTAGTGGACTAATCAGCTTCAGCACTGTCCGAATTTTGTCTTCTGGCTCAACTTCTAACTCTTCATGTATATTATTAAACCTATCTACAGGCACGAGCCTGTACATTTTAGCCATGACTGCACACAGCTCCTATCCCGTCTTCAATAATACAAGCTAGTATAGTACCTACTACGTATACTATAAACTTGATGTTTTTTACAATGTACTTTCGCAACTTGTTGACAGAAAACTTAATTTTCCTAAACTGCTTTATCTGTAACTTATATTTATTTACTTTTACGTTTAAAATACAAGTCCCAATGGCAGCAAGTTCGTCGTCAATGGCTTTTTTAATTAGCTTAATACGAGCAGTTCGCTTGGCGTGGACCAACTTTTTAAGGAACTCTGTATTCAAGCCCTCCATGATTTACTTTCGCGCATAAACGATGGCTTCATCAGGATATATACTACTCCTAACTCTGCACTTTTTAGGTGTCAATGGGTTAAAGTCTAAAAATAGAAACTGGTAGGGCTTTTTCATAACATGTTCATAGGCAAATACAATATGATCATATTTACGTGGGGCTATTTGTGCACCCAGCCTCGCAATAAAATTTTCGTCACGAGGATAAGCCCCTAACAAAAAGTAGGTAGCATTTATACTCGCTTCACGCAAATTCTTTGCAAAACTATTTTGAACAAACAATATTACTCCACAGTTTTTATGGTGGCAGTAATTCACAAACAAGTTTACCAAGAAGTCGTTGTATCGCTTACTAAACAATTGCATGCAGTCATCGAAAACAATAATACACTCTGACAAGTCAGACTCTTCGTCTTCTATCATATGGCGAATATCATCGATATAATTTATAAACTCTATAGATGGATCTCTAACTTCGTTATACGCCTTCTGCCACATTTGATACACATAATACACTTTTTTAATATTGACAGCGTGCACCTCATTTTTCCTACGCAGCAATTCTAATATTGTTTGTGTCTTTCCACTGAAACTGCAACCTGCATATAAGAAACAAATACAGAGAATATTCGAGATTTAATGAAAATGCAAATATTACCTGATATTATTAGGCAATAAGGAATCCTAAGATATGCGTCAAACTCCATCGCCTGTCAGGTCTATCATTTCGACATCTACTTCGTACAGATCATCTTTGACAAGGTGATTCAACGAGTGATCAAACGCGTATGGCCGAGAATTGTTTCCGTCAGGCATTAAATACCTATGAGCACTGAATGAATTAAAGCCCATTTTCCTAACTGATCTGGTTGTAAGGTTCTGGTTCTTAGAACTAATATAATTCATTCTGATATACTTTGCACCACCATTAAGTGCAATATCTTTATATACCTTATGCTTGATTATCTGTAAATCACCTACTTCTCCATTGTCTAATAGGGCGGAACGATTAATACCTTTTTGCTTCAGTACTTCACTTGAATCCTCCAACAATATGGAATACTGTTTCAGTTTTAGTGAAACTGTTTCTAAGATTCGTGCGTGAGACATTTCAATTTTCCATTTACCGCTCACACCCTTGTTATTAGTATTAAATAATGGTGAAAAATATGAATTAGGAGGAATATTTGAGTAGTCCATATAAAATGTCAACTCTTCTAGCAAATGTAGCAAATTTTTTCCAGAACTGGCTATTTCAATTAAAACTGCCAAGCTATCAGTGTCAGTGAATAGCAATCGTAGTCTGTTATTAAAATGTGGAGACAGGACATCAAAATAGAAAGAATACATTTCAATTTTTGACAAATCCAAAATTGATAGTCCAATCATTAAATTGCCTTCAAAGGTGACAGAACTCTTTTTCATTTCTATTACACTCATATCGCTCCGACCCTCAATCAAATAATGTGTTTTGTATGTTGCTAGTCTTACTAAATTTTCACAATGAGTGGGATCTAAACATATTTGGATGTTTATATAATTACTTGGATCCATCATACTATACCCTGGGATGGAATTTGCATTAATTTTCAGTGCATTCTTTTCTGACTGAAATTTTGCATCCCTCCTACTATCTAACAAATCATTCATGTGATCCCTAAAAATTGGCTTTTCCGTAAACTCTAATATCTGTCTAATTTTTTTCACTTGAATGCCTTTCTCCATGTAGAACTTTAACACTTTGTGATGAACGACATAATCTTCCTTCGGATGAAATGATAATAAAAGACGTTCAGCTGCATGTGGATTTTTCAAATTGAGTTGTTCTAATAATCGCAATTGGTATTCACTGTACTCATCTTCTCTAACAATACGCTTTTGTGGCACTAATGGCAACATATATTGAGCTACATGCAATGAATTTGGAATGACTAAATCGACAGCTAGAAATTGTCCTTTGTTTCGTACTGACCCTAATGAGTTCAAATCAAAATTGGCCACTTCTCGCTCCGTTAAAAAGCGATAATCACTTACTGGAAGAGGTTGTTTTGCTACATGAGGGTACATACTATTACAATCAACCTGTATGATTGCAGACTCTGGTTTTGATGGATTAAAATCTGGCAAATCTTTGTAGTTTGCTTTAGCAAACCTTTGATTTGATGTGCATATACCCCCTCTTAATCCTCTTTTACAAAATTGATAGATATCCATTGACCTGATTGTCTCAATTTTTGCTTTGCTGTTATATAAATAAGCCTGCCAACTGTATGATGACCCAGTTATACTAGCTGCAGGGTCAATGCCGAATTTATGATAGGCTTCTGACCTATAATTCATGAAAACATCAGCTAGAATGAGGACATCTACTTGTAAGTAAGCACGAATATAATCCTGAAATGTTGAACATTTAAATACACCCCACATTTTCCTTGCATGCTCGATATCCTCGTCTGTTGCCTTCTCACCAGATAAATCATTATCAAAATAACTTTTATCTGGTAGGCAAGTGTCACTATACACTTCAGGTCCTGTTAAATACCTATATGGAAATAATTGCTTACGGGTTACTCCTGAAAACTCATCATCAGTGAGATAAGAAAAGAATTACTAGAACTGTTTCCTACTTTCAAGTAAAGTTTTAGCACAAACGGCTAAAGAGGATTGAAGGTGATTTAAACTATCGGTGATACGCAAAATTCAATCAATTTCAATACACAAAAAATGTTCCTTTGTTCTCCCTAGTGGTTTGACTAGTTTTACACGTTCAGGGGGCAATTCTTTTATTAACAATTTATTGTCATATTTCATAGAGGTATGTAGGTACACAAAAAGTTGCTTTTTATATTTTAATTGCAAATTACATTTACTACACAATGAGCAAATGTATTGCCCTTCTGTATACCACTGAAATGAAATGCGTGGCAAATCTTTCCAATAATATTACTATTTTCTACTTATTTCTAATTACTAATACTAGGTTAATTTATTATGAGTCTTGTGCAAATAAGGACGAATGGATCTTAAATGCACGAGCTGAGATGACGACGAAGACTGATTTATTATTAGTCCGAATGTATGCAATGTGAAATGTGCACGGTAAAAATAAAGAAACAATCCAAAATTTAGTCCGGGAAGGACAGTGTCACAATTTCTCTAACAAAATTCAATGCTAGTCCAAAAAGGTATAATTCACTTGGCATACAGTCAAAAAACAACTTAGCTGGACGGACGCACAGAAAAAAAACTTAACTGGACGCATAGATGTTACATACGAATAAAACACAACGCACTTGATGGATGTAAAAATCGTCGTAGTTTCAACACTGCTAATCAGAAAAGTTTTACCGGGATCGGTAGTTAGTTAGGATAGCCAAATAAAATGATTTGACAGACTCTGATGTGTAAATTATCAAACACAAAATACCGAATGGAGAAACGAAAGAATTAAATCGCATAAATACACCGTTGGACAGGTATCAAATGAAAAGTAAGGAAGGGAAAAACACAGCACACTTGATGGGTGGAAATTCCGCAAACTTCGTTTTTCTTTGAACGCAGTGTTCGAAATTGCGACTAAATGAACGAAATTTCGACGACAGGGTTCGATAATTAGCGAGGGGAGCCAAATGAATTAAAATGCGTGGCAAATCTTTCCAATAATATTACTATTTTCTACTTATTTCTAATTACTAATACTAGGTTAATTTATTATGAGTCTTGTGCAAATAAGGACGAATGGATCTTAAATGCACGAGCTGAGATGACGACGAAGACTGATTTATTATTAGTCCGAATGTATGCAATGTGAAATGTGCATAATAAGTACCTATCTTAATATATAAGTACATAGATAGCATTGAATTAAATAATGTATGTACTATAATAACAGCAGTGAGAAGCTGGATAGGATTTATACAGGACAAAATAATAGGTACATGACAGTTCACTAAAGTCATTTAGGAAGTGGGAGTCAATTGGAATTTACATTAGAGTTCAAAACCAAGTTCAAGACCGATGTAAATCGTGGGACAGGATATCGGTAGGTAGTTGGAAAGAATTCAATATAAATATATAATAAATACTATAAATGTTATATAATAGTGTGTGCTATATAATATGTGGTATATTATTACATTTTAATCTATACCTATAATTCTCTATTATAAGGGATTTTAATGTAAAATAGTCATTTATGTATTTCTTAACACTCCTACCATTGATTTAATTAGATACATGAATTAAATCAACTTAATTTTGGAAAATTATGAATTACTATCTACTGATACTTTTGACTATGAGAAGTGAAGTGACCCCGGTCTTGACAGTGGCAGGTGCTGCCCACTTGCCGTTGGGCCAAAATAATCCACCTCTGGAGGATCTGAATGGGATGTAATGATATTCTTCTGATTCCATGAAACCCAATTAAATCCGTAGGCTGTAGGGTAGCCGGAGGTGGCTGCTAATGAGAGCCCGAGTCAGGCTGTTGAGAGCCCTATTTTAGCTGCTGAGAGCCCGAGTTTGGCTGTTGAGATCCCGAGCCTGGCTGCTGGTAGCCCGATTTTGGCTGCTGATGAGAGCCAGGGTTAGGCTGCAAATGAGAGCCCGAGTTGGGCTACTGATGAGAACCCGAGTTTGGCTGCTGCTGAGAGCCCGAATTTGGCTGCTGCTGAGAGCCCGAGTTTGGCTGCTGCTGAGAGTCACAATTTGGCCGCAGATGAGAGCCACAATTTGGCTGCTGCTGAGAACCACAATTTGGCCGCAGATGAGAGCTACAATTTGGCTGCTGCTGAGAGCCACAATTTGGCCGCAGATGAGAGCCACAATTTGGCTGCTGCTGAGAGCAACAATTTGGTAGTTCCGTTAGAGGCTGAAAAAATGCCGTTGGAGGCCGTGGGGATGCCTTTACAAGAGACACAAATGTTGTTGTCACAAAAGTAGCCGTTGGAGGCACAGAGTCGTAGATGTCACAAAGGTTGCCGTTGGAGGCACAGGGGTTGCCTTTGGAGGAACTGAGGTTGCCATCGGAGGCACTGAGGTTGCCGTCGGAGGCAACTAGAGGCTGCCGTCGGAGGCACTGAGGTTGCCGTCGGAGGCAACTAGAGGCTGCCGTCGGAGGCAACTAGAGGCTGCCGTCGGAGGCAACTAGAGGCTGCCGTCGGAGGCAACCAGAGGCTGCCGTCGGAGGCAACCAGAGGCTGCCGTCGGAGGCAACTAGAGGCTGCCGTCGGAGGCAACTAGAGGCTGCCGTCGGAGGCAACTAGAGGCTGCCGTCGGAGGCAACTAGAGGCTGCCGTCGGAGGCAACTAGAGGCTGCCGTCGGAGGCAACTAGAGGCTGCCGTCGGAGGCAACTAGAGGCTGCCGTCGGAGGCAACCAGAGGCTGCCGTCGGAGGCAACTAGAGGCTGCCGTCGGAGGCAACTAGAGGCTGCCGTCGGAGGCAACCAGAGGCTGCCGTCGGAGGCAACTAGAGGCTGCCGTCGGAGGCAACTAGAGGCTGCCGTCGGAGGCAACTAGAGGCTGCCGTCGGAGGCAACTAGAGGCTGCCGTCGGAGGCAACTAGAGGCTGCCGTCGGAGGCAACCAGAAGCTGCCGTCGGAGGCAACCAGAGGCTGCCGTCGGAGGCAACTAGAGGCTGCCTTCGGAGGCAACCAGAAGCTGCCGTCGGAGGCAACCAGAGGCTGCCGTCGGAGGCAACCAGAGGCTGCCGTCGGAGGCAACTAGAGGCTGCCGTCGGAGGCAACTAGAGGCTGCCGTCGGAGGCAACTAGAGGCTGCCGTCGGAGGCAACTAGAGGCTGCCGTCGGAGGCAACTAGAGGCTGCCGTCGGAGGCAACTAGAGGCTGCCGTCGGAGGCAACTAGAGGCTGCCGTCGGAGGCAACTAGAGGCTGCCGTTGGAGGCACAGAGACTGTCGTTACAGACACTAAGGTTGCCGTCGGAGGCACTGAAGCTGCCGCTGGAGGAACTGAGGTTACTGCTAGAGGCACTGAGGTTGCCGCTGGAGTCACTGATGTTTTCATTGGTGTCACAGGGGTTGCCGTAGGAGGCTGAGGTTGCCGTTGGAGGCAGAGATGTTTTCTTTGGTGTCACAAAGGTGGCCGTGGGAGGCACAAAGGTTGCCATGGTAGGCGCATATATCGTTTGTATCACAAAGTTTGCCGTTGGAGGCACAGCGGTTGGCGTTAGGGCCACTGAGGCTGTCGTCGGAGACACTGAGGTTGCCGTCGGAGACACTGAAATTGCCGTCGGAGGCACTGAGGTTGCCGTTGGAGGCAGAGATGTTTTAGTTAGAGGCCCATACGTTGCCGTTGAAGGCACAAACGTTGCCGTTGAAGGCAAACACTTTGCCGTTGAAATCATACACACTGCCGTTGAAATCATACACGTTACCGTTGAAATCATGCACGTTGCCGTTAGAGGAACACGTTACCGTTAGAGGAACACGTTGCCGTTAGAGGAACTCGTTGCCGTTAGAGGAACGCGTTGCCGTTAGAGGAACACGTTGCCGTTAAAGGCACACACGTTGCCGTTGAAGACGTAAGGAGCGCCGTTACATGCAGAGAAGGTCGTCTAGAGTTATCTGGAGGTGGATATCCAGAATGAGCCTGACGAGGCCGCCCAAAGTGTGCCGGACGATGCCATCCAAAATGAGCCGGACGAGACCGTCCAAAGTGTGCCGGACGACAACCCTATTTCGGTTGCATAAGAGTAGAAGGGTTCGTCGGTACTGGAGGGGCCGGTGATGATAGTCTACAATTAGCCAGTGGGCCCGCTGAAAATTATGATGGTAAGCTAACGATTATCCAATGGGGTACTGAGGAATGCCCGGATGATACGTCGAGGAACGGCCGGATGGTATGCCGAGGATTAGCCGGAGGGGCCGACTGGATTGGCTAATGAGGATTGGCCAGAGGGGTCTCCAAAGATTAGCTGTAGGGTCCGCCGTGGATTAGGCTGGAAGGACCGACTGATGGGGCCGCCGACTATTAGCTACAGAGGCTGATTGGAATGGCCGTTGAAATAATCGCCGAGAACTAATTGGATGCCCGACGACGATTAGCTGGAGTTACCGTGAAGGGGCCTAACTGCAGGGGCCGACGGCGATTAGCTGGAGGGGCCGTGGAGGGTCCACTGAGGAATAACTGGAGGGCAGACAACGGTTAGCTAGAAGGGCCAACGAATAATAGCTGGAGGGGCCCGTGGAGGGGCCGCTGAGGATTAACTGGACGACCCGACGACGATTAACTTGAGGGCCCGTGGAGGGGCCGCTGAGGAATGACTGTATGGGCCGCCGACGATTAACTAGAGGGGCCAGTGGAGGGGCCCGCAATGATTAACTCGAAAAGCACACGACCATTAGCTGGAGGGAGCACTGGAATCGCCAAGATGTAACCACAGAGATTAGCCCGAATTCCACTGAAAGGTAGTCCAATCGGAGCAATGATGATCTTAGGGAAGGCCGCTGTAGAGTTTTCGTAGGGGAAACACTCCCACCCGTAGCTTAATGTCACAATCTGGCGAGGTCTAGCTGAAATTCTTAATGTGCCCTCTGCTTAGGGTTGCCGGTTGGAAATGGCCTGTTTTCCAAAATATTTTGGGCTTGTGGGCTTGGTTTTATTTATTAAGAGAAAATGTGGTAAATTCTTCTCACTGCAGATTTTTTCTTTGACTAAAAACTTTGTCGTAGACAAGCCCTGCCACCCTAAAAGGTTGAAGCAAAATAAAAACTGACACCAAACCTTTCGTCACGTTTGTACACCAGTTGTCAACTAACACTGGTCTATACAAAAATATGTGATAAACAAAATGCTGTCCAAAAGCAGGAACAATTGGAGAAACGGCGTCAAAAAGTTGACTCACTAACCACTTCCAGAGCCGTGCACGACGAGTGTACACGGTAAAAATAAAGAAACAATCCAAAATTTAGTCCGGGAAGGACAGTGTCACAATTTCTCTAACAAAATTCAATGCTAGTCCAAAAAGGTATAATTCACTTGGCATACAGTCAAAAAACAACTTAGCTGGACGGACGCACAGAAAAAAAACTTAACTGGACGCATAGATGTTACATACGAATAAAACACAACGCACTTGATGGATGTAAAAATCGTCGTAGTTTCAACACTGCTAATCAGAAAAGTTTTACCGGGATCGGTAGTTAGTTAGGATAGCCAAATAAAATGATTTGACAGACTCTGATGTGTAAATTATCAAACACAAAATACCGAATGGAGAAACGAAAGAATTAAATCGCATAAATACACCGTTGGACAGGTATCAAATGAAAAGTAAGGAAGGGAAAAACACAGCACACTTGATGGGTGGAAATTCCGCAAACTTCGTTTTTCTTTGAACGCAGTGTTCGAAATTGCGACTAAATGAACGAAATTTCGACGACAGGGTTCGATAATTAGCGAGGGGAGCCAAATGAATTAAAATGCGTGGCAAATCTTTCCAATAATATTACTATTTTCTACTTATTTCTAATTACTAATACTAGGTTAATTTATTATGAGTCTTGTGCAAATAAGGACGAATGGATCTTAAATGCACGAGCTGAGATGACGACGAAGACTGATTTATTATTAGTCCGAATGTATGCAATGTGAAATGTGCATAATAAGTACCTATCTTAATATATAAGTACATAGATAGCATTGAATTAAATAATGTATGTACTATAATAACAGCAGTGAGAAGCTGGATAGGATTTATACAGGACAAAATAATAGGTACATGACAGTTCACTAAAGTCATTTAGGAAGTGGGAGTCAATTGGAATTTACATTAGAGTTCAAAACCAAGTTCAAGACCGATGTAAATCGTGGGACAGGATATCGGTAGGTAGTTGGAAAGAATTCAATATAAATATATAATAAATACTATAAATGTTCTATATAATATGTGGTATATTATTACATTTTAATCTATACCTATAATTCTCTATTATAAGGGATTTTAATGTAAAATAGTCATTTATGTATTTCTTAACAACCACTTTGATTTAAACCATTGATCACAGTGGGCATGATGTCTGTTTGGAATTATCCTAGGCAGATTTGCCTTGAAAGTCAGTTGACGTTTGGGGTCATTATAATCTCGTTTGCAGAGTGAGCAAAATGTTTCACTTTCGAATTGTTGTTGATCTTCGGGAGTGAGTCTCATAGTCTCATAATTTTTTATTCTTTCTATACGCATGTTCGCTTCATCCAACAAACTGATAATAAAGTCTTGTGCTGGGTTAGGCCCGTCATAAAATTTGCTGCTCTCGATTTTGTTTTCAGAACAAATCACATATCCATAACTTTGAGCGACATGTTTATCACGAATAATTGTATTCGTATTATTTGTGTGATTTAAAGGAACTAGAAAAGATTCAAAGTCAGCAAAGGCTATAACATCCGCTGGTAATGTTTGCCCGAATTTTCTAAACTTATTATATTTTTTCTTTGAAAATTTAAATACTGGAGGTTTAATAGTCCTACATATTTTTTCATGTCTTGCCAATGGTGATACGTTATTATATTTATTGTGGCATTTATCACATTGCTCATACTCTGGGTCATCATTATTAGCCAATGGTTCTTCATTGTCTGAGTCGTCTGAATCCTGACAATAAAGAATGTCATTTTCCAAATCTTCCTCAGCTTCAGATGCGTCTGACACCTCAGTGTATTCAATACCATAGTCCACAGCTCCTTCGTCGTCAATAAAACTATCATTTATTTGTTCAATATCTGACTCATCAATACCATTACATATTCTTTTGTGTAGTTCTAACTTGGAAGCCACAGTTCTCTTTATTAAGCAGTACTTGCACAAATCATATTTATGGTCGCTATTTCCGAGAAAGGCCGACAAGTTTTCTATCAGTACAAAGTGACTGTTATCACAACCATACTGTTCAAGTAAAAGTAAATCTACATGCCTACTTCTGTCAATTTCATTCAAAGTTATATGTATAGGATATACTATCTCATCAGAGTATGTGTATACGTTGACTGAAACATTATTGTTTTTCTCAAACATTGGAATATTTTGAATTTTCATTGGAAAATCCAAATCAACGTATTTATACTTGGTAAACTCATTTACATAGTGCCTTGCTTGTACTCTATATCGCTTACGGCCGTCAACAAAATGAAACCTGGCAGCAATGCAATATAAAAAACACTTTTCATCATTGTTTGTTATATTTAATAGCCCTTGTTTTCCTGTCAATACAGATGGTGTAGCTATATACCCGCGAATTCTCAATGGCACATATTTAGCTATTGACATATCAATGTAATTAAAAGAGTCAATCGACCAACCGCTGCCTTCAGGACCGACAAACAATTCCATAACAGCAATTTCATGAGTCAAAGCAGTACGAAGTACAAAAGAAATGCTACTGCTATGTACAATAGTCAAAGATTGTGTTCTAAAATGTTCGTTCCTATAAACATCGTCAGTTTTGTGATACAATCGAGCACTAATAGTAAAATTAACTTTCATACCTTTATCTTTGTAAAGATAATGTTTTAAGATACGAAATACAGTTGGTTGTAAATACTCAAACACGCTGGGAATATCCAAAATGTTTTCCAAAGTGTTGCATCTGAATGTTGTAAGTCGATCATGATGGGCCGAGCCGAATTCAAAAAAGGGTGAAATGTCCAAATTACCATAGCCGAATTGTGGAGCTTGTGGTGTTGTGCATGGTAAATGCTGTGTGATGAACCGGAATTTTTCGCCGCAATTAGGACACTCATGCTTTTTAAATGAATGTTCCCTCATTTGCCTAGTATTGTAGGTCTTGTATTTGCAACCAGGGACTTCACAAGTGTACTAATAAGAAATAAATTATTAATTTATGATACAATAGTGAATGATAGTTACTACATACCCTTGTGTTTAGTTGGTACGGGCGTCTTGATGCCATTATGTTGACGGAAGGAGTATAAAATGATAAATGAAGGCAATATTCGAATTTATTTCAATTTATTTACGAATCGTTGTACAAGCATGTCATTTTTCTTAGCGTTACAAGTGAACAAGTTCATTACTTTACGTATAGGTAGTACATTAATGTGATAAAGAAAGAATAAACAAAATTGACCACAAGTCGGCCCGCTTTGTAACATTTTATTATTAACTACTACAGCATTAGGTATGTCAAACTTATAATTAGCAGGACTCTGTCCTAGTGAATCAAACCTTATCATTATCTACATATACAGCACACCAGTGCAAACCCTTATAAGAGCCAGTGCAGCAGTTTACTATATACATACCATTCTTATTAACTAATCTATTTCTAGGAATTACATCTACGTCACTTATCTTAAACCTATTTGCTATTACTAACAATTTCTCTTTCAGCTGGTTTGTATCCATTATACCATTGCATCATATTTAACATTTCTAGCATTGTCAATATACACATTATTCTGATACTGTGCAAAAGTTAACACTGTAATAGACTTTTCCAATGCCTGAGCAAATTTAACTTCCAGGCTCAAATTGCCCCGTCGCTCTGGTTTTAAAGAGTCTCCACTGCTTGCGGATATCAATTCAAACACTCTATTATTCTAATTATAAGTTTTTGTAAGCTTCCAAGTATTTCTTATCAGTAAAGTCAATAGCATGATACAGACTTTGGTCATTGTCCACATTAATGGAAATGTTTGCCAATTTGAATTGCTTAAAGTCGTAGGGATTCAATGTATGATCCCCTGCAAAAGCATCACTTCGTACCATACCCACACATAGCAACTGTGGAATTTGACCAGTAATATGATTATTCACCACGGTGGTTTGCAGTCCGCCGGCCACATTAAAAGTAGTTACTTCACACCTTGATATTGGATATCTTGCAGCCTCAGTATTTAGAGATTCTTGAATGTAGTTGAATGCAACTGGAGTGAGAATATGGCGTTGACACAAATATAGAGCGTCTAGTATTTCAATTTTGAATGGAACAGCATTATTGACTTATGCAACTGCCGTCCAAAGCATAAATTCGTCTAGAGCTCTGTTTAATTTTATTTTGACGTCACAGTTATTTAGCACGAATCTGTCTTGCATTGCAAAGTCGAGTAATAGAGGTCCACAGACTTCAACGACTCCACTTTCTTTTATCAGAGCTTTACGCGACTCATTCCCAGTATTGTCTGCTGTAAAATCGTCTCCTTCAGTATCTTCATAGTATCCACTGGCCTGGCCTTGAGCATCTTTATATGCTTTACTATATCCCCAAAATATATTAGATATAAATAATTGGCATTGTAAAGAATATTATTATTATTATTACCTATAACCCAAGCCGTTTGAATGTAACATTTATATCCGTTAGTATTGGATAGAGAAGTGACTGGGTAATCATTGATACTGAGTCCTGCTGTGTGGATAAGCGAGTGCATGATATTGTTTATCACTGACACGACTGTACCAGCAGGCACCGCTGTTCCATCCTGCTTTAATACTTTGAATCGAAGCCATAAAAGACTGTTCTTTAGGTCAATGAATGATGAATTTCCAAGAATAAAGAACTGAAGTGCCGCGTAACGTTCACTGAGTGAATTTAATGGGTAAATATTTTGGGTGTAAGAGTGAGAGACACTGACGTCACTGATTGGCTTGGAAAAGTAATCCAATTCCGATTGAATAATGGATGTACTCCCTTCGGTCATGAAAACCTCTGCCATTTTTACTTTTTCTTCTTCGCAGAGAATGAAAAATCGATCAAAAATCCAAAGTCCATTTAGTTATTCTTTATTATCTCTTTATAGAACGACATGTTTCAGAATATATTTATCGTCAGGTTCTGTAATATATAATAAAGTAAGATACGATTATATAAACCAATACGAAATAACTCATATTTATAGTACAATCATATATATACTAAATAAATGTAATAGTTTTAAATGCAGCCATTGGAGTTTAATTACCTTTAAATTATATAATTTAAGAATAAATGTTATATATAGACCGGTACATTCTATTGCAATTGACATCGACCGGATTGCTATAACAATAGTTTATACAAATTAATTCAATAATATTATAATTGCATAGTAAATTTTTTATATATCTAAATGTTAAAATGGTTAAAGTAGATCATATAAGTAATTACCTTTAATTAAAAATTGACAAATTATTTACATTGTGACAGAATTTTTGGTTGTGTCTGTTTATCGAGCGGAAATATTTGTATTTTCCCTACAGTAATGTTGTTTACAGGATTTTACTAAATAAGTATTTGATCGAGTTTGAGACTTTTACATTAGTTTCAGATGACCCCAGTTATGTTTTAGGTAGTAACATTCTTAGATCGTTAATTTTCTGGTATGCTATATTTATGATAAGATTATTTTTCCAATCATTATATCTTTCATCACTACAATTGTTTAGTGCGTTGTAAAATACTTCCTTTAAAATATTCCCTAAATTACGTATATTATCGTAGAACGGAACTACTAAGTAAATTTTGTTGCTGACAATATCACTACATTCATTGATAGTTACATTATATTTAGATAGGATATTAGGTGTATGAATTCTTAGATTTTGTATCAGTAAATATTTTTTGGGCTTCAGAATATCATCTCTAGAGACACCTTTTAATTTAATAATGTTATCATTAATAATATTTGAAGGATATCCTCTACATTTAAACTTATCTAACTCTTTAATTATTTCTAATTCAGCTTGTTCATTATTAGAGAAGCATTTCTTAATTCTAATTCCGGCTGAATATGGCAATGATTTTTTAACATGAATAGGGTGTTTAGACAGATAATGTAGATAAAGATGTTTACTCATTGGTTTTCTGTAAATGGTAGTTTCTATTTGGTTATTATTTAAAGAGATAGCTAAATCTAGAAAATTGACAGTTTCATAGGACCATTCGTATGTAAATTTTAAAAATGAGTGTTGGAACAGTGTTTGAAGATATGTGTCTGGAAATGGTATATCAGTAACATCAACAATAAGGAGAATGTCGTCAATAAATCTGTTCATGCTAACAATTTCTTTCTTATTTATAAATAAAGATTTGATTTCTCTAGATACTGTAATGTTACTTACAGATACACTAGAGTTAGACCCCATGGGTATTCCCTTATGTTGTACAAAGTAGTTGTTATTATACTCTATAAAGTTATAGTCCATACTCCAATCTAACATTTTCTTAAGTTGTAGCGTTGAGATATCAAATGGTAAGTTAATTAAATGCTTGTTTTCTGAAAAAGCTGCAAGACATTGTTGTTTACAAATGTTTATAGGTAAGTTCGGATAAAGTGATTCAATATCAGCAGTTACCAGCATATATTTCTTATCAACTTGTAATTTAATTTCGTTTAATCTAAGAATTAAGTGTGTTGTATCTATAATTACATCAGGCATTAAATTCATAACAGGTTGAAGTATCTTATCTAAAACTTTACTTAAATTTTTATTACAACAGTTAACAGTGCTACTTATAGGTCTGCACATTGGAAAACTTTCATATTTCTTATGTATTTTAGGCAGACCGTAAAAACTAGCTGGTTTGTATTTTAATTCTAGAATACTTTTAATTTTTAGTTCTTTAGGCATTGCATAGCTTTTCACCTCGTCAATGAGCGTTTCAGTTTTTGCAATAAAATGTGATTCTGTAGATGGGAAATATGTAGTAACGTTTTCAAGCTGGGAAAATATTTCCTTATCGTAATCATATTTATACATAACAACAAGCCCTGCATTTTTATCTGCAGGTTTAATTATTAGCTTATTATTAATTACATAATTCTTTGGATATTATATAGTTGTAATTACAATTGTTTATTACTTTTGTCACTAATTCAGTATTTAATTTTACTGAGTCTCCTAGAACTATTTGTTCTACAGGTGAGTGGACTTTAACTTTCTTATCTTTCGTACATTGATATATTAAATTTTCAAAAACATTCATGGTTTCATTTTTCTTATCATGAAAATAAGCATTCCATCCTATTTTTCTTATCATTTCTGAGAAACATTGTTTTAACTTTAAAAGATTAGGTGGGCTTGAAAAACAAAATTTTAGTCCTAGCCATAACATAGTTTTTACTTCAAATGGTAGTGACAAGTCTGTTAAGTTGTGAATAAAGTTAGGAGCCATTTTAATTTCACAGAACAACTTATAGAGTTTGCGTTCTTTTTTACAATTAGGTTTTACTGGCAATTTAAAAATTGTTTGCATATTATAAAATTTACGGTTACGATTAACTTTAACATTTTCAAGCTTAATGCTTTCGTCTAGATTATTTAAATTATTCTTACAATGTAAATTAACTCCAATGGCTACATTATCCTATGAAAATGTGTTTATTACATCTTGGTTTTGAACATTTTGATTGTTAACATTATTCGACCCTCTAGCTTTGACATTATTGAATGTACGCCTACCCCTAATGCTATGGCCTCTCCAATTATTTTGGTCTCTATCAATATTGCTATTTACTGCATTATGGTGGTAATTGTTTTTTCTATACTGTCCTCTCCTGTTATATGTACCTGTCCTTCTAGTGTATGTTTGCTTTTGATCGGATTTAATTTCTGGTTGTAGTTTTTTATCGTTTTTACTTTCTGTGTTAGAATCAAAGTTTTTGTTATGAAATGCAATTCCTTTTGAGCTCCCTGGTTGTATTTTGTGGCTATCTATCGTATTAGGGAAATTTCCGTTAGTAATTCTTCCATTCGTTTTTGAATTTTGTTCTGCATGCTGTGAAGCCACTTTTCCTTTATGTATAAAATCTAAAAAATCCTGTTTGACACTAGGTCCGTCTAAAATGACCAGTCCCTTTTCTATTTTCTCGCAAATGGTATTCGCATATTTATTATAAGTTGCAGGTATGGAATCTGGTCTATCCTTTCGCCAAAACGGCAAAGTTCGTGTTATTTTAGTTTGGCGATCGTTCCAATCTATTATTTTAACATTAAAGACTTTGGGGAACTCTAATCTAGCTTTGTAGTAGCTGACAGAAAATATATGGCAGTATAAATCCTGAAAATCTACTACGGTAGATTTGTTTTCCTTAATAAATTCGCAAATGATATTATTAATCTTAATCAATAAATACTGTTTTTGAAATATGTTTCCTTTCAAAGTTGTGTATTGGTATTGCATTGCGAAAGATTGTTTCAACTCGAATAAATCGTCGAAAGTTTTTAGTGCCATCATGTTAAATTGGGAATTCGTAAATCAATTTTAGGATTAAAAAGGCTTATGTTTTTAGCAGTTGCTTTTTCAATATTCTTAGATGAATAATTTTTTGATCGATTTTTCATTCTCTGCATCATACGTTTCTCGGTCTGCCAAAAGTATTCCTAGTTGAATCTCCAATTTCTGCAAAAACATCTCTTCCAATTTTAACGAAAACTCAACAATCAAAATGAATAACCACAATCAAGAATCACAAAATGCACAAGTAATGGACGACTCTATGCAAAGCGTATTCGAAAGTACAATACTGCCCCCTAATCAACAGAGTAATCCAAAATACACCTCGACTCCTAATAGTAAAAAACGCCCTAATTCAGATCATGAAGATTCAGTGTCATCCAAGAAACAAAAACCAGACATTGGAACTCTAAAAAGCCAGCTTAAAGGTATCGATAATTGTAATATATCTTGTATTCACGAATATGTAGATAATTATGAAAATGATATTCTCGTAAAAGAATATATAGATATGTACTTGCTGAACCCAGAATACCCTCCTGTTATACCTGAAGAGAAAGATATGGAAACTATGTTAACATACAGACACAATATCACTATACCTGTTAACCTTTACACCCTTGTAGTTAAATGTTTCTTCTCCTATTTCCAAATCAATTATTCATCTAAGAATATTGAAAAAGCAACTGCTAAAAACATAAGCCTTTTTAATCCTAAAATTGATTTACGAATTCCCCAATTTAACATGATGGCACTAAAAACTTTTGACGATTTATTCGAGTTGAAACAATCATTCGCAATGCAATACCAATACACAACTTTGAAAGGAAATATATTTCAAAAACAGTATTTATTGATTAAGATTAATAATATCATTTGCGAATTTATTAAGGAAAACAAATCTACCGTAGTAGATTTTCAGGATTTATACTGCCATATATTTTCTGTCAGCTACTACAAAGCTAGATTAGAGTTCCCCAAAGTCTTTAATGTTAAAATAATAGATTGGAACGATCGCCAAACTAAAATAACACGAACTTTGCCGTTTTGGCGAAAGGATAGACCAGATTCCATACCTGCAACTTATAATAAATATGCGAATACCATTTGCGAGAAAATAGAAAAGGGACTGGTCATTTTAGACGGACCTAGTGTCAAACAGGATTTTTTAGATTTTATACATAAAGGAAAAGTGGCTTCACAGCATGCAGAACAAAATTCAAAAACGAATGGAAGAATTACTAACGGAAATTTCCCTAATACGATAGATAGCCACAAAATACAACCAGGGAGCTCAAAAGGAATTGCATTTCATAACAAAAACTTTGATTCTAACACAGAAAGTAAAAACGATAAAAAACTACAACCAGAAATTAAATCCGATCAAAAGCAAACATACACTAGAAGGACAGGTAATAGCAATATTGATAGAGACCAAAATAATTGGAGAGGCCATAGCACTAGGGGTAGGCGTACATTCAATAATGTCAAAGCTAGAGGGTCGAATAATGTTAACAATCAAAATGTTCAAAACCAAGATGTAATAAACACATTTTCATAGGATAATGTAGCCATTGGAGTTAATTTACATTGTAAGAATAATTTAAATAATCTAGACGAAAGCATTAAGCTTGAAAATGTTAAAGTTAATCGTAACCGTAAATTTTATAATATGCAAACAATTTTTAAATTGCCAGTAAAACCTAATTGTAAAAAAGAACGCAAACTCTATAAGTTGTTCTGTGAAATTAAAATGGCTCCTAACTTTATTCACAACTTAACAGACTTGTCACTACCATTTGAAGTAAAAACTATGTTATGGCTAGGACTAAAATTTTGTTTTTCAAGCCCACCTAATCTTTTAAAGTTAAAACAATGTTTCTCAGAAATGATAAGAAAAATAGGATGGAATGCTTATTTTCATGATAAGAAAAATGAAACCATGAATGTTTTTGAAAATTTAATATATCAATGTACGAAAGATAAGAAAGTTAAAGTCCACTCACCTGTAGAACAAATAGTTCTAGGAGACTCAGTAAAATTAAATACTGAATTAGTGACAAAAGTAATAAACAATTGTAATTACAACTATATAATATCCAAAGAATTATGTAATTAATAATAAGCTAATAATTAAACCTGCAGATAAAAATGCAGGGCTTGTTGTTATGTATAAATATGATTACGATAAGGAAATATTTTCCCAGCTTGAAAACGTTACTACATATTTCCCATCTACAGAATCACATTTTATTGCAAAAACTGAAACGCTCATTGACGAGGTGAAAAGCTATGCAATGCCTAAAGAACTAAAAATTAAAAGTATTCTAGAATTAAAATACACACCAGCTAGTTTTTACGGTCTGCCTAAAATACATAAGAAATATGAAAGTTTTCCAATGTGCAGACCTATAAGTAGCACTGTTAACTGTTGTAATAAAAATTTAAGTAAAGTTTTAGATAAGATACTTCAACCTGTTATGAATTTAATGCCTGATGTAATTATAGATACAACACACTTAATTCTTAGATTAAACGAAATTAAATTACAAGTTGATAAGAAATATATGCTGGTAACTGCTGATATTGAATCACTTTATCCGAACTTACCTATAAACATTTGTAAACAACAATGTCTTGCAGCTTTTTCAGAAAACAAGCATTTAATTAACTTACCATTTGATATCTCAACGCTACAACTTAAGAAAATGTTAGATTGGAGTATGGACTATAACTTTATAGAGTATAATAACAACTACTTTGTACAACATAAGGGAATACCCATGGGGTCTAACTCTAGTGTATCTGTAAGTAACATTACAGTATCTAGAGAAATCAAATCTTTATTTATAAATAAGAAAGAAATTGTTAGCATGAACAGATTTATTGACGACATTCTCCTTATTGTTGATGTTACTGATATACCATTTCCAGACACATATCTTCAAACACTGTTCCAACACTCATTTTTAAAATTTACATACGAATGGTCCTATGAAACTGTCAATTTTCTAGATTTAGCTATCTCTTTAAATAATAACCAAATAGAAACTACCATTTACAGAAAACCAATGAGTAAACATCTTTATCTACATTATCTGTCTAAACACCCTATTCATGTTAAAAAATCATTGCCATATTCAGCCGGAATTAGAATTAAGAAATGCTTCTCTAATAATGAACAAGCTGAATTAGAAATAATTAAAGAGTTAGATAAGTTTAAATGTAGAGGATATCCTTCAAATATTATTAATGATAACATTATTAAATTAAAAGGTGTCTCTAGAGATGATATTCTGAAGCCCAAAAAATATTTACTGATACAAAATCTAAGAATTCATACACCTAATATCCTATCTAAATATAATGTAACTATCAATGAATGTAGTGATATTGTCAGCAACAAAATTTACTTAGTAGTTCCGTTCTACGATAATATACGTAATTTAGGGAATATTTTAAAGGAAGTATTTTACAACGCACTAAACAATTGTAGTGATGAAAGATATAATGATTGGAAAAATAATCTTATCATAAATATAGCATACCAGAAAATTAACGATCTAAGAATGTTACTACCTAAAACATATCTGGGGTCATCTGAAACTAATGTAAAAGTCTCAAACTCGATCAAATACTTATTTAGTAAAATCCTGTAAACAACATTACTGTAGGGAAAATACAAATATTTCCGCTCGATAAACAGACACAACCAAAAATTCTGTCACAATGTAAATAATTTGTCAATTTTTAATTAAAGGTAATTACTTATATGATCTACTTTAACCATTTTAACATTTAGATATATAAAAAATTTACTATGCAATTATAATATTATTGAATTAATTTGTATAAACTATTGTTATAGCAATCCGGTCGATGTCAATTGCAATAGAATGTACCGGTCTATATATAACATTTATTCTTAAATTATATAATTTAAAGGTAATTAAACTCCAATGGCTGCATTTAAAACTATTACATTTATTTAGTATATATATGATTGTACTATAAATATGAGTTATTTCGTATTGGTTTATATAATCGTATCTTACTTTATTATATATTACAGAACCTGACGATAAATATATTCTGAAACATGTCGTTCTATAAAGAGATAATAAAGAATAACTAAATGGACTTTGGATTTTTGATCGATTTTTCATTCTCTGCAAATTATAGATTTTATCAGTGTTTTTGAAAAAATTTTGAAATTTTCATAAATAAATTGTCAAATTTGTATTTTTCGACCGATTTTAATCAAATTAATTTTTAAAAATAAAGAAATATTTCCCCCACAATCCTTTAAAGTTAATTTTTTAAATTTACTGATTGTTAATGTGATAAAAAATAATTTAAAAAAAATTTTATTGTTGATTTTTTAGTGTCGTAACCAACCCAATTTCCCGTTAACTTTAATTAATTTAACTTAATGTAAGTTATAGCCAATAACCTTCTCTAGAGGCCTACGAGAAAGAATTTTAAAAACTTAAAAATTATAGATTTTATCAGTGTTTTTGAAAATTTTTTATACTTTTTGTAAATAAATTGTAAAATTTGTATTTGTCGACCCATTTTAATCAAATTAATTTCTAAAAATAAAGAAATCTTTTCCCTACAATCCTATAGTTTTTCCTGATTGTTAGTGAGATAAAAAATTTTTTTGAAATTTTGGAAAATAATTTTTTTACTTTTTTCTTTGATTTTTAAAACTATTATGAAAATCCCAATCGACTATTTTATAGCTAGTGTTATTGTCTTTTTTTGAAATCAATAACAGTAGTAGACTCCTTCTGTAAAAAACTGGCTATCAAAACCAAATATTTCGCAAGTCTATGGATTTAATGAAACTAATATATATGGGCGTGGTTTATAGGGACTCGGCATTACTACATAAGTAGGTACATTCAAGCAATGCTTTCTATAGTAGGCACATTCAAGCAAGCTGCCTATAGTAGGTACATTCAAGCAATGAAAGGTAGCAATAATAAGCAATGCTTTCAGTAGGTATACAATTCATGATAATGTACATTCAGTAGTTAATAAGCCATGGTGTGGCAAACCACAAAAGTGATTGCGGTTAGACTTCCCAGTAACATCCGGCCTTCAGCTGATAGGCAGCCGACAACGTGAGACAAGCGCGAAATTCAAAAAGTGGTCAACGAAACGGACTTGCCTTAACACACATAATGTTACAAGTAACAGGGCAGAATCTTTTATGAGTCGATGTTCCAAGTATCTTATAGGAAAACGACTAAATGTTTACCAACGAGGAATGTATAATGAAAGGGTTACTGCCGCGGGTTTAGCATACAGCAACAAAGCAAGTTTTTTCACAAAGGTATTTCGTACCATTGAAAAAAAAAGCCCTGGTGTAGTTTGGAAACGCGCTCAACAAGTCGCAATGCGCTACAAAAAACCATACATAAGGAAAAAGAAATTATACTTTTCAACAAACCAATCAACAAATTCTAAAACTGATCCCAACTACGGGGCTTTGACAGAGTTAAATAGAAAAGTAGAGTTACTAACTGCTAGTCTACAAATTGATAAAAAAGGTTGCGAAAGCATCGAAAGACGACGATTGGGCAGGCTTCAAATCACTTGTGGCACTATTATCGAAGGCATAGGATAACAGCGTCTTTGGCAGGTCGTTTAGACAGTTTATGCGATGGGACAAACAATACTGCAATTATTAAAAGTATTTTAAAATCGGACCCTATGTTGTAAACATTAGATTCTATTAAACACGGTGTTTCAACAGAAGGGGAAGCCAAGCGTTTCTATGAAGAAACTACAAGTAACATTGTTAAAGAATGTGGTTTATTTATTAGTCAGCAAAATGGAATTTTAGCTGCGTCTCCAGATGGACTAATAGGCGATGAAGGGTTGATAGAGGTCAAATGCCCACATAGTTTACTAGGAGTAGACCCGAGAGACATGCCAAAAGTAATGAAATCATCATATCTTATTGTTGATAAAACTACAAATGAACTAAAACTAAGGGAGTCCCATCCTTATTTTAAACAGATAGTAATGCAATTATATGTAACAAATAGGGAATGGTGTGATTTTGTTGTCTATTCCTATAAAAATGAGAATGATGTTCATGTACCATTTCCGTTATTTATTCAAAGAATATCTAGAAACAAAGGAACAGATGTATTATGGGATAAAATGTACCATAAATTTGTGAAATTCTATACAAAGGATTTAGCGCCCGAAATTGTCGATTCGCGGTGTAGTCGAAACATGGCCATCCGACAACCAAAGTATAGACAAGATGCTATTGAAAAAAAATCGTTTATCGTCTAAATCAAAAAGGCGGAGTAAAATCGATAAAAGTTGAGTAATAATGAACAACAGAGTGCGAGTGGAATACAATGTAATTTATATCCGAGTGCACCTGATTATTGTCGCTAGTACAAGAGTATTCAAAAACAATTTAGTTTACATCTCACTAAAACTGAAATAATATAAATTGGGATTGTTATGTAGTTTGATTGATGTTGAAAAAAATAGTACACAAAAGTGCGAGTGGAGTAAAATGTAATTTATATTCGAGAGCACATCATATCCGAAAACCAAAGAGTGTTGACAAAAACTGTTAGTATCCAATTTACAAAATAACCACAAGATTATAAATTTAATTGTTTAAACTTATCTGAATTAAATATAATTCCAATAATAAATGTTACCACTGAATTGCCAAAAGTTTGCTACCTTTTATACATATTTTCATTTATTCCCAATCACTCTCATCATTTTCTGAAAATTTAGACGATCCTCCAAATTCGAAATTGTCAAAATTAATTTTCTGGAATCCGCCCAGCATTCCTTTGCACAATTTTTTCTTTGGCTTTCCTTTCACATCTTTCTCTTGTAAAGAGCATCCTTGGGAGCAGCTTTCCCATTTAACCATTTCTCCTCCAAATTTTCTATTTGGCTTTTTGTCTCTATAATCATCCAAATCGCGACACTCAAATCGAGTCTTTTCCGGAAAATTTTTCAAAAAAGCAGCCATCTTTTTGTGAAGGAGAACTGTTAATCGTGCATCTTTTATAGCCGAATGATTGGGCATCCCCTCTAAGCTCTCTTGCAGATTTTTCCCCAAAAAGTGCATTCCTAAATCTTCAGCGCAAATTGGGTTCATTTTTCTGTCTCTGTAGAAATGTTGAAGGTCTAAAACATCTTCATGTTGGATGCTCAAAGAATTAAGGTCATTTTCTATAGCCAATCCTATCACCTTTCTGTTCTTGAAACACACATATAATAATGGTTTTACCTGCAAAAATAAAATCGATTATAATATAATGCCATTTTGAGATATATTTCAACGTGACTGTATTTGACATTTCTTTTATGGATAAAGCTTATCACCACATTGTAATCTATTCCAGCATCAATCTTCGATTTATCAAGTCCAGTTAGTTTAGAATTGTATCTACAAACATTTTCTTGCTTTATGATGGCCCATAACAGAAGTCTACAGTTTTTGTCAACTACAGCAACAGAAGAAGGAAGCATATTGTGGGTATTTTGCTGGATCAACTTCTCAACATCAATATATACTTCGGAACAATTCACCAGTAAATCCCCACGAAAAATAAAATTAGTCTATAAAACAATTTACAAAATTATTGACATTTGTATTAATATTTCTTAGTAGGCTTATTTGTACAAATTATGCACCCAGGTAAATGCTGCAGAGCTATTCGGAATTGGGGCACTCGAATCTACATTGCATCGTAGTTCACTCGCCCCACGGTCCTGCTTTACGTCCCTTGACTTTTTTTCATTAGTCCTTGGGCATGATTTTTAATAAAGAGTAGTTTATCTTTATCGAAATTTCCTTTATTCAGCATTGCAGTCACCAATTGAAATTACTCAGTCTCGTTCAATGCAGAAGTACTTGCCATAATTTTTGACTATAAGAAAAAAATTGCTTCTTCATGCCATCCATGGAATCTATTAAGATTATAGGTAACAAGGTTCAAAACGTTTTATTTGTCTCTCAAGTTTTTAAAACAATTCCAATAATAGATTAAAATTACATTCTTTTGCTTCAATAATTTGGTTTTGTCAATTTTTTGGATGGGGAGACTCCTGTTATTTATCAGATGTTTATTATATCTGACTCTAATTTGAATGCTAATAAAAAATAGTCTTTTATTTTTTATTCCGTTAGGTCATAAAAGCGAACAGTGGCATATTTCTTGCCCTTAGTTCGGGATCTCCCCACCCAAAGAATTTACCTCCCCCAAATCAATTCCAAATTAACTGTAACGAAAAATGTGCAAATTTTGTCATGTTTTGCCTTTTATTGCACCTGTTTCAAAAAGTTTTGAGCCCCATTAGATATAATAGTATCTGCAATTTTTTTTTTTTTAGTCGGTCTCGCGCCTTGGTTCGAGCAGGACATCGATAGAATGCTCCGTCCGTCTCGAAAACTCAAGCAACAAAATAGGCAAGATAAATTTTATCTTGCCTATTTAAATATTACTGATAGTACATTTACCTCTGACTAAACTCACAGCACTGTGCAAGCATGGCAGCATGCCTTGGCTGCCATGTTCATTTCTCCAGGTAAGTACAAAGTACAGGTAATACGGTAAGCCCTGAGCACACTTACAATTATCACTCTGGATTCAACTGTCATCAATTTTCTATCTAGCTCTAACCCTCATTAATTTCAACTGAAATAATTCAATGAAGTAAGCAACTATTCCATAACTTAACCTTATTCATACATACATTATTTATTTATTAATAATGTATGTAATACATTAAAATATAATCCTGTTTAGCATTTAATATTTTCTAATCACCACAATAATTAAAGTTCTATGATCCTTGCATGATTGTAAATAGGCCCCCTACTGACAGAGTGCTTCGTAATCCTGAGGGATTCGGCTCACTGGCGAGTACTTGGTCAGACGAGGCAGAGGCCGAAGAAGATGAAATTTTGAGAGACGACGAGGAGGAAGTGGAGGAACTGCGTTCTCCTGGTCTGTCTGACAAACTAGAAAACAGTAAACTGGAAGACGACCCTCTTGTAGATGCAGCGGATACTGCAAAGGAAGTGAGTTTTGCATCCAGTAGCAATTGGCAATCCGTCAAGCGAAATAGACCAAGTAAGCAACAGAGGCAGAGAAATTTGTTGTTGAAGGGGGATAAAGACTTGATGCCTCCTCCGTCTACTTCTAAGAGATCTGGCTCAAGAAAAAGGCCTAACTCGGGTTCACCCCAAGAGAAACCTCCGACTAAAAAGATTCCAAAACCAGGCTGTACCTATGTGACCATCACATTTAGAGTTGACAACCTGGCTGAAATTCCCCAAAACCTAGCTGATTCAGTCAGAGAATATCTGGATGTTAAAATTGGGGAGGCTGAAAACCTCACCTTTGCCATCCAAATAGATACTAGAAGGATCCTGGGTGGCCATCTAATTTATATCTGTGCCAACCCCGAAACCGCGGACTGGATCGTTGCCAAAATCGAAGAATTTTACCCATCAATTGTCTGCTCTGAAAACATGCAACCACCACTCCGTGGCTGGCTAGTTGCTGACTTCAAACAGGCAGTCATATCAATCCAAATTTTTAGCAAAACTATTCTTAACTACTCGAAGTTCTTTCAACAGATTGCAATACAAAATCCGGGATATGATGTCACCTGGCAATGGCGAGCCATTCGTTCTATTCCTTGCCCACAGGATAATCCGAATTATTTCCTCTGCTACTTCCGGGTTGTAGAGGACATCTTACTCTACATAAGAGCCAACAGTTCCACATTGTTCTATCTCTCAAGCTCAGTTGCCGTGAGAGAACACATTAGTGGTATGATCTGAATTATAAGATACCTTACAGGCAAAATTTTCTGGTAATAAAAAAAATAATAATTTTCTTGAACATTAACAAATAAAAATCCTAATCTGTGTTCTGTTTTAATGTGGTGCAACTAGGTCCTTTCACTAACGAGCACCTTTCATCTAAACTTATCACTAGATGTCTAGCATTCATTATATATACCCCTCCTACTATGCAGGAGTCACTGATTCATCATAATTAAGAGTTAGTGACCGAATTCACGCTAACTGTAATCTATATGTCTATCATATCTAAGATTTCAGTGAAGTGTTTTTCGGCCGGGTATCAACTTGTCACGGGAGTAACTGGAAGTAAGTCCTCGCGGCTTGAGCGGTAGTGCAACTTATTCCTCAATAATATGATTGCACTCTCCCACTAACACACACACATCTGCAAATTTTTAAACCATATCAATAAATGTGAAACAATATACTGTTTATACGTACCGCATTTTCAGACAAAATAATCGCAGAAGGTTCCTTTCTTGTTCCATGAGGCTTACAAATATTTTTGTCCATTTTTTGAGATAGGAAGTAATAGTAAATAATTACTTCATATGAAATAGGTAATTAAATTTCTATGCAATACTAGTGAGTAAACGTATAACTTGTAATGACCAACAGAACGAAAGTTTACAGTTGAAGTGAATTGAAAGTCCTCTCTTCTCTCTCACACCACCAAAAATCTAATGGATTTCAATTTGGCGGTCAAGTGAAAAGCGTTTCATTCTGTTCACCACTTTCGTTGTCATTCCTGTATATTTTTTTTACTTCCTTATGTAATCCACAAGATGACTCGACGGAGGGGTGGCGCCCCTTAATTGGTGCTAGTTCTATGCATGTGTTTTGTAAATGGAATGAAATTGCATCATAGAGTTGGGTGCAGTGTATGTTCCGCTGATGCCAAAAGTTATAAAAGTGTTAGTCTGCATTTCCTATCACAAGTCTGTTGTTCAAACTTCAATTTTGCAATAAATTTCCCCCAATAATAAATAATAATAAAATAATAATAATAAATATATGCACTTCGATTGGTCAATTTTAAAAACACATCCACCAATCATAAGTAATTTTCACCGCGGTTAGTTATTATTTGAGAATGGTTGCGATTTGATAATTGTTGCAGTACCTTGTATTGGATGTTGATATGAATTGCTGTCTTCATCAAATTTGTAATTATTTAAAGCTCCAAAAATGTTTTCTATAAAGGATTGTAGGGATTGTTGATTTGGTCGTTTGATCAAAAGTGTACACCCTGATAAGAAATAAGACATTTGGTCAAAGTTTTTCATGTTGTGGGGGTTGAATCTGTTTTGGCCAATTTTAATTGTTTTCATATAGTTGATGAGACGGGGTTGTTCTCCTTCCATTCCAGATTGTAGGAATATGACTAATTGTCCGAAAAACTCCATTTCTTCTGCTGATTCCATAGGTGGTGCCCTACTCAATTGAAATACTTTGTAGTTGTCAACTACTATTTCTTCCTGGCTTTCAAATTTTGCTTTTGTTGTTGTGTCGCTTGTTACCACGTCATGACTAATTGTTGATCTACTACTAGTTGTTGTGCTAACCCCAACATAATTGTAGATTTTTTCCATTACTTTGTAAACGTGTCTGTATACATAGGTAGACTGTTTCTCCAATGCCTCGTGTGACATTTTGGCATCTAAATGTCTGTTTCTATTAACTGTTTTGAAGATATAGTCAATTCCAATCTGGCTCAGCATTTTTCGTCCTTCTCTTGCAGAATATGGATGGAAAATCAATTCTTTGGCATCAAATTTGACTGCATGTTCCTCATGGGATTCGTTCCATGCCTGAGTGGCCAAGTATAGCGCAATCTGTAAACAACCAAAAATTTGAATAATATAATTTGTTATCAGTGTCAATGGTCTTATGAGGGTTTTGACTAATATCTTTACGTTAGAGCTTACGGTAATTGCACTAAATTCTAGTTTGCTTTGAAGCCGTTGCTTTTCTGAATATACTAGTTGAATCCTAGCACACAAAATGTGCTAGAAAATGTTGCAATCAGTAAATTTCTAGCGACTGCGCATTGGCCCGAATTTCACTAATTAATTACAAAATATTACGGACATAGAAACATACAAACATTTATTCAAGAATAATGAAAGAATCCCATGCGCATGCCCCACTTTATGCTTATGTAGAGTAAAGATCTTCCAGTATAACGTTTTGCACGTTTTTCTATTTTGGTTTCGTAAGCATGATTATGACATCCTAATTGTTGACAAAAATATATACGTCTTCCATTTGGGTGACTAGTGAAAAATGTTGTTCTTGTTCATAGCAATAATATGTTTGACACAAGGCAGATGTGAGTAGAAATTCTCTGTTTTGCAAGAACGATAATGATGTTCAACAATTTTACTAGGTACTCCAATTTGAAAATCTGGGTCGAGATGTTCACGCACATCTTGCAAAAATGTATTTGCCAACCATCTATGGTATATCCCTGTTGGAAAACGTTCATTTTTGACCTCTGGGTTGTCGCTTTTAGGCGCGTTAAGTTAAACCCAAACCCAAATCCAGAATCCTGCCAAAGATGGGCTTCTCAAAATGCAGCATGAGGGGGGATATCAGAACCTAATGCAAACCGTGAAACAAGTGTAGCCGAGGCTTCCACGAGGCAAAGAGGTGCAGCATAAGTGGGAGACTTACAAAACATATTCCAAAATGCTTTCTACATGAGGGGGGAATTAAACGCTAATTCCAAACGTAGAACCAATGGTAGAAGAGGATTCCGACACAATTTCCAAAACGTTGCAGCATAAGTGGGAGACTTCCAAAACATATGCCAAAATGCTTCAACATGAGGGGGGATTGCAGACCTAATTCCAAACGTTGTACCAATGGTAGAAGAGGATTCCAACGCAATTTCCAAAACGGTGCAGCATAAGTGGGAGACTTCCGAAACATATGCCAAAATGCTTCAACATGAGGGGGGAATGCAGACCTAATTCCAAACGTTGTACCCATGGTAGAAGAGGATACCAACGCAATGTCCAAAACGGTGCAGCATAAGTGGGAGACATCCAAAACATATGCCAAAATGCTTCAACATGAGGGGGGATTGCAGACCTAATTCCAAACGTTGTACCAATGGTAGAAGAGGATTTCAACGCAATTTCCAAAACTGTGCAGCATAAGTGGGTGACTTCCAAAACAGATGCCAAAATGCTTCAACATGGGGGGGGATTGCAGACGTAATTCCAAACGTAGAACCAATGGTAGAAGAGGATTCCGACACAATTTCCAAAACGTTGCAGCATAAGTGGGAGACTTCCAAAACATATGCCAAAATGCTTCAACATGAGGGGGGATTGCAGACCTAATTCCAAACGTTGTACCAATGGTAGAAGAGGATTCCAACGCAATTTCCAAAACGATGCAGCATAAGTGGGAGACTTCCGAAACATATGCCAAAATGCTTCAACATGAGGGGGGAATGCAGACCTAATTCCAAACGTTGTACCCATGGTAGAAGAGGATACCAACGCAATGTCCAAAACGGTGCAGCATAAGTGGGAGACATCCAAAACATATGCCAAAATGCTTCAACATGAGGGGGGATTGCAGACCTAATTCCAAACGTTGTACCAATGGTAGAAGAGGATTTCAACGCAATTTCCAAAACTGTGCAGCATAAGTGGGTGACTTCCAAAACAGATGCCAAAATGCTTCAACATGGGGGGGGATTGCAGACGTAATTCCAAACGTTGTACCAATGGTAGAAGAGGATTCCAACGCAATTTCCAAAACGGTGCAGCATAAGTGGGAGACTTCCGAAACATATGCCAAAATGCTTCAACATGAGGGGGGAATGCAGACCTAATTCCAAACGTTGTACCCATGGTAGAAGAGGATTCCAACGCAATTTCCAAAACGGTGCAGCCTAAGTGGGTCACTTCCGTTTAACGGTTATGATAATTGATTCTGATTAATTGTTGATTAGGGAATCTTTAGTAAAAATTTCAGACATTGAGATAGTTCCAATCAAAAATTATCATTGTTTTTGTTCAAGTGTTGAGAATAATCGGTACACCCTTAAGATTAAAAAGTATAAACGACCGATAACCTTGCCATTCAAAAGTCATGATAATTGATTCTGATAAACCACTGATTGAGGAATATTTAATAAAAATTTCAGACATTTTTATAGTTCTAATCAACAAACATTTAAATTTCTGTTCCAGCTTTACGAATAATTTGCATAAACTTAAGATTAAAAAACTAAAAAGGACCGATAACTTTGCCCTTCAAAAGTCATGATAATTGATTCATATGAACCACTGATTGAGGAATAGTTTATAAAAATTTCAGACATTTTGATAGTTCCAATCGAAAAATGTTTAATTTTCTGTTTCAGCGTTACGAGTAATCTGCATAAACTTAAGATCAAAAAAGTAAAAATTACCGATAACCTTGCCATTCAAAGGTTACAATACTTGATTCTGATTAATTGTTGATTAGGGAATTTTTATTAAAAATTTCAGACATTTAGATAGTTCCAATCAAAAATTATTAATGTTTTTGTTCAAGTGTTACGAATAATCGGTACATCTTTAAGATTAAAAAGTATAAACAGCCAATAACCTTGCCATTCAAAGGTCATGATAATTGATTCTGATAAACCACCGATTGAGGAATATTTAATAAAAATTTCAGACATTTTTATAATTCCAATCAACAAACATTTAAATTTCTGTTCCAGCTTTACGAATAATCTGCATAAACTTAAGATCAAAAAACTAAAAAGGACCGATAACTTTGCCCTTCAAAAGTCATGATAATTGATTCATATAAACCACTGATTGAGGAATAGTTTATAAAAATTTCAGACATTTTGATAGTTCCAATCGAAAAATATTTTATTTTCTGTTCCAGCGTTACGAGTAATCTGCATAAACTTAAGATCAAAAAAGTAAAAAGGACCGATAACCTTGCCATTCAAAGGTTACGATAATTGATTCTGATTAATTGTTGATTAGGGATTTTTTAATAAAAAATTTCAGACATTTAGATAGTTCCAATCAAAAATTATTAATGTTTTTGTTCAAGTGTTACGAATAATCGGTACACCCTTAAGATTAAAAAGTATAAACGACCGATAACCTTGCCCTTCAAAAGTCATGATAATTGATTCTGATAAACCACTGATTGAGGAATAGTTGATAAAAATTTCAGACATTTTGATAGTTCCAATCGAAAAATATTTAATTTTCTGTTCCAGCGTTACGAGTAATCTGCATAAACTTAAGATCAAAAAAGTAAAAAGGACCGATAACCTTGCCATTCAAAGGTTACGATAATTGATTCTGATTAATTGTTGATTAGGAATTTTTAATAAAAATTTCAGACATTTAGATAGTTCCAATCAAAAATTATTAATGTTTTTGTTCAAGTGTTACGAATAATCGGTACATGTTTAAGATTAAAAAGTATAAACGACCGATAACCTTGCCATTCAAAGGTCATGATAATTGATTCTGATTAATCACTGATTGAGGAATATTTAATAAAAATTTCAGACATTTTGATAGTTCCAATCGAAAAATATTTAATTTTCTGTTCCAGCGTTACGAGTAATCTGCATAAACTTAAAATCAAAAAAGTAAAAAGGACCGATAACCTTGCCATTCAAAGGTTACGATAATTGATTCTGATTAACTGTTGATTAGGGAATTTTTAGTAAAAATTTCAGACATTTTGATAGTTCCACACAAAAATTATTAATTTTTTGACCAAATGTTACGAATAATCGGCATACACCCGAGATCAAAAATGTAAAAAGGACCGATAACCTTGTCATTCAAAAGTCATGATAATTGATTTATATAAACCACCAATTGAGGAATATTTGATAAAAATTTTAGACATTTTTGGAGTTCCATTCAAAAATTATTAGGTTTTTTCTTCTAGTGTTCTGAATAATTAATAAATTTCGATTATTAGAGTTTAAAGTTCCTATACAGTTGCCATTTAAAATTTATGAGGATGCCTTTTTCATTGACCAGCACAGATTGGGACATTTTTAAAATTAACTTCGGATATTTTGGTTCTTCCAATCGAACATTAGTTATTTTGTTTAAATGTTCCGAGTATTCATTACCCCTTAAATTCAAAAAATTAAAAAGGACCTATCGTTGCCGTTCAAAAGTTATAAGCACGGCTTTTCATTAACCACAGAATGGGGCATTTTTTAAAATTAACTTCAGATATTTTGACAGTTGCAATTGAAAATTATTTAATTTTTTTTAAATGTTCTGAGTATTTGGTACCCTTTAAAATCAAAAAAGTATAAACGATCTAAACCATTACCATTCAAAAGATATGAGCATGGCCTCTCATTTTCCACAGATTGGGGCATGTTTCAAAATTAACTTCAGACATTTTGATTGTTCCAATCGAAAAATATTAAATATTTTGTTAACTTAAGACATTTTGAGTTCCATTCGAAAGTTATTTAATTTTTTTTAATCCTTTAGGCTGGCTGGGGTACTTTAGTTCCCAGTAAAATTGATAGCTATGAAACGGACTGGGAAGTATAGTTCCCAGAAAAGGTCATATCGTTATGACGGCCTGGGGACTATACTTCCCAGAATAATATTTTCGTTACTATGGATTGGGAACTTTAATACCCATCACTGGCAGCATCCTTACTACGGACTGGGAACTATAGTTCCCAGTCAAAGATAATATTAGAATTTCGTGGTAAAAAATCATTATCTGTCCAATTAACTTTTAATTATCACCAAATAAATTTCGAAAATGCCGCAGCAAAGACAAAGAAAAGGTCGCGACCGGATTGGGTTTGTTTGTTGATTCAGTCAGAAAGGTCAACCTCAAAATAAATCAGTGGTCAATCTACAAAGACTCTAAAAGTGCAGAATCTATTAGATAAGTGCATGGATGTGCTCTTGGAATTTATACTGCTTGTAAAATATACGAAGGCGAGGAGTTATTAAAAGAGCTTGTCCCTAAAAATTTGGGTGCGGTATGGTGCCATTTTTATAGAATTAACTGAAAAATATTTTATGAATAACCATACGGTTTACACTGACAATTTTTTCAATCCCCTAAACCTTGAATTTGCTTGCAGCAAACCCTGGAACTTTAAAATTAATCGAATAGGAAAAATCCCCTACGAAACTCGTTAAAGAAAAGTTACAATGTGGACATGTCCACCCTTTTACGAGCCATATGAGCAACGGGGTAGTCATCGATGGAAAGATAAAAAGGTCGTGACCATCTCTACTAGAGAAGAGCAAGTTTGGAATGACCGAAATTTTACCTTACCGAAGAACGGAGCAATATAAATAAAACCTATAGACTAAAACACAACGATAAAGCTCGAGGAATTGATTTAGCCGACATGCAAATGTATAATAATTAATTATTATGAAATCATTTGGAAGACAATAAGTTTGGTTTTGAGTGTATTCAATTCTTTGGTGATTCGTCGGTCAATTCGAGGAAAGATTGATCTCCTCTTTCAATTTTCTGTCATAATATCCTTAGCTAAATGTGAATTGCATTAATATACTGTATTAATATAATATTGTTCATGATAAATAGAACTTTAAATGCTACAATTAACTAAAATATTAATTAATTTTGATTGAGAGCTAAAATTTGATAACCAAGATTGGATTATAATATCCAAAAACCGCCCGCTTTGGGAAACCTAGCATTTAAATATGTCATACAGTTTGGGTAGAGATCGTTAGTGTTAGTTGCCCATTGTAGGTTCAAATAACTTATTACAGATACCCATAGTACCGTTAAAAACATTAAATTCCCTGCCCAGCTGAAAGGTTAAATATTCCGAGTATTCAGTTCAGTACCAATGGAAATCAAAAAGTTCAAATTGTAAATTAACAATCAAAATTCTGTCGTTTAACACTAGTTGGATTTACAGGCGAGTTACCTCACATTGTGACATTTTTGGAAATGTCTCTTATGCATTCTGATGGTTTCGAATTTTGATGTATTTATTCTGACAGTTAAAAATAATTTATTTATGTTCCAGTATATGTCACCAAGGACGTATTAAGGGGGGAAATGTTAATTATTATTAATAATATTAATATAAATATTAATCAATACACTTTTAATTCAAAACACACGATCTTATCGTGTTTTCATTAAACAGAAATATTTACTTCCAAATAGCGCCAAGCATAATTTTACTTTCACATTAATGGTATTTATCTTATTTTCGTGAATATTTCACACTGTTCTAACCTTGTCGAATACTTGGATTTTTCCCTTCATTTAACCATAGAATTTAAGGTTGTCTTATGGTTTCAGAAATGGAAATGTGCCCATAATTTACCACTTTTCCACCTGCCGAATGAATGGGTGATGTGATAACAGATATAAAGCACATATTTTGTATAATAATCAAGTATATTTTAATTTCGGTGTTCCCCTTGGGCGATTTCCATGACAAATTGGACGAATTAAGATTTGCAAATCTCAATAGGGATGTTGATATTAAATTAAGGAAACATTTGATTGGCAAAAATGTCAACAAAAATTAGTAATTTGTATATTTTAAAAGTCCTAAATCTTTAGCTTCATTACCAAACACCAATGATTTCGTTTTCTATAAACAGACCAACTCCAAAAGATTCGAATAAATTCGAAATAATTAGATAAATTGGAAATAATTCGAACAAATTATCATAAATTGAATCAAATAATAAAATAGTACTGAGGGCTTTGTTTGTGTTTTATTTTGCTATACTCATTCTTTGAAATTAGCAACCCCTAGATCAGATTTCTAGATACGTCCTAATATGTCACCTCTTCTAGTTCAACAATTAAATTAAAAACCAAACGTCTTCCATTATTACACTTATTGGAATTGCATACCGGTAGCCACAGATTGAGGATTTTTCTAAACAATATGATAATTTTTGATAGTTTCCATCGAATAATATTTTGTTTTGAGTATATTTCGAGCATATAACACCGTCTGTAGTACAACAAATAAATTAGTAATTAAGATTCTGTCGTTCAACACTTTTTGAAATTGGATATCAATAACCACCGAAACGAACAAATACTAAAAATTACTTCCGTATCTATTATATCTGCTATAAAAATATTTAATTTGAATTTTACGACATTACATCCCCTTAAGCTCTAAAACTAAATTAGGAAATTTTTCCCTGCATTTTACTACTTATTGGAAATTCTCACAGGTTTCTAGGGATTAATTTTATATATTAATTAATTTATATTTTTAGAGCCAATATGTGACGTTTTGGTAGTAACGATTGGAAAATATTACATTTATAATCTAATAGTAAGATCTAATAGTAAGATAAATTTGGTACTGTGGCCTTGAAATTTATCACTTGTTGGAATTGCAACTGTTGTACAGGTCAGGAATAAAAATTATTTAATGCTAGCTATGCAGTATTTGTTTACAAATGTTTCTACTGTTTCAGAGACCAAATTCAATTATTAATAAATGGCAATTCAGAAATCAGTTGAAGAAAATAAATAAAATTTATGGAAGCAGTGCATTATTTTTATGAAAAAATGATAGTGGTGTGTGTCATTTTTTCCCCTAGACCATACGGCTAGCTCAACTGTGATAAACCTGGTCACAAATAAAGAACTAGTTTTCTAATCTAAATCATTATTCAAACCGGTGCCTTGAATGATTTATAAGTTTAAAAAATAAAAGCATCCCCTCATATTTAGCGCATTTTTTTTAAAATTTATAAAAATAAAAGCATATTTTTTACTTTCTAAGACGATCTGGAAATAGAAAAGTAATACAATAATCTCAGGAGAATTTGTGGAGTTTTATTTTTTTGTGAAAAAATATTTTCCGTGTCAATTATTAAATGCCATCATATCAATGATTCAAATTTTATATCGGGGGTATGGTGTTTGTTAAACCTAATGTAAAATGTATATTTATACAATATAATTTATGTCATGGTATATAATTAAATATGCAATTAATTTCATTTTGAAATGAAAAAACATGTGAATCAGTCAATTTTATTACATTGTGCACAAATGTCATACAGTAAAAATGAAATTTTTCTTCACTTTACCATCTTCTTTTGCAATCACATTTGAAGTCTGTGCAAATTAATAATCTCAATTAATTTTTATTTTAAATGTGTTTCGTTTATTCGGGACACCCTTAAGATAAAAAATTATAAAGGACTTAAGCCCTTGGCATTCAAAAGTTATGATAACTGGTTTTAATAAATTAGTGATTAGGGCATTTTTCATCAAAATTTGAGACATTAGTTCCAATCAAAAACTAATTCATCTTTTACTCCAATGTTCCAAGTATTCAATAACCCAATAAGATAAAAAATGCATAAAGGACTTAAGCCATAATTCAAAAGTTTTGATAACTTATTATAAATCACTGTTTGGGGCATTTTTGACCAAAATTTGAGACATTTTGATAGTTCCAATCGAAAAATATTTAATTTTCTGTTCCAGCGTTACGAGTAATATGCATAAACTTAAGATCAAAAAAGTAAAAAGGACCGATAACCTTGCCATTCAAAGGTTACGATAATTGATTCTGATTAATTGTTGATTAGGGAATTTTTAGTAAAAATTTCAGACACTTAGATAGTTCCAATCAAAAATTATTAATGTTTTTGTTCAAGTGTTACGAATAATTGGTACATCTTTAAGATTAAAAAGTATAAACAGCCAATAACCTTGCCATTCAAAGGTCATGATAATTGATTCTGATAAACCACCGATTGAGGAATATTTAATAAAAATTTCAGACATTTTTATAGTTCCAATCAACAAACATTTAAATTTCTGTTCCAGCTTTACGAATAATCTGCATAAACTTAAGATCAAAAAACTAAAAAGGACCGATAACTTTGCCCTTCAAAAGTCATGATAATTGATTCATATAAACCACTGATTGAGGAATAGTTTATAAAAATTTCAGACATTTTGATATTTCCAATCGAAAAATATTTAATTTTCTGTTCCAGCGTTACGAGTAATCTGCATAAACTTAAGATCAAAAAAGTAAAAAGGACCGATAACCTTGCCATTCAAAGGTTACGATAATTGATTCTGATTAATTGTTGATTAGGGATTTTTTAATAAAAATTTCAGACATTTAGATAGTTCCAATCAAAAATTATTAATGTTTTTGTTCAAGTGTTACGAATAATCGGTACACCCTTAAGATTAAAAAGTATAAACGACCGATAACCTTGCCATTCAAAGGTCATGATAATTGATTCTGATTAATCACTGATTGAGGAATATTTAATAAAAATTTCAGACATTTTGATAGTTCCAATCGAAAAATATTTAATTTTCTGTTCCAGCGTTACGAGTAATCTGCATAAACTTAAGATCAAAAAACTAAAAAGGACCGATAACCTTGTCATTCAAAAGTCATGATAATTGATTTATATAAACCACCAATTGAGGAATATTTGATAAAAATTTTAGACATTTTTGGAGTTCCATTCAAAAATTATTAGGTTTTTTCTTCTAGTGTTCTGAATAATTAATAAATTTCGATTATTAGAGTTTAAAGTTCCTATACAGTTGCCATTTAAAATTTATGAGGATGCCTTCTCATTGACCAGCACAGATTGGGACATTTTTAAAATTAACTTCGGATATTTTGGTTCTTCCAATCGAACATTAGTTATTTTGTTTAAATGTTCCGAGTATTCATTACCCCTTAAATTCAAAAAATTAAAAAGGACCTATCGTTGCCGTTCAAAAGTTATAAGCACGGCTTTTCATTAACCACAGAATGGGGCATTTTTTAAAATTAACTTCAGATATTTTGACAGTTGCAATTGAAAATTATTTAATTTTTTTTAAATGTTCTGAGTATTTGGTACCCTTTAAAATCAAAAAAGTATAAACGATCTAAACCATTACCATTCAAAAGATATGAGCATGGCCTCTCATTTTCCACAGATTGGGGCATGTTTCAAAATTAACTTCAGACATTTTGATTGTTCCAATCGAAAAATATTAAATATTTTGTTAACTTAAGACATTTTGAGTTCCATTCGAAAGTTATTTAATTTTTTTTAATCCTTTAGGCTGGCTGGGGTACTTTAGTTCCCAGTAAAATTGATAGCTATGAAACGGACTGGGAAGTATAGTTCCCAGAAAAGGTCATATCGTTATGACGGCCTGGGGACTATACTTCCCAGAATAATATTTTCGTTACTATGGATTGGGAACTTTAATACCCATCACTGGCAGCATCCTTACTACGGACTGGGAACTATAGTTCCCAGTCAAAGATAATATTAGAATTTCGTGGTAAAAAATCATTATCTGTCCAATTAACTTTTAATTATCACCAAATAAATTTCGAAAATGCCGCAGCAAAGACAAAGAAAAGGTCGCGACCGGATTGGGTTTGTTTGTTGATTCAGTCAGAAAGGTCAACCTCAAAATAAATCAGTGGTCAATCTACAAAGACTCTAAAAGTGCAGAATCTATTAGATAAGTGCATGGATGTGCTCTTGGAATTTATACTGCTTGTAAAATATACGAAGGCGAGGAGTTATTAAAAGAGCTTGTCCCTAAAAATTTGGGTGCGGTATGGTGCCATTTTTATAGAATTAACTGAAAAATATTTTATGAATAACCATACGGTTTACACTGACAATTTTTTCAATCCCCTAAACCTTGAATTTGCTTGCAGCAAACCCTGGAACTTTAAAATTAATCGAATAGGAAAAATCCCCCTACGAAACTCGTTAAAGAAAAGTTACAATGTGGACATGTCCACCCTTTTACGAGCCATATGAGCAACGGGGTAGTCATCGATGGAAAGATAAAAAGGTCGTGACCATCTCTACTAGAGAAGAGCAAGTTTGGAATGACCGAAATTTTACCTTACCGAAGAACGGAGCAATATAAATAAAACCTATAGACTAAAACACAACGATAAAGCTCGAGGAATTGATTTAGCCGACATGCAAATGTATAATAATTAATTATTATGAAATCATTTGGAAGACAATAAGTTTGGTTTTGAGTGTATTCAATTCTTTGGTGATTCGTCGGTCAATTCGAGGAAAGATTGATCTCCTCTTTCAATTTTCTGTCATAATATCCTTAGCTAAATGTGAATTGCATTAATATACTGTATTAATATAATATTGTTCATGATAAATAGAACTTTAAATGCTACAATTAACTAAAATATTAATTAATTTTGATTGAGAGCTAAAATTTGATAACCAAGATTGGATTATAATATCCAAAAACCGCCCGCTTTGGGAAACCTAGCATTTAAATATGTCATACAGTTTGGGTAGAGATCGTTAGTGTTAGTTGCCCATTGTAGGTTCAAATAACTTATTACAGATACCCATAGTACCGTTAAAAACATTAAATTCCCTGCCCAGCTGAAAGGTTAAATATTCCGAGTATTCAGTTCAGTACCAATGGAAATCAAAAAAGTTCAAATTGTAAATTAACAATCAAAATTCTGTCGTTTAACACTAGTTGGATTTACAGGCGAGTTACCTCACATTGTGACATTTTTGGAAATGTCTCTTATGCATTCTGATGGTTTCGAATTTTGATGTATTTATTCTGACAGTTAAAAATAATTTATTTATGTTCCAGTATATGTCACCAAGGACGTATTAAGGGGGGAAATGTTAATTATTATTAATAATATTAATATAAATATTAATCAATACACTTTTAATTCAAAACACACGATCTTATCGTGTTTTCATTAAACAGAAATATTTACTTCCAAATAGCGCCAAGCATAATTTTACTTTCACATTAATGGTATTTATCTTATTTTCGTGAATATTTCACACTGTTCTAACCTTGTCGAATACTTGGATTTTTCCCTTCATTTAACCATAGAATTTAAGGTTGTCTTATGGTTTCAGAAATGGAAATGTGCCCATAATTTACCACTTTTCCACCTGCCGAATGAATGGGTGATGTGATAACAGATATAAAGCACATATTTTGTATAATAATCAAGTATATTTTAATTTCGGTGTTCCCCTTGGGCGATTTCCATGACAAATTGGACGAATTAAGATTTGCAAATCTCAATAGGGATGTTGATATTAAATTAAGGAAACATTTGATTGGCAAAAATGTCAACAAAAATTAGTAATTTGTATATTTTAAAAGTCCTAAATCTTTAGCTTCATTACCAAACACCAATGATTTCGTTTTCTATAAACAGACCAACTCCAAAAGATTCGAATAAATTCGAAATAATTAGATAAATTGGAAATAATTCGAACAAATTATCATAAATTGAATCAAATAATAAAATAGTACTGAGGGCTTTGTTTGTGTTTTATTTTGCTATACTCATTCTTTGAAATTAGCAACCCCTAGATCAGATTTCTAGATACGTCCTAATATGTCACCTCTTCTAGTTCAACAATTAAATTAAAAACCAAACGTCTTCCATTATTACACTTATTGGAATTGCATACCGGTAGCCACAGATTGAGGATTTTTCTAAACAATATGATAATTTTTGATAGTTTCCATCGAATAATATTTTGTTTTGAGTATATTTCGAGCATATAACACCGTCTGTAGTACAACAAATAAATTAGTAATTAAGATTCTGTCGTTCAACACTTTTTGAAATTGGATATCAATAACCACCGAAACGAACAAATACTAAAAATTACTTCCGTATCTATTATATCTGCTATAAAAATATTTAATTTGAATTTTACGACATTACATCCCCTTAAGCTCTAAAACTAAATTAGGAAATTTTTCCCTGCATTTTACTACTTATTGGAAATTCTCACAGGTTTCTAGGGATTAATTTTATATATTAATTAATTTATATTTTTAGAGCCAATATGTGACGTTTTGGTAGTAACGATTGGAAAATATTACATTTATAATCTAATAGTAAGATCTAATAGTAAGATAAATTTGGTACTGTGGCCTTGAAATTTATCACTTGTTGGAATTGCAACTGTTGTACAGGTCAGGAATAAAAATTATTTAATGCTAGCTATGCAGTATTTGTTTACAAATGTTTCTACTGTTTCAGAGACCAAATTCAATTATTAATAAATGGCAATTCAGAAATCAGTTGAAGAAAATAAATAAAATTTATGGAAGCAGTGCATTATTTTTATGAAAAAATGATAGTGGTGTGTGTCATTTTTTCCCCTAGACCATACGGCTAGCTCAACTGTGATAAACCTGGTCACAAATAAAGAACTAGTTTTCTAATCTAAATCATTATTCAAACCGGTGCCTTGAATGATTTATAAGTTTAAAAAATAAAAGCATCCCCTCATATTTAGCGCATTTTTTTTAAATTTATAAAAATAAAAGCATATTTTTTACTTTCTAAGACGATCTGGAAATAGAAAAGTAATACAATAATCTCAGGAGAATTTGTGGAGTTTTATTTTTTTGTGAAAAAATATTTTCCGTGTCAATTATTAAATGCCATCATATCAATGATTCAAATTTTATATCGGGGGTATGGTGTTTGTTAAACCTAATGTAAAATGTATATTTATACAATATAATTTATGTCATGGTATATAATTAAATATGCAATTAATTTCATTTTGAAATGAAAAAACATGTGAATCAGTCAATTTTATTACATTGTGCACAAATGTCATACAGTAAAAATGAAATTTTTCTTCACTTTACCATCTTCTTTTGCAATCACATTTGAAGTCTGTGCAAATTAATAATCTCAATTAATTTTTATTTTAAATGTGTTTCGTTTATTCGGGACACCCTTAAGATAAAAAATTATAAAGGACTTAAGCCCTTGGCATTCAAAAGTTATGATAACTGGTTTTAATAAATTAGTGATTAGGGCATTTTTCATCAAAATTTGAGACATTAGTTCCAATCAAAAACTAATTCATCTTTTACTCCAATGTTCCAAGTATTCAATAACCCAATAAGATAAAAAATGCATAAAGGACTTAAGCCATAATTCAAAAGTTTTGATAACTTATTATAAATCACTGTTTGGGGCATTTTTGACCAAAATTTGAGACATTTTGATAGTTCCAATCGAAAAATATTTAATTTTCTGTTCCAGCGTTACGAGTAATATGCATAAACTTAAGATCAAAAAAGTAAAAAGGACCGATAACCTTGCCATTCAAAGGTTACGATAATTGATTCTGATTAATTGTTGATTAGGGAATTTTTAGTAAAAATTTCAGACACTTAGATAGTTCCAATCAAAAATTATTAATGTTTTTGTTCAAGTGTTACGAATAATTGGTACATCTTTAAGATTAAAAAGTATAAACAGCCAATAACCTTGCCATTCAAAGGTCATGATAATTGATTCTGATAAACCACCGATTGAGGAATATTTAATAAAAATTTCAGACATTTTTATAGTTCCAATCAACAAACATTTAAATTTCTGTTCCAGCTTTACGAATAATCTGCATAAACTTAAGATCAAAAAACTAAAAAGGACCGATAACTTTGCCCTTCAAAAGTCATGATAATTGATTCATATAAACCACTGATTGAGGAATAGTTTATAAAAATTTCAGACATTTTGATATTTCCAATCGAAAAATATTTAATTTTCTGTTCCAGCGTTACGAGTAATCTGCATAAACTTAAGATCAAAAAAGTAAAAAGGACCGATAACCTTGCCATTCAAAGGTTACGATAATTGATTCTGATTAATTGTTGATTAGGGATTTTTTAATAAAAATTTCAGACATTTAGATAGTTCCAATCAAAAATTATTAATGTTTTTGTTCAAGTGTTACGAATAATCGGTACACCCTTAAGATTAAAAAGTATAAACGACCGATAACCTTGCCATTCAAAGGTCATGATAATTGATTCTGATTAATCACTGATTGAGGAATATTTAATAAAAATTTCAGACATTTTGATAGTTCCAATCGAAAAATATTTAATTTTCTGTTCCAGCGTTACGAGTAATCTGCATAAACTTAAGATCAAAAAACTAAAAAGGACCGATAACTTTGCCCTTCAAAAGTCATGATAATTGATTCATATAAACCACTGATTGAGGAATAGTTTATAAAAATTTCAGACATTTTGATAGTTCCAATCGAAAAATATTTAATTTTCTGTTCCAGCGTTACGAGTAATCTGCATAAACTTAAGATCAAAAAAGTAAAAAGGACCGATAACCTTGCCATTCAAAGGTTACGATAATTGATTCTGATTAATTGTTGATTAGGGATTTTTTAATAAAAAATTTCAGACATTTAGATAGTTCCAATCAAAAATTATTAATGTTTTTGTTCAAGTGTTACGAATAATCGGTACACCCTTAAGATTAAAAAGTATAAACGACCGATAACCTTGCCCTTCAAAAGTCATGATAATTGATTCTGATAAACCACTGATTGAGGAATAGTTGATAAAAATTTCAGACATTTTGATAGTTCCAATCGAAAAATATTTAATTTTCTGTTCCAGCGTTACGAGTAATCTGCATAAACTTAAGATCAAAAAAGTAAAAAGGACCGATAACCTTGCCATTCAAAGGTTACGATAATTGATTCTGATTAATTGTTGATTAGGGAATTTTTAATAAAAATTTCAGACATTTAGATAGTTCCAATCAAAAATTATTAATGTTTTTGTTCAAGTGTTACGAATAATCGGTACATGTTTAAGATTAAAAAGTATAAACGACCGATAACCTTGCCATTCAAAGGTCATGATAATTGATTCTGATTAATCACTGATTGAGGAATATTTAATAAAAATTTCAGACATTTTGATAGTTCCAATCGAAAAATATTTAATTTTCTGTTCCAGCGTTACGAGTAATCTGCATAAACTTAAAATCAAAAAAGTAAAAAGGACCGATAACCTTGCCATTCAAAGGTTACGATAATTGATTCTGATTAACTGTTGATTAGGGAATTTTTAGTAAAAATTTCAGACATTTTGATAGTTCCATACAAAAATTATTAATTTTTTGACCAAGTGTTACGAATAATCGGCATACACCCGAGATCAAAAATGTAAAAAGGACCGATAACCTTGTCATTCAAAAGTCATGATAATTGATTTATATAAACCACCAATTGAGGAATATTTGATAAAAATTTTAGACATTTTTGGAGTTCCATTCAAAAATTATTAGGTTTTTTCTTCTAGTGTTCTGAATAATTAATAAATTTCGATTATTAGAGTTTAAAGTTCCTATACAGTTGCCATTTAAAATTTATGAGGATGCCTTCTCATTGACCAGCACAGATTGGGACATTTTTAAAATTAACTTCGGATATTTTGGTTCTTCCAATCGAACATTAGTTATTTTGTTTAAATGTTCCGAGTATTCATTACCCCTTAAATTCAAAAAATTAAAAAGGACCTATCGTTGCCGTTCAAAAGTTATAAGCACGGCTTTTCATTAACCACAGAATGGGGCATTTTTTAAAATTAACTTCAGATATTTTGACAGTTGCAATTGAAAATTATTTAATTTTTTTTAAATGTTCTGAGTATTTGGTACCCTTTAAAATCAAAAAAGTATAAACGATCTAAACCATTACCATTCAAAAGATATGAGCATGGCCTCTCATTTTCCACAGATTGGGGCATGTTTCAAAATTAACTTCAGACATTTTGATTGTTCCAATCGAAAAATATTAAATATTTTGTTAACTTAAGACATTTTGAGTTCCATTCGAAAGTTATTTAATTTTTTTTAATCCTTTAGGCTGGCTGGGGTACTTTAGTTCCCAGTAAAATTGATAGCTATGAAACGGACTGGGAAGTATAGTTCCCAGAAAAGGTCATATCGTTATGACGGCCTGGGGACTATACTTCCCAGAATAATATTTTCGTTACTATGGATTGGGAACTTTAATACCCATCACTGGCAGCATCCTTACTACGGACTGGGAACTATAGTTCCCAGTCAAAGATAATATTAGAATTTCGTGGTAAAAAATCATTATCTGTCCAATTAACTTTTAATTATCACCAAATAAATTTCGAAAATGCCGCAGCAAAGACAAAGAAAAGGTCGCGACCGGATTGGGTTTGTTTGTTGATTCAGTCAGAAAGGTCAACCTCAAAATAAATCAGTGGTCAATCTACAAAGACTCTAAAAGTGCAGAATCTATTAGATAAGTGCATGGATGTGCTCTTGGAATTTATACTGCTTGTAAAATATACGAAGGCGAGGAATTATTAAAAGAGCTTGTCCCTAAAAATTTGGGTGCGGTATGGTGCCATTTTTATAGAATTAACTGAAAAATATTTTATGAATAACCATACGGTTTACACTGACAATTTTTTCAATCCCCTAAACCTTGAATTTGCTTGCAGCAAACCCTGGAACTTTAAAATTAATCGAATAGGAAAAATCCCCCTACGAAACTCGTTAAAGAAAAGTTACAATGTGGACATGTCCACCCTTTTACGAGCCATATGAGCAACGGGGTAGTCATCGATGGAAAGATAAAAAGGTCGTGACCATCTCTACTAGAGAAGAGCAAGTTTGGAATGACCGAAATTTTACCTTACCGAAGAACGGAGCAATATAAATAAAACCTATAGACTAAAACACAACGATAAAGCTCGAGGAATTGATTTAGCCGACATGCAAATGTATAATAATTAATTATTATGAAATCATTTGGAAGACAATAAGTTTGGTTTTGAGTGTATTCAATTCTTTGGTGATTCGTCGGTCAATTCGAGGAAAGATTGATCTCCTCTTTCAATTTTCTGTCATAATATCCTTAGCTAAATGTGAATTGCATTAATATACTGTATTAATATAATATTGTTCATGATAAATAGAACTTTAAATGCTACAATTAACTAAAATATTAATTAATTTTGATTGAGAGCTAAAATTTGATAACCAAGATTGGATTATAATATCCAAAAACCGCCCGCTTTGGGAAACCTAGCATTTAAATATGTCATACATTTTGGGTAGAGATCGTTAGTGTTAGTTGCCCATTGTAGGTTCAAATAACTTATTACAGATACCCATAGTACCGTTAAAAACATTAAATTCCCTGCCCAGCTGAAAGGTTAAATATTCCGAGTATTCAGTTCAGTACCAATGGAAATCAAAAAAGTTCAAATTGTAAATTAACAATCAAAATTCTGTCGTTTAACACTAGTTGGATTTACAGGCGAGTTACCTCACATTGTGACATTTTTGGAAATGTCTCTTATGCATTCTGATGGTTTCGAATTTTGATGTATTTATTCTGACAGTTAAAAATAATTTATTTATGTTCCAGTATATGTCACCAAGGACGTATTAAGGGGGGAAATGTTAATTATTATTAATAATATTAATATAAATATTAATCAATACACTTTTAATTCAAAACATACGATCTTATCGTGTTTTCATTAAACAGAAATATTTACTTCCAAATAGCGCCAAGCATAATTTTACTTTCACATTAATGGTATTTATCTTATTTTCGTGAATATTTCACACTGTTCTAACCTTGTCGAATACTTGGATTTTTCCCTTCATTTAACCATAGAATTTAAGGTTGTCTTATGGTTTCAGAAATGGAAATGTGCCCATAATTTACCACTTTTCCACCTGCCGAATGAATGGGTGATGTGATAACAGATATAAAGCACATATTTTGTATAATAATCAAGTATATTTTAATTTCGGTGTTCCCCTTGGGCGATTTCCATGACAAATTGGACGAATTAAGATTTGCAAATCTCAATAGGGATGTTGATATTAAATTAAGGAAACATTTGATTGGCAAAAATGTCAACAAAAATTAGTAATTTGTATATTTTAAAAGTCCTAAATCTTTAGCTTCATTACCAAACACCAATGATTTCGTTTTCTATAAACAGACCAACTCCAAAAGATTCGAATAAATTCGAAATAATTAGATAAATTGGAAATAATTCGAACAAATTATCATAAATTGAATCAAATAATAAAATAGTACTGAGGGCTTTGTTTGTGTTTTATTTTGCTATACTCATTCTTTGAAATTAGCAACCCCTAGATCAGATTTCTAGATACGTCCTAATATGTCACCTCTTCTAGTTCAACAATTAAATTAAAAACCAAACGTCTTCCATTATTACACTTATTGGAATTGCATACCGGTAGCCACAGATTGAGGATTTTTCTAAACAATATGATAATTTTTGATAGTTTCCATCGAATAATATTTTGTTTTGAGTATATTTCGAGCATATAACACCGTCTGTAGTACAACAAATAAATTAGTAATTAAGATTCTGTCGTTCAACACTTTTTGAAATTGGATATCAATAACCACCGAAACGAACAAATACTAAAAATTACTTCCGTATCTATTATATCTGCTATAAAAATATTTAATTTGAATTTTACGACATTACATCCCCTTAAGCTCTAAAACTAAATTAGGAAATTTTTCCCTGCATTTTACTACTTATTGGAAATTCTCACAGGTTTCTAGGGATTAATTTTATATATTAATTAATTTATATTTTTAGAGCCAATATGTGACGTTTTGGTAGTAACGATTGGAAAATATTACATTTATAATCTAATAGTAAGATCTAATAGTAAGATAAATTTGGTACTGTGGCCTTGAAATTTATCACTTGTTGGAATTGCAACTGTTGTACAGGTCAGGAATAAAAATTATTTAATGCTAGCTATGCAGTATTTGTTTACAAATGTTTCTACTGTTTCAGAGACCAAATTCAATTATTAATAAATGGCAATTCAGAAATCAGTTGAAGAAAATAAATAAAATTTATGGAAGCAGTGCATTATTTTTATGAAAAAATGATAGTGGTGTGTGTCATTTTTTCCCCTAGACCATACGGCTAGCTCAACTGTGATAAACCTGGTCACAAATAAAGAACTAGTTTTCTAATCTAAATCATTATTCAAACCGGTGCCTTGAATGATTTATAAGTTTAAAAAATAAAAGCATCCCCTCATATTTAGCGCATTTTTTTTAAAATTTATAAAAATAAAAGCATATTTTTTACTTTCTAAGACGATCTGGAAATAGAAAAGTAATACAATAATCTCAGGAGAATTTGTGGAGTTTTATTTTTTTGTGAAAAAATATTTTCCGTGTCAATTATTAAATGCCATCATATCAATGATTCAAATTTTATATCGGGGGTATGGTGTTTGTTAAACCTAATGTAAAATGTATATTTATACAATATAATTTATGTCATGGTATATAATTAAATATGCAATTAATTTCATTTTGAAATGAAAAAACATGTGAATCAGTCAATTTTATTACATTGTGCACAAATGTCATACAGTAAAAATGAAATTTTTCTTCACTTTACCATCTTCTTTTGCAATCACATTTGAAGTCTGTGCAAATTAATAATCTCAATTAATTTTTATTTTAAATGTGTTTCGTTTATTCGGGACACCCTTAAGATAAAAAATTATAAAGGACTTAAGCCCTTGGCATTCAAAAGTTATGATAACTGGTTTTAATAAATTAGTGATTAGGGCATTTTTCATCAAAATTTGAGACATTAGTTCCAATCAAAAACTAATTCATCTTTTACTCCAATGTTCCAAGTATTCAATAACCCAATAAGATAAAAAATGCATAAAGGACTTAAGCCATAATTCAAAAGTTTTGATAACTTATTATAAATCACTGTTTGGGGCATTTTTGACCAAAATTTGAGACATTTTGATAGTTCCAATCGAAAAATATTTTATTTTCTGTTGCAGAGTTCCAAATATGCAATAACATCTTAAGATAAAAAAGTATAAACAACATAAGCCCTTGACATTCAAAAGTTTTGATACCTTATTCTGATAAATCACTGATTAGGGCATTTTTCATCAAAATTTCAGAAATTTTGATAGTTCCAATCGAAAAATATTCGATTTTTTGTTCCAGTGTTCCGAGTATTCAATAACCTCTTATGATAATAAAAGTATTAATGACTTAAACCCTCATTCAAAAGTTTTGATAATTGATTCTGATAAACCACTGATTGGGGCATTTTTTATCAAAATTTTTTAAATTTTGATAGTTCCAATCGAAAAATATTTGACTTTTTGTTCAAGTGTTCCAAGTATTTAATAACCTCTTATGATAATAAAAGTACAAAGGACTTAAGCCATTGACATTCAAAAGTGTTGATAACTGATTATGATAAACAACTGATTGGGGCATTTTTCATCACAATTGCAGACATTTTGATAGTTCCAATCGAAGACTATTTAATTTTTGCTCCAGTGGTCAAAGTAGTATTCAATAACCCCTTAAGATAAATAAGTATAAAGGACTTAAGCCTTTTTTATTCAAAAGTTACGATAACTGATTCTTATACTACACTGATTAGGACATTTTTCACCAAAATTTCAGACATTTTGATAGTTCCAATCGAAAAATATTTAATTTTTTGTTCAAGTGTTCCGAATATTCAATAACCTCTTATGATAATAAAAGTACAAAGGACTTAAGCCATTGTCATTCAAAAGTGTTGATAACTGATTCTGATAAACCACTGATTGTGGTATTTTTAATTCAAAATTTCAGACTGTTTGATAGTTCCAATCAAAATATATTAAATTTTTTGTTTTGGTGTTTTGATTAATTATGGAAACCCTTATGATAACAAAGTGTAAAGAACTTAAGCCCTTGACATTCAAAAGTTTTGATAACTGATTCTGATAAAAAACTGATTGGGGCATTTTTCAATGATTTTTTATCAAAATTTCAGACATTTTGATAGTTCCAATCGAAAAATATTTAATTTTTTGTTAAAAATTTCCGAACATTTGGTACACACTAAAGATAAAAACAGTATATACAGGACATCTAACCTTGCACATTGAATCTAATTGCATTTATCTTAATTTCGAGAATGATCCAATGTGTTCTAGCATAATCAAATATTTTGTTTTTTCCTTTCAACAAACTTTAGAATTCGAGATTTTCTTATGGTTTCAGAAATGAAAATTTGCCAAGCAGTTTTCCACTTTTCCACTATCCGAATAAGGGGGTTATGTGATGACAGATATAAAGCACATTTGAATTGCAAAAATTTCAACATAAATCAGTAATTTGTAAATTTGAAAAATGTTACATCTTCTGCTCCAGCTCCATATCGTCTGCTTAATATTACAAGGTAACAAGCCATTTTATCATGACTGCTACAAAGTAACAAACCATTTTATCATGGCTGAGACAAAGTAACAAACCATTTTATCATGACCGCGACAAAGTAACAAACCACTGTATCAGGAGTTAGGTTTGTTACCTTGTCGCAGCCATGATAAAATGGTTTGTTACTTTGTCTCAGCCATGATAAAATGGTTTGTTACTTTGTAGCAGTCATGATAAAATGGCTTGTTACCTTGTAATATTAAGCAGACGATATACCAATGATTTCAATTTCTATAAACATAATCACTCAAAAGATAGATTTAATAAATTCGAAATAATTGAAATAAATTAGAAATAATTAGAATAAATTCAAACTAATTGAAATAAATTCAAAATAATTGAAATAAATTCAAAATAATTGAAATAAATTCAAACTAATTGAAATAAATTCAAAATAATTGAAATAAATTCAAAATAATTGAAATAAATTCAAAATAATTGAAATAAATTCAAAATAATTGAAATAAATTCAAAATAATTGAAATAAATTCAAAATAATTGAAATAAATTCAAAATAATTGAAATAAATTCAAAATAATTGAAATAAATTCAAAATAATTGAAATAAATTCAAAATAATTGAAATAAATTCTAAATAATTGAAATAAATTCTAAATAATTGAAATAAATTCTAAATAATTGAAATAAATTCTAAATAATTCGAATTAATTCGAATAAATTCGAAATACGAAATTCGAAATTAGAAATTAGAAAAAATTGGAAAAAATTTAAAATAATTCGAAAAAATTTGAATAAATTATCAGTTTCTAATTGGATTAAGTTTTGTGAACTAACATTCATAAGCACATTTAGTATCTATTCTTATCATAAATTGAATCAAATAATAAATTAGTATAAAGGAAATGGTATGTACTATTCAATACTCATTCTTAAAAATTAGAGCCCACTAGATCCAATTTCTAGTTACGTCCTAGTATGTCATCTCTTTTAGTTCAACATATAATTTTAGAAAAAAAGGTCTTCCATTATTGCATTTGGAATTGCATGCGAGTAACCATAGATTGAGGAATTTTCAAAATAATATGGCAATTTTTGATAGTTCTCATCGAATAATATTTTGTTTCGAGTGTACTAACGTTTCGAGCATCTAACACCGTCGCGTCTTCAGTCCAAAAAATAAATTAGGAATTGAAGTCCTGTCATTCAACACTTTGGATGTCTATTACCACAGAAAAGATCAATTTCTAAAATCAATTCAGTATCTATTATATCTATAATAATTTAGTTAATTTAAAATTTGAATTTTCCGACTATATAAGATCACCTTTAGCTCCAAAACTAAATTAAGAAAGTCTTCCCTGCATTTTAGGATTTAAATTGGGATAATTTGAAAAAGTCAATACATTATAATTGAAAAAGTCAATGCAAACGCTGAATGGGTAAATGGAACTGAAATTGTGTTTATTCTTGCTTGAAAGTCATTAATTAGCAGTCATATGCATGATTGCTAATTATTAGGAATAAGTTTCGATGAATCTTTTTTGAATTTACTATAGGAATGCATATCGAAATGGGACCAGATCCTCTAGAACTTCCCCCAAAAAAGTACGAATTGTGTCGATTCCCATTTACCCTCTAAGATAATTTTTGCTCGCTACCCACCAACTTCCCCATTTGTGACAAAAACATTCTGTGTGTTTTGAAATATGCACTATTCCTTTAAATAACAAGTCGTCATAATTATGAACTATTAGGCAGCCAGAATTATAAATCATTGTCGAATCAGTGCCTTCTGCTTAGGTCTCTCTCGTCGTCTTTTTGTGTTGAGGGGTATTCTTTTAACAGCTGGAGAAAACCGAAACGTTTTGTCTATCGACGCAATTACAACTCTATGAGCTTATACATAAAGTTCTTTTGATAATATTATAGATAATATGTGTTATTAGAATTTTTTCAATCCGTTACTGTGAAGAACGTGTTCTACGCGCTACGTAGTAAATTATTTACACGGACACTTTTTATTGTCCTTGCAATAAAAGTATAAAACTTTTCTTATTAAATAAATCTTCAGTAAAACCCTATCTGGCTTTTCATGAGCAGGTCTTTGTATTTTTTGTAGGGAGAGGGGGGGACTGTTATCCATCCCCGAATAGGAACTAATATTTAATTGTGAAGCCATTGGCAGACAGTGTGGTAACTAGCCCAAGAAGTGGAGAATGGAAAACTGTGTCGTTTACTTCCCTTCACTTTGGTAACTTGTCTCAATATTGGTCTTATCGGTCAACAAATTAACACAATCATGCTATCTCAAACACTCAGCCGGCCATCTCGTAATGTTTTCTGGGTATCTTTTAAGATTTCCATGAAAAAGCAACCATTTACCCATTCAGTGTTTGAATTGTCTTTTTCAAATTATCCCCATTTAAATCTTTAGCATTTACCGATTAAATCACTATTCATTGACTAATTAAATTATTTCATTGACCCCTTAAATAGCATCCAGCCTTTTACTACTTATTGGAAGTTCACACATGTGTCTAGAGATAATTGTTTTATATATTATTTTATTTATATTTTTAGAGCCAATTTGTGACGTTTTGGTAGTAACGATTGGAAAATATTTAAATTTGTATTCTAATAAAGACTATACAGTACCTTGTTACATTCATAAAATAAATTAGGTACTGTGGCCTTGAAATGTAACACTTATTGGAATTTCAACCGTTATGCACGTATAAAATTATTCACATTACGTTTCATATTGGCAGCTAAGCTAGCTAAGCAGCATTTGTTATAATTGAAACTTTTCTAAATGTTACAAATGATTCTACTGTTTCCGTCAGAAAATTCAATTATTAATATACAGCAATTCAGAAATCAGTTGAATAAAAACAAATAAAGTTTACGAAAACAGTGCATACGTTCATGAATAAATATTAGTGGTGTGTGGCATTTTTTCCTCCAGGACATATTATCCAGCCGGCTGGCTCAACTGTAAAAAACCTGATGACATATAAAACATAAATTTTCTAAATAATTTAAACCGCTGCTTGAATGATTTATAACTTTTAAAAAATTTCCTCACTATTTTTACTTTCTAAGACGACTTGGAAATAGAAAATTAATACAATAATTTTAGGACAGTTTGTAGAATTTTATTTTTTGGGAAATAAATATTTTCCATGTCAATTTTTAAATGTCATCATATCAGTAATTCAAATTTTATATCCGATGCTATGGTGTTTGCTAAACCTAATCTATAGTGTGTACAATATGCAATTTATGTCATGGTATATAATTACATGTGCAATTTATTTCACTTTAAAATGAAACAAACATGTGAATCAGTCCATTTTATTAGATTTTACACATAAAATCATTTGATCAAAATTTAGAAAAAGGGAGTGATACAATTAAAATCAATTTTTTTCACTTTACCATCAGCGTTTGCAATTACATTTGAAGTCTGTGCAAGTTTATCATCTCCGTTAACTTTTCTTTTAAATCTTCATCATTTTCTGCCGTTTCCAATAGACCAGCGTGTAACTTATCATTCTGGAGAAATCTTTTTAATACTTTTATACGCAATCCCTTTATAGTATTTTGGTCAAACTTAACAAAAGTTAGCAAACTGTTAAGAACAATGTTTTCGATTGTTAGTAGCATGTGATCACCGCAATCAAAACCATGTTTTTGTTCAGGTACAGTCACAATTTTAATTGGGCCCCATTTTTGTTTTGAATACTTTTTCTCTAGAAATGTTTTAAATCCGTCATAAAATAGATTTTTTATTTCTGCGTTTATCAAGTCTGGGTACGAATCATAATCGTAAATAACAAAATCAATCAGGTCAACAGCTGCCAAAAACCAGTGGTTTACATAAGATAATGGACAAATTAAAAGCCATGTGTCACTTGGGATTGATTGTAGCATAGCATTTGCAGAGTGTACTTTTTCATCCGCTGAAACCCAAAAGAAATAGGTATCTGTTATAAACATTCCCTTCAAATTGTCGACGTGATCCTCTTTAACTAAATTATTGTAACCATTGATTATTTCGTCACACATCCAAGTTGTTCCATTTTTTTCCACTAATGATAACAAATGGTTGTCTTTGATAACAACTCCGTCGCAGGCAATATTAAACATACTTTTAATTGTAGTTTCATCGCTGCTGTCTGTTTCGCCATCAGATATTTCAATAAATTTCAAATCGTCTTCGATTTTTCTGATTTCGTTACTTCTGGGGATCAAAGTAGGTTGATTAGACTTAAGGTATTTTGGTGCACGTTTAAACCGTTTGTCTTGGTGTTTTTTTGACCACATTTCTTCTGCCATCTCGGAATCGTCTTTCATTTTTTTCATTTTGCGAAAAGGGCGCACTAACCATCTGTTATTCTGTTCGAATTGCCGTAACATTCCCAAAGTTATGACTTCATGCTCCCTTATAAAGTCTGCGGTATTTAAATGTCTTATAACATGTAATTGATTTTTAGTGTTTGAAAAATAACTTTTAACAGCATTGTTGGTGTGGTGGGTGAATTTTTTGTCAAGAATCAGTCGGAGTACTATAGCTCCCCAAAAACAATAATATTCTATGTAAGTGTCTTGCAAGACGTTTAAAACGTTAATACTTTAATAAGGATTTTTTGAATCTATTCCGTCACTGTTATCCTGACTAGAAATTTCAAATGTCTGAAATTTTTACTAAAAATTCCCTAATCAACAATTAATCAGAATCAATTATCGTAACCTTTGAATGGCAAGGTTATCGGTCCTTTTTACTTTTTTGATCTTAAGTTTATGCAGATTACTCGTAACGTTGGAACAGAAAATTAAATATTTTTCGATTGGAACTATCAAAATGTCTGAAATTTTTATTAAATATTCCTCAATCAGTGGTTTATCAGAATCAATTATCATGACTTTTGAATGGCAAGGTTATCGGTCGTTTATACTTTTTAATCTTAAAGATATACCGATTATACTCAACACTTGAACAAAAACAATGATAATTTTTGATTGGAACTATCTAAATGTCTGAAATTTTTACTAAAAATTCCCTAATCAACAATTAATCAGAATCAATTATCGTAACCTTTGAATGGCAAGGTTATCGGTCCTTTTTACTTTTTTGATCTTAAGTTTATGCAGATTACTCGTAACGCTGGAACAGAAAATTAAATATTTTTCGATTGGAACTATCTAAATACCTGAAATTTTTACTAAAAACTCCCTAATCAACAATTAATCAGAATCAATTATCGTAACCTTTGAATGGCAGGGCTATCGGTCCTTTTTACTTTTTTGATCTTAAGTTTATGCAGATTACTCGTAACGCTGGAACAGAAAATTAAATATTTTTCGATTGGAACTATCAAAATGTCTGAAATTTTTATTAAATATTCCTCAATCAGTGGTTTATCAGAATCAATTATCATGACTTTTGAATGGCAAGGTTATCGGTCGTTTATACTTTTTAATCTTAAGGGTGTACCGATTATTCGTAACACTTGAACAAAAACATTAATAATTTTTGATTGGAGCTATCTAAATGTCTGAAATTTTTACTAAAAATTCCCTAATCAACAATTAATCAGAATCAATTATCGTAACCTTTGAATGGCAAGGTTATCGGTCCTTTTTACTTTTTTGATCTTAAGTTTATTGCAGATTACTCGTAACGCTGGAACAGAAAATTAAATATTTTTCGATTGGAACTATCAAAATGTCTGAAATTTTTATTAAATATTCCTCAATCAGTGGTTTATCAGAATCAATTATCATGACTTTTGAATGGCAAGGTTATCGGTCGTTTATACTTCAACACTTGAACAAAAAAAATGATATATTTTGATTGGAACTATCTAAATGTCTGAAATTTTTACTAAAAATTCCCTAATCAACAACTAATCAGAATCAATTATCGTAACCTTTGAATGGCAAGGTTATCGGTCCTTTTTACTTTTTTGATCTTAAGTTTATGCAGATTACTCGTAACGTTGGAACAGAAAATTAAATATTTTTCGATTGGAACTATCAAAATGTCTGAAATTTTTATTAAATATTCCTCAATCAGTGGTTTATCAGAATCAATTATCATGACTTTTGAATGGCAAGGTTATCGGTCGTTTATACTTTTTAATCTTAAAGATATACCGATTATACTTAACACTTGAACAAAAACAATGATAATTTTTGATTGGAACTATCTAAATGTCTGAAATTTTTACTAAAAATTCCCTAATCAACAATTAATCAGAATCAATTATCGTAACCTTTAAATGGCAAGGTTATCGGTCCTTTTTACTTTTTTGATCTTAAGTTTATGCAGATTACTCGTAACGCTGGAACAGAAAATTAAATATTTTTCGATTGGAACTATCTAAATACCTGAAATTTTTACTAAAAATTCCCTAATCAACAATTAATCAGAATCAATTATCGTAATCTTTGAATGGCAAAGTTATTGGTCCTTTTTACTTTTTTGATTTTAAGTTTATTCAGATTACTCGTAACGTTGGAACAGAAAATTAAATATTTTTTGATTGGAACTATCTAAATGTCTGAAATTTTTACTAAAAATTCCCTAATCAACAATTAATCAGAATCAATTATCGTAACCTTTGAATGGCAGGGCTATCGGTCCTTTTTACTTTTTTGATCTTAAGTTTATGCAGATTACTCGTAACGCTGGAACAGAAAATTAAATATTTTTCGATTGGAACTATCAAAATGTCTGAAATTTTTATTAAATATTCCTCAATCAGTGGTTTATCAGAATCAATTATCATGAGTTTTGAATGGCAAGGTTATCGGTCGTTTATACTTTTTAATCTTAAAGATATACCGATTATACTCAACACTTGAACAAAAGCATTAATAATTTTTGATTGGAGCTATCTAAATGTCTGAAATTTTTACTAAAAATTCCCTAATCAACAATTAATCAGAATCAATTATCTTAACCTTTGAATGGCAAGGTTATCGGTCCTTTTTACTTTTTTGATCTTAAGTTTATTACAGATTACTCGTAACGCTGGAACAGAAAATTAAATATTTTTTGATTGGAACTATCAAAATGTCTGAAATTTTTATTAAATATTCCTCAATCAGTGGTTTATCAGAATCAATTATCATGACTTTTGAATGGCAAGGTTATCGGTCGTTTATACTTCAACACTTGAACAAAAAAATGATATATTTTGATTGGAACTATCTAAATGTCTGAAATTTTTACTAAAAATTCCCTAATCAACAACTAATCAGAATCAATTATCGTAACCTTTGAATGGCAAGGTTATCGGTCCTTTTTACTTTTTTGATCTTAAGTTTATGCAGATTACTCGTAACGTTGGAACAGAAAATTAAATATTTTTCGATTGGAACTATCAAAATGTCTGAAATTTTTATTAAATATTCCTCAATCAGTGGTTTATCAGAATCAATTATCATGACTTTTGAATGGCAAGGTTATCGGTCGTTTATACTTTTTAATCTTAAAGATATACCGATTATACTTAACACTTGAACAAAAACAATGATAATTTTTGATTGGAACTATCTAAATGTCTGAAATTTTTACTAAAAATTCCCTAATCAACAATTAATCAGAATCAATTATCGTAATCTTTGAATGGCAAGGTTATCGGTCCTTTTTACTTTTTTGATCTTAAGTTTATGCAGATTACTCGTAACGCTGGAACAGAAAATTAAATATTTTTCGATTGGAACTATCTAAATACCTGAAATTTTTACTAAAAATTCCCTAATCAACAATTAATCAGAATCAATTATCGTAATCTTTGAATGGCAAAGTTATTGGTCCTTTTTACTTTTTTGATTTTAAGTTTATGCAGATTACTCGTAACGCTGGAACAGAAAATTAAATATTTTTCGATTGGAACTATCAAAATGTCTGAAATTTTTATTAAATATTCCTCAATCAGTGGTTTATCAGAATCAATTATCATGACTTTTGAATGGCAAGGTTATCGGTCGTTTATACTTTTTAATCTTAAGGGTGTACCGATTATACTCAACACTTGAACAAAAACAATGATAATTTTTGATTGGAACCATCTAAATGTCTGAAATTTTTACTAAAAATTCCCTAATCAACAATTAATCAGAATCAATTATCGTAACCTTTGAATGGCAAGGTTATCGGTCCTTTTTACTTTTTTGATCTTAAGTTTATGCAGATTACTCGTAACGTTGGAACAGAAAATTAAATATTTTTCGATTGGAACTATCAAAATGTCTGAAATTTTTAATAAATATTCCTCAATCAGTGGTTTATCAGAATCAATTATCATGACTTTTGAATGGCAAGGTTATCGGTCGTTTATACTTTTTAATCTTAAAGATATACCGATTATACTCAACACTTGAACAAAAACAATGATAATTTTTGATTGGAACTATCTAAATGTCTGAAATTTTTACTAAAAATTCCCTAATCAACAATTAATCAGAATCAATTATCGTAACCTTTGAATGGCAAGGTTATCGGTCCTTTTTACTTTTTTGATCTTAAGTTTATGCAGATTACTCGTAACGCTGGAACAGAAAATTAAATATTTTTCGATTGGAACTATCTAAATACCTGAAATTTTTACTAAAAACTCCCTAATCAACAATTAATCAGAATCAATTATCGTAACCTTTGAATGGCAGGGCTATCGGTCCTTTTTACTTTTTTGATCTTAAGTTTATGCAGATTACTCGTAACGCTGGAACAGAAAATTAAATATTTTTCGATTGGAACTATCAAAATGTCTGAAATTTTTATTAAATATTCCTCAATCAGTGGTTTATCAGAATCAATTATCATGACTTTTGAATGGCAAGGTTATCGGTCGTTTATACTTTTTAATCTTAAGGGTGTACCGATTATACTCAACACTTGAACAAAAACAATGATAATTTTTGATTGGAACCATCTAAATGTCTGAAATTTTTACTAAAAATTCCCTAATCAACAATTAATCAGAATCAATTATCGTAACCTTTGAATGGCAAGGTTATCGGTCCTTTTTACTTTTTTGATCTTAAGTTTATGCAGATTACTCGTAACGTTGGAACAGAAAATTAAATATTTTTCGATTGGAACTATCAAAATGTCTGAAATTTTTAATAAATATTCCTCAATCAGTGGTTTATCAGAATCAATTATCATGACTTTTGAATGGCAAGGTTATCGGTCGTTTATACTTTTTAATCTTAAAGATATACCGATTATACTCAACACTTGAACAAAAACAATGATAATTTTTGATTGGAACTATCTAAATGTCTGAAATTTTTACTAAAAATTCCCTAATCAACAATTAATCAGAATCAATTATCGTAACCTTTGAATGGCAAGGTTATCGGTCCTTTTTACTTTTTTGATCTTAAGTTTATGCAGATTACTCGTAACGCTGGAACAGAAAATTAAATATTTTTCGATTGGAACTATCTAAATACCTGAAATTTTTACTAAAAACTCCCTAATCAACAATTAATCAGAATCAATTATCGTAACCTTTGAATGGCAGGGCTATCGGTCCTTTTTACTTTTTTGATCTTAAGTTTATGCAGATTACTCGTAACGCTGGAACAGAAAATTAAATATTTTTCGATTGGAACTATCAAAATGTCTGAAATTTTTATTAAATATTCCTCAATCAGTGGTTTATCAGAATCAATTATCATGACTTTTGAATGGCAAGGTTATCGGTCGTTTATACTTTTTAATCTTAAGGGTGTACCGATTATTCGTAACACTTGAACAAAAACATTAATAATTTTTGATTGGAGCTATCTAAATGTCTGAAATTTTTACTAAAAATTCCCTAATCAACAATTAATCAGAATCAATTATCGTAACCTTTGAATGGCAAGGTTATCGGTCCTTTTTACTTTTTTGATCTTAAGTTTATTGCAGATTACTCGTAACGCTGGAACAGAAAATTAAATATTTTTCGATTGGAACTATCAAAATGTCTGAAATTTTTATTAAATATTCCTCAATCAGTGGTTTATCAGAATCAATTATCATGACTTTTGAATGGCAAGGTTATCGGTCGTTTATACTTCAACACTTGAACAAAAAAAATGATATATTTTGATTGGAACTATCTAAATGTCTGAAATTTTTACTAAAAATTCCCTAATCAACAACTAATCAGAATCAATTATCGTAACCTTTGAATGGCAAGGTTATCGGTCCTTTTTACTTTTTTGATCTTAAGTTTATGCAGATTACTCGTAACGTTGGAACAGAAAATTAAATATTTTTCGATTGGAACTATCAAAATGTCTGAAATTTTTATTAAATATTCCTCAATCAGTGGTTTATCAGAATCAATTATCATGACTTTTGAATGGCAAGGTTATCGGTCGTTTATACTTTTTAATCTTAAAGATATACCGATTATACTTAACACTTGAACAAAAACAATGATAATTTTTGATTGGAACTATCTAAATGTCTGAAATTTTTACTAAAAATTCCCTAATCAACAATTAATCAGAATCAATTATCGTAACCTTTAAATGGCAAGGTTATCGGTCCTTTTTACTTTTTTGATCTTAAGTTTATGCAGATTACTCGTAACGCTGGAACAGAAAATTAAATATTTTTCGATTGGAACTATCTAAATACCTGAAATTTTTACTAAAAATTCCCTAATCAACAATTAATCAGAATCAATTATCGTAATCTTTGAATGGCAAAGTTATTGGTCCTTTTTACTTTTTTGATTTTAAGTTTATGCAGATTACTCGTAACGTTGGAACAGAAAATTAAATATTTTTTGATTGGAACTATCTAAATGTCTGAAATTTTTACTAAAAATTCCCTAATCAACAATTAATCAGAATCAATTATCGTAACCTTTGAATGGCAGGGCTATCGGTCCTTTTTACTTTTTTGATCTTAAGTTTATGCAGATTACTCGTAACGCTGGAACAGAAAATTAAATATTTTTCGATTGGAACTATCAAAATGTCTGAAATTTTTATTAAATATTCCTCAATCAGTGGTTTATCAGAATCAATTATCATGAGTTTTGAATGGCAAGGTTATCGGTCGTTTATACTTTTTAATCTTAAGGGTGTACCGATTATTCGTAACACTTGAACAAAAGCATTAATAATTTTTGATTGGAGCTATCTAAATGTCTGAAATTTTTACTAAAAATTCCCTAATCAACAATTAATCAGAATCAATTATCTTAACCTTTGAATGGCAAGGTTATCGGTCCTTTTTACTTTTTTGATCTTAAGTTTATTACAGATTACTCGTAACGCTGGAACAGAAAATTAAATATTTTTTGATTGGAACTATCAAAATGTCTGAAATTTTTATTAAATATTCCTCAATCAGTGGTTTATCAGAATCAATTATCATGACTTTTGAATGGCAAGGTTATCGGTCGTTTATACTTCAACACTTGAACAAAAAAATGATATATTTTGATTGGAACTATCTAAATGTCTGAAATTTTTACTAAAAATTCCCTAATCAACAACTAATCAGAATTAATTATCGTAACCTTTGAATGGCAAGGTTATCGGTCCTTTTTACTTTTTTGATCTTAAGTTTATGCAGATTACTCGTAACGTTGGAACAGAAAATTAAATATTTTTCGATTGGAACTATCAAAATGTCTGAAATTTTTATTAAATATTCCTCAATCAGTGGTTTATCAGAATCAATTATCATGACTTTTGAATGGCAAGGTTATCGGTCGTTTATACTTTTTAATCTTAAAGATATACCGATTATACTTAACACTTGAACAAAAACAATGATAATTTTTGATTGGAACTATCTAAATGTCTGAAATTTTTACTAAAAATTCCCTAATCAACAATTAATCAGAATCAATTATCGTAATCTTTGAATGGCAAGGTTATCGGTCCTTTTTACTTTTTTGATCTTAAGTTTATGCAGATTACTCGTAACGCTGGAACAGAAAATTAAATATTTTTCGATTGGAACTATCTAAATACCTGAAATTTTTACTAAAAATTCCCTAATCAACAATTAATCAGAATCAATTATCGTAATCTTTGAATGGCAAAGTTATTGGTCCTTTTACTTTTTTGATTTTAAGTTTATGCAGATTACTCGTAACGCTGGAACAGAAAATTAAATATTTTTCGATTGGAACTATCAAAATGTCTGAAATTTTTATTAAATATTCCTCAATCAGTGGTTTATCAGAATCAATTATCATGACTTTTGAATGGCAAGGTTATCGGTCGTTTATACTTTTTAATCTTAAGGGTGTACCGATTATACTCAACACTTGAACAAAAACAATGATAATTTTTGATTGGAACCATCTAAATGTCTGAAATTTTTACTAAAAATTCCCTAATCAACAATTAATCAGAATCAATTATCGTAACCTTTGAATGGCAAGGTTATCGGTCCTTTTTACTTTTTTGATCTTAAGTTTATGCAGATTACTCGTAACGTTGGAACAGAAAATTAAATATTTTTCGATTGGAACTATCAAAATGTCTGAAATTTTTATTAAATATTCCTCAATCAGTGGTTTATCAGAATCAATTATCATGACTTTTGAATGGCAAGGTTATCGGTCGTTTATACTTTTTAATCTTAAAGATATACCGATTATACTCAACACTTGAACAAAAACAATGATAATTTTTGATTGGAACTATCTAAATGTCTGAAATTTTTACTAAAAATTCCCTAATCAACAATTAATCAGAATCAATTATCGTAACCTTTGAATGGCAAGGTTATCGGTCCTTTTTACTTTTTTGATCTTAAGTTTATGCAGATTACTCGTAACGCTGGAACAGAAAATTAAATATTTTTCGATTGGAACTATCTAAATACCTGAAATTTTTACTAAAAACTCCCTAATCAACAATTAATCAGAATCAATTATCGTAACCTTTGAATGGCAGGGCTATCGGTCCTTTTTACTTTTTTGATCTTAAGTTTATGCAGATTACTCGTAACGCTGGAACAGAAAATTAAATATTTTTCGATTGGAACTATCAAAATGTCTGAAATTTTTAATAAATATTCCTCAATCAGTGGTTTATCAGAATCAATTATCATGACTTTTGAATGGCAAGGTTGTCGGTCGTTTATTCTTTTTAATCTTAAAGATATACCGATTATACTCAACACTTGAACAAAAACAATGATAATTTTTGATTGGAACTATCTAAATGTCTGAAGTTTTTACTAAAAATTCCCTAATCAACAATTAATCAGAATCAATTATCGTAACCTTTGAATGGCAAGGTTATCGGTCCTTTTTACTTTTTTGATCTTAAGTTTATGCAGATTACTCGTAACGCTGGAACAGAAAATTAAATATTTTTCGATTGGAACTATCAAAATGTCTGAAATTTTTATTAAATATTCCTCAATCAGTGGTTTATCAGAATCAATTATCATGACTTTTGAATGGCAAGGTTATCAGTCGTTTATACTTTTTAATCTTAAGGGTGTACCGATTATTCTCAACACTTAAACAAAAACAATGATAATTTTTTATTGGAACTATCTAAATGTCTGAAATTTTTACTAAAAATTCCCTAATCAACTAATAATCAGAATCAATTATCATAACCGTTGAATGGCAAGGTTATCGGTTCTTTTTTGGTTTTTGAATTTAAGTCAATGCAGATTATTCGTAACGCTGGAACAGAAATTTAAATATTTTTCGATTGGAACTATCAAAATGTCTGAAATTATTGTTAAATATTCCTCAATCAGTGGTTTATCAGAATCAATTATCATGACCTTTGAATGGCAAGGTTGTCGGCCCTTTTTACTTTTTTGATCCTCAGTTTATGCAGATTATTCGTAACGCTTTAACAGAAAATTAAATATTTTTTCGATTGGAACCATCAAAATGTCTGAAATTTTTATTAAATATTCCTCAATCAGTGGTTTATCGGAATCAATTATGATAACCTTTGAATGGCAAGGTTATCGGTCGTTTATACTTTTTAATCTTAAGGGTGTACCGATTATTCGTAACACTTGAACAAAAACATTAATAATTTTTGATTGGATCTATCTAAATGTCTGAAATTTTTACTAAAAATTCCCTAATCAACAATTAATCAGAATCAATTATCGTAACCTTTGAATGGCAAGGTTATCGGTCCTTTTTACTTTTTTGATCTTAAGTTTATGCAGATTATTCGTAACGCTGGAACAGAAAATTAAATATTTTTCGATTGGAACTATCAAAATGTCTGAAATGTTTATTAAATATTCCTCAGTCAGTGGTTTATCAGTATCAATTATCATGACTTTTGAATGGCAAGGTTATCGGTCGTTTATACTTTTTAATCTTAAAGGTGTACCGATTATTCTCAACACTTGAACAAAAACAATGAAAATTTTTGATTGGAACTATCTAAATGTCTGAAATTTTTACTAAAGATTCCCTAATCAACAATTAATCAGAATCAATTATCATAACCGTTGAACGGAAGTGACCCACTTAGGCTGCACCGTTTTGGAAATTGCGTTGGAATCCTCTTCTACCATTGGTACAACGTTTGGAATTAGGTCTGCAATCCTCCCTCTTGTTGAAGCATTTTGGCATATGTTTTGGAAGTCTCCCACTTATGCTGCACCGTTTTGGACATTGCGTTGGAATCCTCTTCTACCATTGGTACAACGTTTGGAATTAGGTCTGCAATCCTCCCTCATGTTGAAGCATTTTGGCATATGTTTTGGAAGTCTCCCACTTATGCTGCACCGTTTTGGACATTGCGTTGGTATCCTCTTCTACCATGGGTACAACGTTTGGAATTAGGTCTGCATTCCCCCCTCATGTTGAAGCATTTTGGCATATGTTTCGGAAGTCTCCCACTTATGCTGCACCGTTTTGGAAATTGCGTTGGAATCCTCATTACCATTGGTACAACGTTTGGAATTAGGTCTGCATTCCCCCCTCATGTTGAAGCATTTTGGCATATGTTTTGGAAGTCTCCCACTTATACTGCAACGTTTTGGAAATTGTGTCGGAATCCTCTTCTACCATTGGTTCTACGTTTGGAATTAGCTTATAATTCCCCCCTCATGTAAAAAGCATTTTGGAATATGTTTTGTAAGTCTCCCACTTATGCTGCACCTCTTTGCCTCGTGGAAGCCTCGGCTACACTTGGTTCACGGTTTGCATTAGGTTCTGATATCCCCCCTCATGCTGCATTTTGAGAAGCCCATCTTTGGCAGGATTCTGGGTTTGGGTTTGGGCAGAGATATAAAGAGATGGGAAATTGAAATTGTGACGTCAAATTTCATTTCTGTCTCGATCCTTGGTTTATCCTAACAAGCAGTTTTCGTCTATTGGTTAAGAGCTGCCTTTGGAAGTCGCGGAGAGGGAAGGATGAACAATGCATTGGTTGGTATACGGAGTGCAATTCACTCCCAGCAGGTTTGTTGTCATTGCGGCAGGCTTCTGCAATGCATTATTCATTCATTCCCTCCACTCTTTTTTACAACCTATAAGTGAAAAGTGGTGGTAAGGATATTTCAGCTAGAAATGAGACAACTGCATGAAAATTGGAATAACACAGCCAGATACAGCATTTCCAATCTATATCACCTTATATAGTATTAGTAAATCTATTGGTTTGGGTTTAACTTAACGCGCCTGTCGCTTTTGTACAAACACAATTCTGCAGTCGGTTTAAATAGACGAAGTAGTTTTTCATTTCCCATTTCATTACTGAAGTAGTCATTTGACTGGCAGTCGAATGATTTCGAAATATCCTCTTTCACCTGCAGTCCATATCGTTCGGCTTCTTCTTCTATCATTTGTTTTAACGAGTGGCGTTCGTCATAGTGCTCTTTCTCGGATAGGACTGACTCGTGACAGATACGACACCATAGGGGTACCTGAATTGTTAGTAACATAAAGTAAATATAAAGCAATATTGCATATTTATTCTCGAATGTGCACCGGGTTGTTCTGCTGCAATATAACTTACCGGCCATGTAGTGGACACTGACCACTGATCCAGTTTTCCAGGTCGAACTATCTGTCGCATATTTTCTCCTTTATAATTGTAGATTTAGGTTTTCGATTCTTCGTGTCTACCTGAGTTACAATTTGTGCAATCCATTATGTCAACTACAAAAATCCTTCCTTCAATTGTTGTAACACTTTTCAATGGGTCGACAGTGTTGTTTTCAAACGATGGCGAAATGTCTCGCCACAGCTAAAAGTCGAAATAAGAAAAAGTATAAAAAGTTAAAATGGCAATATGAAACTTCCATACGTTTACGTATTTTTAATTTGATCTATTCCTCATGTTTGTTTTACTACGTGGAACACTCCCTAACTTGGGACCAAAATGCAAAAGTCAGACCCCTTGGTAACGTAAGATTTTATCTTCCCCACTACCAAGTCAAAGGGTTAAATTTTCGGTTAACAATCAATTGAATAATTCGACATGAACCTGGTATTTATATAGTGTTCTTTAGAAACTAATGTGGTCGTATGGTTAATCAATTTGTTTCCTACAGTTACTTTTTTTGTTTTTTATTTACGGACAATTTGAGATACCAGGGCCAATTGCATCATTGTTACCCATTTCATTTGGGTTTTTCATTTTGCAAACGTTGCAAAGCAGAATGTAAATTCGTTGCACTACCATTTGGACTTGGCTAATCACTTTGCATACCCTTTGGAAATTAAACTTTTTAGTTCCGTAGCTACGGAAACTCTTAGAAACTCGAACATTTTAAGAAAATCTCTATTTGTTTCCTACAATTGCTCCTCATGTATTATTATACTTGATAAGACTCTGGACACATTGCAATAAAGGCGAAATTGTTCAACTTTTCCTTTTCTACTTTTGGGTTTTGTTGTCCATGCAACAGAGATTGTAAAGTAAGCGCGTTTTACTTGTAACCTTCCTTTTACTTCATTACAATTTCGGTTCTTCACGACAATTTTATAAAATGGCCGACAAAAATGCAAAGTAGAATTTGATGGTACAACTGGCACCATGTTTTTATATATATGACCTTTCTATCGTTTAAAGGGCTAATCGGGGATATTTCATTGGAAACTTTAAAATTCATTAACCTTATATATTTCAATAAATGAGTGTCTAAAATTTACCATTTTTTCCATTAATTGCAATTTTTATACGGGGAGAAACTGCAAAGCAAGCAGCACATTTCCCGACGGGCAATGTGTGGTTTAACCACTTATACTGCATTTAATTGAAGGGTCAAAATCTATTGACATCGATTGCTCGTAAACTATCAGCTTTTGTGAAACAATGCAAGATACCAAAGACGTAGAGCATTTCTGTGGGATGTGCTCCAATTCAAAATCAGTTTTACGCTTTCAACTTTAGCCGTAGGAACCGGAAGAATGAATTTTGAAATTGTTTGGTCACCAATTTACATCCTTGGCTACTTGGTACAATGCATGATAGTCATAGTCATTGGGTACCAGGGTTGCGGTGTCCTGATAGGAAGGTGTGGACAAAAGTGGATAAAAGTGGTTTTATCCAGGGCAAAACTAGTTTTGTCCTGGAAGAAATTAGTTTTGTCCACTTTGTCCTGGATAGAAAGTGGACAAAACTAATTTCATCCTGGATAGCAACAGTTTTGTCCGGACAAAACGCAACCCTGTTGGGTACTGGAAAGCCTCATGGAACTAGGAATACTTATAGTTTCAGAAGTCCGTGAAACCGCTATTTGGGAGTTGCACCTGGATACGCATTCTGATTGGTCAAAATTTTTTGAATCCAGCGATCTGATTAGTTATTGCAGCAATGAATATTCTATACATTCCCCAGATGGGGTAATTTTAACAACATTTTGCGATTACTACAAAATACATACAATCCATAAAAATATAACACACAATGTACGCAAAGTTTAAACGTTGCAATATACAACAACGAAGTCGAATCATTATGAATCATTTACCCATAGTAATATAAACATTCGTTTTGCAAATCACCAGCTATAAACAGAAGCACAAATCGATGTGATGGGCTAAAAAACATTGATGTTGAACTGCGAATTCAATAATACTTTACTTCATTTGGTTACAACTGATCACATACATTTACTAAACTGATAATAGCAAAATAGCAATAACAACTTGCAACAACATCAGAACAGAACAGAAGAAGAGTTCGGCTGAAATTAGGCAGCAGTACTTCGTTGCCGTTGGGAGGTATCGGGGGTTAGCGGCAACAGCGGGAACGAAGTACCGCTGCCTAAATTCAGCCGAAGAGTTCTACAGAGTTTTGTCTGTCTGATGTTATTGGGATTGCAATGTTATCAATTTAGTAAACGTATGTGATCATTCGTAACCAAATGTAGTAAAATTATATTGAATTCGCAATTCTACAACAAGGTTTTAAATTTATGTTCATATAACATCGATTTGTACTTCTGTTTATAGCTGGTGTTTTGCAAAACGAGTTTTTATATTACTATGGGTAAATTATTCATAATGATTCGACTTCGTTGTTGTATATTGCAACGTTTAAAGTTTGTGTACATTGTGTATAACATCCATGGATTGTATTGTATTTTGTAGTAATTGCAAAATGTTGTTAAAATTCCCCCATCTGGCTAATCTATAGAATATTCATTACTGCAATAACCAATCAGATCGCTGGATTCAAAAAATTTTGACCAATCAGAATGCGTATCCAGGTGCAACTCCCAAATAGCGGTTTCACGGACTACTGAAACTATAAGTACACAGTGAAACATTCCATTTCCTAATTCAATCTCCTTAGATACGGAGTACGTAGTTCAGACAATAATATCGGATTTAAAAATGCATTTATTCCTATTACGTAGTATTCCCATTCCCAATAATCCCAGTTACATTCACATCTCAATGCAAATACCGAGTACTGAGAACAATTTCAGGGATGGAAAATATATTAGGCTTGAGGGTACATAAAGGGATTGTAACAAATAAAAAATGAGGAAAATTTCAGGGATGAAAAAAAATATCATTGAGTGTGATTCCAGGCATCAAAAATGTCTAATTGTAATAGGTATACATATCTATAATGCTCATTTTTACTATATAAAAATACAAACATTTACGCTTTGCTGGCGCCTGTTTTACGAACTACGAGGATACCAACTATTTATCTCCCTCAAGCGGGGGTTTGGGGGCGGCAGCCCCCAATAAAAAATAATATATTATTACATATATAATACATTATTAATAATTTTGCGAAAATAACAAATTTATAAAGATCAAATAGCATATTATATATCATTTTTCCATAAACGTAAAATTTACATTATAACATAGGCAGTGATAAATATTTCGGGAATGACAACTTTACCCGAGTACTGTACATTGTCATGCATGGTATTGATACCTACATAATTAATTTCTAAATATTCATAATCTAGTTAAATCATTTGTAGCTCGTAGTTATATGATAGTTATAACCAGATATCAAGAAAAGCAATAAAATAAAAAATATAACAGGTAAAAACTAGGAAAAACATACGGTGAGAATGCCAGTAAACAAGGCATTATTTAGAAATTGTGGTTTGAGAAAATAATGAAATTTTGCAAAACTATTCTCTTAAATATCTCCCTGTGCGTTTAAAGTTAAGTCTTTTGAACTATCTTTGAACATTTGTTTTGTGACATGAGTACATAAGCCGAAACCTCAATATGTATTTGTTTTCCTGGCCCGTCAATGTAGTTAACCTATGTAGGGATGGAAAATATGCCGTAAAATGGGAATTTGTTGCTGTTATATTTTGTACGGCTTTGTAAAATAGCATAACGGATTTAATGTCAATAACGGAGCTAAGGGTAGTTGACGATATGGCAATCTTTTGTGCCTACATTCTAGATAAAATATTCTACTCGTTTTCTTTAAATCATAACATGATCGCACTCCTAATATGAGGGGTGTATAAAAAATTAAATGTAATGTCAAAATTTCAGTCATAACTGTAACATAGAAAATGGTGATTTTTATTGAAGTCGCCAATTAAATAAGCTAGACCTTAGTTTTCAACTTTTAATCTACCAAACGTTAGATTTATGTTAAGTTGAAATTTGATATCTCATTTTGAAATTATTGTCAATTATAATAACAATTACAAAGTCTGTTCGATATCAGTGTTGAAGAATTACAAGGGAATAATTTTAAACGCACGGGGAGATTATTTAGAAAAATACTTTTACAAAATTTCTTTATTTTCTAATGCCGCAATCTCTAAATAATGCCCTGTTTTTAAGTTTTGCTGGCATTCTCACCGTATATTTTTCCAGGTTTTTACTATTATATTTTTAAGTTTTACTGGTATTCTCACCGTATATTTTACCAGGTTTTTACCTGTTATATTTTTTATCAATGTGGTTGTGGGAGGGTCTCATAAGTGGTAGATTTTATACTGTCGCGTTTTTTAACATCATCTCCGATTTTGTGATACTACAATTTTTACATTTTAGATTCTAATTTTCATTCTAATTTTACTTACGTTTTCTGGTATGTGATTGTGGATTTGCATCCTTGTGGTCCAAAGACAATCATTGTTTGAGCATTTCTGTGGCACTCCATTTTCGGCAATGTAACTGGAACCATTTTTGAAAAATCTGCGGCCATTGTCGTATGGGTATTCAGTTACACATGACAATTTTATTTGGTTAGGTCTGGTCACCAAATACATCTTACGTTCTGCTTTGTACGGCCTTATGACATCCCGCTGGGTTGCAGATCTGATAAAATTTATTTACTTTGATTATTTGCATACAACAGTACATTGAGTATTGTTGAGGAATAAAAATAAAATATTCGAATTTTCTTTTAAACGTCACTTCTACGACTGGTTGTTTTGACATTAACCACGATAGTCATGTCTGAAATATTTGATAATACCTGATTATATTAGACAGTGTGTCAGATTTTCCACTGTTCTTGTTGACAGTAGCTGCTAATTGATTGGGTTTTTGAATTTGGAAAGCAATTGGGTACTGCAACCATTTGACTGCATGAGTGTTCTTGAGGGCTGCCAAGAAATGGTCATTATTGACTTCCTGTGTTTGAGTGATACTTTCGTCTGATACTCGGGCTTTGTAGATCTCTGAGAAATATTATAATGCATTAGGTTTTCATTATCGCTGATCAACATTATACAAATTTTACCACTTTTTACTATGGGTAAAACAATAACGATAATTCACTTGATTTAATTTTTTTTCAATTTTTATCCATTTCGTCCATTAAATATGAACACCACAAATACATAGCAACCACATGGGAGTATCACAATGCATGTTAAAACTGTCGTCACATTTGGCCAAAAATTCCTCCGGAACCATTCAGTTGATTATGATGGTACTTACAGATTTGGAATCCTGTAACATCCAGTAACAGATTCTATAATTCTGATGATTGATATCGTTCGTTTAAATGGTTTTAAAAAATCAAATTCATTAAGAAATTTTAAATTGTCCCATTTTTAAGAATTTGATTTTCTAAAACCATTTAAAGGAACAATATCAAACATCATCATCAACAAACTATCGTTGAGTTTGTTATTGCCAAACTTATATGGATCAATTATTCGCAATTCACTTCTTCATCTATTAATAATGGTTATTAATACCCCCGTCGGTAACACCTAACCATGATTGATGAGACCACTTATCAATTTGTATTATTAACTGCTAAACACTTTGATGCTTATTTTTTCCATTCACCACTGGTGAGTGGTGTATGATATCTTATATACTAACGAGTGAGGTTTGTAAAGTTTTGCGAACTGTTATATTCCTTACCTTGAGTCTTTCGAATGGCATCTGTGAAAATTGTCGCTGGGTCAGCAATTTTTGGCGTATTTGTATAAATTTGTAGGAACTGTCCAGATAGAAAATATGAGGCTGCGAGCATTTTGTCAGAGAGAAATGCTTTTGAGGCTGCCTCATCGACAAACACTTTTTTGTTCACTAGTGTACCATTTCCAATCAAATATCCTACCAGAATAGTGAGATTCTCCATTTCCGGTCCATTTTCTGCAACCAACATCCGGCGATAGTTGCAAAGACGATTGCCTGTGCTTATTTCGTAATGTTCCATGCCTGTTGTCATTCCTTTATGTGAATTTGATCGAAATGTGTAGGTAAGCTCCGGATCTACTGTGTTTATTGGTCTGAGTTGCAGATATATCCCAGCCTCTTGTAACACGCGATGTGTTATGTGCGCATATTCTGCGTTCAGTGTACACCCTGTATTCAAAAATCTAATGTTGGTGCCCAGATTCATGGAATTCGTTATTGCTGCTGCCATCAAAAGTCCCATCTACAGATACAAACACATCACTTCCATTTTATAAAATTCGTATGAAACAAAATTTGTAAGCTGTAAACAGATTAAAGTCGTTTTAGTATAATTCAAAGCAAATTACTAATTTACCTTCTCAGGCTGAAAAGTATTTTCGTTTTTAAATTGTAATATTTCACTTTTAAATATAACACGATCTATGCACTTTCTCTCGCTTGAACTTTGATTATTAATCGCAATTGCTGTGAGTTTTCCATCGTCTTCCATATCTTCTATCTTCCCTTGACATTGTGCATAATATACTACAAATTCGTTCTTGCTCGTAATGTTTGCTAAGAGGACATTTCTGTGTACATTTAACGGATCGTGGACCGTACATTTAAAAGATTCGCATGTCTCATGGGAACACGTTTTTTGACTATTCAAGTAATTATTTCGATTGGTCAATATTGTGTACGTATACGGTGGCTGCTCGTCATTTATATACATGTCATATTGTAGTAGTTCTAGGTCACTTTTGGGTGTGTCTGGATTGGTGTACTTATCGCCGAAATTCCGTTTTTGACGAATGAAACTTTTTGCAAATTCTGCATCTGTTCTAATGGCTTTGAATTCAAATGGCCGACCGAGGAGCTTTGCTGCGTCAACACATATGGTATACCTTAGCAGGTTAACATTATCCCGTTTGGGCAAAGCACTGTATACATTTTCTGGTATCCCTGCTAATTCCTCTGCTGACCAAGACGATCGTCCTATATATTCTGTGGGTTCATTGGGCCCAGCCAACATGGATTCCACTGTTCGATAACCAGGCGTCTGGATGATGTCTAACAGCCGTATGTAGTTGGCTTCAGCCCAAATGCTATGATTTTCAAAGAAATGGCAACTCTTTTCCATTTTTGTGAAGCTTGTCAGATCCAATTTACAGATTCGACATTCTGTGAAATGTTCAGCTCTGAAGTGAGGTATGAACTCCTGGTTAGACCCTTCGAAAGTACATCCTTCAAATTTACATTTCCCCAGGCTGCATGACCTTACAACTTGTTTTAGCTTGTTTTTATCCTAATAAGATAAACCATTATATATTATTATTTGGTTCGATGAAGACGGCTAAATTTCTATGTATAATTCCATTTGTTCAGCTTATAGACATAAACAAACACATATATTGTAATAGAAATTTAGCCGCCTTTGATGGAATGCATGTCACCAAATCTGCATTTGATATGTTACTGTCTGCATTACCCAAAGGATACAATTTTCAACTCCAAAACGGAAATAAATATCATTTCTCGTCTGTCGATGAATTTTTTAAATTGATCATTCTGATCACATTTCATTTCAAAATTTTATATGATTTTTATACAGCATTTACTTGGGAAATAGTTATTGAAATGCTTAACCTTGAATTGTAAACAGGTAAGTGGGAACATAAGCAAATGCGGAATTATGGACTAACTTTTTTTAGTATGTGTGAATACCATTATCACCATCGTAAAATGTTTCAGTGTGAAAGTGAGTCATACCATATACACAACTGACAACCAAGTGTCAACCATTCACATTTCAGCAAGTAAGCTTTAGTCTAGTCACCAGTTTATGTATGATGTTTTTACAATTCAAAAGTTAATACTAATTGGAATATTTCCTATTCTACGTCCGCATGTGCCCACCACAAATCTGTAATTCCGAGTTCGTGTTGCATTGCTAGTAAATAGTTTTGACGATTTTTTGGTTTTGATTCAATAAATGTTTCCATTGGAATGAAATTCGTATATTGAAATGAAATGATGTGTACAGATTGTTCAATTTCAGAAATGTGTCGTCTAATGAGAAACGATATATTATATTTCCGTTTTGATTTGGAAATCATCTCCCTTGGCTAATGCAGACAGTATTCATAATCTCGTCTGATTATTACCAATTGTTCGGGAACTGATGTTGCCCAACATACAAAAACGTCAACTTTTTCAACTTTGAAGATAGTTGAGTCGTCACCACATTCGTAAGGAGTTTTTTTAGTTCTCTCCGCTCTACGGCGTTTGGGATTACATAAATACTTCTTCCCATCGTATTCAACTTCATCATTGTCAATAGGGGTTGGCTCGGTAATGACGATCATCTAAAAGATTATAATTAAATAGTACATACATTGAAGATTTCATCGAAGATTTCATCGTAGGATTGTCAGACATATTTGTTCCAAAAGTAATTAGTGAAAAGTGATGACATGCTATAGAAAAACGACTTTTCCCGAGTAATTCTCAACATTGAAATATCAAGAAAAGGTAGTTGGAAAAAATTGGTTAGCTGAAATCATTTGGTTGGGAGATTGCTATAATACTACAAATAGCAAATATGCAATACTAACGCCCCAAGAGAACTGTTAGGCATCTGCACACACAGCCCTTTTCCGCTAAGTTGGAGAAGTTTCCACATTTTGGGTGCAGATTGTTAGATGTCGGTTTCGGTCATTAGTACCATCTTTGATATTCTAGGGTTAATATTTTGTGGTAACTCTCAAACCAACAATGATCAAATAAATTAAAAATTGTTGTTGCTTGTGGTCCAATTTTTTCTCAAATAATCTTTCCATTGTAATGATAATTACAGTTGAATTTCTACTGTGTCTGAATATAATTCCTTCTATATTATTACAATTTCCCATTTGATTTTTTATATTAACAATATTTACATTTTTATGTCAGAATTTTTAAGGACTTACTGGTCTTATACAGAGTCTGTAGCAGTGTGTGCTGTGTTTTGTCATAAGTGTATGAGTTCCAGATAGTTGCAAAGTGACACTTCCTGGACAATCATCGCCTGTGGCGCACATCCATTTTCCCTCTTTTAATAGGAAAGATTGATACATGGTGTACAACCTTTTGTTGTTTTCGTACATATGGAAAGGCTTGGTTGAATGGACTGCAATAATGTGATTCACAACTTTGTCATTGCGTGTTGACACAAAACTGCACTGCGGATTTTGCTGTGGTCGTTTCAAAATATGTTTCGTCTGCCTTTTTGTTGTACATTTTTCACTCGTATAATATCTGATTACTGTCATAAAAGGGAAACTAATGCAGAACCAAAAAAAGGACTACACTTTATTCTAGCGTAATAGACGTTTCCCACAATTCCAGGATAACACAGGCAGGTACTGTAGTCATTTCAATACCTATTCATGTTAATTTAGTGACCGGTCACCAATTGTGGGAAACGTCTATTCTAGTTGTGTTATAATTTGAAGAACAAAGTATTAATATCTGAACATAATAGGAACTAAAACCAATCCTTTGCTAAAAACGTAAACACTTTGTTTCAAACAGTCTGTCAGGTTACACAAATTGAACTGCACCTTCGCATTTATAATAATTTCATCTGGTCCAGAAATTTATACACCAATTTATACGTCGGCACCATAAGCCTGGAAAGAGACAAACGTTTTTTAAGGATTAGTAACTGATAGGACTATCTCGGCACTGATGGATGTTTCTGTTTACTACAATAAAACAAATTTAAATTTTGGCGCGTGTTGTGTAATCGACTATCACTGAAATGGCCCATACCGAGAAAAACAATCCAATGCAGTGTTCCCCCGAGGACAGTAGTATGTGATTAAGCCCCCTAAGTATGACCGTGAGTGACGTTTCCTAAGTCAAAATCCCGCCTAATGTTCCCATAATCTCCACCCACTTTTCTGTTGTATAGGGGATGTCCGCGGGTTGGGGGGATATAGTTGATCGTTGTAGACAATTTCATTATTTACTGTCTGTGTAAATTACAGATCATTCATTTAAGATTTCCGGTTACCAAGTCACGTTAATGAACTTTGACTATATAATCTGTTGTTAATTTTTTTAGGGAAAAAAGATTCGGCTCCGTGAATACTGGACGTAAAATGACAAGATTGGTCTCTAAAAACGCAGAATTGGCTGTTTTACATTAATTTCCAAAAACATTCTTGATTTTCGTCTTTGCCTGTGCAATATAAGGTTTTTACATTCAAAATTGTAATATCTCAAAATTATAGTATAAAATCAAGAATGTTTTTGGGAATTACTGTGAAACAGCAAATTCTGCGTTTTTAGAGACCAATCTTGTCATTGTACAATCAGTATTCACGGAGCCGAATCTTTTTCCCCAAAAAGGTTATCATTTCATTTTGCCGGATTGTCATAGAGTAATTTTCAATGCCTTCGTGTATTTTTAGATCGTAGCCATAGATACATCCCCATCCCCTTATTTGACCTTTATTTATTGAATTCCCCCAACAATTCCCCTTATTTTGAAAAGTCCTGAACCTTAAATGCTATAGTTATATTTAAACAATAGCTCGTATGTTTAATTTACCAACCTCATCACGTTTAAATCTACAACAATTGTGAAGTATTCCTCCTTTAATATTTTTATGTACATACCTACTCAAAAGTCGACTTTTATGGTCTCCAGAATTTTGAAGAAATTGGTTTCTCCTTTTTGGTGTTAATCGTTAACATTTTTGATATGATTTTATGAACCATTCACACATTTTTGTATTTCCATCAAACGTTTATCTGTAACGGTGTGTGGGATATTAAAATTTAACAACACTGGACTGAATCATAGATTACAACTTGCATTTAGGTCTACTGTTTTTAAAAATATGATTTATGCCATGTGACACTTTTTTAATTAATGCTTTTTCATAATGGCATTGATTTACGAATGCACATAAATTCCAAGTATTCCTATACGTTTCTCCGTTTATGAAATTAGAAAATATTTAACACTTCATTAATCATTACACAAGCCTTCTTATTTCTCCGTTGAATGATAATTATATATAACAACAGGACACAAATGTCAAAAAATTATTATCGATATTTTATGGCTTTATTATTCAAATTGAAGACACCGTCCAGCACTTCATAGGAAACGTAGCCGGCCAACTTACCACATTGATATAAAACTCATATAAATCCAACTCGTTACAAAATCCATTTATCCTAATTTTCAATTGACAATCGATTTATTATTAGCGGCTCAATATTATTACATCTTGTGTACACGGTAATAAAATAAATTCATAGACAGTTATTTATATCATATTTGTTTAATTTAAAATTTGGAAGGGACTATAGGATAAAAGAATCACAAGTTACATAACATTGAGGTAATCCACTCTGAACTGGGTCTGCTCTCACATTGAGCCATATTGATGCCAAAGACGACCTGAAAACAGAGTGTATATAGACATGTCAGCTAAATTCTAACTATCTACAAATAATACTGCACAAGTTTTATGAAATTAAAATGTGTAGACGCGTACCTATGGATATATTGTCTGAATTAAGCCAATGGCCGTCAGTGAATTGAAGTGACGGTGTTCATTGCATCTTTAGATATTAAAATGTTCTTGTCGTCTTAAAATCGGAAGTAATCACCACTTGAGTTGGAGTATCTTCACATATCTTCCTTTTCTCATGTGTGGGATGAGAGTCGAATTCATTTTTCTCCATTTTAGGTTGGTATCTGAAAAGCATTAGATTTGTGTTGGATATTTTGAATTTGGCGGTGTCTACTTGCATTAAAATCATTATTATCGCCAGTGCTTTACAAGTCATTTATTATCACATTTATAATGAGGTAAACCTACTTTTACCTCGGCTTTTCTGATAGAAAATTGAAATTTACCGTTTAGTAGATTTCCAGCGACCAGGGGTTTTCTCTCCCTTTACGATTTTTTTAGTTGTTAAAAGTTTGGTAGCGAATCGTTTTTCCTTGTATTCTTCTATCCCGTCCTGTCAAAAAGTGATGACGAACTGTTGCAGCGACAATAATTATTTAGATCACTCAATACAACAAAACACTTGTGAGTAGGTCGTATATATTCAAAACTATATGCTCGATTATCCACACGCTCACATTAATTGTATTTATTTTCATTAAAAAAACATTAAAATCAGAATTATGAGATCATGAGACTCTTGTAATCCAAATCGTATATTAGAAATACTAATCCATGTTCAACTACAACACACTCTTTTACTTATTCACTCCAACAGTGGCTTACGACTTTCTCTCCCATGTGTAGTGCATGTTCCAGTTGTAACTGCTTTGGACTACAACTACATATAAACATAACATATGCACGTGTCTTGAAAGCAGTCAAAAGCAAAATGCATGTGCCCCGTCTCTCTAAATCATCGAAATGAGTTGTGTCATTATATTACAACGCCTGAAAGATTATACCACTTCACATGAGATAATTATTGGTAATTAAATGGCAATGATTAGCTAAAGAAGATAATTCGTTTTCCAAAATCCCAGATTTACCTTTTCTTGGTTTGCGCATTCTTGTTAATTAAAATAGAGTCTTTCATTATTCCTTGCATTGGACACTGTGATCTACAGTCATTATTTTGGTTTAGAAACTTTTCCATTTGATCGGAATTGTTTTTCTTCCGGTGATGAGTGACCTGCTTAATTTCTCTGGAGTGTCATGTTCGTCACTAGCGTTAAAACATTTAATCTATACTAACTGTTCCTACAATGCTTCGGTGCATACTTTTCTAAATTCAATGTTTACCACGGGTTAGGTAATGCGTGCGGGCTAATGTGCTTACTATTTATTATTAGCGCTAAATTACATTACAATTTAATACAAATGGATGCTGGAATTTACAGGTTCCAGATCCATAAGCTTAACATAGGTTGCTGGATTTTAGAAGGTAAATTGCTGGATTCTTACAGTTAGGTACATAAAACTACATCGCAATGTTTAGTTACTAGTCTAGGCTTAAATACATACTCACTGGTTGCAGTGAGCTTAGGCTTAAATACACGCTCACTGGTTGCAGTGAGCGTAGGCTTAAATACACACTCACTGGTTGCAGTGAGATTAGGCTTATACACTATATTGACCTTGGACCATTGGAATTTAGAATGGTCAAAATACACGTTAGAACTACAAATAAGGTATCAAAAAAACCGCAAAATTATGGTGAACAATCGTATCAGAACAAAACTTAATTAAGTTCATACAATTAAAACCTACAGCAAGCCGTAACAGAAGCTCGCCTGAGAAAAGGGGACCGTGCTCGATCTTTGATAGAATAATAGAAATTGGTTCAGATGAACGTTGACCATCCAAAAAAAATGGTAAATCAAAGTAGATAAACGTTCATTATGAAAATCGACAGAAAATAAAAAATTTATGTTGACACAAAAATCAAAATTGATTAATGTTGATTATCAAAATCAACATTAAATCAAAATTGATTAATGTTGATTATCAAAATAAACAGAAAATCAAAATTGATTAATGTTGACTATCAAAATTCCTTATTGAGGCGAGCTAAAACGCCTGTGTACAATAATGGATTAATATTGTTTACCAAATGAAATCGTCATGCTTTGTTAAACAAAAGCACATCTAAATTTTCAATTTAATCTTTCGTGCCTACGTTTTTCGACAGCTGGAAGCAGTTTTAACAAACAAAAACTCGCATTATTGTTCTTACTATTGAAAAAAGTATAATTTAGGAACACTCAAATGTTTTTATTTCCATTTTTAATTTACACTAACAGGATCAGTTTTAATTAGAAACGTTTATTGCGACTATAAAATTACCTATTAAAAGCAAGCAGAATAAAATGGACAATTTGTAGGTTGAATATGTTAACCAATAATTTGGCAATTAATACTATATTAATCCAAGTTATATAAGAGCAGAAATTCATGTTTGACAAGCATATAGATTTATTTTGGTCTGTGTTTTACAACCATTACAAATATTTCAACAACTTTTCAATAAAAGCGGCATTATGGCAATCAACAGTAACACCGAAGATTAAATAACACATTTTTTTGGCTGTTATTTGCGATGCGTTAGAGATATTTTGTCAGCAATCAATAAGGATCGTCACAAGCCCATAGACAACGTTTTTGCCAAGTTTGGTCAAATTCCGTATATTCATTCGAGAGTTATTGTGGGGACAAACTTGGAGCAGTATCATCGCGCGGACGGACAGACTGTGCGATTCTATATAGCTCGTCAGGCGAGCTAAAAATATGAGCAAAAATGTAAAAATACATTGGGGAAGTACACTAAATTGACTCACACAAACATGCATACTTATTACTAGATAAAAATTCCAAAACGTGATTGAACAACTCTTCTGGTCATTTCTTTAAGAAATTAAAAAATGAGTAACCAAACTAAAATAACTATACAACAAATTGTAATATGAAATGGTACTTCTAACGCATATCAGGCCAGATCTTACCTCACCTAAATGGTAGTTATGATTATTATATTTTAATTTCGTTTGTTATTCTTTTTTGGTAAAGTGTCTTTCGAGTGGCATAATACCTTCCAGAACCTTTCTAAATCGAATTTAAAAATCTGAATGTCAAAATTATTCCTATCTTGATTTGGAAGCTTTCAGACATGCAAATTAGACATTTTATACACTCTTTGTCGTTATGCATATAGGCCAGATGAAGCAAATTAGTCGTAAGGGAGAGGTACATAAAGATTAGGTCAAAATATTGTGCCGAATAATAATAAGTGAAAATACAACAGAAAGTTAGTAACCCTAGTCGAGATAGTCAAGAAAGTCAACCTTATTAACATATTCGTCCATACACTACATAGGAAGAACTAAAAAAATGCAATTCAACGTTCATCCAATAACACACCATACGCACACCAGTATATCAGAATACTGCGACGAGGTTAATTTGATGTGTGCGGCAAAGTGTGCTTAGTAGTTGAGAGTCGACCACTGACAGACGCTTCAGGTCATTAATTGCGTGGAAATTCGTATTTTGAATTTGGAAATTTGTACACAGATATACTTTATTTTTGATAAGTGATTACAATACATATCTTTCAGGGACGGTTTTCATAGGTGTCGATAATTTAAATACACCACAAAAGAAAGTAAGTTAAAGGTAACATGTAATGTGTAATGCAACACTTTCCGGATGTCAGTTGTGTGATGTGTGAATTACTGCTTCATATTTGCAATGTTAATTTGTATATACAGTTCAATTAGATTGTTATTATTATGTAGTTCCTCAATATAGACGTAAATGAAAAGATTTCATTTCATTCAAAAGTTTAGTCGATGGTAGGTCAAAGATAATGTTTCACTCAAAATGGGTAAAATTTTAGATTGTCAATGTGATACGGCATAAAGTAATTTCAGGTTGGGTTGCTAAAAACAGGACGCAATAAGCAAAAAAATTTTAAGTTCTTTTCCCAATGTAAGAAAGACGAATTTAGTCTTCAGTGTATAATCCCTTTTTAATCCACCCGTCACTATTTTTGCCTTCTTCTAACCTAACCTAATAAAAATGAATATAATAAATGTTTGGTTGTTTCAATTTTATTAGGTTAGGTCAAAAAAGAAGCAAATGGTGACTAGTTTTGAAAATACCTAGAAATTTCTTGCCTGATTTTTGCATTGGGAAAAAATTTTGGTTACTGCGTCCCGTTTGCAACGACCCAACCGTAATTTCATGCTCGAAAAACTTTTTAGTAACCACATAAGAGGCGACATTCCACTTTGACCCCTGCAGTTACGTGGTTGTTGTTGCCATTGGCAACGGGGATCATGAAACTACCTTATGTCGAGTCCCCTTCAATCTAAAATTTTACTTACTTGGTTTCACTACTAGCTCATCACATTAACACTAATGTATTATTTTATTGTCTGAATCTAGAAATGTTCAAAAACCGGATGTGGTTCGTAGAAATAATCCTACAAAAACGGACTGTCAATGGCAGAGTTGAATACCTTCTGAAGTGGAAAGGATATGGAGAGTAAGTTTCATTTTAGTTAAAATCGAAGTGATACGTTTGCATGCAGAGTTAACTTTATTATTAGTTAACCATAGCTCTATTGTAATTACAGTGAGGATAACACTTGGGAGCCTGAAGAAAATCTCAAGTGTCCAGAACTATTGGAGGGATTTCACGAAATGGAAAAAGAAGCTGTCGAGAAAGCAGTGGGCAAAAAGTGTACATCAGAACTGACCGAACGGGACGATAGAAATGAAAACAGCCGCAGTAATATTCCAAACAAGAAAGCTAAGACCACTTCTGAGGTTAGTTGCGACAAATTTTTTATGCAGCAAAAGATTCGGCTGTCTCTGCATTCCATGAACTTTCTATTGCAAGTGACAATGTGTGTAGTACCACAGAAACAAGTGCGCTTTATAAATAATTTTTTAAATTGCCTAGTTGTCCTTTTCATGATTTCCCGTTTAGTGAGTCATACATTGATTGAGTGGAAATATTAATTAACCAGAGGAGGCACTTAGCGAGAAAGTTGTCAGAAATCCTCGCGAGTTTGTGTAAAACAGTGGAGAGGGGAAATGTAGTACATACAAAACGCTATTGATAGCTATCTCCGAAACAGTTGTATCATCGATGATGCTCTTTATCGTAGAGACCTCTGCAATCTGCATTCATGACAATTTTGTCGCTAAGACATGATGAGTATCTACTCTGGTTAAAAAATTATTAACACTTTCCACAAGATTCCCTACCTTACCAAACGAGAAACCGGGAAAAGGCCATTTATACAGATTGATTTAACAATCTATTTTCAAAAACAGGAGCGTGCTGGACCGTCTTCTGCATTCCGAGAAACTACACCTGCTGGTGGCAATAAAATAATTGCGTTCAAGGCTCAGATTGAGGTTTTACAAAAACAGCTAGCGAACGTGAACGAACAGGTACGTTTTATAAGCTCGTAATTTTTAACTGTCTTGAATAATGTAGTACGAATATTAATTACATTTGTGCCCAACTAATATTATATTATGACTGACAATTAGAAATCTGCCTTGGCGTCCCAACTGCAAGCAGTCGCTTTGGATTTAGAATATCTTTCCATTGCAAAAGAAAATGAGATTTCTGAACTGAAAATTCATATCCAGTTTCTGCAAAACCTGCTGGAGGAAGTGGTGGCAGAGGTATGTTTCATTTTTAGCTCGCCTGAGTCTGTCCCCAACACTGTAGCTTTTCCATTCATGGAAATTGACCAAACTTCCTAAAATCAATGTCTATAGGTCAGCGACTAGTTATTTTGGTTTAAATCTGTCAAAATGTTAACCACGCGCTCACTTTGTCTTCATTTTCAACTTCAACCAATAACAAGGGAATTAAAAAATTGCACTGCATTTTCTATAATCTATTAGGCAACAGTGTAAAATATTTCACACTGCATGTAATGACATTTAGATTTTACAGTAAGGCAATTACATCCAGAAAGTGTAGAAGAAGGAATTCGATCTATTTTCTTTTGGTTTTGACAGTCAGTGTTAACCGATTTTTACTTTCTTTTGACAGCATTAAAATATTTTGACTTTCTTTAATATTTTATAGTCAGCATTTTATTCAATTTTGACCCTTTCTTGATTTTAAGGCTGGTTCTACGGGTCTTCATTACGTTTCGCAAAATCCTCCTACCTCCAGTACCACAAGGCGTACGAACCCAAATTTGAAATTGAAGATTCTTTGACTTATTATCTAGTGAACCTAGTCCTTAGAATTTTTTTAAACGGAAGTAAAATAGTATTTTTTGATTTTTGAAAATAAAAAGTTGAGTCATTTTCTGCAAAAGTTAATACATGCAAAAGAGCCTGTGAGACAGATACATTACATCGGTAGTCGTTACTAATGGTGTAATTGAGAAAAGTAAGATCTAGGTTCACTAGATATTTTTCTTCTCTTTCTTTATGGTATCTTTACAAAATCCCCAAAAGTGACCCCAAAAGGTCAAATCACGATTTTCAGTTATTACATGAGAGGATTGATATCATTGAGTAGGATGTCACTCTATTACCAACAGTAAATAGGAAAACCTGAAATGAAAAGGTTTTGCGGCTGATTTGTGATTGCGCTTGCCAGTTATAATACCCTATGTTAATGTTACAATAATATGCTTAGCATAATGTATACGTAATAAAATAATGAGCTTAATGTTTTTGTAACAGGGTAGTTTTAATATTTCAATATTCTGTGGTATAAAAAATTGATTCATTTTGTGACACGGAACAAAACAGAGTAGGTACTATACAATACCTACTATAACAAGAAATTATGGGGAGTTCATGTTTTATGTTGCTCTACGGCGCTAGAGTGGGCAGTATTTAGTAAAAGGTGAAAACCCATAGAGCCAGCCTTAAATAGTAAGCTTCGATCTAATGTAATTTTTGGTGGATTTTGAAGGTCAACATTATTTGGATTTCATTTTTATTATCGCAGTCAAGACTAATCTATATAAGTTTTCTGTTTATTATGATGTTTTAGATTTGATAAGACGTGCTTTTGATGATGGAGCTTAGGCTAAGTTTTGTGTCATATCGACGCCCTTGATAATTTCGTAACCCTCTACCAAATCTTAATTGTTAGATGTGAATATCATTAGCCGTCCTGTGTCATGAATCCTTTTCAGTAAATTGATTGTAAAATGTAAAGGCTAGACAAGAATTTCATTTCTTTTTGTCAAACGCAGATTCCGTAAGATATATTGTTTACTTTAGTTAGATGGTCAATTTTAATTCTCAGATGTATTGCATAATCTACTTTTCAGATTTATGTATATCAATCGTTTAAAAGGTTTCTAATAAAATATACCATTAAGATTTTCATTTGTTAAGATGTCATTCGTGTGTAGACAACATCGTTGGATGATGGATTATAGAGCATAATTAAAAAATTCATCATAAATGTTTAAGGCTATAATTTGGTATTAATTGGTGAATAAACAAATGAAGCTTGAGTGATTACAACTACCTTCCGATTAAATGTGTTTCCAGAAGATTTTATTTATGAAACAATTCTAATATAGACTCATGCTAAGCTCATATATTAGTGGCTGAAAAAGTTTATACGTTTTATAGTTCTTCATATTTACGAATTCTGTATCATATAAGTTGGTAGTAGGAGCAATCAACCCAGGTTTATAACATTTAGTCTGTAAACAATAATTAACACAATTTCAACTCGCTGTCCGTGAACATTTCTAACGTAACAACAGATTTTGACCAAACTTTGTAGATACCACTCACCTTGTCTTTATTTAATACTCAGAGCAGAAAATGAATGTGATAGTATAAAATATTTCAATACGCTTCTACCAAATTTGAGATTTTATAATAAAGCAAATAAAACCGGAAAATAACTGTTATACGATGGAAATAAATCTATTTTGGATTTATATTCAATTTTATAGTCAAATTTCCATTTTTCGATTTTCTTTAAATTTTTATAGTCATTATCAGCCGAATTTAATTTTCTATAGATTTTAATACTCACAATCAATCAAAGTTGAATATCTGTTGATTTTCACAGTCATTATTAGCCGAATTTAATTTTCTGTAGATTTTAATACTCATAATCAATCACAGTTGAATATCTGTTGATTTTCATAGTCAACATTAATGTACTTTGATTTTCTGTTGATTTTTATAGTCAACATTAATTTACTTTGATTTTGTGTTGATTTTTATAGTCAATATTAATGTACTTTGATTTTGTGTTGATTTTTATAGTTAACATTATTCAATTTTGATTTTCCGTTGATTTTTATAGTCAACATTAATCAATTTTGATTTTCGGTTGATTTTCACTGTCAACATTAATCAATTTTGATTTTCGGTTGATTTTCACTGTCAACATTAATCAATTTTGATTTTCTGTTGATTTTCATAGTCAACATTAATCAATTTTGATTTTCAGTTGATTTTCATTGTCAACAATCATCAATTTTGATTTTCAGTTGATTTTCATTGTCAACAATCATCAATTTTGATTTTCAGTTGATTTTCATTGTCAACAATCATCAATTTTGATTTTCAGTTGATTTTCATTGTCAACAATCATCAATTTTGATTTTCAGTTGATTTTCATTGTCAACAATCATCAATTTTGATTTTATGTTGATGTTTCAAATGATATAGCTTCGTTTCCTTATGATATCAATGTCTGAATTTTTAATATGTTGTAGCTACATACATAAAGAGTCAATTCTGAAAGTTTGATCAAAATCCGTACGCTCGGTTTGGTGTTACCTACTTGTGAACACTTTTCGTCTACCAAAATGTGTACACGGTAACCTTTACTCAGGCGAGCTTCTGTTACGGCTTGCTGTAGGTTTTTATCATATATTATGTTATGTCATTAAGACAGATATCCAGGGTAGATTTTGTCTACGGTCTATACCGGTTATTGTTTCCCAGTAATACGGTTCGGTATTGTTGGCTCTACCAAATGGATATTGTTTGCCATGGAATCCGCGGTAAGTAGATATGATGGCCGACAATGAGGCGAAGTAGACATTGAGGCGAGACGACACAAAATTTTCGATTAAATTATACCATTTTCTAATAAATTATAGCATTTTATTTATTTATCTGCAATAGGTTATAATTTATTTGGAAGAGTAGTGTTTATTTGGAAATGCTACAATTTATTCGGAAATGGTATAATTTGTTCTGAAATTCTTTATGCAGTGACTTGCAATATTTATGATTTATAACCCAAAACTCTACCGTGTCTGTCTATTTTGTGTGTCAACATAATAATAGTTGGTTCAACAGTTGGTCCTTCCAAACAGTAATTAATTAAGATAATCTAGTCTATTATGATGTTGTCATAGTTCGAAAGTTAATTTAATAAAATATAGTTTTTATTATTCATAGAGTTGAGTAGGTACTGTAGAAAGTGTAGCTTAGGATGGTGATGATAATGTAATATGCTCAAATGTATGTAGTATATCATATCAAACGAATGTTAAATATTCCCCTTGGAATGTATCTAGGGGACTTTTAAGCATCTGCAGTTGCTAGAAGGTCCCCGGGGACTTTCAAGCACCCTTCTTCCATTTTCAAAATGTTCCCGAATGCAGACTAAATAATTGTTGAATTTAAGCAGCGATACCTTGTTGTACGTGTTGTTGGTCACTATTTTCTCCTCTTTTCTGACCTAACTTAATAAACGATAAACTAGAGCGGCAAGGATCAACAAATTTGAGGCCTCTCTGGACCCCAAAAACACCAAATCCAACTTATCCAGAGGTTGTGCGGCAAGGATCAACTAATCTGAGGCCTCTCTGGACCCCAAAACACCAAATCCAACTTATCCAGAGGTAATATGACAAGTCACAACTAATCAGAGGCCACTCTGGACCCAAAAACACCAAAACTAATCCAACCAACCCTGGTAGGGGAAGTTCTAACCCATCAGAGTATTATTAACCCATGTTATACGGGTAATACTATTGCTGGACACGGGTTCCCGCAAATTGATATCCTTTCAACACAGGGCCTTAAAACCTACTAAAAAACCGTGGTCAATATGGTAGGTCAATCTAGTAATCTCACTATGCCCCACTCTCCCTCAATATTTTTGAGGAAAAGTGCTATTAACCCATGGTATATGGGTTATAACATGGGTTCCCGCAAATTGCTATTCAACACAGGTCCTTAAAACTGGCTCAAGAACTATGGTCGTTATGGTGGGTCGATCTAGTAATCTCACCGTGCCCCACTCTCTCTCAATATTTTTGCTCAAAAGTATTATTAACCTATTGTATATTGTTTATAGTATGGGTTCCCGCAAATTGCTATCCTTTCAACACAGGGCCTATACTACTCAAGAACTATGGTCATTATGGTGGGTCGATCTAGTAATGTCACCATGCCCCACTCTCACACAAAATTTTTGCTCAAAAGTATTAATAACCTATTGTATATTGTTTATAGTATGGGTTCCCGCAAATTGCTATCCTTTCAACACAGGGCCTATACTACTCAAGAACTATGGTCATTATGGTGGGTCGATCTAGTAATGTCACCATGCCCCACTCTCACACAAAATTTTTGCTCAAAAGTATTAATAACCTATTGTATATTGTTTATAGTATGGGTTCCCGCAAATTGCTATCCTTTCAAGACAAGGCCTTAAACCCTACTCAAGAACTATGGTCATTATGGTGGGTCGATCTAGTAATGTCACCATGCCCCACTCTCACACAAAATTTTTGCTCAAAAGTATTAATAACCTATTGTATATTGTTTATAGTATGGGTTCCCGCAAATTGCTATCCTTTCAAGACAAGGCCTTAAACCCTACTCAAGAACTATGGTCATTATGGTGGGTCGATCTAGTAATGTCACCATGCCCCACTCTCACTCAAAAGTTTTGCTCAAAAGTTTTATTAACCTATGGTATACGGGTTATAACATGGGTTTTCGCAAATTGCTATCCTTTCAACACAGGGCCTTAAAACTGGCTCAAGAACTATGGTCATTATGGTGGGTCGATCTAGTAATGTCACCATGCCCCACTCTCACTCAATATTTTTGAGGAAAAGTGCTATTAACCCATGGTATATGGCCATTACGTGTATACAAAAATAAATAGTGCTGGTGCTGATTAAGAAATCAATAAGACCTTATCAGTATTGCGTAGGTAAGCATATCAGTAAACGGAATTAGATAATGCCTAGATCCATTACAGCTCTTCTGGACACTATACGGAACACTTGGCCTAACAATGGGTAAGATTTTTAACTTAGTTAAAACTGGTAGTTTATTAAAATTAACATTCTTTCTGAAAAGCTTCGACTCTCATGTATCTTTGTAATAAGCATTTTTATAATTTCTGTACAGCAGTTAAAGTTTTTCATTAGTAATAAAATTATTCATGTAAAATGTTAAGTGAATTTGTCAATTGAATTACATTCATTTGTATAACAGGTGACGTCGCTGGAATTCAAGGTCTAGGTGAAGGCCGATTTACAAGCTCACCACCTCCACCTTACTCACCGCCACCAATATACTCCGAAAGTGAAATGCCTGGTGTAATAACTCATGAGAACGAAATGAACAGTTTTGTTGACCCTACTTATCTACCAAACTCAAAGAACTTCCACGACAGAGAAAATCCTGAATATGAAAATAGTCCAAATAATGAGGATTGTTGTCGTTGTGACTGTAATTGTTGCTCGAGAGCCAGGGTTACCAGATTTTCTTCAGCCAATTTAAGTATCCTGACCGACAAAAGCCATTTACCAACCCGCGCCCTTCGGGCGCGTATTAGTAAATGCTTCCAAATGTCATACAATCGCATTTGGCGGTATCATAAGTGCACAGCTAACAAATTTACGGTTTTTTGAAAAAAAAATGAAACAGAAATAACGTGAATAATGTATTTTGAAATTAATATTCGTGCATATTAATACAGACTCTGTATTAATATGCACTGTATTACAGAGGTAAGTGAGAATATCGTTAAAAGGTACAAATTCGCGCGAAGCGCGAGAAAAATTTGAAATTCAACTTCAAAATTTATCAATAATGATTTGACTAATTTTGTTTAATTTAGCTTAATGGTTAAGTGGCAGTTGGAGAAAAGAAGTTTACTTTTATCCTTCACTGATAAGTGATTAATATATTTTCATCGAAATTGGAGGAGATTTTTGACAACTTAACTGGATTATTAGACAACAAAGATAGAAATTCGCGCGAAGCGCGAGAAAATTTTAACATTTTAACTTATTTGAACATGTGTTCTAATATTTAAGGGTGAAATAATTCCATTGTTACTGATTTTAGCTCATTTAAGTATATTTAAGTATAATTTAAGTATTTTAAAATACTTGCAAGTATTTTAAGTATAGGGTCTAATTTAAGTATTATACTTGCCATTTAAGTATACCTGGTAACCCTGCTCGAGACAATCTTCATCCAACAATTGCTGTTTGTTTTCACTCTGCTGCTGTTGTCTGTCAACTTCTCACTTTGGTAGCCCCAATAGTGAATGTTGTGATTGCGACTGTGGAAATTGTGCAGATTGTGATGGTGGAGAACTGATAGGATGTTGTCTTGAAATATTTGTTGAATTGCTATGTTCCTTCGCATGTAGATGATGGGATTCCTAGATGTATTTTGTGTTTTTTGAAAGAAATCTTCATCGACCTTCATCCCAATTGTGTATGGCTGCATATTTAGCATTTATTTTACGAACTGTTAAGTCTTGGCGGTATAATAATATCTAAATTTTTTACAATGGTGTTAAATATAAATGTATAATGAATGAAGAAAAATTATATAATGTAAACGTTATTTTTACGAAGAAATTTTAGCAATAAATGGGCAACTGCTTAACGAAAAAGCATATTCTTATCAATTAGTGTTGGTCTCCCTGATTTACAATTTTACAGTGACTTTGCAATTATTCGCAGAAAAGAAGCGTCAATTCATGTATTACGGTAATTTTAGGTTGATTATAATACTAAGAGTATTTATCTACTTACTACTGTCACTGCCTTACATTAACATTCTGGCATGATAATCATACTAATCAATGTTCATCGCTACAGGAAATAATATAACTATGCATGGTTATATTATCGCCATGGCGTTTTACGAACAGGTTAATTAAAAACTAAATGTAACACAAAGAAAACATGCGAGTCCCTTTCTCTTTTAGGGGTAAAAGGCCTTCGGCACGATACTGAAAAGCGATAGTAGCGAAAGGACGGCTAAAAAGAGTACTACCAAGACTGGAAGGCTATCTTCCCACGCATGCTCATGATATTCTTCATTTACATATTTTTCAATTTTTCTTTGTTCTGTAAGCTATTCCAAAATTTCAAAATGGCTGTTGTCTTTGTCTAGTGTGTCTAGTGTGTGGGTTTAGGGTTTGGATGCTTTGCTCTAATCTGGTTTATTCCTTTGTTTGATTGAGATCGTTTTCTTGCTGTAAAGCACGTCTGTAAAATTAGTAATTGCGCATAAATATTCCGAAAAGAACCCCTTTAGTCATATTGATTGATTTATTGACAAGGGATTTGAATTTTTTGTTATTCTGTTGATGCTAATTGTAATTTAAAGTTATTTTTTAACTAGCGACAACATCAGGTAACATTCCAAACCTATTTCCCTTTTATATGTAACATTTTACTTAAATGGCCGTTCAGAGTTGTTTCTAGTATAATTTACTTGTATGATTATAGTTGATTTGCAGATTACAATGAGCAAATATCAAGTTTCTATAAAGAGGATGAAAAGAGGAGACGATGATGGCAACAAAGAAGACTGGAGGGATTCTGCGTCAACATTCTCCATCTTGATGCATTCGATGTTCAAGAATAAGAGTGATACTGATGTCATCCTGAAGATCAAATCAGATGGTGGAAGCAAAGATGTCGAATGCCATTCTATGATTTTAGCGGCTCATTCACCTGTACTAAGGACAATGATAAATAATCGTTGGGCAAAAGGCGTCACCAGAAACGAAGATGATCAGCGGATTTTCACCCTGGGGGATGACGATCCTCAACACTTTGCTTCTTTTATTGATGTAAATAACTCATATTACATCTAATTCCATAATATCTATACTTTTATCCATAAAGACTTCTGTCTAACGTTTATGCTTTCTTTGCAATATTATGATTGAACCAAAGTCAAAATGGGAATTTTTTTCAAATTTATGATGTCTTAGAAATGTATGCAATTTTTGTTTAATTTAAAGGAGAATAATATTGTGTTGCTGTGGTTGTTTTTACAATTGTGGGATATTATCTGTATTTTACCATTTTTAAAATAGTCTGAACTATGTATTTTTGTAGATGATGTACTGGGATTGGAATGAAGGGAAATTTCAAGCGCATTTTGTTACAAGTGGAATAACTGTGGAAATCCTTGTTGGTGTCCTCTCTCTGGCTCATAAATATTTGGCCTGTCACATCATTAAGCTAACCGAAACCCTGATCCACCACTATTTGAAACTGGATGTCGGGGTTAACTCAGTCAAACTTTACAGGCTACTAAAGGACCTTCCAATTTGTGAGGTTGGCCAGGCTGCCAGGAAACAATTGCGAACCGTTGAAAATTGCCTGCTGAGGTATTTCTATATAACATTGAAGCATAAGTACTAATTAGGTTTTAACAATTTTGTGTATAATTATTTACTTATTATTGTAGATGTGGACCGAAAGTGTTTTCTTCTGATGCCGTTCTTGAATTGACTCATTCTGACTTGATTTACATATTGAAGAAGGAAGAGTTACTTTGTGACGAAGATACTATTTTCATGGGATGTCTCAAGTACGTTTACAAACATAATTATGTCATCAGCATCATTTATTGACAATATTGCCTGTTTTTGAAGGATTATTTAGAACTAAATGGTAAAAATTATTATTTAGATGGGCAAAAGAACAAATTAAGCTAAATGCATTAAGTTTCACGTTGGAAAACATGAGATCTGCCCTCGGAGATATAATTAAATCCATTCGCTTCCCGTTGTTGACGGAAGAGACGGTGAATAATGAAGTACTGGATGCAAACATTCTTACTCAGGGAGAATTGGATGAACTTCTGGCATACATCATCAGCTCCAAATGTATTATGATGACAAAAACCCACATCAGGTAATAAATTATTTTAAATTCACTATTATTTAATTTCTAGCACTACGTAGAAGTAAATTGTTTCTATTTGTTGTTGACGACAATATAGAAAATAATAACGTTATTTAGAGGCACATTTATTGCTGTCTTTTATAATAACTACTAACATTTAACATCTACCCTAGGAAATTAATTTGTATCCAACTATTTTTCAGGTTTTTGACAGAACCTAGATTCAGTGATGAGAATGTCGAACTAAAACGCTTAGAAATGGATACGCTAGCCAAAAATGTTATGGATTTTTCTACTCCTCATGGATTTCTGTAAGTTTTTAATTATACATTTTAATTACTGTATTTATTTTAAAATTAATCTTAATGTATAATTAAATTAATTTGGCATTTAATATGTAGGTTAACAGTATCTAAGAGGATGATACTAGCTGGTGTGCGTATTTATGGAGGAAACCCCGCTTGTAACCATCGCCAATTTCAATTGAAGTTAGAAGTAGGACCCAAAAAATGTCAAAGGAATTTCTTCAATGCCGGCATGCCACAAAATAAATCGACGTTGCACCACTTCATGTTTCCCCAGTTGTCATTGAAGCTAATACTCCTATTTTAATCAAGTTTTCAATCACGGTAAGTGTAATTGTTAAATGATATCATAATATTTACTTCCGAAGACATTTGACTCTGATTAATTGCAATCACACATTAATTTGTGTTATTACAAGATTGAAAAGTTTTTTTGATTACAAGTAGTAATTATTTATTAATGTCTTTTCAGGGAGGCAGTACATACGTGTCTGATGAAAAGGTAGAAGACGTCACTACAGAAGTCGTATATTGGATGAATGAAATTGTAACTTGCACATTTCGCCCTTGCTCTACTATTCCAAATGGATTAAAGCAAATCCCGGGATTAATTTTTGCTCATGATTGCTATCGTTACTTTTCAGTCAACTAGAATGTTTTCACGTAAATTGGAATCTATAAATTTACATGAACCAGGAAGATTACTATGCCATTAATTCAATAATTTTGTCAATATTTGCATCATGTTTCTGCAAATATTCAGTTTTGTGTTTTATTTTCTCATTTTCGTTTATTATATGTTTTTGCTAATGTTACTGAAAATTAATGGAAATAAATAAATATTTACTTTTATTTCCTTGAAAATGATAAACGCTTTGGAAATGGTATTTATTATGATCTTTTCATTTGTTGCATATAAGCCAGTAGAATAATATCAAGATTAATCTCTATACTTTTATGCATTGCTCGGTTCTAAATCAATACATTGTTTATAGTAGTGTAAGTCATGTTAAGAGTTCGGAGTTGATATCTATAATGTACACATATAATTGCGTGCATGTCGGTGGCCCGGCCATGAAAGATTTGTGATGTGAACACTTAATAGGATATTATTTATTCTTTGCCATTAAACTTTGCCTTGGTGAAATTATTAATATTTATAGAGCATTTGTGGATATACTTATGTCGTTTGCTTTCTCTTTTGTTTTCCGGATTCGCGTCATTAATAGGAGTTCATAAATGAAAATCGATTGCGCGACTGTTGCTATAATCACTGACCTACTTAACGCAGCAATAAGTAATCCATTTGGAGTAAAGTAGGTTGCTATTAATTATTAGGCATCATTTACAACTCCTTGTATTGACACACTTACACATGACAAGTATGTCACCTTACTTTATTTATAGCGAATTCCTTCCTAATATAAGGCTTTGTCTTTTCGCATATTTGCCTGAGAGAATAGCTATCAAAAATATCCTTCAAAAACTTCTTTACTTGCTTCTGCTTGTCATATTTTAGTTTAAGCATAGCTGTAGAAAGTAAATGAGAAAACTTTCAGAATATTATGTAGAAAGTTTGGTGAAAGCAAAATTTACAATTAAAGGCAAATATTAGCTTTTTCGAGAGGTATTCCAAATTAAAGTCCGCTAGTAACATCTTTGTACACCACAACAAAACATTTTCATACGGCTGTGGATTTTATTACTACGAAGCACGCAATAGTGAATGTGAAGTGAAAGTAAACCTTTAAACCCATTCGAAGTCTGAGACTCTGAGAGCGAGTAGAATTATTGCAGTTGTAGAACAGTCATTGACATTTATTCTTCAGTAAATTCCCTAATGTATATCCACATCGTTCCATTTCAGTTACCATAAAGTGAAATTGTAAAAATACTTGGCAGATACCGATTTGAGTTTGAAAATCTCGTTTATTTAGCAGCATTTATCTTCTTTTTTTATTTAAACTGATTTCAATTAGATTCTATGTAAAGTAAATATTAAAAAACAATTCCTTTAATTAATTTTAAAGAGTCTCATAATATAACTTCATCTTGAGTGAATTTCATAACGAATCAAAGTCATGGGAATAGTGGATTGCCTAAAAGTGAAACCTGGATCTGTAATTTCCAGCGAAGATATTGAAGGGAGAAAGACATCTGCACATTCTCAAGCATGGAGTACTAAAAGTAAATCATTCGATGCAACTTCAAACAAATGAGATTGTAAATTATACTGAAGTACTACTTGTCATTGTCCCCTTTACCACTTCGTCATTAAATTCAAATTAACTATTTTAATATAGAATAACCACAAAGTCATTTAAATTTGAAAATCAATTCGAGTAGATTTATTAATTAATGCACGCAAACCAAAATCTAAATTATAGATCTTCTTCATTGCATGTTTTGTACTTTACAAATTAAAAGAAAGTGACATGACCTATAATTTCAGCACTATATTTGGATTTGGTTTCACTGATATGATATTAATCTTTATAGGTTAATTGCCTTATCATGTGATATAACTCAGTCTGTTATATTATTTAATCATTTTTTAAAGGGAAGCTGATATTGTACCTGTTTACGGCTCGGATGTCAAAGAGAAAAATAAAGGAGGTTTAAATGAAATGGAAATTCGAGAAGCTCTCCATGATTTCGAAAAATGGAAAGGTTGTTCTAGAAAAGTAGCTGACGAAATAGATATCAAAAGCATTACAATGAGCGAAGGGCACATTTACAAGGCACAAGCCATAATCGAACACAGAAAATCCGAATTGAAGGTTGAACCTTATAAACCTGGGATGATCATCGATGGAACGGAAAACGGCCCCGCCCCTTCAATCTGGAGCATTGTTGTAAAACCTCCGAAAGATTTTAAATTCAAGTCTAAAAAGGATAAGTCAGTTCATGAAATTCCACACACGGCATTCACAACGGAATGTGATCATTGTCATAAGGACGGTTATGTACCTTGTCAACCATGTAAAGGCACTGGTATAGATAAGTGCTCCTTTTGTCACGGAAATGGGTTTAGTATAGTATTCGATGAAAAGCGAGATTGTTCTTTTTGTCACGGTCAGGGAAAGAAAGATTGTTTTAACTGCGACGGAAAAGGGCGTAAGAAGTGCAGCGTATGTAAAGGCTCTGGCTCTCTCAAAAAGTATGAAGCACTTTCTGTCGATTGGAAAGTGTTGTTACAAAATTACGATAGTGGTGCGTTGTTAGAAAAACAACTGAAAAGGGTCACCGGAAAAGAATCCGTTTTCACTAGCGACGATTGCGAATTGAAAACTAATCCATTGGTCAATTTCTATGATGAAGGAATAAAAGAAATATCAGAAAGTGCCTTGCCAAAGTTCGGAATGGAAACCGGTGAAAAAAATGACGAATCTACAGAAGGCAAGAGAATCATCAGAGTACAACAAACAGTTATTACTATTTCTATTGCTGAGGTCATTGGAATTATACAGAATGAGAAAATGGAAACTCATTTCTACGTTTTTGGTGACGAGCGAAAAGGTTACTTTCCAAAAGGCTATCCAGGAGGTTGCTGTTGTTGCTCGATTGTCTAATGTGCATGAAAATGTTTTGATAGCCGTCTCTAGAAATATGAAAATAATAAAAGTCTCTAAATTGCATTCAATGTTTATTCGTATATCCAAAAATTTATTTATTATAGAATGATAGCATACCACAAACATAGTATAAATATATCGTAGATATAACAACTTCATTTAGCTTTTATACGGTTAAATAATTGACTGATTGAATGGAAAATCAGAAATTCATCCAATTGGAAAAATTCATTTTATAACCCTGCATTAATTTATGGATTTTATTTACCTCTAAGAATTTACAATAATTTCATCTCGTTGTTACTTACGGTAGAAATTCTAGTCGGCTATTTATGAGCGTAACAAAATCCCCTGTACTTGTAAATAAATATAATTATAATGTGAAGAGATTAACATCTACATAAAATTATAGCAAGCCAATGGATTGTATCATCTTGCTTCTCAGTTGCCGTGAAATGTAAGATGCAGTGTTGTGCAGTGGTTAAAACCACTAGTGGTCATAATGGTCATAATGGTCAAAATGGCCCGGTCAAAAAAAACTAAAAAGTGGTCAAAATGGTCAAAATGGACAAAATGCCTGTTTGGGGTTAATTGAGACCCCAAGGTAGCTTTTACTGCAACAGTAAACAACAAATACAACTTTCTAAAGATTGCAGTTAAAAATGATTAGAGAGTGTCATTCTGTAGTCTGATGTTAGTAGAATAGTGTTTCATTGGTTTTAGGCCATATTTCATTCTCTAAATATTTTAAATTTCATTTGCTAGCCTAAGTAACTGTATACTGATATTTTGACCATTTTAGCCATTTTGACCATTTTGGCCATTTTGACCAGTGGCCCGGTCAAAATGCAAAAAAGTGGTCAACAGTACAACACTGGTAAGATGTAATGCAATGAAATTGGTAGTTACATGATTACATACATGAAATGTGACTTATGGACATTAAGCACGACATCAAAGGCTTTAGTGTCCATTTGATGTCGTATATTAGCACTTGTATGTTCATTTCTTGTTGCTATCTTAGGTAGGACACTTTATTACCATACAGTATTATTTAGTATTTCATAAACTTTCCCTTTCGTTTGTCCAGTTCTACTATGTATAATTAATCGACTACCTACTTGGCGATTTTCTAACGGTCTAGCTACACATCTCAGTACTGTGTAGCTCAGTCCATTCTAAAAGCATTGTGTAACACATTCTTCAGAGAAAATACATAGCATTGGTTAAATAGCACAATGGCCTACATTACACACTCTGCAGTAATGATTTACATGCACATCTGAGTGCACTAGCTACATAGCATAGAAAAGGAATTTTCTCTGCAATTATTACTAGGTCAGTCTCCTACTTTCTTTGCACTTTCCCATTTAAATTACTCCGAGAGAACTATATAACAACATTTCAAATACCTATGTTACTTTCCTGTCACTTCAGTGAAAGTGTGAGCAAAAGTGAAAGTTAAATAAATATTAATGTTGAATGACGAAAATCCTTCTTGATATTTACAGTATTTCAATAAAAGTTCCACTTGGAACTTGACAAAATATTCTCATAATAAAGGAGTCCTGAAATTTGGAAGCATATTTTATTATCCGATCTGTATTCTATCAATATTTCTTTAAGTAAAAATGTAGAGCGTCATAAGTTTATTAGACTTGTTATTTAGTTTTTCTAATTTGACATGGGATTGAAGGATAATCTATTTTAGAATAAAATCTCAAAAAATTGAAGTGAAATCTGTGGAAGAGTTATTAGCTTTCATCTACCTCCAGGAATAACAAATACCATGGATTGTATATCACCGAGACGCCAATCGGTAATCTCAAACAATGATATCGCGAGGGGAAAATCACCGACCTGCTCTCAAAGACCTTTGTGCAGTAGAAGTGAAATATATATGGGAAATCTTAACAAGTTTGTCAATTCCGTATTTCTTTCAATTACCTATCCAAAATTATTTGCCACCTAATTCAATAATTTAACTTCACATTATTTCTTCTAATTCATTGCATTGCATGGGAGAATTTAATGATTGGAAATACCTGGAAGTTGGTTTGTTTCTATTGAATGGAATATTTTACATGCTTTATCGCTCATGTTATGTAATACGAATGGTAAACAATTAGAAATATGTATTTGAACTTGTGAGTTGATGATTTTTACTTCATGAAATTACACTCAAACTGAAAAAACATCAAATTTGCTTCCAAAGGAAGGTAAAAGTAATAGTCAAATAGTCAATAGTAAATACAAGCATTATTTTCTGCACACACATTAATGTATAATAATATTATTATATTAAAATTAAACACTATTTTTGTATTTTTGCAGGACGAACATTTTGCCTACCTATGGCTTCGTAATGCCTACAGTTGTTAGAGAAGAGCCTAAATGTCTAGAAAAATTCCCTGAAGTGGAAATACGATCGGCTCTTCGACTTCTCGAAAAGGGTCGATATTGTGCGGAGAAGTTGGCTGATACGATAGATATCAATAGCATTACGATGAGTGAAGGACACGTTTACAAAGTGCATGCCGTAATGGAGCACAGAAAGGTGGAATGGCAAACTGACCCATACGTAGCTTCGATGACAATCGGTGAATCTAAGGACGGCCCTCCACCTCCAATTCTACTTTGGAATACTTTTGTGAATCCTCCGTCCGGTTTTAATTTCAAGCATTACAAAGACATACTTATCTATGAAATTCCAAACACAGCATTCAAAACGGATTGTGTGACATGTCTAAAGTCTGGTCATATTGCATGTGCAAAATGTGACAGGACAGGAATAAATCGTTGCAGCACTTGCAAAGGAAGCGGAATGGCGTTAGATCATAACAAGGGTGACAAGATCCCTTGTAATTCTTGTAAAGGTCGTGGAAAGAAGTCCTGCTCTGACTGCAAAGGCTTGGGACGTCAACTCTGTACAGATTGTGCAGGCTCTTGCTGTGAAAAAGTACCAAGGATTCACTGTAGATTGGCATGTCTTGTTTGAAAAACGAAGTGACAGTGTTGTCCCTGTAAAAGAACTGAATGGAGTTACGGGAAAAGTGTCTGTTTACCACAGTGGAGACTGTGATGTAGAAGTGAATCCATTGGCTCAATATTATAACGAAGGACTAAGGGAGATATCGAATTCCGTGTTCCAGAAATTCAGATCACACACTGGAGGAATTAACCATGAGGGAGGCAAAAAAATTATCAAAGTTCGACAGACGGTTGTCACTATCTTCATTGCAGAGGTCGTTGCCACGTGGAAGGGGAAAATTGAAAGATTCTACGTTTTTGGAAAAGAAAGACCTGGTAACCCTGGTCCTTTTGAGCTGGATTTCAGGTTTTCCGCTCTGATAACCAAAGTGGTGAAAAACGCAGAAAAGGTTGTTTTAACCAAGCGGGTTGGAAAATTTTAACCAAGGTTGCGAGGTATTACCTTTTTTCCCACAAAGGCATTAATATCTCAAAATCGGAAGTAAAAATGTTGCGTATTCCAGCGTATTTGGTTAAAACAACCTTTTCTGCGTTTTTAGAGACCAATCTTGTCTTTCTACGACCAGTTTTCTCGGAGGAGTTACAAGTTTCCAAAAAACGTTCAGGGCTGAGTCGAGGTCAGGTCAAGTAACTTGCTAACCAGGACTCTTAGAGTATTACAATGATGTGCACACCATGTAAAAGAGCATGCGTTCAGTTTGAAGACCCTCCGTCTACAGGCTCTGTCGTAATCGCTCCAGTACTGAACGACCTATTCTTTTACAATTTTCCTAACTTGTCTCTCGTTTCCACACCGATGCTTTCGTGTAGTTGTATTGTAATAATGTCGCTGGCTTTTTGGCATGAACATTATCCTCGACGGTCAAAGACTGAAATCACATGGTGTTAGATCCGGTGATTTGAATCTGAACACATGCTCTTTTCTGTTCTGTTCTGTTATAAGAGGTGAACGACATACTATAGATAAGATATGCCGTCCAGGGCGCAGGCCACAAAAACGGGCCCATTGCCAACTCCTCGGTACAGGTTACTGTAGGGTTAACCTTCTTTTCGACTAGCCATGATATAGAACCTTAGCATTGAAGAAAAGGGTATCTCAGAGAGTGTGTTAGTCGGAATCACGCAGTAACCCGGATACAAGTTCCTTACCATTGCGTATCGCGGGCAAAATGCCACCAGGTGAACTGGTGTCTCATCCTATAAGCCACAATGTGAACAAAGAGCAGACCCCTGCCCCCTGATGTTTTTTACATGCTTTGCTAGGTAACCATGACCTGTAACCATATGTACGAGAGCCTGTAAAGACTCCTTTTTAGACTTCGACAGTATTTACTGATCCCCCTCCTAGGAGTGGGCAGAAAAATTTTTGTCTGTCGACAGTCATTCCTCTCCTTCCAGGTTTTGGAATGCTGAGCCAAGGCCCAGCTCCCAATCATTGTTTTTAAACATTTTGTTGAAAGCGCCAGAAATGGCTCAGGCCCACAAGGTGTAGTCCCTGCCGCTTCTTTCGCTAATTCGTCAAATTTGTCGTTACCAGGTATACCAGTATGACTGGGTACCCAGTGCAGAGTAATGTTTCCATTTGCTCTTGCTATTGTTTGAGAGCACTCAAGGACTAAGGCAGACACGGTGGTATCTGCTCTCAGCGCCTGAATGGCACTCCTTGAGTCGCTATAAATTACGGCCTCATTGTCCATATCTTTGTCGATTAATCCATTTACGGCCATCATAATAGAATATACTGCGGATTGGAAGACAGTGCTATAACTCCCAAGTGGCTGTACAATTTCTTGCACCCCATCTGGCAGAAAAAGCAATGCAGCTCATCCTGTATGTTCATTGATTCTAGACCCATCGGTATAGCATATTGCACGCCTGTCTGATGGTTCCAGAATCATTTTCACGTCAAATGACTCATCGACCCCGTCCATGTCTGTAGGTGATTTCTGGTCAGCCCCGCCTTAGGAATTGCTTCCCATGGAAGTGCTAATCCAGGAATCTCCCCCAGAGTTTTGTTAGTAAATCCACATGGTTTGTGCGATTACTACTGCCTCGACCTTGTCAATACAGCCATTGCCCAGTGTTACGCAATCGGGCTGAAATTGACACTGCCATTTCTTTTCATTTCAAGTATACATCCAACGGTGGAATGCCTACAATGCATTCCAATGCCGCTGTGGGAGTACTGCGCATAGCTCCTGTCGTCATTAACAGTGCTGTACGTTGTACTGCCCCTAGGATTTTCATTCGTTGTCCATTATCCACTGCAGTAATCCAAACTCCAATGCCGTAGGCAAGGGCTGGTCTCACCACAGCAGTGTACAGCCAACTTGTAGTTTTGGGAGAAAGTCCCCAGGATTTCCCCAGGCCCTTCTGCATTGAAATAGCTTCGCCTGGGCTTGCTTGGCTTTTAGTTCGCAGTGAGGCTTCCAGGTTAATTTACTGTCTAAGACAACTCCTAGATACCTCACTTCTGTTTTAAATGGAATAGATTTATCCCCTAGTGTAAGAGGCTTCATCTTTATATTTCTGTTTGTGGTGAAAAGGATGACTTCAATCTTATCTGGGTGGATAGACAGTGATCTCCTTTTACACCAGTTGTCCGTCACTGTTAGCGCCCTTTGAGAGAGGTCTCTAACAGTACTTTGGTCAAAACCAATTTGGAGTGTAGTTAAGTCGTCTGCATAGGCCTGCTTGTGTACTGATTGCAGTCTTTGCAGCTCAAGCAACTCCAGGATAACAAGGTTCCACAACAGCGGTGAGAGGACTCCCCTTTGTGGGCACCCTCGTTCTACTACTCTGAATTGCTGAGCTCCATCAACATCCATAGCCTCCACAGTGCGGTCTATCAACATGCGCTCAATCCATCGAATCAAGCACAAATCGATTCCCTCCCTGTGTAGGGCCTCTGTTATTGCTTTAAACCTTGCATGACTGAAGGCCCCTTCAATATCTAGGAAGCTTCCTAGAGCCATTTGCTTACTTTTAAGTGCATACTCTATCCGAGCAACCAACTGATGAAGTGCCGCGTCGGTAGAGACGCCCTTAATGTAAGCATATTGATTGAAATCGACCATTTTCTGCATTAGGAGGCCTGTTCTTAGTTCACCGTCGACCAGCCTTTCTTGACACTTAAGTAGAAAGGATGTTAGGGAAACTGGCCTCCATGCATTTGTCTTTTGGTAACTCGATTTCCCAGGTTTTGGCAAAAACACAACTTTCGTTGTACGACAAATAGATGGGATGTAACCCAAAGCAAGACTTGCTTTGAATATACGTTGTAAATGCGCGCTTAGTTCGTTGGTCACATACTGCATCATGGCAGGAATTATTTTATCCCCACCTGCTGACTTGTATGGCCCAAACGTCCTAATTGCATTTGAGATATTTTCTTTTGTTACAATATTATCAATGGTAGAGCTACAGCTGTACTGATGTCCCCGATCCACCCACTCCGAATCAGGGTCTGGTGGAAAGTGGGCCCTCAGCAGCAATTGCAGTGATTCATCCATTGACTCCGTTAGAGTCCCATTCTCCAACTCTAGCGGTCCTAATAACCTACAATTGTCTTTAAGGAGGATTTTACTGACTCTTGATGCAGTTCTGGTTTCCGTCACTGATTCGCAAAACGTCCTCCAGGAGTCTCGTTTTGCAGATCTCAGTGCTTTTTTAAATACAGTACGTGCCTGATTGACCTCCTCCTCGAGTCCAAAAAGCCCAGGTCAAACTTTCTTTGTAAGCCCCGGTAGTTTTTTCTTATTAGCGAAATCAAAAAATGTTCATCTAGGCCTAAGCTATTACCCCTAATTTATGTAAAGACTTTAGTAAATACTGTAACGATAATAATATTATAGTGAAAGAGTCGGACAAAAATGCAGGTATTTAATAATGGAAGAGGGTCTATACGATCAAGAAATATTTAATCAATTATATGATGAAAATGTATATTACCCGAGTACTGAAATACATTACAATTTAGATTTACTTACATTTAGGGATCAGGTTTGTATTCTAGAGAAAACATTTCCACCCAATTGTAACTTATTAAAATTAATACCAAATAATTATAAGCCTGCGAATTTCTATATTTTACCAAAGATTCATAAGCCATTTGAAATATTTCCAAAGGGGAGACCCATCAGTTCTACTATTTACACAGTCAATAGAAACATAAGTAAACTACTGGATTTATTTTTGCAACCTATAATGAATTTTGTACCCGATTTAATTCTAGACACTACGCATTTGTTAATTTTACTTGATAATTTAACGCTAGATTCTAATCGTACCTACAAACTAATCACTATAGACATTGTATCTTTATATACAAATCTACCACTTAAGTCGTGTGAAACTCACTGCTGTAAAATGTATGAGGAATTTCATAACAAAATTAATGTACCTTTTGATATCACCACCATACAGATGCGTATACTTTTAGATTTAAGCTTAGATCATAGTTTTGTAAAGTATAAAAAGGAAAACTTCTACCAATTTAAAGGTATCCAGATGGGAGGATCTAGCTCTCCTTCCATCGCAAATATTACTGTATACAAGGAAATTGAAAATTTGTTTACTAATAAGGAGGAGATAACTTTTCGTAAACGATTTCTAGACGATATTTTTATAATTTTGGATACCACAGATTTATCTAATCCAAATGAATGGTTATCTGATACACTTACACATAATTTCCTAGAATTTACCTTTGATATCCAGGATACACGTACATCATTTCTAGATTTAGACATTACTTTAACTTCCGACAATACTATAAAAACAAAACTGTATCGTAAACCGATGTCAAAAGCCCAACCACTCCACTACTATTCGAACCACAGTAAAAGTTTACTTAAATCCATCCCATATGCACAAGGGTTAAGGGTAATAAGAACATGTAGTAGTTTTACTGACAGAAATGATGAATTAGATAATTTATTCTATAAGTTCAAATTGCGAATGTACCCCGATAACCTATTAGAGGAAACACGTTATAAATTGAACACGATCAATAGATCGGAATTATTAACACCTAAAAAACCTCTATTAATTACGAACTTATCTATTCATAACCCAACTGAACTTAACTTGACTGTGGCGAACGGAAGATCGGAAAGTGACAAAGAGGGTAACTTTAGTTTTGTAAACCATAATGGCAAAAGCGTTATAGACCTAATGATAATTAATGATAAAGTACTAAATTATATAACTGACTTCAAAATACTAAACTTTAATGAGTCATGTCACTTTCCTATAGTTATATATTTAGGTAGAAAACAGAAAACTTATCTTTATAAACGAGGAGAGATCAAACTGCAATGGAAACCACAATTTTGTGCTGAATACCAAAAGGAAATGAGTTTACTCGCTGCGGGGATTAATGACTATGAATCTTTGAAAACGGCTATTGTAACGGCAGGAAAAAAATCAAAAATGACGTGTCTGCAAAAACCTTTTCCGGATGCCCCATGGTTCGATTCGGAGTGCCGAAAAAAACTGCAACTCTGCCGAAAACTTCACCGGATCGCAAAAAGTAGCAATTGGAATTCTCAGCTAAGAGAAGACTATATTAAGGCCAAAAAATCTTATGTGAATTACCGAAAAGCCAGAGCAAAGGAGTACTGGGACGGTACATGTAAGACGATCAACTCAGTTACAGACCGTAATGACTTTTGGAGAGCTGTAAAGCGAATTCGTAGAAAAACAACTCAGAATAATCCTATAGAGGTTGGAAGATGGCAACAGTTTTATGACCAATTTAATGAAAATGTTGTGACCAGTGAGCAAGAATCATATTATGACTGCGGAACGGAACTTCTTACCGGGAATCTATCTGTTAGTGAAACCATAAAAGCGATACACAGGATCAGAAATAAAAAAGCGCCAGGTCCGGATGGTATTGCCAACGAATTTCTGAAAAATCTCCCCGCGTCGATGATAGAAACAGTTACCCAAATTTTCAACGATATATTGGATAAAGAATTGCCACCAATCGAATGGTCTGAATCCATAACCGTAATGATACATAAAAAGGGTCCAACTAGCGAACCTGAAAATTATCGGCCTATCTCATTGCTAAATGCGATATTGAAACTGTTCACCCACATTATTAACTTTCGACTGACTGACTGGGCAAATGCTATGAAAATATTACCAGAAGCACAGGCGGGATTTAGAAAGGGAAGAGGATGCGATGGGCAGATATTTACACTAAACAGTGCTATACAGATTGGTACAAGGAATTCAAAAAAAGTGTATGCATGTTTTGTGGATTTTGCCCGCGCATTCCCGAGTATTTCCCACAATTTGTTGTGGAATCGTCTTTTTGACATTGGGATCTCTTCAAAAATCATCCGTATTCTTATGAAAATTTACCAGAACGCTGCGACAAAGATAAAACTTCAAGATTCACTTTCAAATAGCATCCCGCTTTCAGTGGGTTTAATGCAGGGGGAGATACTCTCGCCCCTCCTTTTCAGTCTCTACATTTACGACATTGAAAACGTGCTAAAAGAGAAAAACTGGAGAGGAGTGGAAATCAACTCAAAATTTCAACTACATCTTCTACTATTTGCAGATGACACGGTAACACTCTCAGATAACAAACTCAGTTTGCAACGAAAAATTAGAACATTAGAGGAGTACTTTAAGAAGCTAAAGTTAGAAGTTAACTTAAAGAAAACCATGATTGTAGTCTTCAGGAGAGGTGGCCCACTGGAAAGAAACCTAAAATTCACGTACCAAAACAAAATCATTGAAATTACCAACGAGTATACCTATCTGGGTGTTCCTTTTGCATCTTCAGGAAAATTCGGGAAGGCGTTAAAGTATTTCAAAAAGAAAAACTATGAAGCCCAAGGTGCAGTGAGTAAACTCATATATAAAGGTAAAGTCGGTAATTTGGAATCAAAGCTGACTTTGTTCGATGCAATTGCTCTCTCCTCGTTACTCTATTGTAGTCAAATCTGGAGTCTTCAATATCTCGATGAAATTGAAGTCTGTCAGAATCAATTTATTAGAAGAGTGTTAGGGGTTAAAAACACAGTACCTGGTTGTGTGCTTCGACTGGAAACTAGGAGAAACAAAACTAAGGTAGAGGTGTGTCAAAGACTGATAAAATTTATTTTTAAAATAAGCTTATTGGACTCGAATAGATACCCTAAATTATGCATGGAAGCACTAATTAAGTATGCTAAGATTGACAAAAATGTTAGTTATAATTGGGTCATGCAATGTAACAATATTTTTAAGGATTGGGATATTTCAGTTGAGTCATTGATGGCCGGTGATGTGCCAATAAATTACGTACAGATGTGTAAATTGATAAGGGATTTTGATAGGGTTGAGGACATAAGTCACCTTAATGACTATTCAGATTATAAATATTATAAGCAATTTAATAATGTATTGGAGACTGGTGTACCGATTACGCTTAAGTGGAATGTACCTAGAGTCTATCACACCATGCTATCCCAATTAAGATTAAATTGTAATGTATTATATTTTAAGAAAACAAGATTTAACTTTGATGATAATGAAATGTGTAAGCATTGTAACATGAAGAAACCAAATACATTTTTTCACTTGTTATGTGAATGCAGAATTCATAACAGAGAGCAAGCAGACTTCTTAAAAAATTACAATATGAATTAAGTGATGTATTTAATTGATTCACACGACAAAACCAAAATTATAAATTTACTAAAATTTGTGCTGACCGCTCTAAATAGACTTATTTTCTTGCTTGATCTCCAAAACGAAATATTGTAACACATATTATATTTAATACTATGTCATGTTCTATGGGCTTTATTTAAAAACCCAGCCACGTTGGCTTGGTGGAGTACTCAGTGGTCTGACTATTCAATGTGTGCTTCCACTGCCAGTTCGGTTCTTTGGCTGGGTGAAATGGCCGAGGGCTGTTTAAAGGCGAGTGTTTGAGTTGTAAATGTGGAATTAAGACAAAGGTTAAGCACAAACCCGCAATTACAAGGGCCGTCCTATTGATACCTCGTATGTGATCCTGTGTACGTAGAGTAGCTTTGGATAACCTGTCTTTGTTGGGCTAGTAGACTTCCGATAACAGTCCCACAACAATGACTCGTAAATGACAGCCTTAGGCTTCTCGGGTATTAATTAACAACAATACCAGTGTTGAGGGAGTTGGCAATGGGCCCGTATTTGAGGCCTGCGCCCAGTACTATCACTTTGTAGTGAGGCAGTACACCCCATATAACATACATACATGGGCTAATTGCCCGAAAAGTACATTAATAAAATTTAATGAATGAATGAATGATCTATTCATAACCCGGAAAGTTTATCAAAGTTAGAAATTCCACCTGTAAATGTAATTAAGTATAATCAAAGTTTTAATAACACCTGTTATTTTGTCATGCCTTTTTATAAGAATATTAAGAATTATAAACGTATTATATTAGATACTATAATGAAAGAGTCTCTTAAATGTGAAAATTATGAATATAAATTAGCTGTAAATAGCCTAAAGATAATTGTTTCATTCTCCAAAGTAAATGGTCTCACTACTATGATTGTCAAGGATTACACTTAGTGATACATGATATGATTTTTGTTTATAGCTTTTATGCAATTGTCCCGCTTAATTACTTACCAATGTGAAGACAAATCAGGATGTTGTAAGTCTAAACCTGTATTGAATTAAAATGTGAACTAAATTCTAAATTAACTGATGTAAGGATCTCAAAATTACTAACTACTCTTACCTCCAACATTGTTAATTTAAATAATAAGGTTAGTGTTATGAGTTTTTCTACTAATGGTAATAATACATAAAAAATACAAAGTACAAGTGTAGCATATGACTGATTCGATGTTCTGATTGAACAATTATTATACATTTATAAAATCCTCATTTTTAATTTATGTATTATAATGTAACTATTTTCAACAGTCTGATGATGCCCTATGCGAAATCGATTACTGAATAAATTAAAAAAGACATGTTGATGACTGGTTGAGTAAACAAGCTGTTGGGATTTGGATTGATTTCGGTTTTCATCTTTCATTTATTTATCTAAGGAAAACTAAAACGCATATCGCGTTAGTTCAGAAGACCACCATGCAACATAATGTTTTCTTGTAATTGTTTTCTCTGGGCATGACTTATAAAAGGCTGTTAGTAACGCATTTGTTACGTCCTCTACACAGCCATCCAGTTCTGCAATAGTTTTGATTTCGCTTGTTCCCAGGAGTTTCAGTCTTTTCTGAGCCTCTCTAGTATACAAGTCCCAGTCAGTTTTCCTCGGATTTATATAGCAGATGGGTACCCTTTTGCCAAGGTTCATTCTCCATCTGATATATCTGTGGTCAGAGAGAGAGTCTTTCAACTCCACTTTCCATCCCGCAATTTTATCCACAAGTTAATCCGATGCCAGTGTAACATCTATGACTTCCTTGCGTCTAGTCGTTACAAACGTAGGGGTGTGTCCCTTATTTGCAATATTGAGGTTTGCTATTGTAATGAACTCTAGGAAAGCTCTTCCCCTGTCATTTGTGTCAGAACTTCCCCAGATTTCATTATGAGCATTGGCATCGCTGCCAATTAAAATAGGCCATCCCCTTTGTGTACAGTGGTCGACAAGGTCGCCCAACCGATTTGGGGAATGGCCTCTTCATATGGTAGGTAGGCAGATGTCAACACTACGTCCTGCCCCTACTCTTATCTTAATGGCTATTAAGTCCCTGTTCCAAAAGTCCACAAGTGGCCAGGTAACCAAATTAGGGGAAGTGACAATGCATGCCCGTGGGTTTTGTGGCCCGTCGAAGGCATGCAATTTTCCCTTCCGATTTAGTCCCCTCACCCCACCCCTATAGACATATGGTTCCTGGATCAATATTGCGTATGATTGTCCCAGCTCTTCCCTCAACAAAAGTGAAGTGGCTGCTTGACAATGCTGTAGATTGATTTAAAGAAAATTCACATCATCGGAGTCGGTGGTATGTCACCTATTAGGCCTATCTATCATCAGAAGACATCCCAAACCTTCACTACTACCACCAGCCTTCGATGTCTGCTATCTACTTTGTTGGATATAATATATGTTTGCCGCCTCAGAAGTTGAACTTCCGTCGGTAGCCTTGGTTTAGATTTGATTGTTCGGGAACAATATTCGTATGTGCATGCGCAGTCATGGACCATACTCGTGGTTCTTACTCCAGCAAGAAGACGAATTCCCCCAGGTAGTGGCATGCATAGTTTCATAGTGTGGGGCTTGTTTAGTCGCCGAATTAAGTTAAGAACACGGGCTAATAGCCCCACACGTATGTAGTTTTTAATGGCTAAAAAATTTGAAAACCGCCGCCGCCAATCTCTGTCATTCGGTCTCCATCTCACACCGTCGGCAGCAGGTAGCGGTCCACCACAATCAAGGGTGAGCCACCGTCCCCTGTCCCCCGTGGTCGGCAGATACCTCCTGACTACGACCAACAGCAGCCGCCTCGAAATCTCTAGAAGTCGGTGTATACCTATTGGCCGCCTCCGGATCTCCGCATTCGGCTTAAGGTTCACCAGTTTCCTGTAAATAAAAAACATTATTAGGCTTACAATGTTTTTGTGTTTTTGGCTTTTCGCCTGTCTGCTTTAGGTTGACGTGAGGCAAACATTGAATGGTCTTCCTCACCTCACATTGCCAGCCCCAAGCAATTTTCTTTTGAGATCCATCATAACAACATGACATGGACTGCCTGTTGCCATTCGGAAAAAATTATTCATATAAATGTTAGTGTTAAGTTAATATTAGTTGTTAGTTTCTCTTCACAGCCCCAAGAAGACCCCCAACATTGAAGTTGAGTTTCATCCAGAGGCTCTGAAGAGTTACCCTTTGTTGCCCTGCATTCGATGTCTTGAGCAAATCGAAAAATTCTTGTTCAATCCACATTTTGTAAATATAACCCCCGATGAGGGGGCCCTGTTTACCCACCGTGGTTTTCCGACCAGGGCGTAGTCGAAAGGTACGGCCCTGGCGCAGATACCCGCGTTCATTTTATTGATATTTCCAAATATCAAATTCAGGTTCGGTGCGTTAGCTGGCTTTGGGGCCCAAGTTGTGTAAAAATCACAGTTTGATCTTGGTTCCCCAGGCCAGCCCTTCAACACACCGCCCCTGAAATTCCCAACTTGGTCTATGACCCAATTCTGGCCCTCTGCCGTCCCACACGGGATCTGTCCCCACCCGAGGTAAATCCAGGGTTTCCCCAGAATCGCCCCCACGAGGTCCAGTCCCTGGTACTCAATCATTTGTTGTTGGAGGAAATCTTTCAACTCCTCCAACAAGACGGTGGAAATATCTGAGTTCTCTCTATCTGTGACCCCTACCATGTGTTCACAGATAGGTGTGCCTCTCGAATTTCCACCGTCTGTTGATTTCTTTGGTTTATTCAGAGGAGTCACCCCGCTAGGCCCTCCGTCCTTTTCCCTCTCCCGTTTCTTCCCGGCGCCAGTCACCCCTGGTGATCCCGCCCCTGACGGCCCTGCCACAATTTTTTGTTGCTGTATGGGGGAAGGATTAGCCCCCACAGGTAAACGGCGAGGTATGGCCGGCAAGCCAGCCACCCTGCGCCGCTCTTTCCGGAGGGTTCGCTTCCGACCCCCACTTAATTTCTTCTTCCTTTCTCCTCCCAGCGGTGTTACTGTTAAAATGGGAGTTGCCGCCACTGTGGCCTCCCCAGTATCCACCGTTGCCGTCTGCAACTCAGGTTTGTCGGTGGAGGTAGGAGGATTTGATTTTTCCTCCTCCTCTTCATTTTCTCCATTTAAGAGGGTCTTTTCCAGCTCCTCTGCGACCGCCTCCATCTGGTCACCCGGGTTGCTGAGGCCCTCTTGCAACATCTCCTCCTCCCATTCGCTCCTTGTACAGAATGGTGTAAATAAAAGAGAAAAGGTTAGTTTATATTTTATTTGCCACTCATTTCTGTATTTTTTCTCTTAAAACTACTACTACTGCTACTACTACTGCTACTACTACCACTACAATTAATAAAAATAATAATAATATTTTCGGCATATTTTTTCACAATAGCAATATTGTTTGAATGTGTGCAAGCAAAATCACAAGTAATATCGCTTGCGCACATTCCTGTTGCTATAATATATACAGGGAAGAGAAGCACCATGAGGTCCTCTCTTCCTAACCTTGTTTTTTTAACTTTTTTGAGAGGAGTCTGAAAAATCGGTGTGTCACTTACCTTCGGGGAGTCCCCAAGTTGGCCACACCGACATCCGCCTCCTTTTCCATTTGACTTAATTGTCACTTTTTTAATTATTTAATTAAAGTTTGTGGAGCAAAAATCTATCTTACTGCTTCCTTCAAAACTCGCGCCGAATCAATCTTCGCTCTTTTACATGGTGTTTATATCATTGTAATACACTTAACCGATCGTCGGTTATTAAGTGTCAAAGCTCATTCTGCGCCACCGAAGAGAAATGTGAATGCAAAGAAGGTTTGTTAAAAACTTCTTTGCCACCTAACAAACCTGAACCACGAAGCAAACGCAAATTTGACTTATCTAACTCAGATATGACAGGGCACAATGAAAATTGAAAGGGAAACGTGACTAAAAGTTTTGTTCGTTTACATCATTATCGAGTCTAAAAAATTAAATTTCAATGTATATTGTAAAATAAAAACATTTGTGAACAAAGGAAACGAAACTGCAAAATCGAGTTGTGTTGTGGCATTATTAAGTATTTGTGCCAATATCTTTAGCGTAATGACTTAAATTACATATGCAAATGGTTGAGTCTCTGGTGGACTGGAGACCTCACTAAGCAATAATCATCGTTGTTGCGCTCGATAGATGCTCCACCACTGCATTGAAGGTAACTTGCATGTACAGTCAAATACAGTGGTGTGACATCTATCGAGCACAATAACTTTGAATTATTCCTTAATGAGATCGCCCATCCACTAGAGACTTGTAATAAGAAACTCAACCATTTAGACCTAACAATGGACCAGTTGGCTATTCAATCAGCGCCCCTTCAGCGAGACACCACGACATTAAAAAGATGGACACAACAACCGAGTTTCGGTCCACCGCAGCGTCCATAAACCATTAGGCGGTCATGTCTATCTTTTTAATGTCGTGGTGTCTCGCTGAAGGGGCGCTGATTGAATAGCCAACTGGTACATTATAATTTAGATCTAAATCACTACGAGCAACTTTTGGACTCCTACGCTATTGTGCGTTTTAATGGGCACGTTGGAAGCAACCCGCTGCATATCCCTATGGGGAAATTAAAAAATGGGTGGGAAACGTTTGCCAATGACGTCATTGGCGAAGGTTTACTTACATCCACAAGGGGAATTAGGGATCGGTTGTAGTCATGTAATTTTTCCACACATTTTCAATTGTTCCGAACCCCAATAAATCGAATAATACACCATTCCTTCTCAGTATGTTTGTTCTATTTTTCTTATGTTGGAAGTGTGTGAGGCAAGGTACGTAAAATTTTAGATTGTTAAGGTGATATGTCCTAAGGTGATACCCTATGTCGCTTCCATTTCAATCTAAAATTTTACTTATTAAGAGATTGCGAATTTATGCAGCAGTCCATTGCTTTATATATTACCTACGGGGTCAAAAAAGAATACTTGATCTGTGAACTTCTTTGATTTGTTCGTTTTGATGCTTTGTCCACAAGCCGATTTGTTAGTCGAAATCATTTGAAGCCAACTGAAATGTAGTGCTGTTAGCGACTACAACCACTCTATGATCTCGATTATGTTATCGTTGCTTAGTCTTAGGTACGTTAAAAATATTTTAAACGTTATACAAATTTCCAAATAAAATTTTGATTCTTCTTGAAAGTGTACCTCTTCGACTTTCCCTCTCAATCACCCAGTAAATTTCCAAAGGATGATACGAAATACATAAATTTTATTTCAAATGATAAGGAATAAATATTAATGGATGTGCATTGGCCAGTTCTTCCCTGCCGTAACAATCCCCCACAACAATAAAGGACGTATAGAGGGATGAGCTTTAAGGGTTGAGCTCCCTCCCCCCGAAATCTTTTTTGCAAAAAATCTAGGGTTTGCCATTTATTGACCATTTTCGTCAAACGTGCGAATGTATTTAGTTTAAATTTGGAAGTCTTAGCCCCCTCTGAAATTTAGTTCTTTATACGTGCTTGGAATGTATAATCGTAGAAAATTAAAAATCGCTCACCGGGACTGCCAAAAGCGGGTTTTGTCTCAAGTCCTGGTTGTTGTTATCGTCGTTGTTGTCGTTATGAACCTTAAATATGAATAAACTAAATCAAATTGGGCTTGCAACTAGAAAAAAGATCATTGACAATATCCTTTTACCAGATCCATGGGTAACAGGAGAAGACGGTAACCTATACATAACAAGAGAATATAAATTTTGCAATCCAATTTTGCAATCTTCATATGATGATATCAGTGACACAATAATTATCCATGAAACAAAAATAAGCTTAACAACAAGCTACGAAATTAAAAAATGAAAAAATCGATGCTTACTAAATGGAAACGTTAAATCTTCTTCTATGAATGGTCGGGCACAGGATTTTGAATCCAAAAAAGTTCTAATCGACGAAATAGTAATAATATATCGACACCTATGGTAGACAGTGTAACGATAAACTTGCCAGTGACACTGGACAAAAAGTATCTCTTTGTGGGATCCAGGTTGAAAATATACGAAGCATAGACTATTGTGATTATGAAACCGGAAAAGAACTGAAGTATCTACTAGTCCGTAGCACTCAGCACTGCTGAGTGCTAATCCACTACAAAGTTGCGCCATTTTCAAATTTTCATTGTTGTTCCTCGTTTTACTACAAAGTGCCAATGAATGACCACGTTATTTTAGTTTTTATTGATAATGAGACATAATTGGCGTACTAATGAATGTCGCCCAATGATCATTTCAGACATTTCGAGACAATGACATGTTCCTAATGACCAGACGTCGGAATTTTATTTAAGTAAAATTTTTATAGCCTTCTCATAGAGTTCTGAGACTTCGTATCTACACGAATCATGCACTGAGGATTTCAAAAATATAAAAGTGTTAGTAAACTTTTTTACACTTTTGAGTTATAAAAAAATTTAAAGTTTTAGTAAATTTTTTTTATATAAAAAAAGTTTACATAAAATTTTCGACATAAAAAAATCTTTAAAAAATATTTTGGCAATTTCCAGAATATTGTATGTTCAAAATTTTTTTCAAAATTCTCAAAATGAAACTTACAATAAAATAAATGCATTTGCATAAATAATCTTTTCAATAAGCCTACAGTGACCAAGATTATTCAAGGTTAAGCGGGGCTTTCAAACATTACATTTTAGTGTCGTTGTAGTTAGAGTTGAATTACAAGAAAAATTGCAATATGCAGAAAGTAAAACTGACAATTTCCGTCTTTATTTCTTGTCGATTGAATTTATTCTATTATACCAATTTTTGTTATAATGTTTTAGTATGCACAAGGCATTTTTGAGTCCACGGCGACAAAACATGAATATGGAAAATGTTGAAATCTCACCTTATTATTTAACCATATGATTTTGCCATGGGTGTAATTTTGCCCGTTTTGTTGACTTTATTTAATTTCAACTTTAAAAATTTAATTTAAGATTTAAGATAATAAGGAAAATATTACGTTTGGATTGAATTTTAACGTATTATAATCCGATTTTAAATTGGTCTGGAATTTTAGAAGTTAAGATTCGATATTAAGTTTAGATTAAATTTTAATATAAAATTTATATAATTTTAAGATAGCAAGCTTGGACTACATTTTAATACTGCAATATATATGTTTTAAGATGTTAAGTTTGGATTAAGTTTATATATTATTGAAATGTGTATGATTTTAAGATGGTAAGTTTGGATTTTAAAATTGAAGATTAAATGTACAATAATGAAATGGTATAATACATGCAGTTCTTATTTATCACCTGATTATTTAGGTAGAGTTTCTGGCTTTTGATTTTTAATATGTTATATAGATAATATTTTTGCCGAAATCAAAAAAAACTGTTTAGAGAAAATTATTGCCATGTTGGTAAATTTTTATAAAACATTTTTTGCATTTTTGGTAAAACTTTATGAAAAATTTGTACCATTTTTTGGTAAAACTTTATGAAAAATTTTTACCATTTTTTGGTAAATTTTCGTGTAAAATTTTTGCGATTTTAAATAAATAAAATTCCGACGTATGTATATGGGTTATAACATGGGTTTCCGCAAATTGCTATCCTTTCAAGACAGGGCCTTAAACCCTACTCAAGAACTATGGTCAATCTAGTAATCTCACCATGCCCCACTCTCCCTCAAAATTTTTGCTCAAAAGTTTTATTAACCTATGGTATACTGTTTATAATATGGGTTCCCGCAAATAGCTATCCTTTCAACACAGGGCCTTAAAACCTTCCCAAGAACTATGGTCAATATGATGGGTCAATCTAAGAATCTCACCATGCCCCACTCTCCCTCAATATTTTTGCTCAAAAGTATTATTACCCGATGGTATACTGTTTATAATATGGGTTCCCGCAAATAGCTATCCTTTCAACACAGGGCCTTAAAACCTTCCCAAGAACTATAGTCAATATGATGGGTCAATCTAAGAATCTCACCATGCCCCACTCTCCCTCAATATTTTTGCTCAAAAGTGCTATTAACCCTTGGTATATGGGTTATAACATGGGTTCTCGCAAATTGCTATCCTTTCAACACAGGGCCTTAAAACCTACCCAAGAACTATGATCATTACGGTGGGTCAATCTAGTAATCTCTCCACGCCCCACTCTCCCTCAATATTTTTGCTCAAAAGTGCTATTAACCCGTGGTATATGAGTTATAACATGGGTTCCCGCAAATTGCTATCCTTTCAACACAAGGCCTTAAAACTGGCTCAAGAACTATGGTCATTATGGTGGGTCAATGAAGGAAATTAACCATGCCCCACTCTCCCTCAATATTATTTACTCAAAAGTATTATTACCCGATGGTATACGGGTTATAACATGGGTTCCCGCAAATTGCTATCCTTTCAACACAGGGCCTTAAATCCTACTTAAGAACTATGGTCAATATGGTGGGGCAATCTGGGAATCTCACCATGCCTCACATAGTCTCAATATTTTTGAGCAAAAGTTATCACTACTAATGATAATCATATTGTTCGAGTTGCGCAGTGAAAATTTCCGTAGGTCGGTATGTTTGTTTATATCACCGTGTGTTAATTTGAGGCTCTGTCTAATAACGTGATAACGAAGCTAAGCAGAACCCAATCTTAAACTCCTTGCCCGTTCCCATCAAAATAGAACTTTTAACATATTATTATGCACGGGAACTAAATAGATGTTTCATAATAGTGTATGTGCTCACGTTCGGCGTACAGACAGTACAATTAAATGCGGTCTGTTCTGTGCTGTGAGATGTTATGAGAACTTGGTGCTTTTCGATGTTTTCACGCATTTAATATTTCTGTATTTTAATTCGCTTTTACTGGTGAATTTGTAATTGAGAAAACTAAAACGGCTACTAAATTTCGTGTTTTTATATACTATCACGCATTTAATGCTTTGGTATTTGGAAAAGTGAACGTTTTTTGGGTGTACTATCCGTCACCTTCCATGTTCATCACGATTTTCTACAAGTGCTTACTGGTAAATAGGTTTGAAGATTAAAATAATATATCTTTTATTTTATTAGTTATTTGAAAGTAAAACTTGGTAACTAAACGGTAATGGACGACATTCACTTTCTAAAAATTTAGCTACTATCACGCATTTTTAATACATCAACTATCCGACTCTTTCGACTATCCGTCGAAAGGAACACAAGATGTCTCTGTCACTAATAAATAGACCTGAAAGAACAGTCCCACTGTGCCATCTGTCACACTTTGAATTCATTACCGTTATTAACAAGAACTCATCAGTGAGTTGAGTTTTGAAAGGGTAATAGACCAAATTCACTTTCAAAAAATGAAGTGAGCCTTAACCTCCACATTCAAACTCCAAGCAGAAAATTGACGTTTTCTCGGTTAGACACTTTTGGTGGGCCAACAAAGGCAGTCCACTTAATTTGTTCATGTTCTGCTCTGCCTAACCAAAGTGCGTAACCATGAAAACGTCATGCAATTGATACAAAAGTGTTCTACTGAACGCATTTTATAAGTTTGAATAAAAGTCACCTCCCAAACGCCCCCACCGTGACCAAGATTTGTTTTCTCAGATCCGGCAGCACTTTTCTTTTATAAATGTTGTTATTTTATATCAAGGTTTAGATCTGAAAAGAGGCAAAAATAATGATGGGTGACTAAATGTGAATATTATTGGTGAATAATTAAGTTAATTTTGTTGCAACGGTGGCAGCATTTTTTTGTTTAGTTAAGGTATTATTTTGTAAGTCAAAAAGTATTGTCAATAACCCAAAATTTTTTTACTTTTCAGCAAAAATTCAATTCATTATATTCAACTGAAAAATGAGTGAGTAGTACATTTATTCGACGTGACTCCATTTGAGTTGATAATTTTAACATACAATACACCCACTTTATAATACATGTATTTTTACCGCATTAAGTGTTATTCTATTTAATAAGTATTGTATTTTTTATTTCTGGAACAGCTTTTTTAAAAGCTACAACAAAATTTAATTAACCGACCGCTTGGCGGTTACTTGCCAAAAGCCAGGCTTGACCTCTAAACGGTCCATTGCCAATACAGGCTAACTTGACCTCTAGACGGTCCATTGCCAATACAGGCTAACTTGACCTCTGAACGGTCCATTGCCAATTAAGGCTAACTTGATCTCTAAACGGTTCGTTAGCAATACAGGCTGCTAACTTCACCACTAGACGGTACATTATCAATACCGGCTAACTTGACCTCTCAACTGTCCATTGACAGTGAAGGCTAACTTGACCTCTAAACGTTTCATTGGCACTTAAGGCTAACTTAACCTCCAAACGTTCCATTGGTACTTAAGGCTAACTTGACCCCTGAACGGTCCATTATTAATTAACACAAACCTCATGTTTTATTTTTCTTTGTAAAATAAGGCTGACTTGACTTTAAATTGGACTGCTTGGTGGTTAAATGAAATGAAAACGTTGGGATTTTGACGTTTTCAATTTTTAAAATTTTTTAATATTAATTGGTTATTACTTTTTATGTACTCAAGGATGGAGTTCTGCTCGACAAATACATCGTACAGGAGCAAAGCAATCAAAAGAACATACATTATGTTAGTATTGAACCCATCTGTATACTGGTGTAATTGGCCTACTACAAACCAGTTCCTACAAAATTGTTTATAGAAATACTAGCCCCATGTACGACAGGACCTGGGTCCTGTGACCGCCTAGTTGGCTTATAACAGGGGTTGGATTGTTCAGTTGAAAACATCCAATAGGTCTTTAAGAAAACAAGTCAATCAACTAGAACAGTCTCCTCCAGAAAGGGATATGGAACTGGTTCTATCTCAAACACCGTTTTCATCCGCTACAACAGACTTTCATGGTGTAGGTTCAGGTACATTGGCAGCGAATTTTTATTTCAATGATGAAGAATGGAAAGAGAAACATGACACCATTCTTGAAGAAAACACTGAGTTTCGTAGAGGGATGCAGGATATTCTTGACGAAATGCATAAATTTCTATGCATTTCGTCTTTGATGCAAGGCTTTGATTTCTATGCACACCCAAGTCATTATGCGATATCGCAGCTTGTTCGCCGCTCTTCATGAGAGTAATTCTGTAAGACCTCCTGTATACAGAGAAGGAGTTGACTTTGCCGAAGCGTTTAATTTATTTACAAAAGCACAAGAAAAATGTATCGAGTTGGAAAATCAGCTGTTTTCTGAAAGAAATAAGTTAGACGAGTACGAACAAAGGTGTAAAACTTTGGAAGATTTGCTGACAGCCATAAAAGATGGAAGCGAACAAGATTTTACAATTAATTCAATGCATAAAATACAAGATGCTAGGATTGAAGTAGCAAGGTGGAAAAGGAAATTAGAACAGTGTGACTCCAAATGTGCCAATCTTTAAGAAACCGTTCACCGTTTGGAAACCCGGGCAAGCAATCTTGAAGAGGATCAAATTCGTTTAGAACATTTGCTAGAATTAAAATATTCGTTAACATTGATAGCTACATCGGTAGAAAAGGGTAGTAATTTACCAGGAGATATTCTGTCATCGACTTCCCTCCCAACCCTATTGTCCATCAACTCATCCCAAAAAATTAGTCCAATAAAAACCCACAAAGATACACAAACGGACGATAGTTATCTAAATGTAAGTACTCGAGAAGATGGCTCCACAGAAATGATTTCCAAAAACGAAAACCTTGAAGAATTAGTAGAGACCCTTCGGATACGAATTTCCGAACTTGAAAATACAGTGCAGACAAAGGAAAAAGTAATAAATGAATTCAAACTAATGCAACTACCACCACCTAATGTCTCCAGGAGTCGCTTATAGACGGTTCGGAAGAAGGCTTGATTCATCCTGCGGACGTTCAGGAAGCCCTTGTTATCACTAAAGAAAATATAACTTCGCTAAACGATCGCTTAAAAACGAAAAAAGGATAGCATTAGCCAGTACAGAAAACTGTTGGCTGAAGTTCGCACAGAAATGAGTTCTACTAGATCGTCACGTCCAGGAAATGAGAGCTTTGCAGCTGACCATTTACCAACAACAGCAAGCATGATATCTCGAAAAACTAAGCCGGGGACTTGTAGTCGCTGTTATGCAATTAATCTAATTTGTCATAATTCAGATGCACTTCTCTTCCGTAACACAGCAACTATAATTATAATATATCTATACAGTGTAGCGGTAATGATGTAGTTCTAAGTCATGAAATATAGAAACAAGTGAACAGCGAGATTGTATGTTACTATCAGAATTGTGTTTTGGGGACCATAAATGCAATTATGTTGTTGCAACTCTGCCACGAAATTGTTTGCTACTTTACAAAAGAAGACACCTTGATGCTCTTTTCAGAAATCGTGTCCTGGGTATAACTAGGAAATGTCTAATTTTGTAATGCAGCAAGTTGGGCGGATCCCCCAGAATACGATTCTGATAGTAACAATCAGATTGCACGGAATTCATTGCTTATCTGTAATATTATTTTAGCGACAGTTTACAAAATTTAACGGAAACAAACTAAACCAAAAATAAAATACGGATTATAGGGTAAAATTTAAACCTACAACAAAATTTTCCAGTGTTAAACAATAGACGTTCCCGGGATTTACCGACATCTAGCACTTCGTCGCGGTTGTGAAGGTATAATTTGAGAAACAGCGACGAGATGTGGGATTAGAAAGGAGCCACTTAGTAAATTGGGGAGGCGGCTCTCACTCCTCCTGTGGCTGTCCTCTCACCCGCATAATACTACACTGCCTGCCTAGTATTATGCGGGTGAGAGGACAGGGGTTTTTTTTTGTTTTATTATACTATGCTATGTATGTATGAATAGTGGTACTACTTGTGTAATAATAATAATATAAAATCAGCCGCCTCCCCAATCTACTAAGTGGCTCCTTTCTAATCCCACATCTCGTCGCGGTTTCTCAAATTATACCTTCACAACCGCGACGAAGTGCTAGATGTCGGTAAATCCCGGGAACGTCTATTATCAAAACAAGTCAACAACTACTAAATCCTATTCACCAACACAACATTGAATAACATCGCAAAAAAGCACTATAACTACACAAATTATTTAAACCTGGCATTTTTTTCACTAATTAAGACATCGCACTGCTAAAAAATGTCAACTCATTAACAATATGCACTAAAAGAACAACGAAAAATATAAAAGTTATCATATACATCTCATGTGCTAATATGTAGGTCAAACATTAAAATAATTCAATCAATGCCAGAAATGGTAGTAACTAGTTTAAGCAACGTATTAGCCAATTCCATCTAGATGCTTTCCATTTGCAAAGGCAGACGAAACGATGTCAGGGAAAGGGGGAGACGATGTTTAGTTCACAAAAAAATTCTTTTTCTTCGATTATCGTTGCCTGAGCATTGTTGAATCTGTAATATATTCTCCCGGATGGGAGAATGATTGGGCCTACTATTGCGTTTGGGTCTCCGCAGCTATGTAAAACATCGGTTAATTTTTCAGTGTTATCAAATCTCGAATCCCATTTAATTGCTATGTCGGTTGATCGCAATTTCCGCGTCATATACTCTGCATTAGAGAGGGTATAGTCTTCTAATGTCAGTTTATTCAGGCGGTTGCTGCAACTTCCTTTGGCTAGACGGACTCCTTTAATGTGAAGATTACTCAATGTTGGTGGTAAATAATCAAGATTGATTTGTTCGCCGTGGAAGTAAAGTTTTGACAATACAATGCAAACGCGAAGAAAGGTGAGATTATCCGCACCATTGCACTGGCTTACAGTTAGTGTTTCCAATAGGGGAAAATCTATTATTTCTGATCCCTGAAGAATATCTACGGCGCGTAGAGGCAGTTTACGTAAGTTTTTGGTAAGATGGAAAGCTTTATCTGGATATCTTTCAAAGACACCTCTCGAAGAGGAGGTGTAGCTCGCAGATGGTCTGGAACAAAACGGAAAATATTGAACCCAGTGACGCTGATGTCTTCCAGAAGGTCGCCTTCACTTAAGTTTATAGACATAATCCGATGGCAATTTTCAATCAAAATTCTATTACATTTTCTAATGTTGAATATTTGGTTGAGGCTAGGGGGTCCAGACACGTCCACGTTTAGTAGGGTTAAGTTTTTCAGTGAGGCCTTTGTTATTGCCGAACCTAGCCGTTGGCAATGGATTAGTCTCAGGACCTTAAAGTGGGTTCCTGTGACATCGAGTGTAATGTCACTTGAGTTGATGCCGACCGATAACTTTTCAAGGTTTCGGATCAAGTTAGTTATATTGACTTGCTGGAGTGCTCGATTTGAATTATCAGTCAGATTTGCAGCTAATGTTATCGACTGGAGTGATGGATATTCGAACAGAAACTTTTTCAAACGCGAAAGCGTAAAGACGCCAGTTAAATGTGCTGTCTGTAATTGATATATACCCATTGTTCTAGTAAAAGTACCTAGTTCGTGGTCGTTCTCAAAATATACATCTGATTTTTGTGGGAGTATCAAGCGTCCCACGGAAGCGCATTCTTTCGAGACAAGTCTCATTTTTTAACAGTTTCTATATCTGCCTGTCGGAACACAGAAACAGTCTCCAGAACCTAAAAGGTAAAGAAATCATAATCAAGACTTCTACGTATTCAATTTTTATTATTTCATAAGAAGTGAATGAAGAGTCTGGTAAAATTTTTATAATATCAATTTGGAAATGAGGTATTCTAATTCTAAATCCCTCCCCATCTCCTTGGAATGAATTGGCAAACAATTGTATACCTTGCAGTGGTTTATAGTGATAATGACTGTATAAGAATACTTTACTTTTATTCTAAAACGACAGTGAAGGGAAAAGGAATGAAGTGAAAAATTGGAGAAAAGACCCCAGAATAACGAAATCACAAAAAAATGAAAATAATACGAAGGTTGACATCACAATCAGTTATTATCATTTAGATTAGTCCGGGTGTTTTCCCTCAATGATCCTACTACTCTTATTATGAAATAATAAGAATAGAATGCAGGAAATCGATTACATTTAGAGTGAAGTAAGGTGAATATGTATAAGAATTGGGAAACTCGGATGACTGTCAGAATAAATGTTAAAATTTTTTTGTTTTTCTCGATTCAACATACTGAGTTTTACCCCGGTTTTAAAAAGAAGTACATTATCGGAAAGGAAGTAAATTGGAAATAGTTTATACCATTACTTCAGTTTACATGCAGTGCATTTTAATGGTTAATTCTGATTAGAAAATCAGTTAACATTGTGAACCAGAAGGAGATTGAATGGCAAAAATTTAATGAACTCACGAACAGTTGCAAACACAATTTCAGTACGATTAACAGTGATGAATGGTTGTGTAAACATCGACTGGAGTAACACAAATTACTTACTGGAGGGAGGACTATAGGATTTTCCAGTAAATGAATTATAGCATTTACAAGCAAGAAAATGGTAAAGAGGGAAAAAACAGAGATATTACGATTACCATGACAATTTTTTCAGCAGCGGAATGACGCGTAGAACTGGCACTGGTATCACAGCACAAATTTAAAAAAAATTCAAGTATTACAAACAGAAATGCGAAGAGGGTTGAACAACGAATTGCTAAACTGTTGTGTCGACAGAAAGGAAAAACCGACTGAAGAATTTTTCACAGTTCATGAGTAACTTAGTGAGGACAACAAAGGAGAGAAAGGAAGTGGCGAGTAAGGTTTCGAGACAACTAAAGGTTGAACATGGAGGCGGTAATACTCAAAAGTGAGAAAATTCAACTACGTACAACATGCCTTATGGTGATAGTCTAATTTTATGAATATGAAATTGAAACAAACTCGATGACCCCATAACATGTAGTATGTGATGAGTCAAACTAGTCAGGGTAATGGGTAATTACACTTTTGTCCATACACAAACTGACAAATTGTGGGAAAAATTGAAAAAAACCTTAGCCGTAATAGAAGCTCGCCTGAGTAAAGTGTGCACATTTTTGGTAGAATAATAGCAGAAATAAGTTAATTTAGATTAGTTCAATGGACAGTCGTTCAAAGAAGGTCAGTATTGATCATAAATCAAAATAGAGAGGACATAATAACGATGGTTATGAAAGTCCAAAGAAAGTCGGAAGAGATAAATGTTGACTACGAAATTAAAAAGTAAAAACTTAAAAAACTCATAGGGAGACGCGAGGAAAACCAGAAAACAAGGAAAAATAAAGTTTATGGATAATCAGAATATGGCGTAATTTAATAAAACGTATATGCCCCAGTCTCCCTGTTGAACATACACATTCAAAATCGTCTTTTTACGCAAATTAATAAGGTACAATTAATAAACAACTACTGTAAATTATAATATTGAAAATTCTTTAGCCTGATTCAAAAAGGTTCTGAAACATATCACACCACATAAGACAGAAAATGAATATCTTTCGAAAAATTTAAAGTTTGATACATAACAAATGGCTTTAAATAGTGAATGTATCGTCTGAAAACAATCTAAATGACAATTAATTGTGCTTTGACCCAAAGTTAGTAGTTTGTAGAAGTAATAAATAGGTTTCAAATTCAATTCAACAAAATTCCAATTTCGAACAATTATACAAGTTCACATGGGCTATATATTGGTAATCGAATGGCAATGATTAGCTAAAGGAGATATTTCGTTTTCCACAATCCCAGGTTTACTTTTTCTTGGTTTTATAGGGTGCATTCTATAGGGTGTTAATTAAAATAGAGTCTTTCATTATTCCTTGCATTGGACACTGCGATCTACAGTTATTACTTTTCCATTTGATCGGAATTGTTTTTCTTAGGGTGATGCGTGACCTGCCCAATTTCTCTTCAGTGCCATGTTCGCGACTAGCGTTAAAACATTTAATCTATACTTACTGTTCCTACGATGCTTCGGTGCATACTTTTTTAAATTCAGACCACACTCAACAACATTTGCGATCGGTGGTTATCTATGATTATAACTGTCATATTAAATATTATTTTTAACACAATTCAGATCTATCCTAATCCGTAGTAATGATTATTATATTTTAATTTCGTTTGTTTTTCTTTTTTGGTAAAGTGTCTATATGTTGGACTGACATAATGCCATCCAGAACCTTTCTAAATCGAATTTAAAAATCTTCCATTTCAAATGTCAACATTATTCCTATCTCGTTTTGTAAGCTTTCAGATATGCAACATTTCATACACTCTTTGTCGTTATGCATAAAGGCTAGATTAGTCGTAAGGGAGAGGTTCATAATGGTTAGGTCAAAATAATGTGCTGAATAATAATAAGTGAAATTACAACAGTTTCACGCTTTATTCTATTGCCCAAATCATATCTTTTGTCTCATAACATGTCAGCAGTTATAATTTAGATGGGCCACTACAAAAAAATTAACCACAAGTATTTTAAAATATAATTTAAATAAATGACAATTACCTTATACCCTACCATTTAAAACCATTTAAAAATAATTTTTTACTTACACAGTGACATTCAAATTTGAGCTAATGTAAGATTGTAATTAGTTTATAGCTTCGCTTACAACGAATGTGATGACATGACGCTTTGGCTTGTTTCACTGTCTTAAAGGCTGTACCAACACCTGTCGGTGGTTTATCTATACCAGAAAATGTCAAATAGGCCTCCTTCCCCATTCTACCCTAACCCCTTTGAAGTTTAAGATGCATATTTTTGTAGGGGGGTAGTGTATGGAACGTCAATCAATTTGGATCACAATACAGATACACTGCTCGCACTGAAAATTATTCAAAGGGATTGGGCTGGGATCGGGGTTTAAAAGTTGCGGTGTCCACTAATGAAAAATGATGTATATATAATACCTTTCGTATAATCTTCAGCGATTCCATATTCTTCGGTCTCGTCGAGCCGGGTATCATGCTACAATAGAAACATTTTCGTAGAACGGTTTCAAATTGGGACGGAAGGTCCATTAGAGCTTCGGTTCTTACTTCTGCCACACCTCCGTAGTCGACGCAATTAATTTCCACAGAGTTGTTTGACAGCTGCCTCAATACTTTGTCTCTGTATAATGAGCCTATTTTGAAATCAATGATGTTTTTGCTAGTTATTACGCATTATTTATAACAAAATGTTTTCAATAGAATTTGCTCACTTTCATACGCCACCAACACCTTTTGCCCTATCCCATAATCTTCCATTCTTTGTCTTCCGTTTACATATAAATACTGTTGCATTTCATCTGTCATTTTTAATAAGTCGTTGTACATTCTTTCGGTTCGATAGTAGAATTCAGTTGAACTAACGCCACACACTACATGTCCCTAGTTACATCATAACATTAGTAAAACATATTGATACTTAAATCATAATAAGCAATTTTCATTTTATAATAAAAATCTTTTCATAAACGTAGATATCTAATAGTGCATTACAACCTCTATTCTTGTTCCTATGAAGCCATTCAAATCTGTAGGCCAATGGTAATCGCTCTGCTCGAAAGACACTGCACACGTCACGGAACAGAATATCAATATTTTCCTCCTGTTTGTGGTGTATGCATATGGTGATTTACAGTAGCTACATAACTGTCTGACTGGTCGCTGGTCTTCCATTTCAACTAGAAAGTAAACAAAATGTCACAACATTATTATATGATTTTATAATTTTCGTTGAATCACCTGCAATATATCTCTATTACTTCAGAGCACACTACCTTCACAGCTCCCGTTATTTTTAACTTTATTAAAAAGTTAACTGTTTGTAAAATTTATTATTAGGCGAGGATTGTGTGGTTTAATCATGTGATTCGAAAATAATAGGGCTATACAATTAACGGACACATTGATTACGTAGATAGGCATTTTAATTTTTACATACTTACCCAATCCGTTCAGGGCTGAATTTAGGCAGCGGTACTTTGTTGCCACTGTCGCCGCTGGGAGGTTTGGGGGGTTAGCGGCAACAACATAATAGCGGAGACAGTAGCAACAACGGCGACACGGTACAACCACCAGCGGCAACAGCGGAGACACGCAAAATCCATTAGTGGCCTGATCAGCGGCAACAGAGACACATTGGCTGAATTTAGGCAGCGTGATCTCGTTGCTTCGCGTTGAAGCCAATTAACCTATCGTCTTTTCCATTTGCTTCCTGTCACTATTTTTGCCTCTTTTTTACCTAACCTAACTAAAAATAAATACGTTCCATTTTTGTTATGCATTCACAATAAAACAGTTTATTTTTTATTAGGATAGGTCAAAAAAGAGGCAAAAATATTGACACATTAAAGTAATAGGTAAAGTGACTAAGCATGGGGCAACGGGGGCAATTGAGGCAACGAGATCCCGGTGCCTAAATTCAGGCGACACATTAATATAGAGCAGAGCAGCAGTGCACTGGCTTATATTAGGTTTAGCGGCAACAGAGGAAATCAGATTAATGTGTCTCTGTTGCCGCAAATGGTTTTAGCTGTGTCGCCGCTAAAGGATTTTGCGTGTCGCCGCTGTTGCCACTGTTTCCGCTTTTATGTTGTTGCCGCTGACCCCCCTCACCCCCTAGCAGCAACAGCGGGGACAGTGTATCGCTGCCCAAATTCAGCCCGTTTGGATAAAACTTGATCTGATGATCTTGAACTCTTGAGATTATTTCGACACCTATGATTATCAGTTTACTGTTCTCCTCAGCTAGACATCTGTTGCCAAAGGACAAAATAAGCACAATTTTGAAAATGGCGCACTTTTGCCTATCAAATAGTGAATGAGAGGGTGTATTGACATGAGCAGTGCTATACACCGATTGCTATAACAGCTCTTCTCCCTTCACTGCTGCGGTTTTCAAGCTTCTCTTCTCCCTTCACTGCTGCGGTTTTCAAACTTTTTTTGACATCTGGTTATACTGTGGACGCCCTAGTTTTATTTGTTCGTCGTGTTATAACATTCTGAATTTCAAAACAATTTTCACGTATCGCACTAATAGTTCCACAGCCTATTTGTTGAATACACATTGTTATTGGCCGACTTTTATTGAGTGTTGTGAATAACGATAACAGACGACTAAATTTCTGTAGTGTTTTGCTCGTATGGAACGGACTCTTGTATCAGTGGACAAACAAGTGTCAATTTCCCATCTTAGATTTCCTGTATATGTGTTTAACATATTTACTTTCATATTTATTTTACCCACTCTACGTTCCTAACTCATAATAATTGGTACTCCTCTTCACAGGCTGTCAAATATTGTTGGATTTGTACGATATTATGAATTGAGACTAGTAACATCCGTCCCAGAGTTTGTCCGTAAGTTAATATAGCCTCCTTTCCTCACCCAAAGAGTAGTCCTTATGCTTTAATTAAACCTATCTAAAACAGAATACCTAATTTGGTTTGTTTCGATCTGTTTAATTTCATCTCTTCCGTGTGTTATATACTTACAGATTTTGTTGCCCTGGGAGGAATCCGTCTCGTTTGTTATCCCTTCCATCACTTTCGTGGCCGTCTTTCTCCTTCTGCCACCGTCTTCTGTTGCTAAATTGGTAAATACATTAACATATTTTCTCTATTTGTTGCTATTACTCTCCCTTGCAATGATGTCAATGTAATTTGTATCCCACGCAATGGTCTAGTATTTATCAAGGGTCTTTGATGGAATTGGGTCGTGGCGTACACAGGAATACACTTGGCTGCTACACAGAGGGCCTGACATCGTTAGTAGGTTTGATAAAGTGTTGCCGTAAAAAATATTTTCTTAACTTGTAATTTTCTAAGCTGTGCATATTTTGTAGCCACCACGGTCGATTTCCTACACAATAGGTTTGTAATTATTTTTACTTTGCGTCGCTGCACTACTGTATTGAAAATAGAATTGCTTTGATTTACACAGGCAAAATTTTTATTTCAAAACTTGATGACAAACAAAATACGATTCTAGTCAAGGAGCTTGGACGGTTAATACTATACCATGACAACCTCCATGCTCCTTAATTCTAGTTAAGATTTAATTTGTTGGGTACTGTCAGTGATGGTATTACCCATAGTGGCACTTGGATACGCATTCTGATTGGCTGAAATTTTTTGAAATCCAGCCTTCTGATTGGCTATTGCTATAACGAATATTTTATAGATTCCCCAGATGGGGGAATTTTAGCAACACTTTACTACAAATTTCAATGCACTACACGAATATCATGCACAGGATGCACACAAAGATTATAACTTTGCAAGGTAACGTTCTTATTCTATGAATCATTTGCCTCGTATTGTAATTAAAAACCCTGATGTTGAAGTGTGAAATGTGAATTATTGATAAGCTGCCTCCGCTTCAAACAGATGACTCATTAGGTTTTATTCTACTGCATTGACAGTTGCAAACCAATAATTTTACTCAAATCTCTAATAGCAATATCAATAACATACAGAATTTTACGACTCCAACCTAGACCATGTAATAATATTATACACAGAAGGATTTTGAATATAGTCTGAAAGTAAGCTAACATATAACGAGAGATGCTACCATCTTAATAAATAATAATCTTATCAATCTATAAAATATTCGTTATAGCAATAGCCAATCAGAAGGCTGGATTTCAAAAAAATTCAGCCAATCAGAATGCGTATTCAAGTGCCAACACCACTACGAGGAATTGACAGTACACATTACTTTTATTTTTGGGATTTAAATTTTGCCTTTGCGTTGTTACCTTGTTGAATGTCAAGGTTCGCAGATTTTAACGGGAATAAATCTCGCTTCTCATTCATCATTCCTTTTTTGAAATTGGTCTCATTTATCTGAAACATTAACAGAGAAGATATTCATTGCATCAAAACCATCAAAACTATTTAATTGTGTTGCAACACGAACTCATTTACATTTTGTCTGGCTTAACATTTGTAATGTAGCTTCATTTCTGAAAACTTTTTTTTTATTTTCAATAAATCAACCTATAAATGGCCTCTCCAATCATCGATGTAGAGATGGACGACGGTGAAGTATACAATGTTACCGGCTCAATGCCCACGATAGGTTACCTTGTTGGCAAATGGCTGCGGAGCATCGTGGAATGTGATCCCAACACTATGAATAAACACCAGTCACAAAAGTGGAAGCAACACCTGTTACAACACGGAGGACAACTGCGTGACCGAGAAAGAGGACTATTGTTAGTCTACAATCAGCAACTGGACCATTTCTTCGCTATTAGAATTCCACATCCTGGTAATCGCAGCGGTCGGAGATTTTGTAACTACACAGACGACCAGATTCACTTCTGTTCAGAATTGGCAAAAAGTACTCCGATGCGTCCTGCACATATGGAGGCCAGAGGTGATCAAGCCAACAGAGGTTTGTTTCATTATATGTTTATGCTCCTTACATGTCACACATTCTATTAATCTTTTCATTTCAGAAGCCAAAGCCAAGACGCCGTATGTGGAAATTTTACAAAAATACATTAAGGATACATATAAGGCCATTCCGGATACAGAAGAAAAAACTCACCACCTCCGGAATGTGATACAAAGAAGTGACAACGTGATTGTTATAGCTAACATTGTCATCTTGACCACTCCTGGGGACGACATTCTGTTCTATGGCCTTAATCGGAACGTGTCAAAGCTTTGTCTTCGTGGAGGTACGGACAATTAGCTAATATGTTGTTTATTTGACAATAATTAATATATTATATCATCTATACTATATTATAATTTGCGGGAGTATGTATGTCTGTATGTCCACCCCCATTTTACTTATTTTGACACTTCTAGAAGCATTAAAACCCAAATGTTGACACTTCTAGAAGCAGTAAAACCCTATGTTGACACTTCTAATAGCAGTAAAACCTATGTTGACACTTCTAGAAGCAATAATACCAAATGTTGACACTTCTAGAAACAGTAAAACTTTATGTTGACACTTCTAGAAGCAGTAAAACCCAAATGTTGACACTTCTAGAAGCAGTAAAACCCAAATGTTGACACTTCTAGAAGCAGTAAAACCCAAATGTTGACACTTCTAGAAGCAGTAAAACCCAAATGTTGACACTTCTAGAAGCAGTAAAACCCTATGTTGACACTTCTAATAGCAGTAAAACCTATGTTGACACTTCTAGAAGCAGTAAAACCCAAATGTTGACACTTCTAGAAGCAGTAAAACCCAAATGTCATTTCTAATAGCAGTAAAACCCTATGTTGACACTTCTAATAGCAGTAAAAGGAGTAAAAAAAAGGAGTAAGGAGTAAAATTAGCAGTCTTATAGGTCTAGCCCATTCAGGTAATGTGTGGTATGCTCTCTTCCGACCCACGACTTGTGTACCTGACGTTGTTAGTCGTTAAATAGAGACTGTACTGTACACGGACGGGTGATAAGAGCATGGAAATGAGGATAGCCCAAAGCAAGTGCCGGCGGGCATTCATTTCTCTAGGACTAATGTCCAGCCAAGTGGCTTGCAACCACATGCATTGACATCTGTATCACCCAGGTTAATTTTAGGATAAGGATTTAGGTAGCTTTTTACTGCACTTAGGGAACTTAATCCGCCCATTTCCATAATATCCATGGATAGTATTCCCGTACTGTTCCTGAACTTCACCGAGCCAGAATACTACCCAAGCTAGCAACCACTGGGAAGACCTATGTCATATTGGTCTAAGCAGTAATCGAAAGTACGATCAGCTAGCAGAGAGTCCGAGGACACTCCACCATTCTGAGCTTCTGAGCTTAAAACCCTATGTTGACACTTCTAATAGCAGTAAAACCCTATGTTGACACTTCTAGAAGCAATAATACCAAATGTTGACACTTCTAGAAGCAGTAAAACCCTATGTCGACACTTCTAGAAACAGTAAAACCCAAATGTTGACACTTCTAGAAGCAGTAAAACCCAAACGTTGACATTTCTAGAAACAGTAAAACCCAAATGTTGACACTTCTAGAAGCAGTAAAACCCAAATGTTGACACTTCTAGAAGCAGTAAAACCCAAAGGCCCCTATGTTGTTTCCGTGGTGATTGGGCCCAGCTTTATACTATTGTCCATCAAAATGAATTAGAATTTCAAATAGTTCTCTTGGGCCCTTGCAAACTGATGTATTTTGAAAATAGGTCATACATTCAGGTTAGAATGAGGTCTATTTCACCTGTACTCCATAAAAAATTGTCAAAACTAAATTACTAGAGATAATTTACTCAATTTTACACAGAATGCCATTATGTAATATTGACTTATGAAATAACGTGTATTTTTCTGATAGGGATTTTGTATGTGAGAAGAGTCATAAATCTATTCTTCCAGTAGAAACACAACGAAGTTTGAGTTCATACTGAGCAAGTAATTTTCGGTAATGTGCACAAAATGTGCATGTTTCAGTAATGTGCATTATTACAAAGTCATCGAAAAACTATTTGAAACAAGCGCAGAGCATTTACGTAAAGTATTGAATGGTACTAGCTCGCATATGTTTGCATATACATCTCACAAAGCCAGTCGCTAATAACTTACATATTTAAGTATTTATAGATGCTTATACATAAAATAGTTTTGAAGTTGATTTAATTATATGCATAACATACGTTTTCAGCTAACATTAACATATAAACACATGCCTTTTATTGAAGCAAGGAAGTGCTCATATTCGTATGCATGCCTATTTGATAAGATAGTTTTAATGAAGCTCCGACGTGCTCACATATGTTTGTGTGCATATCTATGTGAGCATATGCTTTAAAATGAAGCTCCGAAGTGCTCACATATGTTTGGCGCATATCTATGTGAGCATATGCTTTAAAATAAAGCGCCGAAGTGCTCACATATGTTTGTGCACATATCTAAATGAGCACATACTTTAAAATGAAGCTCCGAAGTGCTCACATGTTTGTGCACATATCTAAGTGAGCACATACTTTAAAATGAAGCTCCGAAGTGCTCACATGTTTGTGCACATATCTATGTGAGCACATACTTTAAAATGAAGTTCCGAAGTGCTCACATGTTTGTGCACATATCTATGTGAGCACATACTTTAAAATGAAATTCCGAAGTGCTCACATGTTTGTGCACATATCTATGTGAGCACATACTTTAAAATGAAGTTCCGAAGTGCTCACATATGTTTGTGCACATATCTATGTGAGCACATACTTTAAAATGAAATTCCGAAGTGCTCACATATGTTTGTGTGCATATCTATGTGAGCGTATATTTTAAAATGAAGCTCCGAAGTGCTCACATATGTTTGTGTGCATATCTATGTGAGTATATATTTAAAATGAAGCTTCGAATTACTCACATATGTTTGTGCACATATCTATGTGAGCACATACTTTAAAATGAAGATCCGAAGTGCTCACATATGTTTGTGCCCATATCTATGTGAGCATATACTTTAAAATGAAGCTTCGAATTGCTCACATATGTTTGTGCACATATCTATGTGAGCATATACTTTAAAATGAAGCTCCGAAGTGCTCACATATGTTTGTGTGCATATCTATGTGGGCATATACTTTAAAATGATGCTCCGAAGTGCTCACATATCAATAACACAAACAAGTGTGTATTAAGTGCATTAATGCATTAGGTGCATTAAGTGCCATATGAGATATTGCAAACTAATCTATCAAGCAAAACATGCGCACAGTATCATTGAATGGTACTCGCTCACATATATTTATATTGGTATATATTTATATACCAACCCATTTACATACATTTCTCGAAACTAATCGCTTGCATACTTAAGCAAACTTAAACATTTCTTAAAACTTCTGCCTCATAAAATTATAAACACAGTTTTGAAAGTGATTTAATTGTATGCATAACATTGAAGTGTACGTTTACGTTTTGTATGAATAAATGCAGTGATACACATAAATGGGTATTTGGCTAGTTATTTTTGTACAGATTTTTGAGATGTACATGTTTATTACTAAAAAATTACCCGTTCAGTAATAGACACTGCTTACCAAAGAGCTGGAAGCTCTTTGGATTCCAGCTATGTATAAGTGCTTTTGTGTATTAGTGCATAGCGCTAGCTAGCAAGTATGCAAAAACGTTTAAGAAAACATAAACTTATTTTGCGTCAATAGTAATAACGGGGAAAAAATTGACGTCGTGAAGTCAAAATTATGAACAATTAGAGTTAGATTAGTTAGGTAGATTTAAGGGATTTAGATGTGTGAGAATTTTAAGCTAAACCAAATATCTTCTAATTAGCCCTTTTACTACTAATAAAACTAAATAATGAAATACTTATATACATGTTAATTATAGAAAAGCAAAGGTAAATATTAAACCTACGGCAAGCCGTAACAGAAGCTCGCCTGATCAAAGGGGACCGTGTACACATTTTTTGGTGGAACAATAATGGAAATACATTTATTTTGATTAGTAAATTGTTATTTAAATTAGTTCAATATTAATCTATTTTGATTTAAGTAGATTAATAATGACTATTAAAATCAACAGAAAATCAAAATAGATTAATATTGACTATTAAAATCAAAATAGATTAATATTGACTATTAAAATCAAAATAGATTAATATTGACTATTAAAATCAAAATAGATTAATATTGACTATTAAAATCAACAGAAAATCAAAATAGATTATTATTGACTATTAAAATCAACAGAAAATCAAAATAGATTAATATTGACTATTAAAATCAACATAAAATCAAAATAGATTATTATTGACTATTAAAATCAACAGAAAATCAAAATAGATTAATATTGCCTATTAAAATCAACATAAAATCAAAATAGATTAATATTGACTATTAAAATCAACATAAAATCAAAATAGATTAATATTGACTATTAAAATCAACAAAAAATCAACATAGATTAATATTGACTGTGAAAATCAACAGAAAATCAAAATAGATTGATATTGACTATTAAAATAAACAAAAAAATCAAAATTGACTAATACTGAGTATCAAAATAAATAAAAAAATAAAGTTGATTAATATTAAGTATCAAAATCAAAAGAAATTCACAATCGGTTAATATTGACTATCATAATGAAAAGCAATTCGAAAAATGTAAATTTGACTATCAATTTGAATATAAACGCAAAATAGATTTATTTCCGTCCTATAATAGGTATTTTCCGGTTTTATTTACTTTATTATTAAATCTTAAATTAGGTCGAAGCGGCATTTAATATTTTGTACTATCCCGCTAACAATCCATAGGAAGCACAATTGAACTTTTAATGTCCATTTAATGCCACATTTTCATTTTGACTATCAAAATGAAGACAAAGTGAGCGCGCGGCATCTCAGCAACCTATGGACCAATGTGATTTATTTTCAATAGGCTTTGTCACAGGTCCATAGGCAATGTTTTTGCCAAGTTTAGTTGAAATCCATCAATGTCTTCAAAAGTTATCGTGTAAACGGACGGACGGACGGACTGTGCGATTCTATAAGCTGCCTTATCAGGCGAGCTAATCATAGAGAAGGATTTTTATCCAGTTAAATCACTCGCAACACGAATTGTATACACCTTTTAATGGTGTTTCATCAGTAATACATAGTGTATGTGTGGTAGACCAGAAGAGCAGGGGTGCCAGTAGCGCTAATGGCTAGTCCACAGGAGCACGGCTCTTGGGGCTTAGCCATAGGAGCTATCGACTTTAGTCCATGGGAGCAGTACTGATTTATGTATGATTGATATTAGAAATATTATTATTAGTCATTATATAATTAGTCAGTAGGTTAATATTGCATGAAAATACTTTGGACACAGTTAAATTAATAAGTAACATCATTAAATTGACAAGTGAATCAGAGTAAAAGATATTAATCGCAGTGAACATTAAAACAATTAATGTTGCCTACTTGACACTTGGTACTGCAAAATACTTTATTTTTTGCATGCGCATATTCTAGTTCCACAACCATTCTTACATGCAAGTACTGTTTGGACCACTGAAATCCTCCTACCCGGATGAAAACGCGATCCAGAAAATGTGTCTGATGTGGATATACTGAGTGTGTCACAATGGATGACTGACCGAATAAAATTGACTGATTGGTCAGGGCTAAATAAACGAGATCGATACTCTACGGCTTTACTCGATTTTCACTCATTTATTTACAACTAGAGAAAGAATAGTTAATTAAATTACAATTGCAAGTTAGAGTGATAAAAAACTGAATTATCTAATTGCACAAAATACTTCCTATCTCTAGTACTAGAATCAATTGAATTGCACAAAACTGTTGAGCGTCCTTCCTCTAGCAAGTCTGCAGCACAATTAAACAAGAATAAACTCGTTTTCTCTATCTTACGCTAAAAGGAAAGAGACTACCAACAGAGGGCACATAATACTACAAATTAATAATAAAATAAAGCTCCCCAAATGCTACATCCTCCCACCTTCTTTTGGGAATTAATGAACAAAAGAACTAAAATTACAAATTAATTAGAATACAAATATTATTAGTTCCATTCTCCATATCTTCTAGGGCGAATGACCTTCCGTCCAGATTTGGTTCTTCTAAGTTCTGCTTCTTGCACTGCAGAACCGGCTTCATTGACAGATTTCTTCTCCGGCTTGCTTACTGCCTTCATCTTGGCGGAGAGAGAAATGTCTTCGGAGATCTTGGAAATCTCCAGAGGGTACAACCGTTGTAGAGGTCTCGTCAAGACTCCAGCAGCGGTTTTCACCTTGGCCACACGAACATGTCCGTCTTTCGCAGAAATGAGCTCCAGGATCTTCCCCATTGGCCATTCAAAGCGCTTCTTGTTGTCGGCTCCCACAAAGACGACGTCGCCAACCTGAGGGATTCTTGCTCCTTTCTCTTGGGATTTCTGTACCAATAGGCCAAGGTACTCACGTCTGAATCTAGCTTGCAATCCTTGTTTCAATTCTTGAATTTTCTTATAGCTTGATTGCAAGTCACGGGATGTAATCTTGACACCTTCAGGAAAATCCGAACTCTTCAGTCCTCTGGTGAACATGGCTGGGGTCAGAGGGATTAAGTCATCTTCATCCTCCGTGAGGGTAGTCAGCGGCCGATTGTTGATGGTGGATTCCACTGCAGTCAAGCAGGTCCTTAGTTCATCAAACGTTAATTTGGCTCTCCCTAACATCCTCTTCAATAAATCCTTGGTAGAACGGAAGAGACGCTCCCACCAACCCCCCACCAGGCTCCAGAAGGGGGGTTGAACACCCACTGTATCATCTTGAGCTGGGACTCCTCTTCAATCTTTTTCTTGTTCAGCTTCTTGAACAAGTTGACTGTTCCGTGAAAATTAGTACCATTGTCGCTATAGACGACATTGGGTCTTCCGTAAATGTTGATAAAACGTTCCAGGTCCTTCAGAAATGCTTCGGTGCTCAAGGAACTTACAATGTCAAGGTGGATGGATCGATAGACAGCACAGGTGAAGAGCACGACCCATAACTTTTCTCCATTCTTGAGGTACAATGGACCAGCTAAATCCACTCCAGTTGATTGAAAAGCTTCCACTGTTTCAACCCTATTCTTCGGTAGCGGCGCCGACTCCACCTCCAGGTTCTGTGCAGAATATCTTTGGCAAATGGCACAACTTCGAATTACTTTTGCCACTGTCTTCCTCCCCTGTAGAATCCAGTATTTTTCCCTTAGTCGTCCCAAAACGAATTGAGTTCCAGCATGACAGTTAACTACATGTATGAAATGTATCAGCTGCTCAACGATAGGATGATCCTTCGGTAAAACAATAGGACTGCGAAACTCCATGGAATCTGTCTTGTACAGAAGTTTCGAGCTCACACGAAGTAGACCATCTTCTCTAATTTTCACTTTGAGATTCTTAAGGTCTTTTATTCCTTCCGGAAAACTTTCACTTTGGACACAGCGGAGAACATATTTTTCTGCATCTCTTATTTCTTCAATTGAAAGGTAGGTGCTTAGATTTCGTTGCCCTCTAGGTACTTGAACATTATTGCAAGAATCTTCGCATCCATCCCATGACTCGTACATTTTTCAGATAAACTGAAAAGTTGGGCTGGTCCCATACATACTTGGTTGTACTTGCCATGGTTCTTGTTACCTTCCGTTTTTCTGAGTTGACCTCGTCTTCATCCATGATGACATCAGTGACTGGCCAATCTTCTGGTGGTTGCAGCAACCACTCTGGTCCCTCCCACCATCGCGACTCGAGTAACTGACGCGGTGAGCATCCACGCGATGGGAGATCTGCTGGGTTGCAGATTCCAGGCACGTGCCGCCAATCCTCGGGATTTGACAATCCCAAAATTTCTTGCATCCGATTTCCGACGAATGTGCCCCAGTCGTCGTTGCGTTGGATCCAAGATAGGGCTGTAGCAGAGTCACTCCAAAAGTAGCAAGGCACATTTCCCCAGTTCAGTGCAGTTAGCGTAGCATGTGTAAGTCTTGCTCCAATAGTGCATGCTAGCAACTCCAACCGTGGGATTGAGGTTCTCTTCTCCACAACAACACCATTCTTGTCCTTAATTCTCTTCAATGGGGCGATTTGTGCTTTAGCTTGAAGAAATCGTACTGTTGTATTTTCACCTGAGCTACTGCGTAGGTATAGCACAGCAGCGTAGGCATCTTGGCTTGCATCGCAGAAACAGTGAATGGAAAGATTTTTGTCACGAAAAGGATTGATGCATCTCGGAATAGACATCTGCTTGAGACACTCCACCTCCTCGTACCACTTTAAAAATTTTCTTGCCATTTCTTCCTGCAGCTCTTCATCCCAGTCAACATCCGCAGCCCAAGCTTCTTGTAATATTAACGTCGGTTTAATAAGCGCTGGTGCTGTAAAACCAATCGGGTCAAATATTTTATGAGTAGTTGACAGGATCTTACGTTTTGTGACCGTCTCTGGAATTTCAGCTAGTGAGAGATCACATCCTAGAGAGTCACTTGTTTTGTTCCAAGTTAATCCGAGAACCGACGAGAACGAATTTTCACCGCTCTGACCATTGGGAAAATTGGCAGGGGCATACTCCCACTGTCGCAGTTCCATCTTTGCTTTAGCCAGTAGTCGTGTAGAAATTTCTCGGAACTCTTCATATTCTTGAAGATTGTGGACAGAGGCCACACAGTTGTCCACGTAGAGGGACTTGAGGAGTTTTCCGGCGACAGGAAGTGCTTCTCCTTTTGTGTTGGTGAGATGATGTTCCAAGACAGCTGCCAACAAGTATGGACTGCAGTTGACTCCAAACACCACTCTTTTATGCCGGAAGATCTTGACCAATTTCTTGTCGTAATTCTCCCACCACAGGAACCTTAAATAATCTTGATCCACTTTGTCCACATCAATCATCTGAAAAGCTTTTCGGATATCTGAAATAACTCCAATCTTGTTTTCCCGAAAGCGTAGTAAGACTGATGGGATAAGTTCCATGAGGTTTGGACCCTTTTCTAGGCTTTCGTTCAGTGATGGGCTTCTATTTGTCTTGCATGATGCATCAAAGACAGGACGAACGGGAGTTGTAAGGCTGTTTGGCTTGAACACAGGTCGGTGAGGGAGATAATGGCATGGCTTCTCAATTTCATCTCCATGCACAGGCTCAATAAAACCCTCATTAATCCAACTTTCAAAGATAGAGTTGTATGTGTTAAATTGTCCTTGGCCTTGCAATTTCCTGGTGGCCGCCATCAGTCGACTTTCGGCGATTGCTTTATTATTCGGAATTTGCGGCTCCTTGTTCATCCAAGGCAATTTAAAACAATACCTTCCTTCCTGAGATCTTGTCACTGTTTGCAGAAAATGTTTCTTCGTTTCTTCTTCCTGCTCTTTCTTACTTTTCATCTCAGAAGGATCTTGAATTCCCAAACGCTCCAAATCCCATAATTCTGAAACTTCCGCCTGCTGCACATGCATCGTAGTTACCGCCATCGCAAAATTACTATCCATTAATTTTCCTGACAAGGTCCAGCCGAATTTTGTTTCCAATTCGATGAGACCATTCTGTAATTCGTACCTCTTGCCAGTCAGTATCTGTCCGTAGTAGTCGGATCCGATGAGTAACTCTATGACGGGACTTTCGGGTCTTATATCTGGAACCCATATCTTCTTTCTTCGAAGTTCATCCATCCACGGCCCAGTTGTCATTCTAGGTATACTTCCGCAGATCTTGCGTTGATCTAGTACTTCGAAGTCTCCAGCTCCTTCTCCATTTTCACTGTCAATGTGCACCATGTATTTGTTGTGCTCCTTTATCTCGCTAGATCCGCCGAATAAGTAGTGACAGAGCTTGACCCTTTCTGTAGGAGGCAGCCTTAAATCCTCTGCAGTTTTCTGTAGAATGTAGGATTTCTGTGCTCCCGGGTCACAAAGTGCTCTCACTGATTTCTGACGGCCTTGATTCACTACGAGGACATTCAGGGTTTGGATGGACATGGACTGGACATTGGACGTGTCGTGTGTTGAGCTCGGAGGGGCGGATTCCTTCTTCACCTCAGGTTTCTGGTGAACCTGAGGACACATCAAAGTAGGGTGCCTCTTCTTGCATACAATGCATTTTACAAAGGCCTTGCACCTTTTGCTTCCATGTCCAGTCCTTAGGCACAGATAGCATGCATTCTTTTCTTTAATCTTGTTGTTCTTCGCATCCAACGTCATTTCAGGTGCTTTACCGCAGTCTTTGCTTTCATGGGGCTTGTCACAAAAAATACAGGAGGCGGAGTGACCTGCAAAGAGCCCGGCTGCCGTTGGAATTGAACTTTCACTATTTCTTTTTGCTTCCTTAGTCATGACAGTTTTCTTAGCCTTAGATTCCTTCACATCCATGTCTTGAAAACCAGTTTGTGCTAGTTCGATTTGTTGCTCACTTTGAACTTCGGCCTTAATAAACTGCATCAGAAAATCAAGACTAGATCTTGGAGGATTTTCTTGCTTCCCATCCTTCTTGGAGAGGGAACTTCTCTGCCATGCACGTAATAATTCTTCCGGAAGACTTGATTCAACAAACGGGAACAACCAAGTGGAAGGGTCTGCAGTCGCTGAATTTAGTGATGATAACGCACGGAGATGGGACTCCAACTTTAAGTACATCTGAAATAAAGAAATCTTGTCCTTTGCAGTGACATTAGTAATAACTAATTTCAATAACTCACGAATGTAGACCTGCACCAACAAACTTTCCCGTCCGAATCGTTCCTTAAGGGCTTCTACCGCTTTCGGATAATTTTCACCAGTCTGAGGGTAACTATTAACGACATCAAATGCCTCAGAACCTGGCTGCATTGACTGGACGAGATACTGAAACTTGTCTGTGGCATGTAGCGTATCATCTTCATCTATTTTCTGGAATTGTGACCAGAACCCAAGCCACGACTTCAAATCACAATTAAACTTCCGTAACTCAATCTTCGGTAATTTGAAGTTCCTTTTCTTTTCTTGTCCCGATGCCGACGTTGCACTAGTATACTCACTTCCGGTTGGAGATGAGCGACCGGCTCGGGCGTTGAACAGTCGGTTTATCGTCAATTTTGCCATCCGGATCTTGTCTCTGTACTCCTCAGTTGACACGTATTCTTGTTCTATTTGTTCTACTGAGCAGTTTTCATCCAACATGGCATCAAGAATTTTCTGATCCACTTCTGCTATCCTCTCAAGTAGGTCATCTAATTTTTCTAGCTTCCCTTGCAGCGACAACAGAGAGGGTTGATCAGCAGCCAATTCCGCATCGACGTCATTGACAGTCTTCGTTACAGATGTGCGAATCGGCGTCCTGGATAATCTCAGTCGGTCCATGGTGTGCTACTTACTGATGACCAACAGACCCGAAAAAATCCTTGAAATAAATAATAATTTTTATTATTATTGGCGAACGGTATCACCTGGATTAGTTCCCAACAAGGCCGGGAACACGGCGCAAGATGCTTTGGTCAATTGGCTTGACTCCAGCCTTCACAATCCAGGGACGAATGACGGTTGACAGGAAGCAGTCCACTTCCTTCAAAAATGTGACACGAAAAATATCCACAGCAGATCACGTCGGGGTCACCAAAATATGTTTGGACCACTGAAATCCTCCTACCCGGATGAAAACGCGATCCAGAAAATGTGTCTGATGTGGATATACTGAGTGGATGACTGACCGAATAAAATTGACTGATTGGTCAGGGCTAAATAAACGAGATCGATACTCTACGGCTTTACTCGATTTTCACTCATTTATTTACAACTAGAGAAAGAATAGTTAATTAAATTACAATTGCAAGTTAGAGTGATAAAAAACTGAATTATCTAATTGCACAAAATACTTCCTATCTCTAGTACTAGAATCAATTGAATTGCACAAAACTGTTGAGCGTCCTTCCTCTAGCAAGTCTGCAGCACAATTAAACAAGAATAAACTCGTTTTCTCTATCTTACGCTAAAAGGAAAGAGACTACCAACAGAGGGCACATAATACTACAAATTAATAATAAAATAAAGCTCCCCAAATGCTACATCCTCCCACCTTCTTTTGGGAATTAATGAACAAAAGAACTAAAATTACAAATTAATTAGAATACAAATATTATTAGTTCCATTCTCCATATCTTCTAGGGCGAATGACCTTCCGTCCAGATTTGGTTCTTCTAAGTTCTGCTTCTTGCACTGCAGAACCGGCTTCATTGACAGATTTCTTCTCCGGCTTGCTTACTGCCTTCATCTTGGCGGAGAGAGAAATGTCTTCGGAGATCTTGGAAATCTCCAGAGGGTACAACCGTTGTAGAGGTCTCGTCAAGACTCCAGCAGCGGTTTTCACCTTGGCCACACGAACATGTCCGTCTTTCGCAGAAATGAGCTCCAGGATCTTCCCCATTGGCCATTCAAAGCGCTTCTTGTTGTCGGCTCCCACAAAGACGACGTCGCCAACCTGAGGGATTCTTGCTCCTTTCTCTTGGGATTTCTGTACCAATAGGCCAAGGTACTCACGTCTGAATCTAGCTTGCAATCCTTGTTTCAATTCTTGAATTTTCTTATAGCTTGATTGCAAGTCACGGGATGTAATCTTGACACCTTCAGGAAAATCCGAACTCTTCAGTCCTCTGGTGAACATGGCTGGGGTCAGAGGGATTAAGTCATCTTCATCCTCCGTGAGGGTAGTCAGCGGCCGATTGTTGATGGTGGATTCCACTGCAGTCAAGCAGGTCCTTAGTTCATCAAACGTTAATTTGGCTCTCCCTAACATCCTCTTCAATAAATCCTTGGTAGAACGGAAGAGACGCTCCCACCAACCCCCCACCAGGCTCCAGAAGGGGGGTTGAACACCCACTGTATCATCTTGAGCTGGGACTCCTCTTCAATCTTTTTCTTGTTCAGCTTCTTGAACAAGTTGACTGTTCCGTGAAAATTAGTACCATTGTCGCTATAGACGACATTGGGTCTTCCGTAAATGTTGATAAAACGTTCCAGGTCCTTCAGAAATGCTTCGGTGCTCAAGGAACTTACAATGTCAAGGTGGATGGATCGATAGACAGCACAGGTGAAGAGCACGACCCATAACTTTTCTCCATTCTTGAGGTACAATGGACCAGCTAAATCCACTCCAGTTGATTGAAAAGCTTCCACTGTTTCAACCCTATTCTTCGGTAGCGGCGCCGACTCCACCTCCAGGTTCTGTGCAGAATATCTTTGGCAAATGGCACAACTTCGAATTACTTTTGCCACTGTCTTCCTCCCCTGTAGAATCCAGTATTTTTCCCTTAGTCGTCCCAAAACGAATTGAGTTCCAGCATGACAGTTAACTACATGTATGAAATGTATCAGCTGCTCAACGATAGGATGATCCTTCGGTAAAACAATAGGACTGCGAAACTCCATGGAATCTGTCTTGTACAGAAGTTTCGAGCTCACACGAAGTAGACCATCTTCTCTAATTTTCACTTTGAGATTCTTAAGGTCTTTTATTCCTTCCGGAAAACTTTCACTTTGGACACAGCGGAGAACATATTTTTCTGCATCTCTTATTTCTTCAATTGAAAGGTAGGTGCTTAGATTTCGTTGCCCTCTAGGTACTTGAACATTATTGCAAGAATCTTCGCATCCATCCCATGACTCGTACATTTTTCAGATAAACTGAAAAGTTGGGCTGGTCCCATACATACTTGGTTGTACTTGCCATGGTTCTTGTTACCTTCCGTTTTTCTGAGTTGACCTCGTCTTCATCCATGATGACATCAGTGACTGGCCAATCTTCTGGTGGTTGCAGCAACCACTCTGGTCCCTCCCACCATCGCGACTCGAGTAACTGACGCGGTGAGCATCCACGCGATGGGAGATCTGCTGGGTTGCAGATTCCAGGCACGTGCCGCCAATCCTCGGGATTTGACAATCCCAAAATTTCTTGCATCCGATTTCCGACGAATGTGCCCCAGTCGTCGTTGCGTTGGATCCAAGATAGGGCTGTAGCAGAGTCACTCCAAAAGTAGCAAGGCACATTTCCCCAGTTCAGTGCAGTTAGCGTAGCATGTGTAAGTCTTGCTCCAATAGTGCATGCTAGCAACTCCAACCGTGGGATTGAGGTTCTCTTCTCCACAACAACACCATTCTTGTCCTTAATTCTCTTCAATGGGGCGATTTGTGCTTTAGCTTGAAGAAATCGTACTGTTGTATTTTCACCTGAGCTACTGCGTAGGTATAGCACAGCAGCGTAGGCATCTTGGCTTGCATCGCAGAAACAGTGAATGGAAAGATTTTTGTCACGAAAAGGATTGATGCATCTCGGAATAGACATCTGCTTGAGACACTCCACCTCCTCGTACCACTTTAAAAATTTTCTTGCCATTTCTTCCTGCAGCTCTTCATCCCAGTCAACATCCGCAGCCCAAGCTTCTTGTAATATTAACGTCGGTTTAATAAGCGCTGGTGCTGTAAAACCAATCGGGTCAAATATTTTATGAGTAGTTGACAGGATCTTACGTTTTGTGACCGTCTCTGGAATTTCAGCTAGTGAGAGATCACATCCTAGAGAGTCACTTGTTTTGTTCCAAGTTAATCCGAGAACCGACGAGAACGAATTTTCACCGCTCTGACCATTGGGAAAATTGGCAGGGGCATACTCCCACTGTCGCAGTTCCATCTTTGCTTTAGCCAGTAGTCGTGTAGAAATTTCTCGGAACTCTTCATATTCTTGAAGATTGTGGACAGAGGCCACACAGTTGTCCACGTAGAGGGACTTGAGGAGTTTTCCGGCGACAGGAAGTGCTTCTCCTTTTGTGTTGGTGAGATGATGTTCCAAGACAGCTGCCAACAAGTATGGACTGCAGTTGACTCCAAACACCACTCTTTTATGCCGGAAGATCTTGACCAATTTCTTGTCGTAATTCTCCCACCACAGGAACCTTAAATAATCTTGATCCACTTTGTCCACATCAATCATCTGAAAAGCTTTTCGGATATCTGAAATAACTCCAATCTTGTTTTCCCGAAAGCGTAGTAAGACTGATGGGATAAGTTCCATGAGGTTTGGACCCTTTTCTAGGCTTTCGTTCAGTGATGGGCTTCTATTTGTCTTGCATGATGCATCAAAGACAGGACGAACGGGAGTTGTAAGGCTGTTTGGCTTGAACACAGGTCGGTGAGGGAGATAATGGCATGGCTTCTCAATTTCATCTCCATGCACAGGCTCAATAAAACCCTCATTAATCCAACTTTCAAAGATAGAGTTGTATGTGTTAAATTGTCCTTGGCCTTGCAATTTCCTGGTGGCCGCCATCAGTCGACTTTCGGCGATTGCTTTATTATTCGGAATTTGCGGCTCCTTGTTCATCCAAGGCAATTTAAAACAATACCTTCCTTCCTGAGATCTTGTCACTGTTTGCAGAAAATGTTTCTTCGTTTCTTCTTCCTGCTCTTTCTTACTTTTCATCTCAGAAGGATCTTGAATTCCCAAACGCTCCAAATCCCATAATTCTGAAACTTCCGCCTGCTGCACATGCATCGTAGTTACCGCCATCGCAAAATTACTATCCATTAATTTTCCTGACAAGGTCCAGCCGAATTTTGTTTCCAATTCGATGAGACCATTCTGTAATTCGTACCTCTTGCCAGTCAGTATCTGTCCGTAGTAGTCGGATCCGATGAGTAACTCTATGACGGGACTTTCGGGTCTTATATCTGGAACCCATATCTTCTTTCTTCGAAGTTCATCCATCCACGGCCCAGTTGTCATTCTAGGTATACTTCCGCAGATCTTGCGTTGATCTAGTACTTCGAAGTCTCCAGCTCCTTCTCCATTTTCACTGTCAATGTGCACCATGTATTTGTTGTGCTCCTTTATCTCGCTAGATCCGCCGAATAAGTAGTGACAGAGCTTGACCCTTTCTGTAGGAGGCAGCCTTAAATCCTCTGCAGTTTTCTGTAGAATGTAGGATTTCTGTGCTCCCGGGTCACAAAGTGCTCTCACTGATTTCTGACGGCCTTGATTCACTACGAGGACATTCAGGGTTTGGATGGACATGGACTGGACATTGGACGTGTCGTGTGTTGAGCTCGGAGGGGCGGATTCCTTCTTCACCTCAGGTTTCTGGTGAACCTGAGGACACATCAAAGTAGGGTGCCTCTTCTTGCATACAATGCATTTTACAAAGGCCTTGCACCTTTTGCTTCCATGTCCAGTCCTTAGGCACAGATAGCATGCATTCTTTTCTTTAATCTTGTTGTTCTTCGCATCCAACGTCATTTCAGGTGCTTTACCGCAGTCTTTGCTTTCATGGGGCTTGTCACAAAAAATACAGGAGGCGGAGTGACCTGCAAAGAGCCCGGCTGCCGTTGGAATTGAACTTTCACTATTTCTTTTTGCTTCCTTAGTCATGACAGTTTTCTTAGCCTTAGATTCCTTCACATCCATGTCTTGAAAACCAGTTTGTGCTAGTTCGATTTGTTGCTCACTTTGAACTTCGGCCTTAATAAACTGCATCAGAAAATCAAGACTAGATCTTGGAGGATTTTCTTGCTTCCCATCCTTCTTGGAGAGGGAACTTCTCTGCCATGCACGTAATAATTCTTCCGGAAGACTTGATTCAACAAACGGGAACAACCAAGTGGAAGGGTCTGCAGTCGCTGAATTTAGTGATGATAACGCACGGAGATGGGACTCCAACTTTAAGTACATCTGAAATAAAGAAATCTTGTCCTTTGCAGTGACATTAGTAATAACTAATTTCAATAACTCACGAATGTAGACCTGCACCAACAAACTTTCCCGTCCGAATCGTTCCTTAAGGGCTTCTACCGCTTTCGGATAATTTTCACCAGTCTGAGGGTAACTATTAACGACATCAAATGCCTCAGAACCTGGCTGCATTGACTGGACGAGATACTGAAACTTGTCTGTGGCATGTAGCGTATCATCTTCATCTATTTTCTGGAATTGTGACCAGAACCCAAGCCACGACTTCAAATCACAATTAAACTTCCGTAACTCAATCTTCGGTAATTTGAAGTTCCTTTTCTTTTCTTGTCCCGATGCCGACGTTGCACTAGTATACTCACTTCCGGTTGGAGATGAGCGACCGGCTCGGGCGTTGAACAGTCGGTTTATCGTCAATTTTGCCATCCGGATCTTGTCTCTGTACTCCTCAGTTGACACGTATTCTTGTTCTATTTGTTCTACTGAGCAGTTTTCATCCAACATGGCATCAAGAATTTTCTGATCCACTTCTGCTATCCTCTCAAGTAGGTCATCTAATTTTTCTAGCTTCCCTTGCAGCGACAACAGAGAGGGTTGATCAGCAGCCAATTCCGCATCGACGTCATTGACAGTCTTCGTTACAGATGTGCGAATCGGCGTCCTGGATAATCTCAGTCGGTCCATGGTGTGCTACTTACTGATGACCAACAGACCCGAAAAAATCCTTGAAATAAATAATAATTTTTATTATTATTGGCGAACGGTATCACCTGGATTAGTTCCCAACAAGGCCGGGAACACGGCGCAAGATGCTTTGGTCAATTGGCTTGACTCCAGCCTTCACAATCCAGGGACGAATGACGGTTGACAGGAAGCAGTCCACTTCCTTCAAAAATGTGACACGAAAAATATCCACAGCAGATCACGTCGGGGTCACCAAAATATGTTTGGACCACTGAAATCCTCCTACCCGGATGAAAACGCGATCCAGAAAATGTGTCTGATGTGGATATACTGAGTGTGTCACAATGGATGACTGACCGAATAAAATTGACTGATTGGTCAGGGCTAAATAAACGAGATCGATACTCTACGGCTTTACTCGATTTTCACTCATTTATTTACAACTAGAGAAAGAATAGTTAATTAAATTACAATTGCAAGTTAGAGTGATAAAAAACTGAATTATCTAATTGCACAAAATACTTCCTATCTCTAGTACTAGAATCAATTGAATTGCACAAAACTGTTGAGCGTCCTTCCTCTAGCAAGTCTGCAGCACAATTAAACAAGAATAAACTCGTTTTCTCTATCTTACGCTAAAAGGAAAGAGACTACCAACAGAGGGCACATAATACTACAAATTAATAATAAAATAAAGCTCCCCAAATGCTACAAGTACTTTACAAGTATTTTAATGTACATTGCAACTAATTCATGACATGCGGTATTCTGTATTCTCAAATCTATGGGTATGAGATGACACTGTCGTAGCCTAGTCTGTCACGGTGAAACTCCATTTCCTCTCAAAGGCTACGACACATGTACCCAAACAAAATTAACAGGTCTTTTGTTATAGGTCTAATTAATTAGTGGCTAAATCGAGAATGAATAGGCCTAATTTTTGTGTCGCTCCTACTTTGCGTCTTTTCATTAGAAGGACAATGGATTATGCATGTGGTACATGATCTTATGTGTTAGTTTATCTTCAACTAGGACTAGGGGTACAGTTGTACCTACCACGTTTTAATATAATATGAGTGAATAATACGTAGTGATCAGTAATAATCATAATAATCAGTACTATGTGCTCTGCCCCAAGTTCTCGTTGAAGATAATCTTATTTTATAATGTAAACCAAATGATCCAATTTAATTTAATTAATAGACAAAATGTAGGAGTGTTAAAGAAAGATAAAAATATAAATCACTAATCACACTGCACTAGCTGTACCTAATCACAGAAAGAAAACTAATTACATACAAAATCTGTCGTTTTTGGGATTTTTGGACCCATTATAGGAAAAAAAGTATGATTTCAAATTGCTTTTGAATTTATTATGAATTGAAATTGTTATTGAACTGAAATGGACAATTGCACAGGAGAAAACATAACTGACTAATTGTGATACTTACGGTTCTAGATAATTCTCCTCAGCACTATGTTTCAGCACTAAATATATGTTAAAGGTATGGAGTGTAAATGACTCACAAACCAGATGAGTTTTCGAACTACATAATCAAACTGAAAAAACAACAACTTATTTATAAATAATATAACTTAATCATAACAATATACTGCACTGCACATGAGTACTTATTATACTACTATGGGTAAAAGCTAACGATATCACCTCTCTTTTCAGGCAAGTTTTAAAATTATGAATTGATATGCCTTAAACTTCCTCTGGCACTTCTGAATTTTCTGGCATTGCTTCATCCTCCCCTTCATCGGAGACAACTTCATCAGCATCTTCAAATCTCAACCGTTCAATTGCGTTAATTATTGAGTCCCCTAGAGTAGTTCTTTTCTTGAGTAAATGTTCATTGTAACGGCCAAATCCCAAAAACCATATTACAGAGGTTATATGCGAACAACATCCCACAACCCTTGCTCCGACTTGACACAGACAATAATAGGAATAGATCCCAGCTTCGCTATTTGTATTTGGCAAATAGCTGATCCACAACTGATGGGTTTTACGTTTCGATCCAAATCGACTTTCGATTTTTGCACGTATTAAGCACTGACTTTCTTGGTGATTGTATATCGCATAACTAGAATCCTCATGCAAATGGCGACTTGTATACAGTGATGCCATGCTAATTTGATAACAACCAAGGGTTATGTTGACCAAATGCTCTTCTGACAGAACTGGAAAGTTTTGAATGTCGTTTTTTGTCACTTTGATCCACATAGCAGTTTTCCTTATCAATCCAGTTTCTTCTACTTCTTTTTTTAGTAAATTATCCTGTGCCAACTTTTGAAGTGCCAGCTCTGCTTATCTTGCGTGATCTTGTGTCTCAGTAAATAAAGGGGGTGAATACGCGTTAATAATGGCACAAGCAATTCTAAAATAAGAATTTAGTTTAGGTATACTACTAGCCGCTACCACAGAACCAAAAAGGTGGAATATATTTTTTACTCTGCCATTTGCACTCTCTACAATCCAGCGGATCATCGTTATGATGCGAGATTCGTTGGCTTCTTGCACGGAGAATTGTTTTTCTTTACGGTTTAGTAAGTGGGGCATATGCATCAAGTATCCCCTTTCTTCCGATTTTGCAATGACATCGCGAAACCCTCTGTCAGCTATAACATGATAGCCTCTTTTAAAATAGGTTGCAAATCCATCAGGTTTGTCTATCATGTAACTAAATATTTTTGCATCATTGTTATTGCCATCAGCATAAAACATGCCTTCGGTCTCTAATATGTAGCCATCGGTTAACACAATCATCATAGGCTTCAGAAGATTCCTGTTCTTATGTAAGCTAAATGTCAATTTTTGCATCTGAAAATCTGATGGCTTCTGAATATAAATGTATGTACCATCGATGACTACAATTAAGCAATCATCTTTAGCTTGTAGTATAGTAGGTTCTCAGAAAACTTTGTTTGATGATTCTTATCTTCCTCCCTGGAAAGATGGGAGTATCCGAGAAACTTTGAAGTGAAAGATTTCTCTAGTGCCACTCGAACAGATTCTAAGGTAGTGCTTATCTTGGATTGATCCTTGATTTTGAAAAGTATACAAAGTATTTCTTGTGACAAGTTCAGCCTGAGTTTGATAAGAAACATGCCCAGTGCGTTTCTAGATGACCTGTTACAACTATTTTTTATGTAGGGCTTGCAGTACTTGTATAAGTCGTCAACGTTTTGTCGTTTCAACCCTGTGAGCTTTTCATAGCCGTTTTCGGTTAAATCAGACTGAATATCGAAATCCACCATTGGATAATACAATGCATCTTCACATACTTTGCTTAAAGATGTAATGAAGTCTTTAATTTCTTCACTTGAGAGTAGGATGCCTCTTTTGCTTGCAATTATTTGTGCTAAAGCTTCATCATTGAATACTTTTCGGTCTTGATCCAAATGGATTTTACAGCATCTATTATTAAAGGGAACTACAATTTGCTTTTTGATCCAGAGATTCATTATTGCAGACTTAGGAATTCTGCATCTTGTACCACCCCCTTCTTGACGTTTACATACGAAACAGCAACGCATAGTCGAAATACAGGTACTTACATCCAGTTTCATTTTAGGTTTTCCCAAAGGTACACGAATTGATCCTGCTACGCTAATAGAAGACATGCTGCATTGGCTCGATTCTGCTACACTTAATGAAGACATGCTGTATTGGCTCGATTCTGTTACACTTAATGAAACCATGCTAGTTTGACTCAACCCTGGAACGCTGACAGCAGAAAAGTTAGAAGACGCAGACTCCAATTGAGAATTATCGGACATTTCATAATCATTCTCAATAAAATCTTGAGGATTTGATTCAAATTCAGAGTACGATGATTGTGTTGAAGTATTCTTTTTGAGCCTTTGAGGACGGTTCACTTTTCGAATTAAGTGCGAACGTTTCATTTGGACATGAGAATGGCACCTCGAACATATTAAGTCGTCATGATAGAACATCTTGCCTAATTGTTTTTCATAAGTCAGTATCTCAAACCAAAGCGAACCCGTTCCTAGTTCACGCTTGGGTTCTTTGCTCGATATTCTTCTTAGGCAAACTGTATAGTTATGATTACCATCCATATTGTTTTTCCTAATAATAGGAAAAACGTTTGTTACATTCCTTGCAATTTTTTGGTATAAAAACTAGGTATATTGATAAATAGCAATAATTACAATCCATTTTTATGATAGTTACAAGTAAGTTAGATTGGCCGGAAAACTACCGGACTATAAATCATCATAGTCATAATACAATTAACACAGGATCGTAATTGACATTATCTTACCAAACAATAAAAGTGAAGTCTCACGGAGGATGGTGATAAGCTAGTCCCGAACTTCATATGATTTCGATCTATGGCTCTACCAATCTTTTTGGACATCAAATGAGTACTCAACAAATGATTTCCCCTGAAATCGTATTGATTTTCAAGTGATAGTTTGTTTACATGTTTATGGACAACAACAATACAATACTGTATCATAGATACTAAACAACAGCAATTTCACCAAGAATCATACTTTATGGTATGTCTTTGCTTAGAAAGCAACGTAATGTCAAAAAATCGGCAATTTTTATTTTTTTGGAACCTCAGTGTAAGTAAACTAGAGAGGGCACATTTATGAAATTAAACATACAAGTCGAGATAATATTAGTTTATAGCCCCAGAAAGTTTCATGTTTCTGCGACTTTGCAAAGTTCTCGTTTCTATGCATTATTATTTTAACCTGCACTAGATGTATGCTAAAAATGATAGTATTTGAACCGTTTTATCTCTGGATCCAGAAAGGGCACATTGCTGAAATTCTGGTTTTATGATTATAGTATTGTCTATTTTAAGCACAAAAAATTTCATCTTTCTAAGTTCATGCAAACAGTTTGTAGGGCCCCGGGCCTGTACATCTCACATTCCACATAGTGGCCTTTTGACACTTCTAGAAGCAGTAAATCCAAATTTTGACACTTCTAGAGGCAGTAAAACCCAAATTTTGACACTTCTAGAAGCAGTAAATCCAAATTTTGACACTTCTAGAAGCAGTAAACCCAAATTTTGACACTTCTAGAAGCAGTAAAACCCAAATGTTGACACTTCTAGAAGCAGTAAAACCCAAATGTTGACACTTCTAGAAGCAGTAAAACCCAAATGTTGACACTTCTAGAAGCAGTAAAACCCAAATGTTGACACTTCTAGAAGCAGTAAAACCCAAATGTTGACACTTCTAGAAGCAGTAAAACCCAAATGTTGACACTTCTAGAAGCAGTAAAACCCAAATGTTGACACTTCGAGAAGCAGTAAAACCCAAATGTTGACACTTCTAGAAGCAGTAAAACCCAAATGTTGACACTTCTAGAAGCAGTAAAACCCAAATGTTGACACTTCTAGAAGAAGTAAAACCCAAATTTTGACACTTCTAGAAGCAGTAAAACCCAAATTTTGACACTTCTAGAAGCAGTAAAACCCAAATTTTGACACTTCTAGAAGCAGTAAAACCCAAATGTTGACAATATAATTACACACAATACTGGTTTCTTTAGTGATTATTTTAGTGTGTTTACTAATATTTTATGCGAATTTGGTAAATTCTATACTATTCTAATTGGGCTATTATTCAATTCGAAAGACTTAGCTTGTTTTCCGGAGTCTTATAGATATCATCTACAATTTTTCAGGTACGAGTTTAAAATTTACTATGTTGACACTTTGATTTACTTAGTTGACACTTTGATTTTACTATGTTGACACTTTGATTTCCTATGTTGACACTTTGATTTCCTATGTTGAAACTTTGATTTCCTGTGTTGACACTTTGACTTCCTGTGTTGACACTTTGATTTCCTATGTTGACACTTTGATTTCCTATGTTGATACCTTGATTTACTATGTTAACACTGATTTTACTATGCTGACATTTGGGTTCCCCATGTTGACTATTTGATTTCGTATGTTGACAATTTGTTTGCCTATGCTGATACTTCGGTTACCTATGTTGACACTTTGGTTACCTATGTTTGCACATGTTATAACATATTGAATCATAAATGGGTTTTTGGTTGTGTTTTTCAAGGGTGTGATTGGAAAATATACAAATTGCAACCATTAATACATTGTGCCCTGTCCGTAGGACGGGCTAACCAGCTAGTTTAATTATAAAATATTGTAACTTCTTTGTTCATGTTGTTTGCAGGCTGCACGAAAGCCATACCCATCAATAAAAGATCCTGCTCTGTTCACCCGATAAGCAAACGGTTCTTTGCCGTGACATTAAGGGACAGGAACAACGCCGCCAACACTGCCGTATATATATGTGCCTTGTCGACAGAGGAGTTGGACCTATACGACAGTCATCTGCCAACCATTATGAATGATAGGATTAAAAGCTACAAATCAGAGCGTGGACCTGGAAATTGTGAATTTTTCATTGACCGGCGGGGAGAATTCCCCACGATGGAATTGGCAAACGAAGTGGCTGCTGCTTGGCAGGTGATTTGTTGATTTTTTTTGAATTATTTACATTTGAAATTGTACCATTAGTAGAGGTGTCAGGGGGGGGGTGGCAACACAACAAATAATAACCTGTGTTGTTTTTAGAGTATTGAGCATGGGCTAAAATTAGACTTCACGCGGCAACAGATGAATTCACGTTGGCAATAAATATATATATAATTACATAGGTCGTGACAGCCTTGGCTTCCATTAAGTACAGAAAAGTGAGGCTAATCAATGGAAAAATTAAGTTTCCCAAGAACCGGATGGCAATCGTAGAGGAAATGAAACGGCAAAACTTGGACTACATTTTACATTTCCCAATGACACAACCCCCCACGTCGAAGTCCTTTTCAATTGTCGGGAATGAAGACGTTCATCGGACACCCGTCTCTTTTGCACCTCCCGAATTGAATCACCATGTCTAGGTTGCCTGTGTCTCTGACACTTTTCGGTACTCTGGCAAGAACGGCAATGCTGGAAGCATAATGGAGTCCCACCACAAAGGGACAGAGATCTATAAACGCTGTGTTGAGGACGGGGAAGCCTGTGTTGAGGAGGTCATTGCATTGTGCCAGAACGACGAGGATGCCACGTACACAGAGGCTCTTGTGCAATTCGTCGATGCTCTTAACATTGTAGTTGGTGCAGACTACAAACGCTACTCTTAACAGTTTCCCGTCCATGTCATCAACAAGGAAATTCTCATCGGCGAAGTCACCAAGCGACCAGAGTTTCCAAGATCTCCTTTGTATGTGGCAACCTTTGACGGGCCTCGCTATCGACATTTTCAACATGAAATAATCTTGACAAATCCTAAAAGTGAACAGAAACTCACTGTATCAGACTATTTACATTTTGACATTGATAATTGTAGTTTATTGACCATGTAGTGATAATTATTAGGATAAAATAACGGATTCATACAAGATTATTCTCATAGCTGTAGGTGTTGTGACACCGTTACAATCATTTTGTTTATTATCAAAATTATTTTCTCATATTTCATACTTCATAATGTTAATCCCAAATAGTCATTTGAAATCTTTAGTCTTTCTTGCTTATGGCAGGTTATGTTTAGTTGACATACGAATATGTGTAATACTTTTTACGTTATTATTTAATAAAACCGTCCATTTCTGTTACATACGTTCATATGCTAGCCCGGGCATTTATATTTGTCTTTGAGAACGTCCTAAACTCTTACTGGTTCTACATCCATGTAGTAAATTCATAAATGGTTCATCGAGGCTTGTAAATAAAGTCTCTGCTTACACATTTAGTTTTCTGTCTCACTCTTCCCATTGTGCAGTTGGGCTCATTTTACACATTCCATTTACTATCCTACAGATAAAAACTTTCCTAAAGATTCTATGCACTTTGTAGACATGTCATTAGCATACGTCGGAATTTTATTTATTTAAAATCGCAAAAATTTTACACGAAAATTTACCAAAAAATGGTAAAAATTTTTCATAAAATTTTACCAAAAAATGGTACAAATTTTTCATAAAATTTTACCAAAAATGCAAAAAATGTTTTATAAAAATTTACCAACATGGCAATAATTTTCTCTAAACAGTTTTTTTTGATTTCGGCAAAAATATTATCTATATAACATATTAAAAATCAAAAGCCAGAAACTCTACCTAAATAATCAGGTGATAAATAAGAACTGCATGTATTATACCATTTCATTATTGTACATTTAATCTTCAATTTTAAAATCCAAACTTACCATCTTAAAATCATACACATTTCAATAATATATAAACTTAATCCAAACTTAACATCTTAAAACATATATATTGCAGTATTAAAATGTAGTCCAAGCTTGCCATCTTAAAATTATATAAATTTTATATTAAAATTTAATCTAAACTTAATATCGAATCTTAACTTCTAAAATTCCAGACCAATTTAAAATCGGATTATAATACGTTAAAATTCAATCCAAACGTAATATTTTCCTTATTATCTTAAATCTTAAATTAAATTTTTAAAGTTGAAATTAAATAAAGTCAACAAAACGGGCAAAATTACACCCATGGCAAAATCATATGGTTAAATAATAAGGTGAGATTTCAACATTTTCCATATTCATGTTTTGTCGCCGTGGACTCAAAAATGCCTTGTGCATACTAAAACATTATAACAAAAATTGGTATAATAGAATAAATTCAATCGACAAGAAATAAAGACGGAAATTGTCAGTTTTACTTTCTGCATATTGCAATTTTTCTTGTAATTCAACTCTAACTACAACGACACTAAAATGTAATGTTTGAAAGCCCCGCTTAACCTTGAATAATCTTGGTCACTGTAGGCTTATTGAAAAGATTATTTATGCAAATGCATTTATTTTATTGTAAGTTTCATTTTGAGAATTTTGAAAAAAATTTTGAACATACAATATTCTGGAAATTGCCAAAATATTTTTTAAAGATTTTTTTATGTCGAAAATTTTATGTAAACTTTTTTAAATAAAAAAATTTTACTAAAACTTTAAATTTTTTTATAACTCAAAAGTGTAAAAAAGTTTACTAACACTTTTATATTTTTGAAATCCTCAGTGCATGATTCGTGTAGATACGAAGTCTCAGAACTCTATGAGAAGGCTATAAAAATTTTACTTAAATAAAATTCCGACGTCTGGTCATTAGGAACATGTCATTGTCTCGAAATGTCTGAAATGATCATTGGGCGACATTCATTAGTACGCCAATTATGTCTCATTATCAATAAAAACTAAAATAACGTGGTCATTCATTGGCACTTTGTAGTAAAACGAGGAACAACAATGAAAATTTGAAAATGGCGCAACTTTGTAGTGGATTAGCACTCAGCAGTGCTGAGTGCTACGGACTAGTAGATACTTCAGTTCTTTTCCGGTTTCATAATCACAATAGTCTATGCTTCGTATATTTTCAACCTGGATCCCACAAAGAGATACTTTTTGTCCAGTGTCACTGGCAAGTTTATCGTTACACTGTCTACCATAGGTGTCGATATATTATTACTATTTCGTCGATTAGAACTTTTTTGGATTCAAAATCCTGTGCCCGACCATTCATAGAAGAAGATTTAACGTTTCCATTTAGTAAGCATCGATTTTTTCATTTTTTAATTTCGTAGCTTGTTGTTAAGCTTATTTTGTTTCATGGATAATTATTGTGTCACTGATATCATCATATGAAGATTGCAAAATTGGATTGCAAAATTTATATTCTCTTGTTATGTATAGGTTACCGTCTTCTCCTGTTACCCATGGATCTGGTAAAAGGATATTGTCAATGATCTTTTTTCTAGTTGCAAGCCCAATTTGATTTAGTTTATTCATATTTAAGGTTCATAACGACAACAACGACGATAACAACAACCAGGACTTGAGACAAAACCCGCTTTTGGCAGTCCCGGTGAGCGATTTTTAATTTTCTACGATTATACATTCCAAGCACGTATAAAGAACTAAATTTCAGAGGGGGCTAAGACTTCCAAATTTAAACTAAATACATTCGCACGTTTGACGAAAATGGTCAATAAATGGCAAACCCTAGATTTTTTGCAAAAAAGATTTCGGGGGGAGGGAGCTCAACCCTTAAAGCTCATCCCTCTATACGTCCTTTATTGTTGTGGGGGATTGTTACGGCAGGGAAGAACTGGCCAATGCACATCCATTAATATTTATTCCTTATCATTTGAAATAAAATTTATGTATTTCGTATCATCCTTTGGAAATTTACTGGGTGATTGAGAGGGAAAGTCGAAGAGGTACACTTTCAAGAAGAATCAAAATTTTATTTGGAAATTTGTATAACGTTTAAAATATTTTTAACGTACCTAAGACTAAGCAACGATAACATAATCGAGATCATAGAGTGGTTGTAGTCGCTAACAGCACTACATTTCAGTTGGCTTCAAATGATTTCGACTAACAAATCGGCTTGTGGACAAAGCATCAAAACGAACAAATCAAAGAAGTTCACAGATCAAGTATTCTTTTTTTGACCCCGTAGGTAATATATAAAGCAATGGACTGCTGCATAAATTCGCAATCTCTTAATAAGTAAAATTTTAGATTGAAATGGAAGCGACATAGGGTATCACCTTAGGACATATCACCTTAACAATCTAAAATTTTACGTACCTTGCCTCACACACTTCCAACATAAGAAAAATAGAACAAACATACTGAGAAGGAATGGTGTATTATTCGATTTATTGGGGTTCGGAACAATTGAAAATGTGTGGAAAAATTACATGACTACAACCGATCCCTAATTCCCCTTGTGGATGTAAGTAAACCTTCGCCAATGACGTCATTGGCAAACGTTTCCCACCCATTTTTTAATTTCCCCATAGGGATATGCAGCGGGTTGCTTCCAACGTGCCCATTAAAACGCACAATAGCGTAGGAGTCCAAAAGTTGCTCGTAGTGATTTAGATCTAAATTATAATGTACCAGTTGGCTATTCAATCAGCGCCCCTTCAGCGAGACACCACGACATTAAAAAGATAGACATGACCGCCTAATGGTTTATGGACGCTGCGGTGGACCGAAACTCGGTTGTTGTGTCCATCTTTTTAATGTCGTGGTGTCTCGCTGAAGGGGCGCTGATTGAATAGCCAACTGGTCCATTGTTAGGTCTAAATGGTTGAGTTTCTTATTACAAGTCTCTAGTGGATGGGCGATCTCATTAAGGAATAATTCAAAGTTATTGTGCTCGATAGATGTCACACCACTGTATTTGACTGTACATGCAAGTTACCTTCAATGCAGTGGTGGAGCATCTATCGAGCGCAACAACGATGATTATTGCTTAGTGAGGTCTCCAGTCCACCAGAGACTCAACCATTTGCATATGTAATTTAAGTCATTACGCTAAAGATATTGGCACAAATACTTAATAATGCCACAACACAACTCGATTTTGCAGTTTCGTTTCCTTTGTTCACAAATGTTTTTATTTTACAATATACATTGAAATTTAATTTTTTAGACTCGATAATGATGTAAACGAACAAAACTTTTAGTCACGTTTCCCTTTCAATTTTCATTGTGCCCTGTCATATCTGAGTTAGATAAGTCAAATTTGCGTTTGCTTCGTGGTTCAGGTTTGTTAGGTGGCAAAGAAGTTTTTAACAAACCTTCTTTGCATTCACATTTCTCTTCGGTGGCGCAGAATGAGCTTTGACACTTAATAACCGACGATCGGTTAAGTGTATTACAATGATATAAACACCATGTAAAAGAGCGAAGATTGATTCGGCGCGAGTTTTGAAGGAAGCAGTAAGATAGATTTTTGCTCCACAAACTTTAATTAAATAATTAAAAAAGTGACAATTAAGTCAAATGGAAAAGGAGGCGGATGTCGGTGTGGCCAACTTGGGGACTCCCCGAAGGTAAGTGACACACCGATTTTTCAGACTCCTCTCAAAAAAGTTAAAAAAACAAGGTTAGGAAGAGAGGACCTCATGGTGCTTCTCTTCCCTGTATATATTATAGCAACAGGAATGTGCGCAAGCGATATTACTTGTGATTTTGCTTGCACACATTCAAACAATATTGCTATTGTGAAAAAATATGCCGAAAATATTATTATTATTTTTATTAATTGTAGTGGTAGTAGTAGCAGTAGTAGTAGCAGTAGTAGTAGTTTTAAGAGAAAAAAATACAGAAATGAGTGGCAAATAAAATATAAACTAACCTTTTCTCTTTTATTTACACCATTCTGTACAAGGAGCGAATGGGAGGAGGAGATGTTGCAAGAGGGCCTCAGCAACCCGGGTGACCAGATGGAGGCGGTCGCAGAGGAGCTGGAAAAGACCCTCTTAAATGGAGAAAATGAAGAGGAGGAGGAAAAATCAAATCCTCCTACCTCCACCGACAAACCTGAGTTGCAGACGGCAACGGTGGATACTGGGGAGGCCACAGTGGCGGCAACTCCCATTTTAACAGTAACACCGCTGGGAGGAGAAAGGAAGAAGAAATTAAGTGGGGGTCGGAAGCGAACCCTCCGGAAAGAGCGGCGCAGGGTGGCTGGCTTGCCGGCCATACCTCGCCGTTTACCTGTGGGGGCTAATCCTTCCCCATACAGCAACAAAAAATTGTGGCAGGGCCGTCAGGGGCGGGATCACCAGGGGTGACTGGCGCCGGGAAGAAACGGGAGAGGGAAAAGGACGGAGGGCCTAGCGGGGTGACTCCTCTGAATAAACCAAAGAAATCAACAGACGGTGGAAATTCGAGAGGCACACCTATCTGTGAACACATGGTAGGGGTCACAGATAGAGAGAACTCAGATATTTCCACCGTCTTGTTGGAGGAGTTGAAAGATTTCCTCCAACAACAAATGATTGAGTACCAGGGACTGGACCTCGTGGGGGCGATTCTGGGGAAACCCTGGATTTACCTCGGGTGGGGACAGATCCCGTGTGGGACGGCAGAGGGCCAGAATTGGGTCATAGACCAAGTTGGGAATTTCAGGGGCGGTGTGTTGAAGGGCTGGCCTGGGGAACCAAGATCAAACTGTGATTTTTACACAACTTGGGCCCCAAAGCCAGCTAACGCACCGAACCTGAATTTGATATTTGGAAATATCAATAAAATGAACGCGGGTATCTGCGCCAGGGCCGTACCTTTCGACTACGCCCTGGTCGGAAAACCACGGTGGGTAAACAGGGCCCCCTCATCGGGGGGTTATATTTACAAAATGTGGATTGAACAAGAATTTTTCGATTTGCTCAAGACATCGAATGCAGGGCAACAAAGGGTAACTCTTCAGAGCCTCTGGATGAAACTCAACTTCAATGTTGGGGGTCTTCTTGGGGCTGTGAAGAGAAACTAACAACTAATATTAACTTAACACTAACATTTATATGAATAATTTTTTCCGAATGGCAACAGGCAGTCCATGTCATGTTGTTATGATGGATCTCAAAAGAAAATTGCTTGGGGCTGGCAATGTGAGGTGAGGAAGACCATTCAATGTTTGCCTCACGTCAACCTAAAGCAGACAGGCGAAAAGCCAAAAACACAAAAACATTGTAAGCCTAATAATGTTTTTATTTACAGGAAACTGGTGAACCTTAAGCCGAATGCGGAGATCCGGAGGCGGCCAATAGGTATACACCGACTTCTAGAGATTTCGAGGCGGCTGCTGTTGGTCGTAGTCAGGAGGTATCTGCCGACCACGGGGGACAGGGGACGGTGGCTCACCCTTGATTGTGGTGGACCGCTACCTGCTGCCGATGGTGTGAGATGGAGACCGAATGACAGAGATTGGCGGCGGCGGTTTTCAAATTTTTTAGCCATTAAAAACTACATACGTGTGGGGCTATTAGCCCGTGTTCTTAACTTAATTCGGCGACTAAACAAGCCCCACACTATGAAACTATGCATGCCACTACCTCGGGGAATTCGTCTTCTTGCTGGAGTAAGAACCACGAGTATGGTCCATGACTGCGCATGCACATACGAATATTGTTCCCGAACAATCAAATCTAAACCAAGGCTACCGACGGAAGTTCAACTTCTGAGGCGGCAAACATATATTATATCCAACAAAGTAGATAGCAGACATCGAAGGCTGGTGGTAGTAGTGAAGGTTTGGGATGTCTTCTGATGATAGATAGGCCTAATAGGTGACATACCACCGACTCCGATGATGTGAATTTTCTTTAAATCAATCTACAGCATTGTCAAGCAGCCACTTCACTTTTGTTGAGGGAAGAGCTGGGACAATCATACGCAATATTGATCCAGGAACCATATGTCTATAGGGGTGGGGTGAGGGGACTAAATCGGAAGGGAAAATTGCATGCCTTCGACGGGCCACAAAACCCACGGGCATGCATTGTCACTTCCCCTAATTTGGTTACCTGGCCACTTGTGGACTTTTGGAACAGGGACTTAATAGCCATTAAGATAAGAGTAGGGGGGCAGGACGTAGTGTTGACATCTGCCTACCTACCATATGAAGAGGCCATTCCCCCAAATCGGTTGGGCGACCTTGTCGACCACTGTACACAAAGGGGATGGCCTATTTTAATTGGCAGCGATGCCAATGCTCATAATGAAATCTGGGGAAGTTCTGACACAAATGACAGGGGAAGAGCTTTCCTAGAGTTCATTACAATAGCAAACCTCAATATTGCAAATAAGGGACACACCCCTACGTTTGTAACGACTAGACGCAAGGAAGTCATAGATGTTACACTGGCATCGGATTAACTTGTGGATAACATTGCGGGATGGAAAGTGGAGTTGAAAGACTCTCTCTCTGACCACAGATATATCAGATGGAGAATGAACCTTGGCAAAAGGGTACCCATCTGCTATATAAATCCGAGGAAAACTGACTGGGACTTGTATACTAGAGAGGCTCAGAAAAGACTGAAACTCCTGGGAACAAGCGAAATCAAAACTATTGCAGAACTGGATGGCTGTGTAGAGGACGTAACAAATGCGTTACTAACAGCCTTTTATAAGTCATGCCCAGAGAAAACAATTACAAGAAAACATTATGTTGCATGGTGGTCTTCTGAACTAAAGCGATATGCGTTTTAGTTTTCCTTAGATAAATAAATAAAAGATGAAAACCGAAATCAATCCAAATCCCAACAGCTTGTTTACTCAACCAGTCATCAACATGTCTTTTTTAATTTATTCAGTAATCGATTTCGCATAGGGCATCATCAGACTGTTGAAAATAATTACATTATAATACATAAATTAAAAATGAGGATTTTATAAATGTATAATAATTGTTCAATCAGAACATCGAATCAGTCATATGCTACACTTGTACTTTGTATTTTTTATGTATTATTACCATTAGTAGAAAAACTCATAACACTAACCTTATTATTTAAATTAACAATGTTGGAGGTAAGAGTAGTTAGTAATTTTGAGATCCTTACATCAGTTAATTTAGAATTTAGTTCACATTTTAATTCAATACAGGTTTAGACTTACAACATCCTGATTTGTCTTCACATTGGTAAGTAATTAAGCGGGACAATTGCATAAAAGCTATAAACAAAAATCATATCATGTATCACTAAGTGTAATCCTTGACAATCATAGTAGTGAGACCATTTACTTTGGAGAATGAGACAATTATCTTTAGGCTATTTACAGCTAATTTATATTCATAATTTTCACATTTAAGAGACTCTTTCATTATAGTATCTAATATAATACGTTTATAATTCTTAATATTCTTATAAAAAGGCATGACAAAATAACAGGTGTTATTAAAACTTTGATTATACTTAATTACATTTACAGGTGGAATTTCTAACTTTGATAAACTTTCCGGGTTATGAATAGATCATTCATTCATTCATTAAATTTTATTAATGTACTTTTCGGGCAATTAGCCCATAGAACATGACATAGTATTAAATATAATATGTGTTACAATATTTCGTTTTGGAGATCAAGCAAGAAAATAAGTCTATTTAGAGCGGTCAGCACAAATTTTAGTAAATTTATAATTTTGGTTTTGTCGTGTGAATCAATTAAATACATCACTTAATTCATATTGTAATTTTTTAAGAAGTCTGCTTGCTCTCTGTTATGAATTCTGCATTCACATAACAAGTGAAAAAATGTATTTGGTTTCTTCATGTTACAATGCTTACACATTTCATTATCATCAAAGTTAAATCTTGTTTTCTTAAAATATAATACATTACAATTTAATCTTAATTGGGATAGCATGGTGTGATAGACTCTAGGTACATTCCACTTAAGCGTAATCGGTACACCAGTCTCCAATACATTATTAAATTGCTTATAATATTTATAATCTGAATAGTCATTAAGGTGACTTATGTCCTCAACCCTATCAAAATCCCTTATCAATTTACACATCTGTACGTAATTTATTGGCACATCACCGGCCATCAATGACTCAACTGAAATATCCCAATCCTTAAAAATATTGTTACATTGCATGACCCAATTATAACTAACATTTTTGTCAATCTTAGCATACTTAATTAGTGCTTCCATGCATAATTTAGGGTATCTATTCGAGTCCAATAAGCTTATTTTAAAAATAAATTTTATCAGTCTTTGACACACCTCTACCTTAGTTTTGTTTCTCCTAGTTTCCAGTCGAAGCACACAACCAGGTACTGTGTTTTTAACCCCTAACACTCTTCTAATAAATTGATTCTGACAGACTTCAATTTCATCGAGATATTGAAGACTCCAGATTCGACTACAATAGAGTAACGAGGAGAGAGCAATTGCATCGAACAAAGTCAGCTTTGATTCCAAATTACCGACTTTACCTTTATATATGAGTTTACTCACTGCACCTTGGGCTTCATAGTTTTTCTTTTTGAAATACTTTAACGCCTTCCCGAATTTTCCTGAAGATGCAAAAGGAACACCCAGATAGGTATACTCGTTGGTAATTTCAATGATTTTGTTTTGGTACGTGAATTTTAGGTTTCTTTCCAGTGGGCCACCTCTCCTGAAGACTACAATCATGGTTTTCTTTAAGTTAACTTCTAACTTTAGCTTCTTAAAGTACTCCTCTAATGTTCTAATTTTTCGTTGCAAACTGAGTTTGTTATCTGAGAGTGTTACCGTGTCATCTGCAAATAGTAGAAGATGTAGTTGAAATTTTGAGTTGATTTCCACTCCTCTCCAGTTTTTCTCTTTTAGCACGTTTTCAATGTCGTAAATGTAGAGACTGAAAAGGAGGGGCGAGAGTATCTCCCCCTGCATTAAACCCACTGAAAGCGGGATGCTATTTGAAAGTGAATCTTGAAGTTTTATCTTTGTCGCAGCGTTCTGGTAAATTTTCATAAGAATACGGATGATTTTTGAAGAGATCCCAATGTCAAAAAGACGATTCCACAACAAATTGTGGGAAATACTCGGGAATGCGCGGGCAAAATCCACAAAACATGCATACACTTTTTTTGAATTCCTTGTACCAATCTGTATAGCACTGTTTAGTGTAAATATCTGCCCATCGCATCCTCTTCCCTTTCTAAATCCCGCCTGTGCTTCTGGTAATATTTTCATAGCATTTGCCCAGTCAGTCAGTCGAAAGTTAATAATGTGGGTGAACAGTTTCAATATCGCATTTAGCAATGAGATAGGCCGATAATTTTCAGGTTCGCTAGTTGGACCCTTTTTATGTATCATTACGGTTATGGATTCAGACCATTCGATTGGTGGCAATTCTTTATCCAATATATCGTTGAAAATTTGGGTAACTGTTTCTATCATCGACGCGGGGAGATTTTTCAGAAATTCGTTGGCAATACCATCCGGACCTGGCGCTTTTTTATTTCTGATCCTGTGTATCGCTTTTATGGTTTCACTAACAGATAGATTCCCGGTAAGAAGTTCCGTTCCGCAGTCATAATATGATTCTTGCTCACTGGTCACAACATTTTCATTAAATTGGTCATAAAACTGTTGCCATCTTCCAACCTCTATAGGATTATTCTGAGTTGTTTTTCTACGAATTCGCTTTACAGCTCTCCAAAAGTCATTACGGTCTGTAACTGAGTTGATCGTCTTACATGTACCGTCCCAGTACTCCTTTGCTCTGGCTTTTCGGTAATTCACATAAGATTTTTTGGCCTTAATATAGTCTTCTCTTAGCTGAGAATTCCAATTGCTACTTTTTGCGATCCGGTGAAGTTTTCGGCAGAGTTGCAGTTTTTTTCGGCACTCCGAATCGAACCATGGGGCATCCGGAAAAGGTTTTTGCAGACACGTCATTTTTGATTTTTTTCCTGCCGTTACAATAGCCGTTTTCAAAGATTCATAGTCATTAATCCCCGCAGCGAGTAAACTCATTTCCTTTTGGTATTCAGCACAAAATTGTGGTTTCCATTGCAGTTTGATCTCTCCTCGTTTATAAAGATAAGTTTTCTGTTTTCTACCTAAATATATAACTATAGGAAAGTGACATGACTCATTAAAGTTTAGTATTTTGAAGTCAGTTATATAATTTAGTACTTTATCATTAATTATCATTAGGTCTATAACGCTTTTGCCATTATGGTTTACAAAACTAAAGTTACCCTCTTTGTCACTTTCCGATCTTCCGTTCGCCACAGTCAAGTTAAGTTCAGTTGGGTTATGAATAGATAAGTTCGTAATTAATAGAGGTTTTTTAGGTGTTAATAATTCCGATCTATTGATCGTGTTCAATTTATAACGTGTTTCCTCTAATAGGTTATCGGGGTACATTCGCAATTTGAACTTATAGAATAAATTATCTAATTCATCATTTCTGTCAGTAAAACTACTACATGTTCTTATTACCCTTAACCCTTGTGCATATGGGATGGATTTAAGTAAACTTTTACTGTGGTTCGAATAGTAGTGGAGTGGTTGGGCTTTTGACATCGGTTTACGATACAGTTTTGTTTTTATAGTATTGTCGGAAGTTAAAGTAATGTCTAAATCTAGAAATGATGTACGTGTATCCTGGATATCAAAGGTAAATTCTAGGAAATTATGTGTAAGTGTATCAGATAACCATTCATTTGGATTAGATAAATCTGTGGTATCCAAAATTATAAAAATATCGTCTAGAAATCGTTTACGAAAAGTTATCTCCTCCTTATTAGTAAACAAATTTTCAATTTCCTTGTATACAGTAATATTTGCGATGGAAGGAGAGCTAGATCCTCCCATCTGGATACCTTTAAATTGGTAGAAGTTTTCCTTTTTATACTTTACAAAACTATGATCTAAGCTTAAATCTAAAAGTTTACGCATCTGTATGGTGGTGATATCAAAAGGTACATTAATTTTGTTATGAAATTCCTCATACATTTTACAGCAGTGAGTTTCACACGACTTAAGTGGTAGATTTGTATATAAAGATACAATGTCTATAGTGATTAGTTTGTAGGTACGATTAGAATCTAGCGTTAAATTATCAAGTAAAATTAACAAATGCGTAGTGTCTAGAATTAAATCGGGTACAAAATTCATTATAGGTTGCAAAAATAAATCCAGTAGTTTACTTATGTTTCTATTGACTGTGTAAATAGTAGAACTGATGGGTCTCCCCTTTGGAAATATTTCAAATGGCTTATGAATCTTTGGTAAAATATAGAAATTCGCAGGCTTATAATTATTTGGTATTAATTTTAATAAGTTACAATTGGGTGGAAATGTTTTCTCTAGAATACAAACCTGATCCCTAAATGTAAGTAAATCTAAATTGTAATGTATTTCAGTACTCGGGTAATATACATTTTCATCATATAATTGATTAAATATTTCTTGATCGTATAGACCCTCTTCCATTATTAAATACCTGCATTTTTGTCCGACTCTTTCACTATAATATTATTATCGTTACAGTATTTACTAAAGTCTTTACATAAATTAGGGGGTAATAGCTTAGGCCTAGATGAACATTTTTTGATTTCGCTAATAAGAAAAAAGTACCGGGGCTTACAAAGAAAGTTTGACCTGGGCTTTTTGGACTCGAGGGAGGAGGTCAATCAGGCACGTACTGTATTTAAAAAAGCACTGAGATCTGCAAAACGAGACTCCTGGAGGACGTTTTGCGAATCAGTGACGGAAACCAGAACTGCATCAAGAGTCAGTAAAATCCTCCTTAAAGACAATTGTAGGTTATTAGGACCGCTAGAGTTGGAGAATGGGACTCTAACGGAGTCAATGGATGAATCACTGCAATTGCTGCTGAGGGCCCACTTTCCACCAGACCCTGATTCGGAGTGGGTGGATCGGGGACATCAGTACAGCTGTAGCTCTACCATTGATAATATTGTAACAAAAGAAAATATCTCAAATGCAATTAGGACGTTTGGGCCATACAAGTCAGCAGGTGGGGATAAAATAATTCCTGCCATGATGCAGTATGTGACCAACGAACTAAGCGCGCATTTACAACGTATATTCAAAGCAAGTCTTGCTTTGGGTTACATCCCATCTATTTGTCGTACAACGAAAGTTGTGTTTTTGCCAAAACCTGGGAAATCGAGTTACCAAAAGACAAATGCATGGAGGCCAGTTTCCCTAACATCCTTTCTACTTAAGTGTCAAGAAAGGCTGGTCGACGGTGAACTAAGAACAGGCCTCCTAATGCAGAAAATGGTCGATTTCAATCAATATGCTTACATTAAGGGCGTCTCTACCGACGCGGCACTTCATCAGTTGGTTGCTCGGATAGAGTATGCACTTAAAAGTAAGCAAATGGCTCTAGGAAGCTTCCTAGATATTGAAGGGGCCTTCAGTCATGCAAGGTTTAAAGCAATAACAGAGGCCCTACACAGGGAGGGAATCGATTTGTGCTTGATTCGATGGATTGAGCGCATGTTGATAGACCGCACTGTGGAGGCTATGGATGTTGATGGAGCTCAGCAATTCAGAGTAGTAGAACGAGGGTGCCCACAAAGGGGAGTCCTCTCACCGCTGTTGTGGAACCTTGTTATCCTGGAGTTGCTTGAGCTGCAAAGACTGCAATCAGTACACAAGCAGGCCTATGCAGACGACTTAACTACACTCCAAATTGGTTTTGACCAAAGTACTGTTAGAGACCTCTCTCAAAGGGCGCTAACAGTGACGGACAACTGGTGTAAAAGGAGATCACTGTCTATCCACCCAGATAAGATTGAAGTCATCCTTTTCACCACAAACAGAAATATAAAGATGAAGCCTCTTACACTAGGGGATAAATCTATTCCATTTAAAACAGAAGTGAGGTATCTAGGAGTTGTCTTAGACAGTAAATTAACCTGGAAGCCTCACTGCGAACTAAAAGCCAAGCAAGCCCAGGCGAAGCTATTTCAATGCAGAAGGGCCCTGGGGAAATCCTGGGGACTTTCTCCCAAAACTACAAGTTGGCTGTACACTGCTGTGGTGAGACCAGCCCTTGCCTACGGCATTGGAGTTTGGATTACTGCAGTGGATAATGGACAACGAATGAAAATCCTAGGGGCAGTACAACGTACAGCACTGTTAATGACGACAGGAGCTATGCGCAGTACTCCCACAGCGGCATTGGAATGCATTGTAGGCATTCCACCGTTGGATGTATACTTGAAATGAAAAGAAATGGCAGTGTCAATTTCAGCCCGATTGCGTAACACTGGGCAATGGCTGTATTGACAAGGTCGAGGCAGTAGTAATCGCACAAACCATGTGGATTTACTAACAAAACTCTGGGGGAGATTCCTGGATTAGCACTTCCATGGGAAGCAATTCCTAAGGCGGGGCTGACCAGAAATCACCTACAGACATGGACGGGGGTCGATGAGTCATTTGACGTGAAAATGATTCTGGAACCATCAGACAGGCGTGCAATATGCTATACCGATGGGTCTAGAATCAATGAACATACAGGATGAGCTGCATTGCTTTTTCTGCCAGATGGGGTGCAAGAAATTGTACAGCCACTTGGGAGTTATAGCACTGTCTTCCAATCCGCAGTATATTCTATTATGATGGCCGTAAATGGATTAATCGACAAAGATATGGACAATGAGGCCGTAATTTATAGCGACTCAAGGAGTGCCATTCAGGCGCTGAGAGCAGATACCACCGTGTCTGCCTTAGTCCTTGAGTGCTCTCAAACAATAGCAAGAGCAAATGGAAACATTACTCTGCACTGGGTACCCAGTCATACTGGTATACCTGGTAACGACAAATTTGACGAATTAGCGAAAGAAGCGGCAGGGACTACACCTTGTGGGCCTGAGCCATTTCTGGCGCTTTCAACAAAATGTTTAAAAACAATGATTGGGAGCTGGGCCTTGGCTCAGCATTCCAAAACCTGGAAGGAGAGGAATGACTGTCGACAGACAAAAATTTTTCTGCCCACTCCTAGGAGGGGGATCAGTAAATACTGTCGAAGTCTAAAAAAGGAGTCTTTACAGGCTCTCGTACATATGGTTACAGGTCATGGTTACCTAGCAAAGCATGTAAAAAACATCAGGGGGCAGGGGTCTGCTCTTTGTTCACATTGTGGCTTATAGGATGAGACACCAGTTCACCTGGTGGCATTTTGCCCGCGATACGCAATGGTAAGGAACTTGTATCCGGGTTACTGCGTGATTCCGACTAACACACTCTCTGAGATACCCTTTTCTTCAATGCTAAGGTTCTATATCATGGCTAGTCGAAAAGAAGGTTAACCCTACAGTAACCTGTACCGAGGAGTTGGCAATGGGCCCGTTTTTGTGGCCTGCGCCCTGGACGGCATATCTTATCTATAGTATGTCGTTCACCTCTTATAACAGAACAGAACAGAAAAGAGCATGTGTTCAGATTCAAATCACCGGATCTAACACCATGTGATTTCAGTCTTTGACCGTCGAGGATAATGTTCATGCCAAAAAGCCAGCGACATTATTACAATACAACTACACGAAAGCATCGGTGTGGAAACGAGAGACAAGTTAGGAAAATTGTAAAAGAATAGGTCGTTCAGTACTGGAGCGATTACGACAGAGCCTGTAGACGGAGGGTCTTCAAACTGAACGCATGCTCTTTTACATGGTGTGCACATCATTGTAATACTCTAAGAGTCCTGGTTAGCAAGTTACTTGACCTGACCTCGACTCAGCCCTGAACGTTTTTTGGAAACTTGTAACTCCTCCGAGAAAACTGGTCGTAGAAAGACAAGATTGGTCTCTAAAAACGCAGAAAAGGTTGTTTTAACCAAATACGCTGGAATACGCAACATTTTTACTTCCGATTTTGAGATATTAATGCCTTTGTGGGAAAAAAGGTAATACCTCGCAACCTTGGTTAAAATTTTCCAACCCGCTTGGTTAAAACAACCTTTTCTGCGTTTTTCACCACTTTGGTTATCAGAGCGGAAAACCTGAAATCCAGCTCAAAAGGACCAGGGTTACCAGGTCTTTCTTTTCCAAAAACGTAGAATATTTCAATTTTCCCCTTCCACGTGGCAACGACCTCTGCAATGAGGATAGTGACAACCGTCTGTCGAACTTTGATAATTTTTTTGCCTCCCTCATGGTTAATTCCTCCAGTGTGTGATCTGAATTTCTGGAACACGGAATTCGATATCTCCCTTAGTCCTTCGTTATAATATTGAGCCAATGGATTCACTTCTACATCACAGTCTCCACTGTGGTAAACAGACACTTTTCCCGTAACTCCATTCAGTTCTTTTACAGGGACAACACTGTCACTTCGTTTTTCAAACAAGACATGCCAATCTACAGTGAATCCTTGGTACTTTTTCACAGCAAGAGCCTGCACAATCTGTACAGAGTTGACGTCCCAAGCCTTTGCAGTCAGAGCAGGACTTCTTTCCACGACCTTTACAAGAATTACAAGGGATCTTGTCACCCTTGTTATGATCTAACGCCATTCCGCTTCCTTTGCAAGTGCTGCAACGATTTATTCCTGTCCTGTCACATTTTGCACATGCAATATGACCAGACTTTAGACATGTCACACAATCCGTTTTGAATGCTGTGTTTGGAATTTCATAGATAAGTATGTCTTTGTAATGCTTGAAATTAAAACCGGACGGAGGATTCACAAAAGTATTCCAAAGTAGAATTGGAGGTGGAGGGCCGTCCTTAGATTCACCGATTGTCATCGAAGCTACGTATGGGTCAGTTTGCCATTCCACCTTTCTGTGCTCCATTACGGCATGCACTTTGTAAACGTGTCCTTCACTCATCGTAATGCTATTGATATCTATCGTATCAGCCAACTTCTCCGCACAATATCGACCCTTTTCGAGAAGTCGAAGAGCCGATCGTATTTCCACTTCAGGGAATTTTTCTAGACATTTAGGCTCTTCTCTAACAACTGTAGGCATTACGAAGCCATAGGTAGGCAAAATGTTCGTCCTGCAAAAATACAAAAATAGTGTTTAATTTTAATATAATAATATTATTATACATTAATGTGTGTGCAGAAAATAATGCTTGTATTTACTATTGACTATTTGACTATTACTTTTACCTTCCTTTGGAAGCAAATTTGATGTTTTTTCAGTTTGAGTGTAATTTCATGAAGTAAAAATCATCAACTCACAAGTTCAAATACATATTTCTAATTGTTTACCATTCGTATTACATAACATGAGCGATAAAGCATGTAAAATATTCCATTCAATAGAAACAAACCAACTTCCAGGTATTTCCAATCATTAAATTCTCCCATGCAATGCAATGAATTAGAAGAAATAATGTGAAGTTAAATTATTGAATTAGGTGGCAAATAATTTTGGATAGGTAATTGAAAGAAATACGGAATTGACAAACTTGTTAAGATTTCCCATATATATTTCACTTCTACTGCACAAAGGTCTTTGAGAGCAGGTCGGTGATTTTCCCTCGCGATATCATTGTTTGAGATTACCGATTGGCGTCTCGGTGATATACAATCCATGGTATTTGTTATTCCTGGAGGTAGATGAAAGCTAATAACTCTTCCACAGATTTCACTTCAATTTTTTGAGATTTTATTCTAAAATAGATTATCCTTCAATCCCATGTCAAATTAGAAAAACTAAATAACAAGTCTAATAAACTTATGACGCTCTACATTTTTACTTAAAGAAATATTGATAGAATACAGATCGGATAATAAAATATGCTTCCAAATTTCAGGACTCCTTTATTATGAGAATATTTTGTCAAGTTCCAAGTGGAACTTTTATTGAAATACTGTAAATATCAAGAAGGATTTTCGTCATTCAACATTAATATTTATTTAACTTTCACTTTTGCTCACACTTTCACTGAAGTGACAGGAAAGTAACATAGGTATTTGAAATGTTGTTATATAGTTCTCTCGGAGTAATTTAAATGGGAAAGTGCAAAGAAAGTAGGAGACTGACCTAGTAATAATTGCAGAGAAAATTCCTTTTCTATGCTATGTAGCTAGTGCACTAAGATGTGCATGTAAATCATTACTGCAGAGTGTGTAATGTAGGCCATTGTGCTATTTAACCAATGCTATGTATTTTCTCTGAAGAATGTGTTACACAATGCTTTTAGAATGGACTGAGCTACACAGTACTGAGATGTGTAGCTAGACCGTTAGAAAATCGCCAAGTAGGTAGTCGATTAATTATACATAGTAGAACTGGACAAACGAAAGGGAAAGTTTATGAAATACTAAATAATACTGTATGGTAATAAAGTGTCCTACCTAAGATAGCAACAAGAAATGAACATACAAGTGCTAATATACGACATCAAATGGACACTAAAGCCTTTGATGTCGTGCTTAATGTCCATAAGTCACATTTCATGTATGTAATCATGTAACTACCAATTTCATTGCATTACATCTTACATTTCACGGCAACTGAGAAGCAAGATGATACAATCCATTGGCTTGCTATAATTTTATGTAGATGTTAATCTCTTCACATTATAATTATATTTATTTACAAGTACAGGGGATTTTGTTACGCTCATAAATAGCCGACTAGAATTTCTACCGTAAGTAACAACGAGATGAAATTATTGTAAATTCTTAGAGGTAAATAAAATCCATAAATTAATGCAGGGTTATAAAATGAATTTTTCCAATTGGATGAATTTCTGATTTTCCATTCAATCAGTCAATTATTTAACCGTATAAAAGCTAAATGAAGTTGTTATATCTACGATATATTTATACTATGTTTGTGGTATGCTATCATTCTATAATAAATAAATTTTTGGATATACGAATAAACATTGAATGCAATTTAGAGACTTTTATTATTTTCATATTTCTAGAGACGGCTATCAAAACATTTTCATGCACATTAGACAATCGAGCAACAACAGCAACCTCCTGGATAGCCTTTTGGAAAGTAACCTTTTCGCTCGTCACCAAAAACGTAGAAATGAGTTTCCATTTTCTCATTCTGTATAATTCCAATGACCTCAGCAATAGAAATAGTAATAACTGTTTGTTGTACTCTGATGATTCTCTTGCCTTCTGTAGATTCGTCATTTTTTTCACCGGTTTCCATTCCGAACTTTGGCAAGGCACTTTCTGATATTTCTTTTATTCCTTCATCATAGAAATTGACCAATGGATTAGTTTTCAATTCGCAATCGTCGCTAGTGAAAACGGATTCTTTTCCGGTGACCCTTTTCAGTTGTTTTTCTAACAACGCACCACTATCGTAATTTTGTAACAACACTTTCCAATCGACAGAAAGTGCTTCATACTTTTTGAGAGAGCCAGAGCCTTTACATACGCTGCACTTCTTACGCCCTTTTCCGTCGCAGTTAAAACAATCTTTCTTTCCCTGACCGTGACAAAAAGAACAATCTCGCTTTTCATCGAATACTATACTAAACCCATTTCCGTGACAAAAGGAGCACTTATCTATACCAGTGCCTTTACATGGTTGACAAGGTACATAACCGTCCTTATGACAATGATCACATTCCGTTGTGAATGCCGTGTGTGGAATTTCATGAACTGACTTATCCTTTTTAGACTTGAATTTAAAATCTTTCGGAGGTTTTACAACAATGCTCCAGATTGAAGGGGCGGGGCCGTTTTCCGTTCCATCGATGATCATCCCAGGTTTATAAGGTTCAACCTTCAATTCGGATTTTCTGTGTTCGATTATGGCTTGTGCCTTGTAAATGTGCCCTTCGCTCATTGTAATGCTTTTGATATCTATTTCGTCAGCTACTTTTCTAGAACAACCTTTCCATTTTTCGAAATCATGGAGAGCTTCTCGAATTTCCATTTCATTTAAACCTCCTTTATTTTTCTCTTTGACATCCGAGCCGTAAACAGGTACAATATCAGCTTCCCTTTAAAAAATGATTAAATAATATAACAGACTGAGTTATATCACATGATAAGGCAATTAACCTATAAAGATTAATATCATATCAGTGAAACCAAATCCAAATATAGTGCTGAAATTATAGGTCATGTCACTTTCTTTTAATTTGTAAAGTACAAAACATGCAATGAAGAAGATCTATAATTTAGATTTTGGTTTGCGTGCATTAATTAATAAATCTACTCGAATTGATTTTCAAATTTAAATGACTTTGTGGTTATTCTATATTAAAATAGTTAATTTGAATTTAATGACGAAGTGGTAAAGGGGACAATGACAAGTAGTACTTCAGTATAATTTACAATCTCATTTGTTTGAAGTTGCATCGAATGATTTACTTTTAGTACTCCATGCTTGAGAATGTGCAGATGTCTTTCTCCCTTCAATATCTTCGCTGGAAATTACAGATCCAGGTTTCACTTTTAGGCAATCCACTATTCCCATGACTTTGATTCGTTATGAAATTCACTCAAGATGAAGTTATATTATGAGACTCTTTAAAATTAATTAAAGGAATTGTTTTTTTAATATTTACTTTACATAGAATCTAATTGAAATCAGTTTAAATAAAAAAAGAAGATAAATGCTGCTAAATAAACGAGATTTTTCAAACTCAAATCGGTATCTGCCAAGTATTTTTACAATTTCACTTTATGGTAACTGAAATGGAACGATGTGGATATACATTAGGGAATTTACTGAAGAATAAATGTCAATGACTGTTCTACAACTGCAATAATTCTACTCGCTCTCAGAGTCTCAGACTTCGAATGGGTTTAAAGGTTTACTTTCACTTCACATTCACTATTGCGTGCTTCGTAGTAATAAAATCCACAGCCGTATGAAAATGTTTTGTTGTGGTGTACAAAGATGTTACTAGCGGACTTTAATTTGGAATACCTCTCGAAAAAGCTAATATTTGCCTTTAATTGTAAATTTTGCTTTCACCAAACTTTCTACATAATATTCTGAAAGTTTTCTCATTTACTTTCTACAGCTATGCTTAAACTAAAATATGACAAGCAGAAGCAAGTAAAGAAGTTTTTGAAGGATATTTTTGATAGCTATTCTCTCAGGCAAATATGCGAAAAGACAAAGCCTTATATTAGGAAGGAATTCGCTATAAATAAAGTAAGGTGACATACTTGTCATGTGTAAGTGTGTCAATGCAAGGAGTTGTAAATGATGCCTAATAATTAATAGCAACCTACTTTACTCCAAATGGATTACTTATTGCTGCGTTAAGTAGGTCAGTGATTATAGCAACAGTCGCGCAATCGATTTTCATTTATGAACTCCTATTAATGACGCGAATCCGGAAAACAAAAGAGAAAGCAAACGACATAAGTATATCCACAAATGCTCTATAAATTTTAATAATTTCACCAAGGCAAAGTTTAATGGCAAAGAATAAATAATATCCTATTAAGTGTTCACATCACAAATCTTTCATGGCCGGGCCACCGACATGCACGCAATTATATGTGTACATTATAGATATCAACTCCGAACTCTTAACATGACTTACACTACTATAAACAATGTATTGATTTAGAACCGAGCAATGCATAAAAGTATAGAGATTAATCTTGATATTATTCTACTGGCTTATATGCAACAAATGAAAAGATCATAATAAATACCATTTCCAAAGCGTTTATCATTTTCAAGGAAATAAAAGTAAATATTTATTTATTTCCATTAATTTTCAGTAACATTAGCAAAAACATATAATAAACGAAAATGAGAAAATAAAACACAAAACTGAATATTTGCAGAAACATGATGCAAATATTGACAAAATTATTGAATTAATGGCATAGTAATCTTCCTGGTTCATGTAAATTTATAGATTCCAATTTACGTGAAAACATTCTAGTTGACTGAAAAGTAACGATAGCAATCATGAGCAAAAATTAATCCCGGGATTTGCTTTAATCCATTTGGAATAGTAGAGCAAGGGCGAAATGTGCAAGTTACAATTTCATTCATCCAATATACGACTTCTGTAGTGACGTCTTCTACCTTTTCATCAGACACGTATGTACTGCCTCCCTGAAAAGACATTAATAAATAATTACTACTTGTAATCAAAAAAACTTTTCAATCTTGTAATAACACAAATTAATGTGTGATTGCAATTAATCAGAGTCAAATGTCTTCGGAAGTAAATATTATGATATCATTTAACAATTACACTTACCGTGATTGAAAACTTGATTAAAATAGGAGTATTAGCTTCAATGACAACTGGGGGAAACATGAAGTGGTGCAACGTCGATTTATTTTGTGGCATGCCGGCATTGAAGAAATTCCTTTGACATTTTTTGGGTCCTACTTCTAACTTCAATTGAAATTGGCGATGGTTACAAGCGGGGTTTCCTCCATAAATACGCACACCAGCTAGTATCATCCTCTTAGATACTGTTAACCTACATATTAAATGCCAAATTAATTTAATTATACATTAAGATTAATTTTAAAATAAATACAGTAATTAAAATGTATAATTAAAAACTTACAGAAATCCATGAGGAGTAGAAAAATCCATAACATTTTTGGCTAGCGTATCCATTTCTAAGCGTTTTAGTTCGACATTCTCATCACTGAATCTAGGTTCTGTCAAAAACCTGAAAAATAGTTGGATACAAATTAATTTCCTAGGGTAGATGTTAAATGTTAGTAGTTATTATAAAAGACAGCAATAAATGTGCCTCTAAATAACGTTATTATTTTCTATATTGTCGTCAACAACAAATAGAAACAATTTACTTCTACGTAGTGCTAGAAATTAAATAATAGTGAATTTAAAATAATTTATTACCTGATGTGGGTTTTTGTCATCATAATACATTTGGAGCTGATGATGTATGCCAGAAGTTCATCCAATTCTCCCTGAGTAAGAATGTTTGCATCCAGTACTTCATTATTCACCGTCTCTTCCGTCAACAACGGGAAGCGAATGGATTTAATTATATCTCCGAGGGCAGATCTCATGTTTTCCAACGTGAAACTTAATGCATTTAGCTTAATTTGTTCTTTTGCCCATCTAAATAATAATTTTTACCATTTAGTTCTAAATAATCCTTCAAAAACAGGCAATATTGTCAATAAATGATGCTGATGACATAATTATGTTTGTAAACGTACTTGAGACATCCCATGAAAATAGTATCTTCGTCACAAAGTAACTCTTCCTTCTTCAATATGTAAATCAAGTCAGAATGAGTCAATTCAAGAACGGCATCAGAAGAAAACACTTTCGGTCCACATCTACAATAATAAGTAAATAATTATACACAAAATTGTTAAAACCTAATTAGTACTTATGCTTCAATGTTATATAGAAATACCTCAGCAGGCAATTTTCAACGGTTCGCAATTGTTTCCTGGCAGCCTGGCCAACCTCACAAATTGGAAGGTCCTTTAGTAGCCTGTAAAGTTTGACTGAGTTAACCCCGACATCCAGTTTCAAATAGTGGTGGATCAGGGTTTCGGTTAGCTTAATGATGTGACAGGCCAAATATTTATGAGCCAGAGAGAGGACACCAACAAGGATTTCCACAGTTATTCCACTTGTAACAAAATGCGCTTGAAATTTCCCTTCATTCCAATCCCAGTACATCATCTACAAAAATACATAGTTCAGACTATTTTAAAAATGGTAAAATACAGATAATATCCCACAATTGTAAAAACAACCACAGCAACACAATATTATTCTCCTTTAAATTAAACAAAAATTGCATACATTTCTAAGACATCATAAATTTGAAAAAAATTCCCATTTTGACTTTGGTTCAATCATAATATTGCAAAGAAAGCATAAACGTTAGACAGAAGTCTTTATGGATAAAAGTATAGATATTATGGAATTAGATGTAATATGAGTTATTTACATCAATAAAAGAAGCAAAGTGTTGAGGATCGTCATCCCCCAGGGTGAAAATCCGCTGATCATCTTCGTTTCTGGTGACGCCTTTTGCCCAACGATTATTTATCATTGTCCTTAGTACAGGTGAATGAGCCGCTAAAATCATAGAATGGCATTCGACATCTTTGCTTCCACCATCTGATTTGATCTTCAGGATGACATCAGTATCACTCTTATTCTTGAACATCGAATGCATCAAGATGGAGAATGTTGACGCAGAATCCCTCCAGTCTTCTTTGTTGCCATCATCGTCTCCTCTTTTCATCCTCTTTATAGAAACTTGATATTTGCTCATTGTAATCTGCAAATCAACTATAATCATACAAGTAAATTATACTAGAAACAACTCTGAACGGCCATTTAAGTAAAATGTTACATATAAAAGGGAAATAGGTTTGGAATGTTACCTGATGTTGTCGCTAGTTAAAAAATAACTTTAAATTACAATTAGCATCAACAGAATAACAAAAAATTCAAATCCCTTGTCAATAAATCAATCAATATGACTAAAGGGGTTCTTTTCGGAATATTTATGCGCAATTACTAATTTTACAGACGTGCTTTACAGCAAGAAAACGATCTCAATCAAACAAAGGAATAAACCAGATTAGAGCAAAGCATCCAAACCCTAAACCCACACACTAGACACACTAGACAAAGACAACAGCCATTTTGAAATTTTGGAATAGCTTACAGAACAAAGAAAAATTGAAAAATATGTAAATGAAGAATATCATGAGCATGCGTGGGAAGATAGCCTTCCAGTCTTGGTAGTACTCTTTTTAGCCGTCCTTTCGCTACTATCGCTTTTCAGTATCGTGCCGAAGGCCTTTTACCTAAAAGAGAAAGGGACTCGCATGTTTTCTTTGTGTTACATTTAGTTTTTAATTAACCTGTTCGTAAAACGCCATGGCGATAATATAACCATGCATAGTTATATTATTTCCTGTAGCGATGAACATTGATTAGTATGATTATCATGCCAGAATGTTAATGTAAGGCAGTGACAGTAGTAAGTAGATAAATACTCTTAGTATTATAATCAACCTAAAATTACCGTAATACATGAATTGACGCTTCTTTTCTGCGAATAATTGCAAAGTCACTGTAAAATTGTAAATCAGGGAGACCAACACTAATTGATAAGAATATGCTTTTTCGTTAAGCAGTGCCCATTTATTGCTAAAATTTCTTCGTAAAAATAACGTTTACATTATATAATTTTTCTTCATTCATTATACATTTATATTTAACACCATTGTAAAAAATTTAGATATTATTATACCGCCAAGACTTAACAGTTCGTAAAATAAATGCTAAATATGCAGCCATACACAATTGGGATGAAGGTCGATGAAGATTTCTTTCAAAAAACACAAAATACATCTAGGGAATCCCATCATCTACATGCGAAGGAACATAGCAATTCAACAAATATTTCAAGACAACATCCTATCAGTTCTCCACCATCACAATCTGCACAATTTCCACAGTCGCAATCACAACATTCACTATTGGGGCTACCAAAGTGAGAAGTTGACAGACAACAGCAGCAGAGTGAAAACAAACAGCAATTGTTGGATGAAGATTGTCTCGAGCAGGGTTACCAGGTATACTTAAATGGCAAGTATAATACTTAAATTAGACCCTATACTTAAAATACTTGCAAGTATTTTAAAATACTTAAATTATACTTAAATATACTTAAATGAGCTAAAATCAGTAACAATGGAATTATTTCACCCTTAAATATTAGAACACATGTTCAAATAAGTTAAAATGTTAAAATTTTCTCGCGCTTCGCGCGAATTTCTATCTTTGTTGTCTAATAATCCAGTTAAGTTGTCAAAAATCTCCTCCAATTTCGATGAAAATATATTAATCACTTATCAGTGAAGGATAAAAGTAAACTTCTTTTCTCCAACTGCCACTTAACCATTAAGCTAAATTAAACAAAATTAGTCAAATCATTATTGATAAATTTTGAAGTTGAATTTCAAATTTTTCTCGCGCTTCGCGCGAATTTGTACCTTTTAACGATATTCTCACTTACCTCTGTAATACAGTGCATATTAATACAGAGTCTGTATTAATATGCACGAATATTAATTTCAAAATACATTATTCACGTTATTTCTGTTTCATTTTTTTTTCAAAAAACCGTAAATTTGTTAGCTGTGCACTTATGATACCGCCAAATGCGATTGTATGACATTTGGAAGCATTTACTAATACGCGCCCGAAGGGCTGAGTTTGGTAAATGGCTTTTGTCGGTCAGGATACTTAAATTGGCTGAAGAAAATCTGGTAACCCTGGCTCTCGAGCAACAATTACAGTCACAACGACAACAATCCTCATTATTTGGACTATTTTCATATTCAGGATTTTCTCTGTCGTGGAAGTTCTTTGAGTTTGGTAGATAAGTAGGGTCAACAAAACTGTTCATTTCGTTCTCATGAGTTATTACACCAGGCATTTCACTTTCGGAGTATATTGGTGGCGGTGAGTAAGGTGGAGGTGGTGAGCTTGTAAATCGGCCTTCACCTAGACCTTGAATTCCAGCGACGTCACCTGTTATACAAATGAATGTAATTCAATTGACAAATTCACTTAACATTTTACATGAATAATTTTATTACTAATGAAAAACTTTAACTGCTGTACAGAAATTATAAAAATGCTTATTACAAAGATACATGAGAGTCGAAGCTTTTCAGAAAGAATGTTAATTTTAATAAACTACCAGTTTTAACTAAGTTAAAAATCTTACCCATTGTTAGGCCAAGTGTTCCGTATAGTGTCCAGAAGAGCTGTAATGGATCTAGGCATTATCTAATTCCGTTTACTGATATGCTTACCTACGCAATACTGATAAGGTCTTATTGATTTCTTAATCAGCACCAGCACTATTTATTTTTGTATACACGTAATGGCCATACGTCGGAATTTTATTTATTTAAAATCGCAAAAATTTTACACGAAAATTTACCAAAAAATGGTAAAAATTTTTCATAAAATTTTACCAAAAAATGGTAAAAATTTTTCATAAAATTTTACCAAAAAATGGTACAAATTTTTCATAAAATTTTACCAAAAAATGGTACAAATTTTTCATAAAGTTTTACCAAAAATGCAAAAAATGTTTTATAAAAATTTACCAACATGGCAATAATTTTCTCTAAACAGTTTTTTTTGATTTCGGCAAAAATATTATCTATATAACATATTAAAAATCAAAAGCCAGAAACTCTACCTAAATAATCAGGTGATAAATAAGAACTGCATGTATTATACCATTTCATTATTGTACATTTAATCTTCAATTTTAAAATCCAAACTTACCATCTTAAAATCATACACATTTCAATAATATATAAACTTAATCCAAACTTAACATCTTAAAACATATATATTGCAGTATTAAAATGTAGTCCAAGCTTGCCATCTTAAAATTATATAAATTTTATATTAAAATTTAATCTAAACTTAATATCGAATCTTAACTTCTAAAATTCCAGACCAATTTAAAATCGGATTATAATACGTTAAAATTCAATCCAAACGTAATATTTTCCTTATTATCTTAAATCTTAAATTAAATTTTTAAAGTTGAAATTAAATAAAGTCAACAAAACGGGCAAAATTACACCCATGGCAAAATCATATGGTTAAATAATAAGGTGAGATTTCAACATTTTCCATATTCATGTTTTGTCGCCGTGGACTCAAAAATGCCTTGTGCATACTAAAACATTATAACAAAAATTGGTATAATAGAATAAATTCAATCGACAAGAAATAAAGACGGAAATTGTCAGTTTTACTTTCTGCATATTGCAATTTTTCTTGTAATTCAACTCTAACTACAACGACACTAAAATGTAATGTTTGAAAGCCCCGCTTAACCTTGAATAATCTTGGTCACTGTAGGCTTATTGAAAAGATTATTTATGCAAATGCATTTATTTCATTGTAAGTTTCATTTTGAGAATTTTGAAAAAAATTTTGAACATACAATATTCTGGAAATTGCCAAAATATTTTTTAAAGATTTTTTTATGTCGAAAATTTTATGTAAACTTTTTTTATATAAAAAAAATTTACTAAAACTTTAAATTTTTTTATAACTCAAAAGTGTAAAAAAGTTTACTAACACTTTTATATTTTTGAAATCCTCAGTGCATGATTCGTGTAGATACGAAGTCTCAGAACTCTATGAGAAGGCTATAAAAATTTTACTTAAATAAAATTCCGACGTCTGGTAATGGCAGATAAATGTTTACTATTTCATCTTTTACACGGTTTATTCCTACAGAGATATTTAATACCATAATTTAATATTCATAGAAAAATGAGATAGTCAAAACATTATGAGACAGTTTGTTTCATCGTATTATTATAATGTGCCTGTAATAATATATGATTGGACATACATAATATATGATTATTATTATCTAATCATCAATATCACCAATTACACATAAGATAATGCTTACAGATAAGATAACTCTAAATACGCTAAAATCACCTCTTTACCTAATGCATTACGAAACACTTTGATGTTATCACCTATGGGTTTTATATGTTGTTCCTGATTCCTAACCTGGAGATATTTATCGTCAATGTTATTTTTAATATAGTAATTTCCTGACTTGTTTGCAGTTTTTATTTTTAGTTTTAACTGTACTATTAATTGTAATTTACATAATAGCAATAATCTTAATGTTATATTGTTATGTTCTTTAAGGTCAAATAGAGGTTCTATATATAAAGTCAAAATTCGATAATTGTTGTAACTTGATAAGGTTAAATGGTAAATGGAGTCAATGTGTAATAGTAATTGAATTACGACATTTGGCAAGTAACGAATTAATTTGACGTAAAATACCCCGTATAGATAAATACTTCATGATTTTTCCTTATGAGTATGAGCGTCACTCATTCTCATAAGCTGTCAAAAACACTCGAACATTGTCATGCATGTATTATCATTAAATCGGCTTAACTTCTTGTTTACCTCCAACCCTATAAGCTATAAATATATATGGGACTTCATAATATCATCTTTTTTCTGGAATCTTAAGGGGGCCGGCCCCCTTCTGGATATACGTGCTTGATTACTTGTTATACTACTTTTTAAATTCAATACAATTAATGACTTACCTAATGTGGCGTAGAAAGTGAGTGTCTCGGAAAATGTAGATTAGCATGCAAAGTAATTGTATGAACGTCGAACAAATAGCCGTTAAGCTAGGAATAGCTTGGTAGACATGTATTATCAGAGACAGTGACAACGTGTTCGTGTACTGCCAAGAAAAAAAACAACAAGAAATAAGAAGTTATTCTCTCAGATGGTTGACAAGAGATACTCTGGACTCTACGACTTGGATTCTTATAGTCGTTCTCTATTTTTCAATATCATTTTATATAATGATTTACGACGCTTTCAAAAGAAACACAAAGAAAATCAAATTATCAGCATTTTACGATGGATTGTCTTTGTTGTTACGTCAAGACCACGCCCAATTATCAAAAAATGTCATTCTATTGTTTTCCATGGGTTCCATGTTTTTCGGATGGATTTACGAATCTCGGATGACGAGTAATCTCACAGTTTATGAAGAAGCACCTATTTTAACTTTCTCAGAAGTTGTTAAAAATGGCTTCAAATATGCAGTTGAAGATAAGAAATGGAAATCTTATAACCAACTTGTGACAAATCACCCTAGGGAAAATATTCAGAAAATATGGATTGTCGAATGAGACTTTGGCAAACATATTCTATAAAATTGATTCGGATCAATTTGACATTGTCACCATCATCGAAAGAATACAATATGAATACTATCCTCGGGCTAAAAGATTGGAAATAGTTCCTTTTGTTTATAAATATTCGGTTGAATACTTTTATAATTATTTAAAGCCATTTCTTGTTCTATCGAAAGATATCTGGCAGCAATATTTTCATCAACTAGTTTCTTTGTCGTTTGACGAAGAGTATGAAATTTATATTCCATTGCTACAATTACTAACAGAAAAACTTTTACGGAAATAGATAGGAAATACTCAGATTTGTTGTCGACTTCCTTCATGCATCCAATTGAATGCCATGTAGTTGATGAGGAAGAACTAGATCCGGTAACTTCGTCAATTCTATTTCAAGATTGTTTTATGGAAAGTTTCAACGATGCCTTCAAGCGTTTTCTTGAATCCGGAATCTATGAATCAATTAGAAAATTTGATTTTTTTGACCTGGTCCTAAAATCATCTACGGAAAAATTGAAAGCCCATGACGATTACCAAAAACTAATCCCTCAAAAGCTTGCTTTGGACTCAAACTTGAAAATAACCTTTGAATACTTTACATATGCTCTTATCATCTGCTTCACAGTTTTTGTCATTGAGTTTCTAAGAGCCCTAAAGATTTCAAATTTGAGAACGCTGTTGAGTGATCATTTGTCAAAAATTAACTCGATGGTTAGTTTTCATTATAAGTATACAAGGAGAAGCAAACGAGAAGTGACAACAAGGACATGCTACAATATAAAAAGCTCTTAGCCTTATCACTCTATATTTTTAATATAACATTATAATATGTACAATGTATACTTCTACTCTAGTCATACCGGCTTCTGGTTAAAGTATAAAAAGTAATAATATTGGGCTGACGTTTAAAAGTATGTATCTTAAATGTTGTTCTCCGAGCTGTCAAACACTAAGAAAGTTGTCCCATAAAAACAATGAAAGGGTAGTCCTTTAATAAATAAGAAACGATGTCAAAAGTATGCTAAAATAATTGATAATATCTAACCTTTTTAACGTTCGATTTACATTTATTCGTCCTAAAGCATTTCAAATATCTAGCGTAAATTGGCCATTGCTGGTTTTGTTATTGTATATATTATAAGGTTTAAATAAATAAACATGATATTTAAAGCATCAGTCAACCGTGTTGCCGAGAGTCTAGACTTCGTCTGTATATTCAAAGTAAAACATATCTAGCTGCAATTAGAATTACTAAAGTACCATGAAGCTGAAAATTAGTATCAAGCGCATCATAGTTACTTTTCAAATAATCCGAGATGGGTGGCTATACTTCCATAATTAAAATTTGACTCATCAGTGTAGATTTCATCAATACTAAACGTCATCGCAATATTTGCTCACTCTATAAGACACTAAAATAGTAAAATTGGAGCTAGTAAGCGTGAAATAATGCAAATAATACTAATGTAAGGTACAATACATAAGGCCACGGCCCAAGGCTTAAGTAAAATTATTTTTGACTAAGTAGTTCAATACCCAGAGTTAATGAAGGAAGTATTATACGTACTATAATTAAATGAAATACATAAAATAAATTAATACACTATATAGGACAATCCAATTATTTCTATTCTACCTATTCTATGCATATTAAATCAGACGATACTAGAGTTGGTATATCGCTATAAACAATAAAACACATACTTACAATATTTGTTATAGTCTCAACATGTAAATTTTCCCTTGAATATACCAGTACCCTAATATTATAGAAAATAGAAATCAATAAAGTATTAAATCCATTTTGATAATTGCTTCTTTCTTCTCGGTATTACCGTCTCCCTAATATCCGTATCATTATTGTTTTATTGTCGATAAAGCTATACGCATAAGAATATTATTATAGCTAATCTGGTATTAAGAATCGGCAATAGAAATTCACCAGACCAATTTTTGTCTTTTAAGACTTCATATTGTTCATATTAAAAGCCGTACGTGTTAATGATTCTTGTTCATGTATTATCTGTAGTAATACCGTAATACTTGCAGTACATTTTGCTAACATTACTTGAACTGTGATTAAAAGTTAATTGTTGCGGCTGTATTGTCGTTTCGAAATTTTTTTTTACAGAAATGTTCAAGGATACTGCTAAACCAAAGCAGTCTCGGATCGATTTCATTGGTCTCTTCTTGTGTACTTTCGACCCGGGAGAAATTTTTGTGCTATACGGATCTGTCAAAAAATCTTTCATATGGCACAAATTATGTACAATTACATCAGAAACCAAACAAACTAGAAATATTTCTGGCTTGTATTGTTTGCTTCCCAGAGGGATTCTATTTGGCAACCGGTATTCCTGGCATCAATCTAACTATGAATATGGAATGCGGAATGGGGTCTACGTGGTCGTAGTCTATCTCTCACCCCACTGAGCAATTAATATTTTCGATGATGTATCCCTAAGCAGTTTACTCGAAGTCCAACACACGCAATGTGCCTATGTCGGGTGCCTTCCAAAGTTACCCGACATAGGCACATTTGTGTGTGGTGGACTTCGGGTAAATTGCTTTGGGGTGCATTATCGAAAACATTAATTACAAGACGCTAGTCATTCACATGATTCATGATGCCGCACAACGCAAAGGTAAGATTGGCTTATACGAAGCTATTAAATCATCAACCTCATTAAATAAACGTGGGACATGCGCATGGAATTCTGTCGGTATTCTTTTTTTGTAAATGTTTTTGTATGTATGTATGTAAAAGTGTGTCCGTATCGTTTTGTAATAGCGGTGGGCTGATTTATCTCTATGCTCTATCGGGTATCCTAACTTGTGATTTCTGCTGTGCGCCAAATTTTGCAATATTTGGGGCCATGTGCAACCTTGCCCCCATTCAATTGTTGAGCGGGAATTGTAAGTACACGCTGAACACTTGACACTACTGCACACACAGCACTCGCTAACACAGCACAACACACTGCACACACTCAAAACGATAAAAATCCTTGACTTTCCTTCGGATTTTTGAACTTTAAACTCTGAACATGTTAGGCTATCCAGTTGTTTAAACTTTATTTTCTAGCATCTAAAGCTGTTCACTATGACCATTCATTTAAAAAGATTAATCTGGCGCAAATACCGTTTTGGATAAAATATTTTGTATCCTTCATTCTACGCAGCCGCGAAGCTAAAATTTATTAGCGGGAAAGGCTAATATTTCACCAGAATTGTAGCCAAATTTTATCCAGTCCAGACTGGCCACGGAATTAGTTAGACTACTACTAATAGGTTAATCTGGAAGGATAATGCTATAGGGCAAAAAGTGACAGCGTGTAGCTCTGAAACGGCAGTAGCGAAACTACACCTAAGGGAAACCAATTACTTGCTAAAGCTTGTAGACTAGGTTGAAATGGTAGATGGTGCACTGTGCAGTGCACAACAATAACAATAATAAACCATAATATCTCTACTTGCATTGCATTCACATGAAATTTCACGTTTGCAAGTTTGAGATCGCGCCACGACCATTTGACTGCTTCGCAGCTTATGCCCAACCAAAAATTGTTTATCAGTAAGTCTACTGCTCTTAGCATGGTTTCCCAGTGGGTTGGTCACTCCACATTCTGTTAAATCCGATCCAATATTTCCAAGCAAGTATGCGGCTCCCTGTAATATAACGTAATATTAAACACAAACGTAATAATCAATAAAATAGAACACTTCTAAAACCTTAATTGCTGTTTCTGGGGAACGTAGTAGTGCTTTCCGAAACGTGGGTATAAAAAACTGTTCAATAGAAGACTTGTCCGGAAAATTTAGATGCTGTCCGAGTTCAACAGAAATCTTCTCAAGACTCCACATATCAAGGTTATCTGTTGATGCTAGACATTTACGCATGATGATGTCTTTAGCCTTGAACATAATTTCCTTGAATCTCTTTTCAGTTGCTATTTCTGTGTCTGCAGTCGAATCTTTAAATTTTACAGATTTGGAGCAGCGAGTCAAGTACGAGAGTAAAACTAAAAACTGTTCCTCAGTTGAGACGTGTTCCACTAGGGCATTGAAGACTCCTGGTTCCATGGAAGAACAATAGGAAGCTAACATTTTTGCAGCAAAATTTTCATATCTTCTCCCTCTAATCTGATTTACCAAAATGGATAATAACTCAACAAAATCTGGACACCATTCATTATTTCCAGTTAATAATGTCCATTTTAATAATCCCAAGGAGTATCCACTCGTTAATTTGCTACAGTAAAATCAAACACCCGACATAAATTAAATCCAATTATACTTCAACTTCAATTTACTGGCACAGAAATCATGTAAGAAAACTATTCAATCATGTTTTTTCATATTATATATCATTTAACATTACTTACGCCATATTTCCTTGAGCTTTTATCATTTTCAAGTTAGCTGCAGAAAATATCTTTTGGAAATTTAAGTCACTGTTTTCACATTTCCTTTTAATATAATTTACGAACATCTTTAGAATTTTCCTGGATTTTCCGTGATAATGGTAAGAAACCAAAACGATGATGTTGGACAGCGCTTTTAACAGAGTTTTCGTGAAAGCTATGAACAAGGTTACGCAGCAGATTATTAGTATTATCAAAATATTTTGAATGTAAAGTAATGAATAATAAATCAGTAAATTATATTGTACGCCATTATCGTGTGTAAAATGATGCCCACCCACTACTTATTTAAATATATCACCAATTTTGAAAATAAAAAACTCCAATTCGAGTTCCTGAATTTTTGTGGGTCTTACGGGTTAAAAGTTAAAAAATCTACTACTATTTCAAATAATGAAAAACACTGGAAACTCAAGGGCAGATGGGACGGATAAAAATATGATGTTGTGACGGCCACAGCCAGCCTAATGTAAAAGACTTTAATTTAACCGTGGTCTATATTATTGTCTGCTATATATATCAGCAGATTTATTTCCTAAGCTAGGCCCACAAGTCAGAAATCCCAGAAAAAAGAAAGAATGGTCATTGGTCAATGGCATATGTTGAGTACATTATTTGTAATAATAACATCAACATCACCAGTAATGACATACCCAAAGACTCAATATTTGATTTGACCTCTTCGAAAACCAGTTTTCGATGTTTTGGATTGGTGGATTCAAGAGCTTCATTGTAAAATGACTGCAGTAACGTTTTGTAAGCCTGTGAAAAAACAGAAATCAATAGTTATTAATTTCACGATGTGGTACTAACTATAATGACTAAATCGTCACCGTCAGTCATTATATTATACTTATGATCCATACTCTGATTTTTAAACCCCAATGAACCCATTTCTCTCCTATGAACAAACAATCATGCAGGAAAGTCAGCTTCGAGTTTTTACTGTACCATTTACTGTTCACCAAAATTAGTAGCCAGTCTAAGCGATTCTGATACTCTTTTACGTGTGCTGAGCTGACTCTGCTGCTGACTGCTAACAACAGATGCAATATTCAGCGTTGCGCTATTGCGTTGCGTTGTGTCGTGGACGTTTTTAATTTCATCGCCTTTATTTATTTTTATTCATAATATTTTAGTAAAATTGATGAATAACTACATGTTGAACAATATTCCCTAATTTTGGTGAACAGTAAATGGTACAGTAAAAACTCGAAGCTGACTTTCCTGCATGATTGTTTGTTCATAGGAGAGAAATGGGTTCATTGGGGTTTAAAAATCAGAGTATGGATCATAAGTATAATATAATGACTGACGGTGACGATTTAGTCATTATAGTTAGTACCACATCGTGAAATTAATAACTATTGATTTCTGTTTTTTCACAGGCTTACAAAACGTTACTGCAGTCATTTTACAATGAAGCTCTTGAATCCACCAATCCAAAACATCGAAAACTGGTTTTCGAAGAGGTCAAATCAAATATTGAGTCTTTGGGTATGTCATTACTGGTGATGTTGATGTTATTATTACAAATAATGTACTCAACATATGCCATTGACCAATGACCATTCTTTCTTTTTTCTGGGATTTCTGACTTGTGGGCCTAGCTTAGGAAATAAATCTGCTGATATATATAGCAGACAATAATATAGACCACGGTTAAATTAAAGTCTTTTACATTAGGCTGGCTGTGGCCGTCACAACATCATATTTTTATCCGTCCCATCTGCCCTTGAGTTTCCAGTGTTTTTCATTATTTGAAATAGTAGTAGATTTTTTAACTTTTAACCCGTAAGACCCACAAAAATTCAGGAACTCGAATTGGAGTTTTTTATTTTCAAAATTGGTGATATATTTAAATAAGTAGTGGGTGGGCATCATTTTACACACGATAATGGCGTACAATATAATTTACTGATTTATTATTCATTACTTTACATTCAAAATATTTTGATAATACTAATAATCTGCTGCGTAACCTTGTTCATAGCTTTCACGAAAACTCTGTTAAAAGCGCTGTCCAACATCATCGTTTTGGTTTCTTACCATTATCACGGAAAATCCAGGAAAATTCTAAAGATGTTCGTAAATTATATTAAAAGGAAATGTGAAAACAGTGACTTAAATTTCCAAAAGATATTTTCTGCAGCTAACTTGAAAATGATAAAAGCTCAAGGAAATATGGCGTAAGTAATGTTAAATGATATATAATATGAAAAAACATGATTGAATAGTTTTCTTACATGATTTCTGTGCCAGTAAATTGAAGTTGAAGTATAATTGGATTTAATTTATGTCGGGTGTTTGATTTTTACTGTAGCAAATTAACGAGTGGATACTCCTTGGGATTATTAAAATGGACATTATTAACTGGAAATAATGAATGGTGTCCAGATTTTGTTGAGTTATTATCCATTTTGGTAAATCAGATTAGAGGGAGAAGATATGAAAATTTTGCTGCAAAAATGTTAGCTTCCTATTGTTCTTCCATGGAACCAGGAGTCTTCAATGCCCTAGTGGAACACGTCTCAACTGAGGAACAGTTTTTAGTTTTACTCTCGTACTTGACTCGCTGCTCCAAATCTGTAAAATTTAAAGATTCGACTGCAGACACAGAAATAGCAACTGAAAAGAGATTCAAGGAAATTATGTTCAAGGCTAAAGACATCATCATGCGTAAATGTCTAGCATCAACAGATAACCTTGATATGTGGAGTCTTGAGAAGATTTCTGTTGAACTCGGACAGCATCTAAATTTTCCGGACAAGTCTTCTATTGAACAGTTTTTTATACCCACGTTTCGGAAAGCACTACTACGTTCCCCAGAAACAGCAATTAAGGTTTTAGAAGTGTTCTATTTTATTGATTATTACGTTTGTGTTTAATATTACGTTATATTACAGGGAGCCGCATACTTGCTTGGAAATATTGGATCGGATTTAACAGAATGTGGAGTGACTATCGCCATGATGTTAACACCGCACTTACATTCTCAATCGGAAAGCCTTCGTAGTGATGTCATAGACACCTCTATTGCTTTAGTTCGGAAGGTATTTACTATTTTCCAACGGTTGTAAATTAAGTTATTCGTAATATTTCAACTGATATAGTATGGTTGCACTTAATGACTTTATATGATTTTTAACTTTAGATAAAATCATTTAGCTCTCTTAAGGAGGTTTTGGGATGTTACATTTCTGTGTTCCATGGATCAGAAGGAAAAATAATTGGAGCTGCTTACAAAATAAGTATTTTGAAGGTATGAAAATCTAAATCTTTATTTTTGGTAGGTCATTCAAAATTCAAAGATAAGGCTATTTTTAATACTTTTTGGTATAGGTTTTTCAGTATATGAATTTATGCGGGATGATCACAGATATGACGGACAAGAAAAACAGCGAGTTATATATGCACTTACTCTCTGAATGGATGGTTGAGCAGCTTGTAAAGATAATTGAAAGCGAAGGTATGCAAATCATACTTACATGTTTAGGTTTTTGGTTTCTAAGAAAATGTTTTATATTTTTGTGTTCCTAATTCCTTTTTAAGTATTACTATTGTTTTGTTTTAGTACATGAGGGGACATTAGTGGAATGTTTTAATTGTATCTGTCAGTGGTGCAATTCTTTATCAAAAGTCAAAGTTTCTAATGCCATTACAAAGTACATATCAAAAGGATTCAAAAATACAAAAGGTTTGGCAACAGCTGCCTTTTACATGGTATTGGTGTCTTACTTCAAAGACCGAAAGAATCATTTGCAGCCATTCCTACCACTTACATCTTCCACGCTGATAAATCTGTCTACAAATTTGAACGTAAGTTATATTTACACTTTTTAAATTGTAATGAATACTAAATCATTAATTACTTAATTTTCAGTGCCTTTTTAAATATATAGCTAACTACCCTAAACGAAGCAATTCCTTTGGCATCCATTGTAACAGAATCATGGAAAGTGGGTCAGTCCATTCCAGAGGATGTTTTGGCTTCAACATTCAATGTTCTTGCTGGTGTCAACGAAAATAATGTCGGTCTGTTGTCCTCTGTAACAAAAATGGAGCTAATTCGAATGGCAAAACACATTTTAATGACAGCGATGGCGAACTTTAAAGATATTTGTAAACTAATCGCATTAGTGCTGGCAAGTGATAACTTTAAGGTAACTAAAACAGTTTCAACCTACATTTTTAATCATTGAAATTCAATAACTGTAACTAGATTTTATGAATAGAGTTTATAGAAAATATAATAATGTTACATAGGTATATCATCATCATAGGAAATAATATTATTGAGTGTTAATGTTAGAAGTTAGGAAATTGATATTGTAATTTTTCTTTCCTAATAATCACAACTTAAGGAAAAATTTAACTAGACATGAAAATATGTTTGTTTTATAAATGTAAATGATGACTGTACTTGCAGAAATTAATTAAATTCTACTTTCTCTTGTATAGATCTCAAAAGGAATTTCAGAGTTTGCTTCTATGGGTGCTATGACCAATAAGATTTTTCCTGGAATAATTTCTCAGTTGAGAAAAGCCAATTCTGCAAATCTTGTTAGCGTAAGTATGCTTAGTTGCGGATGGCATTCAAGCAACGACTCAACTTTTCTAAATTAATTTAATACTGATATACTGATATTTGTTCAAATAGGATCTATCTTGTGAGAAAATTTTACTTGAAATTGCGAAAACTCCAATGACGCACAGTTGGATGCCGTTGTCTTCTTTGCAACTTGCCCATCAATGTAGTGACAACAACCTGTGGGAGGTGTTGATTAACAAACTACACAATCTCCACAATGCTCAGGATAAAAGTATCTTCACTGTCTGCTGCGAAATATGGCCCGATGTGAAGCCTTACATTCTTAACTTTGACAATAGTTTGATGAATCAGAGAATCGTTCGAACTTTTTCTACTCAACTGGGAGAAAAAGTGGCTCAATGCTATGTCCAGATATTTAAAAAGTTAGAACCGTATTTCTAACAAATTAAATGATGTAACGGAGAAAAGTATTTTCTACATTTTTATTTGTATTATAGATTAAAAAGCAACGGAGATCTGTTGAAGGTTACAGAAGATGAATATATTATATTTCGGACTCCGGAGGGGGAATTATATGACGATACATCTGTGTTTGATACGTAAGTAAATATACAATTATTACATCGGTTATGTGAAATCTGATAAATATTTCTATATTTTTGTGAAAATAGAGATGAACATAGGTCGAAAAATACGAAAGAAGAATGGAAAGGTTACTCCTACAGACAAAAGCTTAATGAGATTCAAAGAAAAATGGTGATTGAAAAGCATTGCAATGCAACCGGGAAGGCTGCCCCACCTCTGTCTAAGGAGCAAGAAGCCAGGAAAGTTCAGTTGGCTAAAGAGTCCAACATTAGGAATGCTATGAAGGAGGTATTGACATTAAATAAAAATAATAATAATTACCTAGTTTTGTCATTTTCTGGTTCAAATTATAATTTCTTTAAAAATTTCCTAGTTGGAATCTCAAGTGGTGCAGTGCCTTGGACTTTTTGAAGTTGTACTTGAGGAAAATTTAAAAGTTGTTGGTCATTACTTAAATGATGTCATCGAAGAATTAATTGCGCTTATGCAGAGCTACATAGCAGCCCCACATGCAATTCGGATATTTCAAAAAATGGGAAAATTGTTTTTTTAGCAAGGATGGTGGTTTTGGTAATTACCATTTATCTGTTTATTCTATCTCAATAATAATTATCCAACAACATATTTTATAGCATTATAAATTTTTAATAAGACATGTTTTTATATTTAGAATGAGCCTACTATTTCTATTTGTTTAAATAAGTTTAAAAAATATTTAAATGTTTTAGCACATTTGGTAACTCTTGTCAGTCTGGCATTGATATCTCCAAAAGCTGAAGGGGAGTGGAATGTAAAACCATTGAAAAATGTTCTGGAAAAACTAAAAGAGGCAAATTAAAATTATATAGTGATTTAAATTTTTCTATTTCAAGAGGAAAATAATTTTTGAACTCTAATATTAGAAAATCACCAAGGACGAAAATTTTTCCTGTGGAAGTTATACTTTTTGTTTTCCTTTACTACAATTGGCCGCACACAAAAATTCTAATGATCCTTCAATAATTGAAGCAGTGCTGAATATTATGATGACTACAATCCAAAAGACTAACGAATCTCGACTGTATCCTGAACATAGCTCGAAATACTTACCTCGAGTTCATCTAAATCGCTTATTGTACCGTATGGGTATGACTGCAGTACAGATAATGTTAAATATAACATTTTATATTCTTTATTCTTTATACAATGAGATTTAATGGTTTTGTGGCATTTAAATGTTAGATACTTGTGAAGGTCATAACCATCAATTAGCTCATTCTGTAATTGTTTCTCTGGCTGAGTCTGCTACCAAGGATGACTTAAGAAAAAGGGACACCATTGAAATCAGTTCTCCAGAATACGTTACTCATCTAACAGCTGTAAAAAGTCATTTAAAACTTGTTCGGGAGACGGGATTGCGGGTATATTTAGAAACCACTTTAACTAAAGCATTTTAAAAGTTTTCTGTTCTTGAATCACTGCTTTGTGAATGTTTTTCCAGTCTTTAGTGATCCTCTTGTCGGATAAGGAGTTGACTCCAAGCTTTGAAGTGTTAATAACGGCCGTAGCCAATATCGTTAGGTTGCAATTCGACAGCGATGCTCGCGTATCTAAAATTGCGCAGGATTACATTCAGGACAATGGATTTGATGGGGACTATCTTTATGAAGAATTAAAAGCCTGTAAGTTATTAATTATTTCACCTTCTTAATTCAAGTAAATATTAAACTGTTAGATTAATGTAGTAATATTGTTCAAGAGTATTGTATGTATAATTTTTCTATTCGATTTTGAATTATAGGCTTAATGGATCCAGAGGAAGAAGTTAGAGCCTCCGGTGCCGAAGGCATTGGTGAATATATTAAAATGTACCCTGAGAATTGTGAAAATGTCGTAGAAGAATTAGTGTCCATTTATCAAAATCACTTGATCAACGGTTCACAAATCCTGGACAATTTTGAGTTTGTAATAGAAGAAGGGATAGATTATTGGACTCAAAGAAGCGGCGTTGGATTAGCACTTAAAGCTATTTCACCTTACCTTAGCGTTCCCACTGTAAGAGTTTCTGCCAAATATCAATTTTTTATAAATTCAATGAAATAATTACAACAAATACAATTATATTACAGGCTAAGAGAATCCTCATATGGATTGTTACGCGTACTTTGATGGACAAAAGTCAAACTGTCCAAAATGCATTTCTTGAAGCCGCTGTAGAAATCATTAAGATATATGGAAAAGGTAAAAATCAGATTTTATGTGAAAATGATATATATTTTACGTATGTGTATTACATTTATAATGTCTTATTTTCAGAATGTTTGGAAAGTTTCCAATCAGTAATCGAAACGTATTTAGAAAATGCCTGCATAGATATCGTTTCTGGAGATTTTGATAATTTAGGAAGGGCATACATCGTGTTGTTGGGTTGTTTAGCTCGCCATTTGGACTCATCGGATGCTAAAGTGAAATCAGTTTTTGGAAGATTGGTGGACATACTCTCTAGCTCTTCTGAAAAGGTAATATTTGTATTTTTATAAATAGTAAAAACAGATGTTACCATTTATGAAACCTTATTTTGCTTTATTACGTAACTATTTTATTGTCAATACAGGTGCAACAAGAGGTTGCTAAATGTATACCAGCACTTGTACCATCGATGATTGATGACAAGAATGTGATTATGGAACGACTGCTCAATAAAGCAACCGGAGCATCTAGCTATGCAGAAAGGTATGTAGTTGACGTTTAATCGACAAATAATTTAAGGATTACTACCAGTGTATCCATATAAATGAATATATTTTAATATTATAGTACTAGTAAAGGGAGTGATCTTTTTCTAATTAAATGTCTTTAGTATGAACTAATAAAAGATTATCCAGTATAATTCAGAGGCACAATATATTTTAAAAGTTTTATGAAATTATTAAGGGTATTGTTATAATCATAATGTGGTATAATCTGTTTAAATTAATATTACATCAATAATCTTTTCCTGCTACTTGATTCCCATGATTCAGCAAAATTAATTAACTTAATTAAGTATGTAATGACCGCTCTAAATAGGATAATATTCTTTGCTGACTTAGAAAATGAAATCTTGTAAAACCCACATTTAATTATTATACAATCATGCCATGTTCTATGGGCTTATTGCCCGTCAAGTACATCAATAAACAAATTATCAATCAATCAATCAATCAATCAATATAATATCAATAATAGACGTGGAGCCGCATATGGAATAGCTGGGATGGTTAAAGGCCTGGGTATTGTTTCGATACACGAATATTATATCATGGACAAAATAGTTGCTGGAATGTTAGATAAGGGAAATAACAAACACAGAGAAGGTAGATTGGAAAATTATTTATTTCTTTTACTACATTATGTACCAATATCAATTTAATCATAAATTATTTGACTTTACAGGAGCTCTAATGATTTTGGAATTACTCTGCGAATTTATGGGTCGGCTCCTGGAACCTTATGTCGTAAATATGCTAATCTATTTGCTTCAATGTCTTGGAGATACTGACAAGTAATTATACTTACTGATCATAAAAATTAAGTTGGTAACGAATATAAACATTTTTTAATAATTTATTTCGGGATGTAAATTTAAGGTATGTAAAAGAAGCAGCTGAAAATGCAGCTCAAAAGTTTACAAATGGGTTATCTGGACATGGAGTCAGTGTGGTTTTGCCAGCCCTCCTGACAGCCTTAAACGATGGAAATTGGAGAATACAAAATGCCTCTCTTGGTTTACTTGGAAAAATGGTTGACTGTGATCCTGAAAAATTAACTGATTATTTGCCCACGATAGTCCCCAAGTTAATTGAACTAATTCGACTATTACTTTATTATTTTGTTTGATTAGTAAGTTTATGAGTTGATATTAATTTATTTATTTAAATGGTATATTTGTTAAATGCAGGCACTTGGAGATTCTCATGATAAAGTTCAAGATGCAGCTGTAGATGCTTTGAAATTAGTTGGATCAACTATTCGAAATCCTGAAATTCAATCCGTTTTCCCAGTTATTTTGGAAGTAAATATAATTTTTCATCGTATTAATCATTATGATTATTAAGTGTTATAATATTTATGTCAATGTCTTCTTAAGGCATTACAAAATCCTGGAAAGAAGAGCTCATTATGTGTACAACGTCTTCGTCAGACGAATTTCTTCACGTTAGCCGATCCGCCATCTGTAGCTTTGATTATACCTGTTTTTGAACGAGCTTTCCAAGATCGATCAGTAGAAAATCGTAAAATGGCAATTGAAATGGTCGGAAATTTGTTTCTGGTAGACCATAAGCTTGATCTGTATCCATACATTCATTCCATTATATCAGGATTGAAGGAAGCTCTATTGGACCCAATGCCAGACGTAATGATGTGAATTTTTCTATCTATTAAAAGATAACGATCATTTTTGTAAAATGTAAATATAATATAGATTCGAGACGTCACAGCAAAAGCGTTGGGAAGAATTTCTACAAGAATGGGAAAGAAAAGCAACGATGAATTACTGCCATGGTTAATGCAAACCCTGACATCACGAGTTAATTCTACACAGAAATGTGGTGCGGCTCAAGGGCTTGCGGAAGTCCTTGAAGGAAGTCTAAGCACAAATGACTTGCACCAGTTTATTCAAAGTACTTTTGCTTTATCCAAGCTTCCTTGCCGTTATCATTTGTATTAATTTTTTTAGCACCATTCTTACAATATTATTCATTAATTTATACAGGACTAATCATATAAAGGCAGATGCAGAGGATTTGGCACCACATGTCCAAAATGGATACATGACTTTGTTTATATATCTGCCGGCTGTTTTTATGGAGCTTTTGAATTCTTACTTAACTGACATAATCAAGCTGATACTAAAGGCATTTTAAATACCAATCTAATATCGAAACTAGTAATTAAGTTGATTAATAATAGCATTTTTTTTATCCAGACTTTGGCTGACGAAAATGATTGTGTGAGAGAAACTGCTCTTAAGGCCGGTCGGAGTATTGTAACTACCTACGCATATTCGGCGATGTCCCTTTTTATCCCACAACTCGAATATGATCTTTCCGACTGTAATTGGAGAGTACGTTGTGCATCTGTTCAGTTAATTGGCGATTGGCTGTACGAACTGTCAGGAGTTCCAGAAGAGGAAATCGAAGGGGACAATGACAATTTTAACGTTCAGGAATATCAAAAAGTAAGATTTCTGTACTCCAGCCTCAAATAATCATAAAAACTTGGTTTAATATAAACATCTTGTTTTCAGAAATTAATCCAATCATTAGGATTGGAAAGTAGAAATCGAATTTTAGCCAACGTGTTTATGACAAAATTTGACGAAACTCTAAAAGTTAAACAGGCAGCTGATCGTGTTTAGCAAATTGTAGCAAATTCTCCAAAAACTCTTCGAGAAATTATACCGACGTTACTCCCATTGTTATTAAAACATGTGTCTATTCATGCTCAAAGACAAGTAGCTGCCAGGTGAAATGATTAATGAAAACTAATAATTGCAATTGACGATTTATAGATTAAAGTTGTATTTAATCATTACATGAAATATATTTTACTTTAATAGGACTATCAGAGAATTAGTTAAAATAGTTGGAGAAAACTTCCTGCCGTACATTGTTTCCATTCTGGAAGAAGGACTGGATTCTAAAGGGGCTAACGAAATTCAAGGAATCTGTATTGGCCTGACAGAAATCATTAATTCTGCAAAATATGATCTTAAATCGCTGGCTACAAAAATAGTTCCTATAATCAGGTAATTATTATAACGCTATAGTGGAGTGTAAACAAATATAAATTGTATATATTTTTTTTCTTACAGAAAATCTTTGTGTCATCCCGATCCTGCAGTTAGACAAATGTCCACTGAAACTTTTGATGCGTTGCATAGTAAGATCGGAACTGGGGCAATGGATGAAATATTTCCTTTCTTGATAGAAAAATCAGTAAGAATATTTTTTCAATCTTTTCTAAAATAAGTCTGGATATGTAATAAATACTACTATCCATTTCAATCTTAACGTACCTATGTAATTTTCAAAGGGGGACAAAGAAAGTAGCGATTACGCATTGGATAGCCTGAGACGAATCTTGCGGATCAAATCTAAAGATGTTTTGCCATATTTAGTACCACAATTAATCACTCCTCCTGTGAATACTAAAATTTTGTCTATTGTGGCATCAGCTGGTCAAGGTTTGGAAAAATACTTAAAAAAGCTCGTGAAACCCTTAGTGACTTCCTTAAGCGAAAGTTTCGGCTCCCCTGAAGAAGAACAAGTACTAATTGAAACCTTTTTTAATAGATTCAAATTGCATTAATATCAAATATTGACAACTACTTGTATTTTGTTTGAATAAACAATTTAGATCCGTCTGCACTGCCAAACTGTAGTTTCTTCTGTCGTTGATGAGAGATCCATCCCAATACTTATCGATGTATTATTGGAGTTAAAAAAATCTCCGGAAATAAATATGAAGCGATCGGCCATGACATTAATATCGTTGTTTTGTAACCATACAAAGTCCAATCTTTCATTTCGAGTAAAAGAGCTTTTACCTGCTCTGATTCCATTACTGGCGGATGACAACCAAGACATTTTAGTGACAACTGTCGATGCATTGGCTGCTCTTGTCAAAGTAAAATTCTAACTTATGTTGTTAATATTTCATCTTGTCTTTTTTAATACCTCAACCCTTGTTGTCTTTGATAATGTAAAATGATAACTATTTTTGTGTTATAGTCTTTGGGAAAGGACAAAAATCTTGCTTGTGTTGGTATTGTTCGAAAAGCCATACAGATGACCAAGGGCGATTTAAAAGGGAAAATGACTCTCCCCGGACTTAGTCTTTTTGGGGTAATTCCATTTTTACACATTTTACTTCTTTGAGTATTCATTATTAATTGATATTGATATGTTTTAGGGAGCAATATCATTGTGGCCCATTTACCGAGAGGCTCTACTGGAAGGAAGTGTGGAGTTAAAGGTGCAGGCTGCACTAGGAATGGGTGATATAGCCGTCTTATGCAATGATAAAGCCCTGGAACCATATTCAATGTACATCATTGGTCCTCTAATTCGAATTCTTGGCGAACGATACGAAGATATTGTCAATGCAACCATTTTAGAAACTCTGTCACTTTTATTGCCCAAGGTAAATTTTATTATTTTATTTTAAGTGGGTTCTTTAGAAATTGATTTTTAAAATAAAAAGTTTTATGTTGTTTATATAAGGTTGGTGGTCAACTAAAACCATCTCTGGTTCCGTTACAAACGGTCATTTTGAAATTTCTTAAAGTGCCAAATAGAAATGTTCGATTGAAAGCTGCCGCTGCATTTGCTGAGTTAATTGGAATTCACTGCAAACCAGACAGTCTTTTCGAAGAGATACTCAATGAAATAAAACTAAACGTAGATGCTTCTATCAGGTTTGATAAGCTGCTAAAGTAAATTGTGAGACCATAAAATGCGTAGTGTAATTACATTCTCGTTTTTACATTGAATACAGGGATATATTGATTTTTGCTTTGAGAAGTGCCATTGTAACTGGAGGAAGTAAGATGAGTCTGGCTGCTATCCAAACAGCAGAAAAACTCTTATTCAAAATGCTCGAGTCCCGTAAGTGTGCAAATTCCGTAATAATCTGAAATTTGGACAGTTGACCTTATATTTGTAAAATTGCAGCTGATGTAACGACTCGGATGACATCGGCAGGTTGCTTAGGGGCGTTGATCAAGTGGATTCCTTCCGAAGACGTTGATCTTGTTTTAGATCGCTTATATTATAACTAAGGCGGTCACAGGACCCAGGTCCTGTAGTGCATGGGGCTAGTGCATCTACAAACAGTTTTGTAAGAATTATGGTTTCTGGTAGGCCAATTACACCGGTATTCAATCGGATTCATCACTAATATAATGTACCGGTCACAGAACTGAAGTCCTGTTATAAATAAAGCTAGTGTGTATTCCGGGGCAATATTGTACGATGGGTAGAATGTCTTTCAGATACATAGATTTTTATGTTAATTCCAATTGACCTTTTCATTCTTTCCCATTAGGTGGGCCAGGGCCAGAGGTACAGATTTTACGTTACAGACGAAATCCAGCTATTTAATGTCCGGGGCGAACTGTCACATGTTACAGATTTAATTAAAAGTATAGGCATGCATTGCTATAATATAGCTAGTTACATTGACAAGAGATTTTTGTTTTTCAAGCGCTCAGGCAATAGGAAACCCGCCTACAAGAAATTCGGATTTTTTTAATTATAAGATTAAAGCTAAGAAAAGTTAATGTTATTATTGCTGAATTAATTTTTTGGATGTATGTACCACAAGTTTTGCTTATAAAGCAGTCTTGAAAAATTCGTTGATTTAATTTAAAAAAATATTTTTCAATTTTGTGCCACCGAAATAACAATTTTCTTGGCCGAAAGGTAAACTTTTGACAATTGAATCGAGTAGAACACCTATGATATTGATATAGTTGGGACAATAAAACGTTCGAATATCGACCAAGTGAACTGTTAAAAAAGACACTGAAAATTTGACTATCGGTATAGCATCGATCCAAGGATACAATATATAAACATTGTATCCTTGACTACATGTTATAACCAAGCTTGTTTGAACTTCCAGCGAAAAACAAGTTACTCTTAGTTAAAAGTGTGTTTACTGCAGGAGCACGGCCTTAGTACGGGCTAGGGTCAACCTTTTGTTTAGTTTAGTTTAAGAGAATTTGGCTATTGCACAGTGTCCACTTTCATAATCAGTTTGTGACAAAAGGGTAATGTGAGACTGACAGAAGTTTACCGCTAAAAAAATTCATCCAATTTTTAAACATGGTTCCCTAATGCCGAAAAATACAATGTTCCAATGACTTACGGCAATAAGTCTTAAAAATTTGATGTTGATATAAAATGTTGATTAAAGTGTCCCACCGCTGAGTTTGACGAGGTCAAAATTCGGAGAAAACCACATTTACGGTCACGAATCTCAGCCACCGATAAATTTCGGCCAAAACTGTTTTCAGCGAAAGAATCTTAAGGTCCACATGTACTTGCGAAATAAAAATCAGTCTCCCGAACGTTGGAGAACAAAGATAAAAAGCTCTTTTTAATTCCTTATGGAAAATCCCATATAAACCGTTTTTTAGGCTGCATTCACTGGTAGTTTTATGCAACTTGGGGTATCTGAAATCTGAAACCATTTTAAAACCCGGGGTTTTAGACATTTCTTTGTCTTTTAAGAAGAAAACAACTCATCTAATCACAGAACCATTTATGGGACTTTTGTCACAAATTGAACAAAGGAAGTGTACACTGTGTATTGGTAAATTACTCCGGCTACCCACGACATTTTTGATTCGGATACTTTTAATCACCATAATACATACATCCATCACTGGACAATGGACTATTTTAAGGCCGAGTTAGCCTTGGCCTTAATTAGCAATGTAGCGTCAAGCGATTAATTAGAAAATTGAGTGTTTTTTATCGTAATTTTAGCTCATCGCCTGAGGAAGCGAGCTTATAGAACCGCACAGTCTGTCCGTACGTCCGTCCTTCTGTCCCCACGATAACTTTCGAATGCAAAGACGGATATTGACCAAACTTGGCAAAAACGATGCCTATATGGACCACTGACGATCCCTATTGATTTTGGGACAAATCGGTCTATTGGTTGCTGAGATACCGGGCGCTCACTTTGTTTCATTTTGATAGTCAAAGTAGAAAATGGGTATTAAAAAGTTCAATTGCGTTTCCTATAAATTGTTTGCGGAAAATATTTCATTCCGCTCCTACCAAATTTAAGATTTATTTTGATAGTCAAATATAACTTATTTTAAAACTTTTTGATTTTGATAGTCAATTATGATCAATATTAATGAAATAAGACATTTTCAATTTTTGGAAAAAATCCTCTTTTTCTCAGATTTAGGGGGCTCTGCGACACCCCCTTCCGCCCCTTACTGGATACGTGCTTGGTAATCAATCCTATTTCTACTATCATTCTACCAAAAATGTGCACATGGTCGCCTTTTACGGCTTCTAAAATTTGAACTTGAGTGCGTGCTTGGACGTGTCCAGTGGGGGAGGGGGTGCAGCGCCCCTCTCACAGTAACGTTACCTTATACCCCAGGTTAAAAATGTGACCCTCGTGGGTGGCCAGAGTATGTTGCCGATCGCCAATATGCTATTTTAATACAACCATATTGACTCAGGAACCGAAAATCTCTTGCAACTTACATGGTTGCTGTGGAAATCGGCCCTCGACCCGCCCCCAAAGTAGGAGGAGCTTACGTGTTGTCAGCAAATAGAATGTCAATATCCATTCGGGGACGTGGCTAATTGGCGGAGCTAAAATAAATGTGGAAATTAGCCGTGGGCGGGGCCTGTTACACTGGAAATTAAAATTTTTTCGATGTCTATTGACCCTAGGTAGTATATAGTAAGATGAAATTTTAGAATATTTTTTGACTATTGCAGTAACTCATTGAGCATACTATTATACCATTAATGTATATCGTATATTTTATACATTGTGATGGTCGACATTATATTCAGGATTCCAAAAATGTACCACACAAGAAAATCGGATAAGAACTTTAGACAGAATTCCAAGAGTTGTAAACCAATTTTTAAATGTATTTTGATGATCATCAGAGATTTCCAAATCTGAGGTACCGGGAGCTTAAATTCCTGGTACATACAAACGTAAATGATCTCTTGACTATCATATTCCTCATTAACTTTTTTTGGGAAAGTGCTAAAGGATCCGAGACTTCTTATCCAACAACCATAAAGTAAGTTCAATAAAGATTCATCGGAACTTATTCTAGAGGTTATATTTTAAAAAATTCACAACTTTGTCATTGTTTGGAAGACACGGATCACAAAATGCAAACAAAAATGTGAAGTTTTCAAAGTATAACCTCTAGAATAAGTTTTGAAGAATCTTTTTTACATTTACTACATGGGTATAGGATCAGTAATCTCAGATCCTTTAGGACTTTCCCAAAAAAAGTACGAATTTTCGCGATTCCCAATCCCCTCTATGAAAATTTTTGCTGGTTACCTACCAGCGTCCCTATTGTGGCAAAAAGTCTTTTGAAATCTGCATCACTGCCTTAAACGGTGCAAAATTTGCTTTACAGAATCGAAAACTGACTCACTTTTTTGGGAATCTAACTTTTATTTAACCAATTCAAAATTCAAAACATCAATGTAAATGGCAAAATTGAATTTTCCCCCACATGAAGTAATAGAAACCTTGAGCGCACTGAAAGCTGGAATTTTTTTTATACAGAATGCATGCATTGCTCCTGTTATTTTGTGCATTGTAAGTTTAGGAGACTAAAGACCGCGCAGTGCATAATTGTGTACTGCCACCAATTGTTCTGCTTTGGACGTGTTGGAATTTGCCTCATTATGTGCGTTATTATGTGCTTGGCTGCGTTTTAGAATTACGGCAAATCAACACACGGAAGTACAAACATACAAACGGAAATGTCACGTGACTGACTTTTGCCGTTTATCTAATAGTAGTGATAGACAGAATCTTAAAAATCAGTGAGCATAAAATATATTCTAACCTAAGCTCGTTTGCAATAAATTGTTGTAATAAATTGTTGTAGATAGCGTAAAGTATGTCATTACAATTAAATGTAAATAAATTTCTTTACTAATTCTAAAAAAACATAATTGTAATGACTAAAACTATACCAAAAGAAAATTATGTTTTTATGACGTCGGATTTAAAATCAAAATTATATTGAATCATAATTATTAGCATCAAATATCGAAAAATAAATTGTGTGCCTGAAGTTATTTTTATTGGAAATAGTCCTTCATCTTTTTGTTGAAAAACTTTTGAAATATACTCAAATGAATCCCCTCCTTAGATTTCTATAACACAATGTAATATTAAATTTAAAAAAATGCTATATAATAGTGACAATAAAATATTTATGGATCATAACGGTTATTATATGTTATGAATATTGTTACCTTAGAGTATAAAATGCTGGCCTGTTTGATCATTATATGTAGGTCATCTATAAGTTCCTGGTACGAGGAATAGGGTGGATTGTCATCAGTCGGATTGGATAATCGGTCACGAATAGCATTTAAATTAAATGCTGGGTCAGTTTTATAATTCTCCTAAATTAAATAATAATATGGCTTTGCAATTGTTTACCTATAAAGACGTTTCAGATTATACCGAAAAAATAGTGAAAATTTACCCGATATAGCTGAACAAATTTGAATCGCACAACTAAACTTTCGTGGATGGAGTAAAGTTCATAAATGAATTTGCAGGCGGTTAGAAATTTTTGAATATCTCCTTGGAAGCAATTATCCGGAAAGAAATAAATTTCTCTTGCATGATTTTGGAAGGCATTGGTGCCGAATTTACTTTTATTGATGCAGTGGAAGCAATCCCATTTAATGGTTTCGTCTGGGATCTTTTTGAAGGAAGGAATGTGACACTTGTCTCCGAAAACTTTTTGACATTTATTGTTGTCACAGATAACCATCGGACCTCCCCCGTCAAAACATATTGCACAAGTTCCTTCCGAGATGGTGTTGGTCTCTTCTTCATAATCCATCTGTGCATCAATTTGACAGATAAGTTTTCGTTTCGCTGTCACTAACCTGTACTTCTAAATTTAACATGTCGTAGTGTCTAAGCTCAAGCACAACAGGCGAAACTGTAAATAATAAAATAAACATCGCAACATGTAATATGCAGTTTAAAATAAAAAATACAACCTATGATAAAAGCATAAACTGAATCAAATAAAATAAATGCAACTACATACTGTTATGCAATATTCCGGATGGAGAATCTTTCTTTGAACAGATTTTACAAAGTCGACCTAGACAGTCACACAACTCCAACTCATTGGTAATTATTAATTTCTTTCGTTTCCTTTTTCTTCCTCCTTTTGAAGATGATGAACACCTCCGTTTGACAATTTGTTTTGATTTAGGCTTCACCATTATTTCAACATTTACACTTGTACTAGGCGCGTGTAAATCTTCCCCTAAATCGGGAGCACTTGAAGTGGAATTAACATTGAAATCTGGAATACTTGAAATTTCGCTTAAATCCGAGGTGTGGAAATTTTCATTTGTGGCGTCGGAAATTCCACTCAAATTTGAACTATTTGAAATTTCATTTAAATCAGAAACTTTTGGAAAATTACATGAATCTGATGCGTTAGTTAAATCGGGATTATGTGAAACATTCAAATCAGCGGTGATGGAAACATTTGACTCTGGATCATTAGAAACCTCACTTAAATCAGAAACATTTATAGCAGGAGCATTCGGAACTTCAATTGAATCTAAGGCATTGGAAACATTCAAATTGGCAGAGCTATAGATTTTAATTGATTCCGTTGCATTAGTAATTCCATTAAGATTTAAATAATGGGAGAGTTCATCCAATCCTTGACCACCCGAAATTGCATTTAAATCTGGATAATGGAGAATTTCATTCAAACCTTGAACATCAGAAATCGGATTTAAATCAGGATGATGGAGAATTTCATTCAAACCTTGAACATCAGAAATCGGATTTAAATCTGGATGATGGAGAATTTCATTCAATCCTCGAACATAAGAAGAATTTAAGGTTTCGTTTGATTCTGGAGGAATTTTGATAGTATCAGGTCGAGTGATTGTATTTTCCGTTTCTTTGTCTGCATCCCAATCCGGAATTTCGTATTTTGTCTCAATATCGGTTTCTGTCTCTAATTTGATTGGGACAGTTTCAAAGCGAACCATTACTTGAGGAGTAACAGTTTGATTAGGTTGAGCTAACACTGTGTACTTTTCTGTTTCGACAGTTTCTGCAGATCCGACGTCTTCAACTATTTATACACACAGCCATCAAAAGAATTCATTCGTTAATGATACTTTGAGAGTTATTACAGTTTTCGCTTTAACTTTATTATTTGTTATCTATTAACTCATCAGGAGCCAAACAGCTGTTCGTAAGCTCGTTATTATATAGATGGGCGTTTTTACTTCTACTACAATATTTTCAAATCTGTCTTGAGAGTACCTCTCCAATAACTTATTGAGATCGGTGGAGATTGAATTTATTAAATGATCTGCGACTGTTATATATTTACTAAACGAAAACAAAATGGAAAGAAACGATAAATGGCACTCAGTGGGACTAAAATTATAAACTCTTCAGCGCCAACTCTTAATTAATTATCTACTAAATATCTATTATTTAGGTAATACTTACTGATAAGGAATAGATTTTTTTTTATATTTTCTGCATTGTTTATTTTACAATGGTATATTTTAATATTTTGTCTTTTTAAGCTTGGTGGGACTTGGAATTGGGGTTTTCAACTGTCATTGTCGTAATAATGCTTATTTCGTTTGAATCTGCTTTAATGTAATAGTGAGCCACAATATTTGTACTAGACATACCTAAAATTTTTGAATTTGACAATTCCGGCACCAATTGGGTTGATTACGGCTTTAAAAAACGCATTGAGATGCCGTATCCGTAATTTGAACCGGTTAACAAGGTCAAATTCAAGGTTTTGCAATCCTTCAGTAATTGACTCATTTGAAATTGCCTGCCGTCGTCTCAGATTTCTAAAAAATTTTAAATTAATAGTACATGGCAAGTAATTGTAATTACCATACTATATCTTTAGAAGCTTTGGTCTTACTTCTTTTTGGAAACGATGCCCTTTAAGATTGTTATTAGTTTATTAGCACCTTCTTCCATTTGGCTGTACAATTACAATGACATTAAGTTTTAAAAAATATAAAATTGTAGTAGCAATATGATTTTGAAAAACCTTAAAGTCTACCTTAAAGTATGAATGTAGCTTAGATAAGTCGTATTGAGTCGGTCAACGTAATCTGTCCAAGAAATTAAACTTTTCCCACTTCGTTCCAGACAAGTTTGGCAAAAATGTTTTAACACTTTATCATCTTTCTCCTCCACATAATCTCCTTTGTAAATGGAACAAATGTTGCATTTAAAAACCATTTCTTCTCCAAGATTTTGCAAAGTATGTCGTTCTTTGAAGTGAACTATCGAGTTATGATACTAGAAACAGACCAAAATATTTTAAATAAATAATATAAGGGTACATTAGAAAAATACAAATGTATTTCTGAATTACTTTTGCACAAATGTCACAAAAGATTGTGTCGCACTGACTGCACTGAAATTTCGAAAGCCGTTTACAGCTGCACTGGTTCCTGCTCAAAGACAACATTACTTTTTTCTCATCATCGCCTTCTTCAACATCCAATTCGGAATAGATTATTATACACAATGGACATGTGCCTGAAATAAAAAATACATAAAATAAGCAACACATCACTAATCTATTACTATAATGAACACGCAAATAGTAGAAAATGGGCTCATTCTGTTTGTGTTAATTAAAGAAAATGAATTTTGCCATTAAAATGCACCTACGTCTATAAACAAATCTGTAAAAAAAATGAAATACTGACCAAATGTACAGTAGGATTTCTGAGTGTTTTTGGTGAATAGGTTCTGTTTACAGATCAAAATTTTTTGAAGACAATTGTATGGTGAACCACAAACAAGATGAAGACATGGAAATTTCTTGACATCACAATCTTTAGCTACATTCTTCTGACACACAACACATGTGTACCAATTACTTCCATTTCCTAGTACTTCGTCTTCAGAAAATTGTGTTATTTGAGGTACAGGGCATGGACTGGCAACTGTGGCTGCAGATGATCCCGAATTAGTGGGTTCCATTCTTGTTCTCACCATTGTCTGCGACTCTGATAGTCACCAAATTAAACATCTACCATTAATATAAATACAATTAGATCCAGGTTTAAAGATTTTTCTGTCAGCAGTTAAGGAAATAAAAGGAGTGTATGGGAAACGATGAAAATTACCTAGTAAATGATAAGTTCAGAAGATCGAAAGTGGACGATATTTCACAGACTATTTTTATCAAAATACTTCCACACGAATGCTCCCTCCAGCCATCAGCTGCAGCTCCAAGAATCCGTATCGGTATTTTGTGTGTTCTTTTAACATATATTATTGTTGGTACAAGTGACAAGTTCCAGACACCTGAAACAAAGTTTTGTTCACTTCACACAGTCAACAATATGGTAGTCAAATAAATAATGAAAATAATGTTGAATGAAGTGATTATGGTCATGTCATGGTGATGGTGACATAATAATAATAATAATTGATAATATATGTTCATTTTAAGCTACGTATAAATACATTGATAAACTATTCCCGCTAGGAGCTGGAATGATCTACTACTAATAAATGTAAATTCGCAGAGTTTAGCAATTCTTCAACCTGGTTGTTTTGAAAAGGAATCTGGATCGAATTTTAGAATTGATTTTGACGTCAGTAAAAACATTGGCTATTAAAAATTAGACGAAGTTCGTGGGACATTTTGAAAAATTTCAGGAAAAGGTGTAATATTTTTTTAATTTGGAATTCATCGGAACTTTGCCAGATATGACCTAGAAGGTACGTTCCTGCCCTCATCACCCTGGTTTGGGGCAAAGTGAGATTCCACCAGATTTTGATAGATATCGACCCTTTGAGAAAGAACCCAACTACACCCCGCCCCCATGTTAAGAGGATACATTGAAAAAATTGCAAATTATGAATAACTGCCATATAGTAACTATCAGGCACGTATCTAGAAATTTGTTCAAGGGGGGGGGGGCGGAAGCAAAAATTATACCAAAAATAAGACATATTCGACAATTTTGCAATTTTAGGCCATTTTTGAGAAAAAAATCCTGTTTTTCTCAGATTTAGTGGGGACGCTGCGCCCCCCCCCGCCCCCTACTAAATACGTGCTTGGTAACTATCATATGTATATAGTATCCGTTTGGTCCAATGCCACCGGCTGGGCATAATTTAAGGGGCGTGGCCTACGAAAATTAAATTATTTTCAATGTCTGATGTCTGATTTTATGCTATGTACGTAGAAAGGATTCAACGCAAGTAAATGGTCTGGTGTCACCGTTCACCTACGAGTTCACTTGCTCGACATTTACTTATTTTTAAATATGTGGCAAATGTTTTTCCCCCTCGGGAAGCATACAGAATATTAGAAAGTGTTGAAGTTTAAGGTGGTTTAAGGTGGGGGTGGGGGAGACCCTCAGGATTTTGGATGTGTTTTCCTACTCCTTCATTTTATGAATAACTCGAGTAATTTTGCGTCAATCTAGACGTATGAGGTCTTAAAATGACGAGACACTATCCAGAAGGGTCTCAAGTTTCTAACATTTTACAATTTTGACCTCTCAAAGTCGTAGGAGCGGATTAAAAAACATTTTTTTAAAATTTTTTGGCGGGATGCTTTTAGAAGTGGATAACGGGGTAAAAATAAAATTAATTTTGGCAAAGTTTGAGACTTACGACCCTCCTGGGCATAAAATAAATCTCTTGAAAAAATCCCATATTTTTTAGTTTATCCGTTTATGAGTTATACGTAAAATTTTCATTTTTATGGCAATAATATATAGCACTGGGTTTGTAGGTTTTCATTTAGCATAAAATGACATAATTTTGTTCTTTGAAGTAAAGGCAAACTCGATAATTGTTATTTTGTTGGTGCTGTAGTAAATTACCCTGGAAATCTGAATAATTCATTCAGAAATGCTTCTAATGGCATTGGAAAACACCGTCAATTTGAAAACCAATAGACGTTTCCCACAATTGGTGACCGGTCACTAAATTAACATGAATAGGTATTGAAATGACTACAGTACCTGCCTGTGTTATCCTGGAATTGTGGGTAACGTCTATATCAATCACCAGAAACGAAACAAAAATTTTTAAAAGACGATGAAATAAAATCGGGAGTTAGGAGAAATGGGTTCAAAAATCCAAAAGTAAACTGGTCTTTCTATAAAAGTAAACTGGTCTTTCTATAAAAGTAAATTGGTCTTTCTATAAAAGTAAACTGGTCTTTCTATAAAAGTAAATTGGTCTTTCTATAAAAGTAAACTGGTCTTTCTATAAAAGTAAATTGGTCTTTCTATAAAAGTAAACTGGTCTTTCTATAAAAGTAAATTGGTCTTTCTATAAAAGTAAACTGGTCTTTCTATAAAAGTAAATTGGTCTTTCTATAAAAGTAAACTGGTCTTTCTATAAAAGTAAATTGGTCTTTCTATAAAAGTAAACTGGTCTTTCTATAAAAGTAAATTGGTCTTTCTATAAAAGTAAACTGGTCTTTCTATAAAAGTAAATTGGTCTTTCTATAAAAGTAAATTGGTCTTTCTATAAAAGTAAACTGGTCTTTCTATAAAAGTAAATTGGTCTTTCTATAAAAGTAAACTGGTCTTTCTATAAAAGTAAATTGGTCTTTCTATAAAAGTAAACTGGTCTTTCTATAAAAGTAAATTGGTCTTTCTATAAAAGTAAACTGGTCTTTCTATAAAAGTAAATTGGTCTTTCTATAAAAGTAAACTGGTCTTTCTATAAAAGTAAACTGGTCTTTCTATAAAAGTAAATTGGTCTTTCTATAAAAGTAAACTGGTCTTTCTATAAAAGTAAACTGGTCTTTCTATAAAAGTAAACTGGTCTTTCTATAAAAGTAAACTGGTCTTTCTATAAAAGTAAACTGGTCTTTCTATAAAAGTAAACTGGTCTTTCTATAAAAGTAAACTGGTCTTTCTATAAAAGTAAACTGGTCTTTCTATAAAAGTAAACTGGTCTTTCTATAAAAGTAAACTGGTCTTTCTATAAAAGTAAACTGGTCTTTCTATAAAAGTAAACTGGTCTTTCTATAAAAGTAAACTGGTCTTTCTATAAAAGTAAACTGGTCTTTCTATAAAAGTAAACTGGTCTTTCTATAAAAGTAAACTGGTCTTTCTATAAAAGTAAACTGGTCTTTCTATAAAAGTAAACTGGTCTTTCTATAAAAGTAAACTGGTCTTTCTATAAAAGTAAACTGGTCTTTCTATAAAAGTAAACTGGTCTTTCTATAAAAGTAAACTGGTCTTTCTATAAAAGTAAACTGGTCTTTCTATAAAAGTAAACTGGTCTTTCTATAAAAGTAAACTGGTCTTTCTATAAAAGTAAACTGGTCTTTCTATAAAAGTAAACTGGTCTTTCTATAAAAGTAAACTGGTCTTTCTATAAAAGTAAACTGGTCTTTCTATAAAAGTAAACTGGTCTTTCTATAAAAGTAAACTGGTCTTTCTATAAAAGTAAACTGGTCTTTCTATAAAAGTAAACTGGTCTTTCTATAAAAGTAAACTGGTCTTTCTATAAAAGTAAACTGGTCTTTCTATAAAAGTAAACTGGTCTTTCTATAAAAGTAAACTGGTCTTTCTATAAAAGTAAACTGGTCTTTCTATAAAAGTAAATTGGTCTTTCTATAAAAGTAAACTGGTCTTTCTATAAAAGTAAACTGGTCTTTCTATAAAAGTAAACTGGTCTTTCTATAAAAGTAAACTGGTCTTTCTATAAAAGTAAACTGGTCTTTCTATAAAAGTAAACTGGTCTTTCTATAAAAGTAAACTGGTCTTTCTATAAAAGTAAACTGGTCTTTCTATAAAAGTAAACTGGTCTTTCTATAAAAGTAAACTGGTCTTTCTATAAAAGTAAACTGGTCTTTCTATAAAAGTAAACTGGTCTTTCTATAAAAGTAAACTGGTCTTTCTATAAAAGTAAACTGGTCTTTCTATAAAAGTAAACTGGTCTTTCTATAAAAGTAAACTGGTCTTTCTATAAAAGTAAACTGGTCTTTCTATAAAAGTAAACTGGTCTTTCTATAAAAGTAAACTGGTCTTTCTATAAAAGTAAACTGGTCTTTCTATAAAAGTAAACTGGTCTTTCTATAAAAGTAAACTGGTCTTTCTATAAAAGTAAACTGGTCTTTCTATAAAAGTAAACTGGTCTTTCTATAAAAGTAAACTGGTCTTTCTATAAAAGTAAACTGGTCTTTCTATAAAAGTAAACTGGTCTTTCTATAAAAGTAAACTGGTCTTTCTATAAAAGTAAACTGGTCTTTCTATAAAAGTAAACTGGTCTTTCTATAAAAGTAAACTGGTCTTTCTATAAAAGTAAACTGGTCTTTCTATAAAAGTAAACTGGTCTTTCTATAAAAGTAAACTGGTCTTTCTATAAAAGTAAACTGGTCTTTCTATAAAAGTAAACTGGTCTTTCTATAAAAGTAAACTGGTCTTTCTATAAAAGTAAACTGGTCTTTCTATAAAAGTAAACTGGTCTTTCTATAAAAGTAAACTGGTCTTTCTATAAAAGTAAACTGGTCTTTCTATAAAAGTAAACTGGTCTTTCTATAAAAGTAAACTGGTCTTTCTATAAAAGTAAACTGGTCTTTCTATAAAAGTAAACTGGTCTTTCTATAAAAGTAAACTGGTCTTTCTATAAAAGTAAACTGGTCTTTCTATAAAAGTAAACTGGTCTTTCTATAAAAGTAAACTGGTCTTTCTATAAAAGTAAACTGGTCTTTCTATAAAAGTAAACTGGTCTTTCTATAAAAGTAAACTGGTCTTTCTATAAAAGTAAACTGGTCTTTCTATAAAAGTAAACTGGTCTTTCTATAAAAGTAAACTGGTCTTTCTATAAAAGTAAACTGGTCTTTCTATAAAAGTAAACTGGTCTTTCTATAAAAGTAAACTGGTCTTTCTATAAAAGTAAACTGGTCTTTCTATAAAAGTAAACTGGTCTTTCTATAAAAGTAAACTGGTCTTTCTATAAAAGTAAACTGGTCTTTCTATAAAAGTAAACTGGTCTTTCTATAAAAGTAAACTGGTCTTTCTATAAAAGTAAACTGGTCTTTCTATAAAAGTAAACTGGTCTTTCTATAAAAGTAAACTGGTCTTTCTATAAAAGTAAACTGGTCTTTCTATAAAAGTAAACTGGTCTTTCTATAAAAGTAAACTGGTCTTTCTATAAAAGTAAACTGGTCTTTCTATAAAAGTAAACTGGTCTTTCTATAAAAGTAAACTGGTCTTGTAAGCAATGAGTGCAAAACAATTCACAATGGAGTGTTATATTCCATTATTTGTTTATTATTATTACAATTAAATCAATGTCAAAACATACGAATTAAAATAGTTAAATCAAAAAACAATAATATTTAGTGTTACATCATGTTCAGTTAGTTAGTTATTCAATTACGATTTTTTTCTTTTGACTTACTTTGGGTTTTACAAGCGTAAGGTATGCTAATGCGTAGCAGTAGCGCTTTATGGGTATGGTGTTGTAAGTTTCAATAGTACTTCTTATTTGAGTTTTAAGCTTTACATACCTTGCTCTCTTTCCTTTCCATCTGAATGTGTCAATCAATGGCATTGCTTTGAACCATTTATCCTCCTCTAATTGCAATTTTTTCAAATATCTAAAAAATAAGGGATGCTTGCACCCAAATCTAACATTTATGGACAAATGATACCCTTCTGCACTATTAGTTGTACGAGGAATGCCGTATATAAATCTATCTCTTATGTTTCACAGTTCTATAGGATATGTTGGCGGGCCGTTGTTCGTTCCAATCCATGTTGTCCTCATGTAATGTACAAAGGGTTTCAGTAATGGATCTAAACCTGCTTGTAGATCAGTAAATCTCTGTGACTGTGACAAAAGCGTAAGTTGAAAAGGAACGAATAACAGGTCAAATTTTACCATAAAGCCCTCTCTTCCAACTATCAAATTCAAACAATTAACTCAATTCCAGGGGAATTCCAATCTCTCGAAACATAACGTAGCGGCTACCTTTTCTGGTATCCATCTTTTTCAAACGCCACAAGAAAATGAGAGTAAATTTTAATTAAATAACTAAATGTAAACTACTTATTTAGCTTACGCACTGCATTAAACTGTTGTAGTAGACGATTTACTATTTCCAAAATATTGTGTGTTACAGCAAATATGAACTTCCATACTAGGCAAGCAAGATTTTGTACAGTGAGTTTGAAGGCCTTGAAAATATACTTCAAGAAAGTTATGCCCAAAATTAGTATCCTGAAAATGTTCTTTAGCAGTTTCAAAATTGAGGATCCGTCTCAAGTTATTCCAGGGCATGAAAAACCCAAAAACCCGGGTTTTTGGGTTATTGGGTTTTTGCTTGGGTTTTTGGGTAGCAAAATTAGCAAAAACCCGGGTTTTTGGGTTTTTGGGTTTTTGCTATGAAATGGGGCAACTTGAACACCCAAGGATTAGAGCAGAATACAAGAACTCTAGTTTAAAATATCCGTTATTTTAATCCCAATCAACGATACAAGTATTTATTTATTGTCAGTTCAAAATATTGAGATAATCAAATTATGTTTATCTCAATATTTTGGAAATAAATGGAATACTTTCAATACTATAGTTTTCAAGTTCGTCTATATTAAGTCGCCTCTATACCTAATAACTACTTAATAACTTACCAACCGAATATTTGATCAATATACTTTTGAGTTTACTAACAAATTACTACTAATCGAAGCGACAAATTCACTTACATTAAAATAAATTAAAATACAGATTGCCCAAATAAAGAATCAAAATAAATATTATTTTAAGTTTGAATATGGAACAATAATAGTAGAAGTCCAGTGAACCACAGTTAGTAGATGGCGGATGCTACAGCGAAAACCCAAAAACCCCAAAAACCCAGCAAAAACCCAAAAAGGCGGGTTTTTGGGTTTTTCCTAGGAAAAACCCTGCCTTTTTCATGCCCTGTTATTCAGCGAATAAAATTACTGGGCTTGCTGATGAAAAAGCAACATGTATTTTCATGTGACCAACTTAAAAAAATTGACAGCTGTCTGGATAAAGATGAAGAATTGGGCAATGAGAATCACTACATTAATAACACAAGACTGGTGTTGCTAGATATTGGGTGCGTGTTTTTGTATACGCCTACCATTTTAAGATCAAGATTGATGAAGCTGTGAAGGATTTTATCGAACAGGCCAAATTCATGGTAAGAAATTCCGAGTATATTTTTTTCGATTTCCAAAATTAATTGTTACTAGTCTAAGGCCCAAGGGGTTTTGTTAATTTGGCCCAATACTTTCAACATGCATTTATACTAACATCACTAATAGTGATTTAATAGACGTGCTGCTAAAATGTACGGACATATTTTGCCATACCATTCGGTTATCAAAACCTAAAGCAAACCGTAATAGAAGCTCGCCTAAGTAAAGGGGACCATGTACACATTTTTGGTAGAATAATAGTCGAAATAGGCTTGAATTCAATTTTCAATATAACATTGCACCCAGACCCCCAATATGGACCTAGATTGTATAGTTTGAGGTTTTACCAGCAGATTGTTGGTACTTGCTTCTTTCGATGTTCTTCTAATTGAATGCTTGTAATAAATCATTGTTAAAGCTGAGCAAATAATATTTCCACAAACTTTAGATATAACTACAGCACATCTGGAATGTTCATTTGTAGATCGTATCAACCCATATAAGAATTAAATTGAAATTTCATTCTTAGACCATTTTGTCCACTACCATTTTATCCAATAGCCGTTGGCCAGTCAAACACTGCTCCCTCGGTCAGGGACCGATTGGAATTTTCATTCTAATAACTAATCGAATAGTATTATAGTTCTAATTATTAACTTAGTTCTAATTTGTAGATTGGGAGACCGATTTTGTCCATTTACAAACTTGGTTTTTCTTTTTACCACAAAAATTAAAATCAAAAATCGAAACCCTGAAAACAGCTCAAACCGTTCGAAAGTCATCGTGAACAGTGACAACAGTGATTTACGGACGCACAGACAGACAAATAGGCCGTATTGAGGTGGCGAATTGGGGGCAGATGCCCCCCCCCCCCCCCGAAATCCAAGAAAAAGGAAGATTTTTTCTCAAAATAACAAAAAATTTTGCGCGATTTTATGTAAATTTTAGGCTATTTTTGACTCATTTTGGACAAAATAGGCAAATTATGCCTAATATATATATTGTCATATGATATCTTTGCCCCCTCCGAAATCGACTTCTAAATACGGTATACTGAGTACTGAGACAAAAGGAGTATTCTTGTACAGAGAAGATTCCCTGAATAATTTATGAAATAATAATTCTAATAATACTAACTCTGCAAATACTTTCTGAATGCCTTTAACGTTTCAAACTTTAATAGTCATTGATAGATTCCATTTACAATAAAAGTTAAATGAATAATAATGTGACGGCGCTTGAAGGTCGAATGCATGGCCTCCAATTTATTATCCTCTCTTTATACCTAAATATGCACCATAAAAACGAAGCATATAAAAGGAAAAGTTATTCAGTCAAGCACCCCAATTTGTTTCCACAGTTTATAGCTGCGAACATTATAATAAATCATCATCTCAACGACAAATATTAGAGAGGCTGCATTGTGACAAAATGGGTTCAGCTTATGGGAAAGTTTCTATTTTTTGCTGAAAAATCCTCAGTTGCAGCAAGTAAATCATTCTTTCCCTGCGCTTAAGTTTATATAATTTGGAGTTTTATTTATTTCGTCTAAAGTTCTTCAAACATTTTCTACAGGACGTCGTGGAGATTGGAGGAAGTACACTTTTGGCAGCAGTGAAGAGATTCCAGCTGGATTTTTTGGTAGAAGTATATTAGTCAGCTTCTAATATTCATGTATTTTTGCGGACAATTATTTGCATTGGATTTGTGAGATACTAATTAAGTATTTGTAGGGTACATTGTCTATATTCTATTTACTGAAACTATAAACACAGAAACTGAAGATATTATAATAAAATAAGTTTTGCTGAGTCAAATAAATGCTTTCTCTTTCTCAACTATATAGAATAATAATGAACTTTTGTTAATTTTTATTTTGTGAACAGTGCAAGCCAAATGGGCAGCCTTGTGGTCCGAATAGTCCAGGAGCTAGATGCTGTGAAGCCTGTCATAATCATATTAGAGGCAGATGTGGACCATGGATTAATTAAGGGAACAATTCTCAAGATTAAGTGCCAATAATCTTCAGTGGGTTTAAATTGGCAATGTAAAACATTATTTTAAAGGATGTAATTCAAATAATGTCAAAAATAATATTAAAACTTATTATAACCTGTATAAAAGTATTACATATTATTTAAGCAGCCATTTGAAATCACTAGCGTTATTATTTTACCCCTGTAGTTTGTCTGTGGGTAGGTGGGTTAGTGCATGGTCACAATAAATTTTGAACGAATAATTCAGTGAAGCTTTCAGCATGTGTTCTTGGGAGTTCGAATAAAATTTTTTTTGCCCATTGAGCCATTTCCCAGATTAGTATTACCAGTGACCAGATTATTATGCTATAGTGCTGTAAGTATTTATTTGCAAACTTTCCATGTAATAATTATTGAGCTGCTGGAATTCAAATTGAATGTTGCTGTCGTGATGTCTATGCAATATGCCTATAATGTAGAAAAACGTTTCTTATATGTGATAAAAATCAAAGATATTCATGTATGTAGAATTGTGCATGCCTGCTAATAGTTATAGTTATATCGTTTAATACTTGATCGTTCAAAAACTATGTTCTCATACCTAAATGGAATATGTTGTTATTGAATGGCTAATAATCGGGCTAAAACCAACTATCCAGTAAGTTTCAATTTCTTACTTATATATTTGCAATTTGCAAGGAGGGTTAAATTAAATATTTATAATCATATTTATTCATTAAATATTTCTACCACATTGGGATGTTCAATTAATGATGATATTTGTGCTTATGATGACGGATCTAAGATATAAAGACGGATGAGATGTACCGATTGCCGAAAGCACATTAAAACCAAATAAAATTAATTAACTATTCATGTGACATTCGATCTTGCTAAAGGTAGTGCTTTATATTTATTTTTCTGAAATTACTGTTTAGATGGAAACCTTTTGAAAGATGTCATTACATTTTCTGTATTTAGCTTTGGTTCAAACATTATGGTTCTTTCAACACCTTGGGTTATGTTATGTTATAGAAGCCTTAACTTACCTTGCGGTTGGGTAGTTTAACTGCCTTGCCATTTTATAAGTTTTCTAATTTTTTTCCAAAAATCTATATCTCAAAAAATACGAAAAAGGCATTCATAAAAGTTAGATATGTTGTAAAAATATGGTTGAAGTACGTGTGATGTCATTTTATTGTATGTACATGTGAGAGTTCTATGACTCTTTTACGAAAAATACTGAATGGCGTGGTAAAAGCTAGTTTTAAAACCCTGTAATTGAAAAATAGGAAAACGCAATTCCTAAAATTAGAAGTATGAAATTCCCAATAAGATATTAATCCCGGTTTTCAATTTCATAACTATCTATCTTCAAATCAGCATCAAAATTTATCCTACTCAGGGTTTTTAAGCGTTACGGTTTTATGGTTTACTATCATAATATGCAAAGAAAGTGTTTCTGTCACAAACTATTAGATTTAGAAATGTTATTGTTGTTATTCTTGGGCTGTCTGAAGGTAATGGGACTGATGCTAAATATTTCACCAGGATTGGGTAACTAGTAGTTGCTAGATTACAATTACCAACAAATGGAATTTACGGATACTAATACTAATACCTAATACAATTGTAGCTGAAAGAGTATGTGATTTTACGGAAGATTTTAAAACCGAGGCAGAATAATACAGAGTAGTTAGTCAGACAAGACCTTTAACTTTACTACTTTTATTTTTTGCTGACATCAGGGTGTATGTGAGTCGACATTAATTAGCAATTCAATCAAATTTAATAATGAAAATATGATTGATTCTTGTCTCACTTTGCTGTAAACGAGTTCAAAACAGCACCACCAAGTGTAACGGCGGAAAGGGTGAAATGCGCGAAAGGTTTTAAATCTTTAAATCTTTTGCTCTCTCTCGAAGTTCTCTCTTTTTGACGTTATCAAATTTTCCTGGTGGTCATTCATCATTCTTCTTTAGAAATTTCTTTCATTTTAAAGGAAAATAAGGATGAAATTATATGTGTCGACAGTTCTTGAAGAAGAACTGTTTGAAATACAGGGCGAGGAAACTGTGGCCAAGTTAAAAATCATGATAAACGGTAACTCGTACTGAATATTAGTTGCACTATAATTAGCTAAATAGAATATGTACGTTTAATAGTATTTTATAAAATGAATTACAAATTACAGAAAGAGATATGCTCAAAGGATTGCCAACAAAGTTTCTAAACTATCATGGCAAGGTTTTAGATGATGAAACGAAAATCAGCGATACCGGACTACAAGAAAATTCGACTCTTCATCTGAAAGGTTTGCAGCATCGTTTAAATTTAATTATTATTTCCATGTTCTAATTGTACCATTTGTTTAGAATATAATGTTTACTGCTGCAGTCGGCTATATTTTCACTCGCAGTGGGTTCTCAAAGGGGCAGCAACGGCATTGGCATATGCCAAACATTATAAATTAGACTGTGTTAAGGTTAAGTGCACGGTACAAAATCACACGACATTCTATCACCAACATCAGGTTTTTTAAATTACAATATAAATTAAAAATTAGTTATTATTATTTTAATGACACGTATTGCTTAACATTTAATTTAATTAAAACCTATAAGTTAACTATATGGACACAATGTTTGAGATTTAAATGGGATTTGGAATATTTTTTTCAATGGGGTTTAAATTAAATTAGGTTTAATTTAACCAATTTGAACTATAAGTGTCAAAAATTGATTAATTTGCTGGTATTATAGTTCCAAGCTCACCTTACATCAAATGTAGTCGAAAGATAATAGGGACTTTGCAACAATCTGGTACGTGCTACGTAAGCACGCAAAGAGAAAAAAATTTCCCTTCAACGTTCTACGTTACGACAATGTTTGATATGTTTGTGCAATTTTCCGTTGTAACGTAAAACAAGAAATTTGAACATCCAAGGCGCGCATCAAATAGTTTGCCTGAAGAATTTATAGAAAATAATGTCTTATTTTGAAAAACTGTTACCTTTCTTAGAAAACGAGAATATTGATGATGAAACCTTGTTGTTATTGTACCTTCCTAAAGAACCATATTATATACTTCCCAGACCTAAAGTATTCAATTTTGAATCTTTGTCGGACGATTTTTGTAAAATTCATTTTAGGTTTTTTAAAAACGACATTCTAAGGTTACGACGAGGATTAAAAATACCTAAAACTGTAATTACATTTTCTGCGCACAAAGTATCTGGCTTGGAAGGTTTATGCATACTGTTAAAAAGACTGGAATATCCTAACAGGTAAATAACAGTATTATTTGTCGAGTTTTATAAAATCATTAAGTGACATGTCATTAATTTGGATTATTATATGTTGTAATATTGTATTTATTACTAGGCTTGCTGACTTATGCTCAATATTTCCTAGAACCCAGTGTGAAATATCAAGAATATTTAATACTATGGTCTCATTTGTTTATGATCATCACATTCAGCTCCTCAAAAATTTACACCAGTCATATTTATCTCAAGAAGTATTATCCTCATTCGCAGACGCCATTTTGAATAAAGGATCACCTTATCCCAAATGCATCGGATTTTTGGACGGGACAGTACGACCAATATGTCGTCCTGGAAAAAATCAGAAAGAAGTACGAAAGCTAGACAATTATAAAATCCTCTTACAACGTCAAATTCCATTTAGTAAACATGTTTAGTAAAATGTAATTTTCATATTTTTAGTTCTACAACGGCCATAAAAGAACGCATGCTATTAAGTTTCAATCCGTGATGCTTCCTGACGGCATAATTGGATGTCTATATGGACCGGTTTCAGGACGAAGGCATGATGCTTATTTGCTTCAACAGAGTGGACTTATAAATGAGCTAGAAAATATATTCAAAACTCCTGAAGGGGAACCGTATTACTTGTATGGAGATCCAGCCTACCCACTCAGAAAATGCTTGATGGTACCTTTCAAACGCTACCAAAATTTGACTCCCTCAAAGTTGTTATGCAACAAGCGAATGAGTCAAGTTAGGGAATCTGTTGAATGGGGATTTGGCAAAGTGACTAATGTTTTTGCTTTTTTGGACTTCAAGAAAAATTTAAAAATCGGGTTACAGCCTGTTGGCAAGTATTATTCCGTGGGGGTAATTTTAACTAATTGTCATACTTGCATTTATGGGTCACAAGTTAGTGAATATTTTAATTTAAACCCACCATCCATGGAAGACTATTTGGCCCAATGAAAACCAAGTAACTAAATAGAATTACAATAATATTTTATTTAAAAATGTTCATTTGTGTTAATTAATTTTATTCATAATACTGAAACGTTAGATGAAGAATGAAATAAAAGTCCAGTACTTAAAAATAATCCACTCAGTCTTTAGCACAAATAATTCAATTTTTACTTTTCTGAACAAATTCCAATAGCGCACGAGTCATTGCACTCCGCTCTTCGAACTCCATTGCCTGTTTTTGCTTAGTTAATTCCAATTCAGATTTTCGAATTTCGGATTCTGTCTTAATTCTTTCACGTTCCACGGTCAGTTCAAGAAGCTTATTTTCTGCTTCTTGTTGCCTAATTTTCAGCTCTTCGCACTTAAATTTCATCTCAATCTGTGAATAATTTTAGATTTGACATTTACAATCAGAGGCAGATAATTATTAGGTAATAATTGTATCTTTAGCTCACACTGACTTACATCATGTTTTTCTCTCAAATATGACACAGCATCAGTTCGTCCAGCAGTACGCTTATTTTTGGGCTCTTGTAATTCTTCTGCATTGCGTTTCTCAGGAAATTTTGAACTGGCTCCATCATCTGGCTCTAAAGTTTTGGAAACATTAATGCTTGTTTCACCCTCTTCTTCCTGACTATTTCGTGTATCGTCCCCGTCTTTGGGCTCACATGCTGATCCTCCAGAATTAATGTCCTTTTCCAAATCGATCAATACCGAATCTCTTGTTTTTTCGGCACTCTCTCTGTTTTTTTTGGAATATAACTTGCGAATATTTTTGCAATCCACATCGTTGCGCAACTTCAAAATACTTGTTAGCAAATATTTAACTGTTTCGAAATCACCTTCATCAATACCAGACCTGTAATTATACAGAATTAAAAAGGATAAACTATTATTTATATATTTATTCGGACCATTCTACTTCAAATTGTAGAGCCTTACAATCTTTTGCTAATCGTTTCTTCTTTTGAAAAATCCTTCAGCAGTAGATTGGCTCTATCTCTGCAACTTCTTCCAGTAACTGACATCTTCAATTCACACTTCTGGACTTAATGGCAATTTCATCCCAAACGGGTTGTTCAACTTGAAATGCGTATGGGTTGAGTGCTTCTACTTCAGCTAGGAGAGCAATGTCATAATTGACATTGGACTTAAAAGAAAACTTCCCCATATCACTTTTGGTCAATTGAACTATCTAATTAACTTAAAAGAATAATATTCACAATACAGTAGTAAAAGGAATTTGCTCAGTTATTCAAAATTTGTTCGAAAAAGTCTTCGATAAGGAGTAAGTTATGCATCCCGTAATGAGCACGGTAAATACAGCATATTTACGTTGCACATTCGTGCGCGCCGACGTAAGTCGTAAAGAGAAAGCCAGCGAAAGTCTGTCCCGCCGCGTGGAATTCAAATTTTACGGCCTTACGATGCACGTCCCAGATTGTTGCAAAGTCCCTAATAAATCATATTATGTTGCATTACAATGGACCTCCCAAATTCATTTGGTCGACTCGAAGTTTGAGCTGAAGTTAAGCATTTTGTGTAGCACAACATACGATCCATTGTCTTTCGAATACAATGGATGTAAGGTGAGTTTGGAACCGTAGTAAGTAAATGCATTTCTAATCTTAATTTCAGAAAATGAAAGGAGCATGGTTGACCAATTCTTACTTAAAAGGCGCATCTTTGATGGCATTTGGACGATTCTTCCAGGTTAATCTTAATTTTTATAATTGTGTCAACTAAAAATCAAGGTCAAAATATAATTAAATCAAATGTTTTTATTAGTGATATTATATTAAGCTTTAATTATAGGGGGCTGGAAAGGTCATTCTTCTTGACAAATTAAGCCAACGTAGTGCAGAAAACGACGACTTCTTCGAAAAGAGGAATAGTTACGGACGGTTCAACAATTTGGTAGCAGAGGGATTAATGGCTCCAGTGTTGTCCTACTTTGACATAAAAAAGGTAAGAAATTTATGTTTTTATTCATAACACTTTAATGACAAATAAGCTAAAACACAAAGTTTGTTTGCAATTAAATATTATTATATTATTAGGTTGAAAAACAGTTAAAAATTCAGCCTACTCAAATGACGAGATTTTTACGTCCGGGACTTCTTCTATTTGGGAGACAACTTTCGTATACGGGCTCAAAGTACGAAATATTTGAAGAAATAGAGGATTTTTATAGACGGTTGGTTAAAATTAAACTATATTTGCCAGGCATACAGAAAATATAATTTTACAGTAACCTCGTTACCAGGCAGGAAAAAATTAGGTTACAGGGCAGATATTTTGTAAAATTTTGTAAAACAGATTTTATATTAGCTAATGTGGACTTGCAGACGCAAGACCTAACGTAGTTACCGGGCAGGCAATGATTTTTGGCTGCCCTAACCTGATTATTTCCCGAAAAGGGAAGCCCTAAATATTTCGGTTAAAAAAATTTTCTGTATGCCTGATATTTGCCTAACATTTACAGAGTATTTTTTGCTGGCTGCAGACCTAGCACAGTGTGCTAGAAAATGTTGAAATAAGTTAATTAAATTTCTAGCGACTGTGCATAGGAATTTAATCAACTGACCGTTGACTATTTAGTAGACCAATTTTTGATGCCTAAGCATGTTGAAATGTAAAGCAAAATCAGTACTGGTATTCTAGTCATTAAAATTCTTTTATGCACAACTAGTTGAATCCTAGCACACAAAGTGTGCTAGAAAATGTTGCAATCAGTAAATTTCTAGCAACTGCGCATTGGCCCGAATTTCATAGACCGTTGATTGGACTCAGTAGTCTAGTCCTTGCTCATTAATTTAATTACAAAATATTACCCTTACTCATTAATTACAAAATATTACCCTTACTCATTAATTACAAAATATTACACTTGTTCATTAATTACAAAATGTTACCCTTACTCATTAATTACAAAATATTACCCTTACTCATTCATTACAAAATATTACGGACATATATACAAAAATTTATTCAAGAATAATGAAAGAATCCCATGCGCATGCCCCACTTTATGTTTATGTAGAGTAAAGATTTCAATGACTATAACTAGCACCTTAGTCATAATGCAGCCAACATGTTTACCTTTTTGGACTTATTTTGTCTTTTAAAATCTGAAAAGAAATTTGAAGAAAGGAAAAGGTATACCCCTGTTATTTTGAAGTATTTCAAAATAATTTTAAATTTAAATTTAAAGCACTTGAAAAATACACTAAATGCAAATTGTGCAAATAAACAATATCAAATCAACCAATTTGTATTTTTGTTCGCAAGAAGTATGTCTATATTTAATATTTTTACTTAATAAATTGTATAGCTACTGTAAAAACTCTACCTGCATCCTACCCAACCTGGCAAAGCCCGTAGAGGAGGCATTGGTTTCCTCAGTCAGTAAATTTACTGTTGGTTACTTCATTGGAGCAGTGACACAACCATTAGAAGTACTATATTTACACAGCGTTATGCAACCGAAGCGATCTATATGGAACATTGGAAGAACACTGACCAAAGGGCAATGGTGTAGAGCCATAGGCATTCGCTCAAAACTAAGTGGAATTACTGCAGTGTGTTCTGCGTAAGAATTTTAACCAGATCTACTATTTAAGCATCATAAATAATAACATTTTTAATACCGCAAAAAATCACTCAAATACTTTTTAAATGCTTCTGTTTTCTATTGATTAGAGAATATTATAGATATTTGGAGTCATTTTTTGGTTTGGCACCTTATCCTGCAATTCCAGAAGCGTGGGAATAAACCATGCATAATCAAAACCCTAACATCAAAATAACTCTTCCTTTAAGTCAAAGCAGCATAGCATGTAGAAAGGATGACATTTATTTTGGGATTCAATCTAAACCTTTGCAAACCGAAACACGTCATAATTTTAACAAGGTTCGATTTTGAACTTTTAGTTTGAAAATGATTCACTAATGGTTAATCCGAATATTCATTACTCGTTTATTTATAAAGGAAGTGGAAGTAGAATTAGAACCTTTAGAATTAGTAGAACCGCACATTTTAGTGCCACCCCCAACAAAAAGACCCACAAAATTGTATTAAATTTCTCTAAATTCAAGTCGGGATATTGTCGTCAATGAAAATATTGTAATTGTAAAGAACTTTCCAAAGACCGTCAAAACGTCAGCAAAAAAATAAAAATTAGAAGAATTAAGTACATACATACATACGTCAAAATACTCAATGTCAATCTCAATCGTTTTGTACAATTTTATTCAAGAAGATATTAGTCCTTCATCCATTTCCAGACGACTATAGCTTATTCTATAAACCCCAGTAAAGTGGAGGAAATGAAAGAATGTCTAATAAATACTTTATGAACTGTAGATACTTCTCAATTAAATCCAAGACATTCAATATTTTTGTCTTGTTAATGAATCTGCCCCAGTTCTACCTCACAAATTATCAATTACTAGTTCAAGTAAATCAGTATCTAGATACTTCTCAATTAAATAAAAAACACTCAAAATAAAACCAGGTAATAACAAATTCTCAACTCGTTTTTATATTTTAATATATATAATTTTAATATACTATAACATTTTACATCCGATTGAATATTAGATGATGAAGCTTCTTAAGACTCGAAACTTAAAGAAAACCAGAATCGCTCCAACTACATTCCATTTTTGACTGTCGTTGAAACAAAAGTTGATAAGTACCGTTCTCAGTTGGTTGAAATTCTTGGATCTCCTGAACTGACTATATCGTTGGCTTCCTCAGGTTGGATTTCCAATATTTAGGATTTATTTTTCAATACTACATAATGTATAATTTCATCGCGTTACAGAAATGGCACAAGCCCTTATCATAAATGTTTCGGAGAAAGTACATGTTATCAATAATGTAGCTTAATTTATCCTTGCTTTAATTTAATATTTTTGTTGAAACACTTTGATAGATAAACGCAGTAGACAGTTCAGGAAGTCGGTGGAAACGCTGGATTCCTCCATCTTTTGGTATCGTCTATTAATATTTTTGTCTTGTTAATGAATCTGCCCCAGTTCTACCTCACAAATTATCAATTACTAGTTCAAGTAAATCAGTATCTAGATACTTCTCAATTAAATAAAAAACACTCAAAATAAAACCAGGTAATTTTTAATAACAATTTCTCAACTCGTTTTGATATTTTAATATATATAATTTTAATATACTATAACATTTTAATTCCGATTGAATATTAGATTCGGAGTCACTAAGTCATGGCGAAATGGAAACGGTGACGAAAATCAACTTATACAAAAGCAAATAAAGACTTGAGAATTGAATGAAAGAGAACTGCGTGCAAATCAGCTGTGTGCAACTCAACGTCAAATCAACTCAGATCCGTTCCCAAATGTCCTTCCTAAAAAACCCCCACGGTCACAGCACACTCCGATATTGACAACATTTCAAAAAAAGAAAAGAGACCAAGAAGTAAAAGCAGCCGAAAGCCAAATGAATGGTCAGCAAAAATCAGGTATTAATGCTTTTACACATTAAATAAGTAAATTAAGTTCGTTTAAACTAGTTTCCTAATATTTTGATGTTGCGCTTTAGTTTTTCCTACATTTTTTAAATGTGTAAAATGAGCGGTTTAATTTGACGCAGGTGCTGCAACAGCAAAGACAGTTACCCGTATTTTTGACATAAATAATTGAATTTACGAGAAGAAGTGCCGATTTCAAAAATCCCAATAATTACCATAGAGATTTTCGGTCAACTGCAGACCTGTGGGTATTTTCATAAATTATTTCCGCGCGCATTTGCTGTTTGAATTGATAATATTTTACATTTTCTTTCAAATTCAGAAATTCAGTAAACCACGTAGACCGTCATATTTGTAGTCTATATTACAGTCGTCACCATGAGTTCTGACAGTGATTCAAAATTTGACCTCGTTCAAGCCCTTCTTTGATTAATCCAATTTTTGGGTCATTAGCCAATGAAATTGCAGATTTCCATGACATAATGACATAAATTTATACATTTCCAAAATGTATTTTAAGGGGTAGGATTTAATGAAGCAAATATCGTGAATAGCGAGTATTATGCACTCATGATAAAGACTCATGATAATGCCCGTGCCCGAACGTGCCCGTAGAAAATGAGCCCATGCCCGCTCGTACCGCCTGTGAGCTTTCGGATTTGTCTTTGCCTCCCCGTTCCCGCCCGTGAGCATCTTTGATTGGCCCGTGCCCTGCCCGCCTCTACCTGTGAAAATTCTGTGCTGTGTGCTCGTGCGTGTTTTTTTACTATATATATTTACGGGTAGTTACTGGCGCCCGCGAGCAGCATGAATTTTCCTGCCCGTGGCAAATGAGCCCATGCCTGCCCGTGAGCTGATTTACCCGTGGCTGCCCGTGCCCATCTGCCTGTGCTCGCCCGTGAAAATTCTTTGTCATGTGCCCGTGAAACTCTCTAGGATGAATGCTAAATTTAAATCTCATTGCAACCTCATTTGCATGGACATAGTTGAGTTATTGGAAATTACTTAGAGATTAAACCTTTAAAAATGAATCTTATTTGTTTTAGGTCAATAAACTTATATTATTAACCTTTTATTCCTTTCGTTTCGTTTCAAAATGGATATAAAGCTTTCAAAGTCAACTCAAGTGACACGAAATCTCTTTATCGTGAAACTTCAATTTAATGACTATCTTAAATTTAATTTCCAGATTTTAGCTGTAGATATTACTAGATGTTTTAATTCACAAGTAATTTCCAATATCTCAAGTGTCCATGCAAATGAGATTTAGATTTGCATTTATCCCAATATTAATTTCTTTATTATGAGTGCATAATATTCGCATTCACGGTACCTCTTAAAAATGCATTTTGGAAATCGTATAAATTTAAATCTTGGATATCTGCAATTTCATTGGCTAATGCCAAAAAATTTGGACCAATGAGAGAGGGGCTTGACCTAGGTCAAATTTTGAATCACCTGTCAGAACTCGTGGATGACGTGACGACAGTAATCTCTGAATTTAATTTAAGTTTTGTTAATATCTGTGCGGATTTTTTTGCGATCAATGGCAGAAAACATTTTTTCTAATAGCCCAAAAAAGAGATCACCACTGCTACCTGAAGCGATTCATTTTACAATTTAATTTTTTTATCACATTTGGTATCCCAAAATTGTTGACTGACCCCTCCAATTTTGTTTATTTTATCCCTACATATACAGATTTTGAAATCGGCACTTCTTCATCCCACCCACTCAATTATACATCAATGGAAACACCGGTTGCTAACAGTGTGGAAGGACTTGTAATTGGAAAAGGGAAACGGCATTTTACGAACGAATAACTAAGTGTGATGATTCCAAATCCGAATCAACCATGGATACAAAGAGCCAATGCTGCAGCAAAGAAGTTGGAAATTGATAGTATTCGGATTACCGTAAGTATTTTTCAACATAATATCATTTGTTTTTAGAGCTACTGATTGATATTTATGAAAAACAAATTAAATAATTGTATATCAATATTAATTTTAGTTATTAAATCGTCTTCCTAAAATTATAATGTGAGAAGCCACATTACCACTGTCTCTACAATGTAACAAACCATTTTATCATAAACCCTACAATGTGACAAGCCACAATAATTTTTTTTATGAAAATTGGCCGTAAAGTTCGAAAAACTGCAGACCTTTTGAAGTTTTGAACCCCAAAATTTCTTCATGCTCAACCATTTTATTCAAAATGGTTGAGCTGTTAAATTAGAATAGCATAAAATTGAATTTCTTTAGCAAATGAAAATATTTACTTTTCTGTAGACATGGTTTAGCAAACCAAAGGAAAGCATTTAGAGACGGAAATCATCCTGGTTGGGCAAAGACAAAAGTCAATGGAGAGTCTCGTAAGGATTTTAAATATACCTTCCATCTCTATTAATTTTTTCGAATACATATATTCGTGGGTTTTGTAAAATAATAGTAATAATGTGTCTGTAGTAATTGAATTAGTAGTTACAATAATAAGTAAACTATTAAAAACATCATAATGCAAATGCAACTGTGAACATATTTATGAGTGTATGCCATTGTAAATTCATAATTATTCCAAGTCAGTTTGTCTTGTATGTAGTTTGATTTGTTAGTATCTGACTAAACGGATTTTTGTAATATTTTCTACTTCTATTGAAATAAACCTATTGTTCCGAGCTAGAATTTATTACAAAGTTATAAAACGTTTATTTAGAAAATCTCACATTTGTGTTTTTTATTGTACAATTCATTAAATGGACAATTGAAAGCTTCTCCAAAATGTCTACTGTTGGTCATTGGGCCGAGAACCCTCAAGGAAGCAGGACTGTATCCTTGATTTAATACTCTGTGTATTTCATCACTTTGTTTTCCTGTAAGATAGGTTTTGCATCGATGCTGTCGAATGCAACAGATTGTTAAGACTTAAGACATTAATACTTTTAAATTAGTAATAAAATTAATAATTTGAATGTACCTGGGCTGCAGCTATGAAAAATATTTGAGTAGGAGTAAAGTTTTTCAAGTCCAGGCAACACTTCGAAATGTTTTCTGTAATACTCCCCATTGATTGCAAGTCCATTGTACTGTTTCTCCATATAAGTAATTCGGTCTGTATAATTGTTAAAAAAAGCTTGTACCTTCAGCATAAAATAGTACAAAAAGACGTATATAGTTAATAAGTATCACTTTTACACTGTAAAAAAATTAATAAAATGTATTTACCATTTAAATAATGCTGAAAGGCATGGCTCAACTCGTACCCCATTATAGAACCTAGTCTTGCTGAATTAATAATTTTTGGGTATGAGGATTGATAAAATGGCTTTTGGCAAACTCCTGCGTGAAACTTTACTTGATTTTCTATCGAAGGAATTCAGCATTTGCAATCCTTACATAATCATAGTCAGGCTTTAAAATAAGCCGAAGAATCCGCAAGTTTGAAAAGTAAGAGTTACTCTGAATCGGAACGTATTTGTAACGACGCTCAATCGCTTCTTTGTCCAGCTGTGAGGGAGGGTACCCACAAATGAGTGATAATTGTTTAAATTGAGCTAAAATTCTCTCTTTGTTGTCGTCATCAATCCAGTTTAGATTTCTGACAATATTTTCATACACTTGTTTCCTCGAACATTTTGAGAGTATATATCGTCAGCTTTCTCCTGTCTGAATTTCTGGAGCACAAAAAGGCGACCTATAACATCTGGAAAAACCTTGCTGTCTCCTTTGCACACTTGGAAGATAGTTTTTCTTCTGTCTCATAGTAATAACTAAGTAAAGCTTGACGACAAGAAACGTAGAAATCGTAAGCTTTTCTTTCTGCAGAATGTGATCCCAGATAGATGTATATTGTTGGGTCTGCCTTTAAGCCATCTGTTGCAATTGTAAATGTGATTTCGATGAGTATTAATTTATTCAATTTTCAATAAATTACTATGCTATATACCGTATTAATCGATTTAGTTCCCCATATCGCAATAATTCCCCAGTTGGGGAACTAAATGAATAAATTTAGGAAAATATGACTCTCCAAATGTTTAGTTCCCCATATCGAAATAGTTCCCCATCCTAAAATCCTAAATTTAAAGACAAGAATATTATTATGCAAATCAAATCAGTGAATCTGCACTTAGCCAGTGCATCTGTACCCAGTAAGTACATATGTGCCAACCAGTGTACAAAATACTATTTACCACTTATCATTGGTAAGTTGTTTTTAATGGTATATATAATATACTCATTCACTATATTTACAATTTAATTTTACATTTAAATAATACGAAAATTTGGCATTGAAATTTTTTAATTTGCCATTCGAAATATAGTTCCCCATATCATAATAATTCCCCATGTGGGGAACTATAAGAATATTTTTGACCAAAAAATGGTCACCAAATGGGAGTTCCCCTGGGGAACTAAATCGATTAATACGGTAATCAAAATAGAAGCATTTTACCTAACATTTCTTGTATGGTTTTTGAATTGCCGAGATTCATTTGATCGAACATATCGTAGGATGTTATGAATTCTTTGGGTACAGGGTAATCCAAACTGGGTAATCCATCCACCACAGGAGTACTAAAAGATTAATGATAATTTCATCACATTTAAAAACGATAAAGATGAAAGTAAATACTGATGCAATAATAATATTTTACCCCGTAAAAGTTAGTGCAGTTAGTTAGTTAGTGCATAGCTTTCATTCATAAAGGATTTTAATTCTGAAGCTGCTTCTTTACAACTGTCCTTTCTTTGTACACTTTTCCACTGAAACAAAATTGATTGGCAAAATAAAAGAAAACCCACACTTTTGTTATTATTAACAGAAAGGTACCAACATTTAAGGACTTTTTAATGGTCATTATTATAGTGCCATCCATTTTTTGTCATAAACGTCTGGTCTTTAAAATTACATTAGTCAGTTTGCATAAATGGGCCTTTGCCCATTCATAGTATAAATCTTTGGGCTTTGCCAATTCAGCACTTTTAACATCACTTGCACTTGTGATAATTATTTGTACTGTTAGTTAATTACCCTTCGTGCTTTCTGTACTAGAAATGTGGAAATCACTTTTTGTGCTTTCTGGGCTGGAATTACGGGAATCACTTTTTGTACTTTCTGTACTGGAAATGCTGGAATCGCCTTTTGTGCTTTCTGTACTGGAAATGCTGGAATCGCATTTTGTGCTTTCTGTACTGGAAATGCTGGAATCGAATTTTGTGCTTTCTGTGCTGGAAATGCTTGAATCGGGTTTTGTGCTTTCTGTACTGGAAATGCTGGAATCGCCTTTTGGGCTTTCTGTACTGGAAATACTGGGATCATTTTTTGTGCTTTCTGTGTTGGGAATGCTGGAATCATTTTTTGTGCTTTCTGTACTGGAAATGCTGGAATCGCCTTTTGTTCTTTTTGTACTGGAAATGCAGGAATCATTGTTTATGCTTTCGTTACTGGAAATGCGGGAATCATTGTTTATGCTTTCGTGGAAATGCGGGAATCACTATTTGTGCTTTTGTGTACTGAAATGATTATTGTTATTTTCAGTCAAATGAGTGCAGTTACCGTTGTAGATTTAATTGTCTAAAAATGTAAGTAATGTTATTTTATAATTTTAATTTGCCCTATATTTAATAATATGATACATCTTCTAATATAGAGAGAGAATCTTTTGGGTAATGTAAATAAAAATGTTAATGAAACTTACGACCAGGACGACCACTTTCATTGCTTGTGCACATTCTCGCAGTGTTAATTTAAAGATTAACATTGGTATTACTTCTTGTAAAAGGTTCTTTGGATTTAGACTTAAATAAATAATTAGACATTTTGCTGGGTCATAAGTTACACGATTTTGTTCTTCCACTTGTTACAGTCAACAGGTGCTACTTCGGTTTCTATTAGGCAACTTTGGCACCTTAGTGAAATGAGATATAAGATTCTCTGAAAATTAAGGGGATAAATGCTCAAAAATCGTAATTTTGCCCGAATCCAACTGAATGTCGAAATCATCGAATGATAATCGACAAAAAATTGAACTTGACATTTGTAGAGAGTTAATTTTGACAGGTTAAGCAATTGAGAAAGAAATATGTCACAGTTATGACTTTTCTCCAGACCAGCGTGCAGAGTACTGAACCGGAGGCGGACACCTGATGGGGCGGGTGGGGCGCCCCACACTAAGATGGGACCTTTTAGTCTTGCCGAGTAAAAGAAGCTCTATGGAACTCATATACGTTGGACGAAATCAAACAAATGCTGAATATCATCCTGACCAACCACAATGCCGTTTCTTAAAGGAATGGGATTGCAGGTGAGACAGCTGAAAACGGAGCTTGTTTATTTACTTTTGAAATAGTAAATGTAACTTATTTTGCCTGTTTTGAAACAATTTTAAGGTTTTTTTCTCTTGACACTAAAACGCTAAATACCTATTGTTTAGAAGTAAATGCATAAACTAGAATACATTGCAAAGAACAATAATAAGTTATCAGCACAACAAAAACAACAAATATTTTCTAAATTATTTATTAGGTTCAAGTTTTTTGATAATACAATTATGGATTATACAAAAGGATTCACTTTGGTGAAACTACTTTTTCCCACTACTTTTGCGACCTATACAAAATTTCAAAAATTTGCATGTTGTACCACTTAAATAAATAATTGAGATCAGTAACTAATAGTAAGAGTGGTTAATATACCATTAAATTTGAATTAAAAAATATCGGAAAGTATTCACCTTTTTTCTTCTTTGCAGCGCCTTTCTTTTTGGCTTTCTTGTCATTTTTGACGCTCTTTTCTATTTCAAAATTAAAATCGTTTTATAAAAATTGCTTTAACGTGTCTGAGTAAAAATTTTAATTAAAAAAGAACGCAATGTCTTACTCTTTTTGTTTTTTACATCTTCCTTCGAAGTCGCGGCTGAGGTCTCTAAAATATTTTAAACATTTGAAATTTTAATCTAAATTAATGACTATATATACTTGATATAAAAATACATTTATATGCACTTACTGTCCTTCACTTTACAGGCTCGTGTCTTGTCATCGGCATTTTTACGTTTTTTGTCTAAAAATATTTTTGAACGATTAAATCATAGCAACCTAGATTTTTCTATCACGCAATTAGTTTTAATATAATGCTATTGAAATGTAATAGATTGTTTCATAAAATTAATTCATTAATTAAATTAAATTGTTTCATAAAAGATAAAGTAAAACGAAAAATTATTACTTACTATTCACGTCTTCATCCGAGTCAGAGTAATCGTAATAACCTCCAGCGTTGTCTTTCCTGTCGTTACCACGATCACTACCTCCTCCTCCACCAGCACTCCCTTTTAAACTGGCCACTAAAAATAAAAAAAATTATTCAATATAATAAAGTGCGAACAAAACAAATAATTTGAAAGGTATCTATATAAAAATTATGTAAAATAGGTTACTGGTTTGTGATGTATGATAATAATGTTCGTCAGTCGTCCCTCACAATAACAAGCCAAAGCAGCTTTAAATAGACCGCCGAACATTCCGTTCTCCCAGTTGACTATTCACGCTTCGCCCCATTAGCAAGACACAGAGTAAGACAACAGTACCGTATTTAGAAGTCTATTTCGGAGGGGGCGATGATATGATAGGACATTTATATTAGGTATGTTTGCGCGAAGCGCGAAAAATTTTGGCTTATTTTGTCTAAAATGAGTAAAAAACCTAAAAATCACATGAAATTTTTAGGTGTTTTGAGAAAAAATTTCCCTTTTTCTTGGATTTCGGGGGGGGGGGACATTTGCCCTCAATACCTCCCCTCAATATAGTCTTGTAGACAGGGTTGGCATTTATTAAGTAGCGGCAGCTGCTTTATTGGAATGCCCAATCTGTCTGTCCGTCCGTAAGCACAACTTTCGAACAGAATGTGATAATCCGTTCAAACCTTTATTCCGCATTCTAGGGGTCAAAAGACAGATCAAGTTCGTGAAAGGGAATAATCGGCCACACCCCCTTAGCAAGGGTGGGGTTCGAAAATTAAAAATTGACGTAACTTCCATTCTGTGCGTCGTAAAAAGTCGTGTAATACCTCGTTCGACATCAAAATGATTTAAAGAACAATATTAAGAAGGTTACAGTTATCCCCTAACAGGGGGAAGGGGTAAAAACATAAAAATTGACGTAACTTCCTTTATATTCGTCCTAAAAAATCGTTTAATACCTCGTTCGATATCAGAATGATTTAAGGAACACTATTAAGTAGGTTACAGTCATCCCTTAACAAGGGAAGGGAGTAAAATCATAAAAACCTACAGCAAAGCCGTAACAGAAGCTCGAGTAAAGGGGACCATGTGCAAATTTTTGGTAGAATAAAAGTACAAAAGATTTTATTTACTTACTTTATTACATACTTACTTTATTATTAAATTCAAAACAGATTAATGTTGACTATCAAAATCAATAGAAAATCAAAATAGATTGATATTGGCTATTAAAATCAACAGAAAATCAAAATAGATTAATGCTGACTATTAAAATCAACAGAAAATCATTATAGGTTAATGTTAAATATCAAAATCTACAGAAAATCAAAATTGAATAATACTAACTATCAAAATCTACATGAAATCAGAATAGATTAATGCTGACTATCAAAACCAACAGAAAATCAAAACAGATTAATGTTGACTACAGAAATTCAAAGTTGATTAATATTGACTTTTAAGGACTTATTTAGGGGGTGCTAGGGGTGCTGAAACACCCCTTAATTTCCCAAAAACGTACTAGATATTTTCTTAAAATTAATAAAAATTATTTTTATGCATAGAAAATGATTGTCACATGTTCAAGCACCCCCTTAATTTGAGTTCTGGACTTCTGGATACCCCTTGTTGACTGTCATAATCAACAGAAAATCAAATTTGATTAATAATGACTATGAGATTAAAATCGGTTAACAGTAACTATTAAAATTAAAAGGAAATCGAAAAATGAAAATTTTTCCGGTTTTATTTGCTTTATTATAAAATTTTAAATTTGGTAGAAGTAAAATATATTATACTATCGTGCTAACAATTTATAGGAAACGCAATTGAACTTTTTTAATGCTATGAAAATGAAGACAGAGTGAGCGCGCGGTTTCTCAGTAACCAATGGACCGATTTCTACGAAAATCAATAGTGGTCGTCAGTAGTCTGTAGGTATTGTTTTGGGAAGTTTGGTCAACTTCCGTAATTGTGTTCGAAACCAAGCACGTATCCAGAGGGGGGCCGGGGGGCCCGGGCCCTCCCTAAATCTTCAGAAAAAGGCGATTTATTTGTCAAAAAAGGTTAAAAATCCAAAAAATTTCCCTCATTTTACCAATATATTTTGGTGAGCCCCCCTTGGTCAAAATCCTGGATACGTGCTTGTTCGAAAGTTATCGTGGGGACGGACGGACGGACGTACGGTCAGACTGTGCGGTTCTATACGCTGCCTTATTCAGGCGAGCTAAAATTGACGTAACTTTCGTCATATTCGTCCTAAAAAATCATTTAATGCCTCGTTCGATATCAGAATGGTTTAAGGAACACTATTAAACTAACAATTCAAGGTTATAATAAACCGTTGCAAAACGGGGTATAACAGCAGAGGAGTTTCGCGTTCCAAAGTATCACCAATTGAAATTTATTTGAGCAGTTTAGGTATAACCGTTCCAAAGTTATCACCAATTGAAATTTTCAACCCTTTCCCCCAGTCAGGGGATGTGACCGATCCTGCTCATATACAAACTCAGACCTACATTTTACCTCAATATTGTGCTCTGAAAATTTGAGCAGTTTAGGTATAACCGTTCCAAAGTTATCGCCAATTGAAATTTTCAACCCTTTCCCCCAGTCAGGGGATGTGACCGATCCTGCTCATATACGAACTCAGACCTACATTTTACCCCAAGACTGTTTCCTGAAAATTTGAGCATTGTAGGTGTAACCGTTCTAAAGTTATCACGTATAGGGACGGACGGACGGACGGACAGACAGACAGACAGACAGAAAGTGTAAACGCATACATCGGAGTAAACTCCTCTGAATAATAATATAATCTGTAGCCATAAAGAGTCGACAATTGATACTATAATCAGTTTCGTACAGTACATATCGCAAACCGCCCCTGGGTTAATGTTACCTCTGTTATCGAAAATTATTACATTTGGTTGCAGTTAAAGAACTTGGAATTCGATATACTGGGTACATCGAATTGTACATGTACATCTTTTTGCAAATCTAACCGACTCTAAGACTATGCAAATCGGTTAAGAAAAACCGGGTAAAAATTTTTTGAAAATAAAAAGTTGAAACTTTTCAGAAATTCTGCCCGTTCCAAATGTCCGAATTTCCCCAGGTCCCAAAAAATATTATTTTGGAAAATTGTGTCCAGAATCATTATCAGAATCGCATTGGTGATTATTCCACCAATTTTCATCAAAATCGGAGGTGTTCAATTTTTCAACCCTTTTGTAGATTCTCCAATTTTGACAAAATCTCGACAAAGTTGAAAATTCGACCACCTCCAATTTTGATAAAAAATTAGGGGAAAAATCACTAATACGATTTTAATAATGATTCTATAGAAACAATCTATATTTTTTGGGACCTGGAGAAAATCGGTGAGTTAGAAAGCGGGCACAATTTCTGAAAATTTTCAATTTTATATTTTCAAAAAACATTTTTACCTGGTTATTTTTAACCGACTTACATGGTGTTAGAGTCGCGGTTAGATTCGCAAAATGATTCTCTATACGATGGTACTAGACCATTTTGACACCTAGTCTGTGTTGGGATGTGATGGGGTGAATTATGTATACCTATAACTGATGACCCTGTACTAGGTCGTACGTAGGAATTTATCGTACGTACGTTTTCGTACGTACGTATTTAGCGTACGTTTTCACTTTCATGAGGTAAAGAGAGAATTATGAACATGTCACCAATACCTTTTCTATGTCTGATTCCAAAGCAATTACCTTTCTACTGTATATTTGACCTCATGAATTTTTATGACTTTGATATGTCTTCCTATTACTTACATGCCTCATGCACATAATATTGTTTTCTAATTTGATAATAGAGGTTATGAAACTTACCAATTAATTTCTTCCACAATGCATTACTGGATTGAAATATTGCGACCATTTCGTCAGTGGCTGCACTATCCATAATATGGAAAATGACGCCGTATATAGCAAAGATTATCCACAAAGCATGAAATAATTTCTGTGACGGTGAGACTACCGGAGAATTGTATACAAAATAAAACGAAATGACGAGGAATATCAGTTGAAAGAAGATATAGGCGAAAGAAAAATTGTACAACCGGATTCTCTTTTTTGAGGTAATTTTTAGTATCTCTCCGTTTTTGGTACATTTGAAAGGAGTGAACGGGCTGAGTGTGCAAAAGCGATTCATGAGATAAAGAAGGTTTGCAGTATTCTTTAAAATCATGTTTCTTATTGAAAGTAAAAAATCTATTTGGCAAGGTGAATGGCAGAGTTAATAATTACTACACAATTTCTTTTTTTTTTAAATCAATATTGTAAATGTGAATCCTAAAAGAGAAATTCTGGGTTACGACACAATGACAAGAAGATTAAAAAAGTTCTAAAATGGAATTTCCAGTATTATGGTAAGAATTAGGGTCAAAATATGTATTGAAACGACGCTGGCTATTATAGACTCTTACTATGGCTAGACTTACAAACTCTGGGGATAAACTTTTTATTTAACTGCTGGTTACAGTAGCCAAACTCTGACTATAGACTTTAATCCTACTACAATTTAAATTATGGAGTTGAAATCATTTTAAATACAGTTGTTTACGTGAGAAAGCTACTGCTGTCTGCAACGTGATCTGATATTTAATATTTATACAGGGCGGCTTAAGTTATTTACAAATACTTTATAATAGTAAGTCCAAAAATCTTAAATGTTCATAGATAATGATAGCAGTGCGCAAAACTATAATATAAAATATAGCTTATACTGATAAATGTAGGAACTTTGGCTGCCATTCCAAAGAATAATTTACTAGTAAATTAGTTAAAGGAGTCACCTCAAAAAACGCAAGCCACTGAACTCTCGTATTATGGGTGGTAGTTATTGTCTCTACCAAAACGTTCCAAGTTAAAATCAGAAGCATGATTCTTGGATGAGCCATTTATGATTCAAACGACGCGACGATGAGGTTTGTTTGTTTTTCCATACATGAGGGTTAATAATGAAAAGGTTTCTAGGATGGGCTTTTCTTATCCATTAGGGCAGACACCCGATTTACTACTATGTTTAGTTAGACTAAAGTATTTAAAACATCGTGGCTTCTTGTAGCAAATATTTAGGGCATAAATTTAATGCTCAAGTATTATAAAAGTTGTATTGGTAGACCTCCTTCCTTTTTCAATATGAACCTATACTTATTATAAACAAAGTATAAATTTAGTATACCCACCCAAATGTGATCAAAAATACTCTAATATATCATCATGGATAATTAATTCATTGTCTTGATATATATAGGACCCATTGTTGGTATTGTCCAGTCAATTTACCCTGCAAGAAATAAAAATACGATTGGTCTAGAAAATTGTGAGAAATGGATGTGAGTATCACACGTTACGAAGTGGATTACATAGAATTGTCGATTTAAGTTACATATAGCATAGTTATGTATAATATAGTTATCTTATTGTTTGCGAATTGCTATGCATTTATCACGGTTCTATTTTTAAGCCACTAAGCATCAGCATAGGAATTGGAATATAGGCAGGTATATGTAGTGAAGAAAATTGTAAATACATTTTAAATTTTTAAACTGTTTTAAAGAATGTCACGGATACAATAAATAATTCCAAAGCATATTTAGCTTAAAAAGGGCGCTATGATTTGGAACCTATTAGTGATTGTGTTATTTTCCGTCATTAGTTTTGGCTATTACAATAATATTCTAAATGATAATGGAAGATCGCTTAAAATCAATTGCAACTTTAAAATCTGTACGATTTTCAAGGAAATTTGTTCTTGTAATTGTAAGTTGTTTTCATCGCACCTACCATTAAATATATACGCCCACATGTTTTAACTTAGTTCGAAGTAAATATTTAGCAACAGTTTTAGTTTTGATTATCGAGCATTATTAAGTAATTAACATTATTTCAGAGTCACTATAGCTATTGTAAAAGATAAGAGACGATAACAGAAGAAAAAACTATTAAAGAACAAAAATACTCTATTTTATTTTGTTCCCAAGTTAGATAAAGTATAAAAGGTCAGCACATGAGAGGAGCGTGGGTTTAAATAATTTATTGTTTTTATTTATTTACTGGGTCATCAAGTTGTACTGGTCACGGAGTCAAATGGTCTGTAAATTTAGCAAGACGAAAATATACACAAATATCGCATTTTTATTCTGCCCTTGAAATGAAAATGAAACTTTCGGTTGGGGTTTTGGAAGCTTACTTATATCGAGTGTCAAAGGATATAAGCGGAGTGATAATGCAATCAAATATTCTGTAGTGTTTTACAGCTTTAATGAGGCCAGTACTAATTCCTTATTCTCGCATGGCCATCAACCTACCACCAAAAAATCATCAAGCAAAGAAGGTTGATGGTACTTGCTGGTATTTGTATTGCCCTTATCTGAAAAACCCTTGTTAAAAATGTCCGATAATCATACTATATGTAGTTCGTAGATGCACATTGACTATTTCCTTGATTCAGAATAAAAAAGTTTCATCAAATGTTCAACTTACATTTCCAGTGGTTGTCATTTTAGCTGAAATACTACAATTGAGAAAGAAGACACGGTTTCTTGGGTTTTGATTTGGGCGTTTAGTAGTAGTAGTGGTAGCTAAACTGAATGCTATGTATTAATGCAATCATGTAGATGAAAATAAATATTAATTGCCATCTTTTTCCACTGAATTTGCGCCTTGTGCCTGTGGTTCGGATTTCAATTGATGAATTTCATACACTGCAAAAAGAACGTTAATAAATATTAACTGGGTAATGATTTTAGATTTCGCTGCAGAAAATCTTAGTTTTATATTTCACTTCTGATTAGTATTTCTTCTGTTCTTCTATGTCCAAACTGTCCACTTTCTGATACAAGACAAACCATGAGATGTTGTCTAAACTCAAAAGTTATCTATAAGAAGGCCAACGCTTACAAAAGCTATTTATAGTTTAATGAAACCTTGAATAGTATATTAGGTATGATGTTTTGCGTTTTGCTATGATGGCACTATTGGCACGGTTGACAACAAGCTGAGACTCAACTCTACAAACGTTAGTATAATAAGTAAAACGGTACTATTTTATTCAAACAACGCTAAGCTGCCAAAAAGTAAGAGACAAGAGAGTTCCTAGTCCATTTTGACTGAATTTTAATAAAAGACTTGACTTGACGTACAATGTATAGTCGTGAGTTAATTTCATATTAATAAAGCCTAGTAAGTTTTTAATTTAGTTATCCATGAAACTCTGCGTATCTCATTTACTAATGAGGCGATACAAAATTACTAAGCAAAGTTCTTGGGAACAAGACTAGCTAGATTCGTGATGGTTTATAGTCCGTTTAGTTTTGAATAAATATAGGTATAATATGTACATGCACTGCACAAGTAATATCATCAGCACATCAGTAGTTTTATAATTATATCGTTAATTTTAGTCGATATTACTTTCGCTATCACAATGTAAGCATAGCCACTAGTTCTCAAAGTTACTAATTAATGGAACTTAATAGACCATTCACTTTCTTTGCTTTTATTCTCACCTACTCAAATTAATTTTATTTAAGTTTGAATATCGTAATATAAATTATTGAAATACAACATTGTTCAGTCCAGGAATGATTAGGTCATGCTTTAATGATGAACAAGTATAGAATTAAAAATAATTATGTAATGTTTATATATATGCTTAGTTATTATAGTTCAATTCAAATAAACCTCATAAACAAACGTAATTTGTAAATTATTACATTAGGTACGCATTTTACGTAGGCATAAAACAAAACTTTATTGTTTGAAGTCAGCAAGTTCAAAATTTTTCTCAAGCAAAGAAACGCATGTGTGTGAACTCAATCTAAAAGTCTCTGACTTAAAAGATAACTTTCCCCTGAGTCAGCTCTGTTGTCTTTGTCTGTGACACTTTAGTTCGTTAAACAACTTCTACTTACAAATCAAATAGAAGTAAACGTAAGTCAATAATAATAACTCACTGTCATGGTCGGACAAAATTATAGATTAGAATAATGTACGTATCGTCACAAAAAATGTCAATCCAATCAATTTAATATCACGAAACTTTAACTTGCATTTTAAATAACACAATGAGCAATTACTATTGTAAGTACATTTCGTTGATAATAAATTATGCGCATATCAGCGATTAATCTCGCCTGCGTCTTATTTTTTGCAACCAAAATAATATTATTGCTGAATTGCATTAAAACATATCATACAATATTTGTCTTAAACAAACCTGGTCTTATGGTCCATGTCCCAGAATAACAAATAGAAACGCAAAATAATATCTATGTTGTAGTGAGCTATAAGAATCTTCTCAGGCAAGTCACTACGTTAATTATTGCTACATTTTTAGAAGAAATTTTTCATGTGTATTTAGTGTTCATAGTATAGTTATTATTTCTACACAATTAATCATCAAACTAAATTCAAATTACTTCATACTTTTCAAACTGAGTTTTGTACAAGACCCGGAAAAATAAGTCCCGCCACTTAGACTCAATGTTCCATTTTACCCGGCTAAAAATGGTTTTTACCATCCGACCGGCTAAATTGCTGATATAACAAGCAATGGACCTAAATGGCCAAAAATTATTGCTTTTTAAGTTGCCACTATATGAAGGATGATTTTCTCAATTCAGTGAGCTCAATTTTATATTTTTTGGCCATTTTGGCAATGACTGACAAATAATTTCAACCAGCCGACTATCCATTTAAGTCGGCCGGCTAGAAACCCAACACTGGTCAATTCCAATGAGATTTGTCAGTTGAAATTGTATATAAAACACAGTGGCGGGCTTAGGTATATCGTTCTTTGTAAGTAAACCACTAACTAGCTATAATAAAGTCCGGGCTTTTAAATATCTCCTTCCATCATCCATCGAGTTGGCACGTTGGCAATAGTATCTTCCGCATTGTGCTGTGCATTGTACCAGAGGTTTGAGAACGTGAACTTGTTTGTGTGAAGGGAAGCGATTTCTAATATTGAATTGGCAAGATAACTTGTAGGTAAAGTAAAAAATTTGATTTTAAGTTTTTCATTTTCATGGGTTTTTTAAATGGCGTTTGACAGATATTATTATGTAGTGATTGATAAATGATTGACAAAAAACCATCTTCTAAGTTAGGTAGGGTCAAGGGTTCTAAACTTCAAAAAATAGAATTCAAGGGTAGGTCCACTAAATGACAAATGAAAAATCGTCAATCGTAACAAATAAATAGCATACATACTTTTACATGACTTTTCCGACACATTTCAATAGATATTTTCTAGTCTTCTTCAATGACAATTTCTTATTTTTAATATTGGAAAATGTACACTTCAAAGTAAATTTTAATTTTAACTGAAAATATTAAAAACAATTTTACCTTATTTTTAAATGGTCCCACCAGCCACCTGTTATTTAATAATTAGGTAATAAGCGTTAATTCAATTCCATTTAATGTTTAATTATTCAGTTTTTGCCTTAAGTCCATAATTCATTTCATCTGTTGTCTGTGATCATTGGTTGGTGAAAATTTTATTTGTTCGATTAATTAATTACTGGCTGATCAAGCTATTTCAAGTTGTAGGTCCCAATTTTTATTCAGCATTTAATTCAAAATGAAAAAATAAAAATTTTTTTACATGCCCGTTACCACCTATTTTTATGTAGAAGTATTTAACGTTAAATACTATTAAAACCATTAGTAAAATAGTGGTGAATGGTATTTTGTACACTGATGACTGAGCGTATATAGCTACATCAATATACGTGTTTATTGACTACTATAATTTACTAAATAGATGTAAGCATAGCATATAGGTAATAGTTATATAAAGCTAGGTACATGTTATTTATTATAGGTTTACTAGGTACTTTCGTTTCGGTGTAAATTTTATGACTGTACTGGCTCAGTTGAATGTCAGTGCAATGCAACTTTTAAGCATTTTGTATTCCTTCTAAACAATAACACAAATAAGCTATATTTAATTTGTTGTGTTTACTTTAATATTCACGTCTCATGATACGTATTGCTAAATTTAGATCATATAACTGACTGTTGATTTGACAGTAATATTTTTACTCTGTAACTAGATCACATTTAATTTCAAGTTCTGTGGTTTTGATTTGAAATAATAATAATATTCTACATTTGACATTCTAGGAAAGGACTTTTATTACACTGAATACACGATGGCAGGCAATGGAAATTTGGCCGAAGGTGAAGTGAAGAAATTCAGTGCTATTTGTTCTCTAGCTTTTTCGAATGACCTGGTAAGTAAAATGTTTAAATCAAAATTCAAAATTCGATTATGTATCTTTTAAACTAAATTAAATATTGAATTATGTAGGTATAGGTATGTATAGTTGCATATTCATCATATTTTACTGCGTTATTATGTTAGATATGGGGCTAGTAGAAAAGATTTGAGTCAAGAAATATTTTAAGTAGTTTATTCATTTATGCCAAAAACCTATAATATTAAATAAGTTATTGACAAAGATGGTTAATATTCCTGTGGGCAATAACACAGTAAAAATTATTAACAGCAAATATAGTGATCAATGTAAAAACAGAAAGATAGAAAGAAAACAAATAAGCTGAATTATAAGTTATATTATAAGAATTATAAGTACTTACCTATTTCGACTTCTTATTTCTCATTTTAACATACAATTTTAAATACATTATTATTAATGTTTTTTAGTATGTAGCCATGACATATTTATTGAGGGTCCCATAAATCACACTTTACGAATAAGGGCATCAATAATTTGTGATAATCTGTTTTGTTTTAGATTCTTGATCAGATATTCTCTTTCGTGGACTTTGAAACTCTTAGAAACTGCAGAAGAGTTTGCAGTAAGTGGAATTCTGTTATTACACCAAGCTTACAAAAGCAAGCCAAGATTGTTTGTCACCGTTTAAGCGTTAGAGTTAGCGCTGAGAATAGTTTTTCTATTTTCAAAAGCTTAATTTTCCCAGATGAATCGGATTTTAGCTTCACTTCCATTTCGTTGGTTGAAAGAATAGTTTGGAAGCTTTCAGCTGTAGAAAGATTTTTGTTCAATGAAGGAAGATTTATCACTGAGTTGGAAATAAACAATTTGGCTCTTTCAAATGATGGAGCTCAAGTAGGCGACGCAGTCGACATTTCGGGCCTTGTGACCCCAACTTTAAAAAAACTAGTACTTAACGGTTCTACAATTGCTTCAGCTGCTTTCCCTCCTGTCCCAGCTTCGTTGAATTGGAGCTCTCTTGCTTCCATTGACACTTTGTCTGTAAGTGGCATCCGAATAATTTTGAGTGACACTAAAATTTCCCCAGTTGAACTGAATCTGCGAGTAGATAATCAATATTTCAGGAGCAATGGTATTAAAATGCATTTTGGAAGTTTATTTTTGCAACGGTTTATCAATTTTGATCGCCTGGAGAGATTGATAATCCAGGACACTCATCCTTTATGGGACATGGTTGGCACGAAGACACTGAAGAATCTTAAAGTTTATAATCTACACAACATCATTAATTGGGGATCATCTGGATGGACTGTCGAGAATATGGAGCTACAAGGTACTGCTTTGACAATCAAGACAAGAGTGAATGTCAACGAATTGATTGTACGCAAAAGTCTAGTTGATCTTAATGCTATACCGAAAACCATCAGAAAATTGGTATTGGAGGACTGCATTGGAGAAATAATTGGCTCTACTGCACCCGTAAATTTTCCAGATTTACAATGCTTAGTCATTATGACTAAAACATGTTTGGACATTCCTTCCTATTTCACGCATTGTGACAACATTACAGAAATGAGCATTTGCAATCATCCAGTTGCCGAATTGTACACTGAAAGTTTACCTAAAAATCTTGAAAAGTTGTTTTTGAATCCGCAATACAGCATCGTAGGAACTCGAGCAACCAAGTTGGATTATCTTGTTTTGGCTGATCGTCATCCAAATGACATGGATGGGAGGGAACTATCCCACTTGCCTGCAAAACATCTGGTTTTTCTGAATTGCACTTGGGGACATGTAAATTTCAATGATTATTGCGTTCGGAAGCTTACCCAAATTTCTCAAAATTTGTGCGAGACGGTCACTGTTGGTCCATTTTCTTGGGATGCTGTAAACAAAAAAAAATTCACGGAATCGACCTTCAGTGATTACATACTCACTGGAGAAGGGGAAACTGAATATTTTTATGTATTCAAAGCCGGAGTTGGCAAAGTCATTGGTGGATACTTGGTTCGCCGAAATATTGACAACATCGCAAAGCATTGTAAAAAGTACGTTGTAAGCAACTAATCTTGCTTGTCCTGGAAATGATGGATCAAATGCTGTTTTTGGATTTCAATGCTAATTTTAAATAAAAATTAATTTTATTGGCTTGTATGAATGAATAAGAATTAGCAAAAGCTCCGTAGTGAGAAATCAAAATACTAACAGTTTGCTAATTATTCAAAGCTCCTAAAGAGAAAGTTTGCTTCAAATCGTATGGATAAGCATAAAGGCTTTTGCTGCAAATGTGCAAATACAGTTATTTTACAATTGCAGAATTTACGTCCTAATTTATAAGAGTCACAATAAGTCTATAGTTGCCCCAAACCTTATAATCAGCACCCACTCCAAAACGACATGTCATATCAGGCGTAATAACCTTCCATTCCTCTTATATCAAATTAATCTCATTTGGTAACCGTGGTTACTAAACTAAACATGCAATTTTGAACTCTCGTTATGAAGGAGAAACTTTTGTTTTGATTTTATTCATGCCGTTTGCTTCAAATCGGAGCAAAAATTATGACTAACAAAGTTTTTGATTTTGACTTGGATACAGACAGTATTAGCTAAACCTGTTCCTTCGATTTTTATTCATAAACTTTAAAATTTTCACTTTAAAAAGTGGAGTTACTTTTTCTTATTCATTCCAGCCTTTATGTTTTTCATTGATGTTCACGATCTACCAATTAGTATGCTATAGTGGTAATTGTAATTGCTTTATTCTCAGACATAATATACAAATTCAATTGTAGTTATGGTAATTGTAGTCTATTTGGGTGTTTAGTATATTAGTAACAATTTAACCATTAGTAAATTGTAGTTTACTTTAGAAAAGTATAGTTTAGCTGTGTTCTTACACTAAATGTACAGAAAATTTATTCATATAAACTGATTTTTTGTTGTTTGAACTTTTTTGTTTTACATTTGTTATTAATGATTTTGGTATCTTTCTCGGTCTTAGTGCGCCTATTTACAATATCATTTACATTTACAATCAAATTGTAATTTTTCAAGATGAGATGTAAGTCTTTCGTTAATTTACATACATTCAGAGAAGTTATACAAAACTTGTTATGCTATGTTTTACTTCTATATACGTAGTGAAAGTATCTTTGCTAAAAATCCCATTCTTGTTGATATATCTGGAATATTATAGTTGGCTTGTTAGTTTCCATCTGTTATTCAGAATATCTGACCAATCAAAATAACTGACGACAATCCTAGATCTTTACTAAATAACTTGCAAGTATGATAGCAGATAATGTTTTATAAATATATATAGATAGATATAAAGTTGTAGATATAAAATTATAAATACTGTCATTCGCCCTGTGCGTGTATCTTTATATTGACCTCAAATAATCTTTTGTTTGTACAAGTTTGAAACTCTTAAGTGAATTAAAATAAAATATATTATAAGTTACTACTTATATTCCATTTTGACGTAAATAATAATTTGTTTCTCTTTGGGTATTGTTTCAATGTTCATGATTTAATACCTTGATACTTATTTGTTACAATAAAAAAATACAAAATGTTGAAATAAGTCTTGAAACAAAATTTAATATAGATAAGCATTAAAATGTCACATAAACATAATTTTAGGTTTTGATAGACTTTTTAATTAATCGCTGTTACTTGGTTTTTTGAACAGGGCATAATTCGTTCTCTGATATTTAACATTGATTGACATACAGTTGCGATACTTTGAAAGATATTTCGGAAAGAAAATTTAGAAAGTACATGACGTAATACTTCCACGAGTAATATGAAAGCGGAGACAAGAAATAGATAGCCAGACAAAATAAAAATTGTGTGAATTTTCATATTGAGACTTATGCCTATAGGTTGCTCGTCGTTGTATTTGATTTCCAAATAAGAGATTTTAGACGGGAGGTAGAGTTTATATAAATATTGGTCTTTCCAATTATTTAAAAATCCTTTGTCTAACATTTGTTGAAAATAGGAATGAAAATTGTAGCGAAAACACTTTTCAAAGTAATAGCTAAGTGGCTGTGTGATTGCAATTTCTTTGGTTGTCATACACACTCCGTCGGTTAAAAGATTAGTAGGGATTAATGGAATGAAATATTTTCCGCCTTGTGCATCGACGAGATTAAATAATTTCATTGAGTAATTAGTAAGTAATTTGAAACTAGCTTGGTCAAAGGAGTAACTCTTGTTAATGAAACTTTTCGCGGATTTCTCCGTTTGCCAATTATATTTGTAAATACTCGTATTCATTATTTTCAGTAATTTATTTAATCTAAAGACATCCGTTTTGTCTTGATACAAACTTCTCCGCTGGTCTTTCTGCAGTAATAGTTTGTAGTTATTTTCCAAGAGTTCTTTAAAATCCCAAAACTGTCTTCTTTCTGGAGGAACGACAATTTCGCTGGTAATATAAGTTCCATACTGAATAGTAATTACAAATCCCATTACTACTATTATAAGGTAGAGAATATTTTTTCTATTGTAAAATGCAGACTGATCTAGAAGTACGGATATTATCGAAATAAAAATGAAATCGACTTTTTTGTAAAGTGTTGAGCCATTGGTCGTTGTAATAAACAAAAGTAAAAATGAAATTGGAAATAAAGAAAAAATTAATATCCAGCAATATTCATCAAATGTTCTCTGAATTAAAACCGTGAGATGTACGTCAAGATATTGAGATCTGGACTCGCAGTAATATGGAATCATTGTATCGAAAGATTCAATGAAAATCGTCATTTCTGGTTCATTGTAGTTATAAGTGGAGATATATTTTCCCAACATTTGAATATTTCCACAGCTTTGTGATACAAATCCGCGTCTTGGTATCATTTTTCTATTTGTATACAGTGCAGTGAAATTTAATCTGTCTCCCATTGTCGAAACTGCTCTGAAGGAATTACGACAGTCATAATTTGATTTAATTATAGAATAAATACTTTCCTTGCATTTTGGAATAATTTCATTTCTGTCCATTTGGAATTCAGAAGTGATGCCTCCAATAATTATTCCGTGCAGATGTCCGTTGAAACTATTCCAAATTCTCTCCCAGCCTTCTCCCAAGGTAGTGGATTCGATTTCTTGGAAGGGAGGATAATAGTCCCAACGCCAGTCTCTGTAAAGGTGCACGGTGAAAGCTGAAAGACTCTCCGAACTTTCGATGACAAGTAAAAATAGTGGAGTAGTCAACTCTTCCTTTAAGAATAAATGCCAAAAGCGATTCATCCTCGATATTTTACCTACGTCGTAGACAATAATGAATGTGGAAGTGCCTCGGTTAACTTCTGTGCCAAAAAATCGACTCAGTTTATCGAAAGAGTAGTCTGGCTCCATGATAATATTTACACTGCAACGGCTATTCGACAAATCCCGTGGATTGTATTCGTCTCTGCCATAAGCTGATTTATTGTAATCGGAAGTTGCTACCGTCCATGGCTGGTTGTTTTGATTCGCCAATAAAAATTCTGTCTTCCACAAAGAATTTTTGAAGTTGACCATGTTGAAGTCGCAATTTTTATAAAATGACAAATTTTGGAAGCAATGAGCGAATTTAAAGGAAATAAAAATCCATAGCAAGAGTGCCTCGAAATAGTTAATTCTTTCCACACCCATTGTGTACAACTTACTAATTAGCAGAGCTATACAGAAGATACAGAAAAAATAAGAAACATTATTATATTGTTTGTTTGAATGGTATAACATAAATTCAATATAGAAACTGCTTTGTGTTCTCTTTTCCACCATGACTATGGATGCCAAACACAAATATATAGTAATTTAATGGTTTATAAATAGTACCTAATATTCCTATAGTTGTATATGGAAGCAGACTTGGGAGCGATTTAATTAATTTAGGGCTTATTTATAAGCCTATCTCTTGTTGAGATACAGTATGTGCAAAAAATTACCAAAAAACAAGTCTCACTAAATGAGATGATACAGAGGCTACCTTTAACGATCATTGTGTCACTTGTGATTTGGTCTCCTATATTATTCCTATGTATTTTACACGAACTTTTCAATTGTAATTATGAATACAAAATAAAATTTTAACCCCTCTATAAATTGTTTAAACGAATTTATTTGTCTTACTGTCATAACATGACAAAATTTTTAATGGTATACAATCTATATAAACATTCTAAATATTTCCTGGAAATCCAATTGTCGCGTGCGTCTGCTTAATGTTTAGTCTTCCAGTCCACTAATAAATAGGATTCTTTATTTACTAGATATTTAATCCTATTGTCAATGATTTTACTCCGAATATTTTTCCATGAAATACAAATGTATATTGAAGAGTATAATAAGATTCTTAAACCTTTAAATAACCAAAAAGCACCTATTTTGTAATTTTGATAGACGAAAAGGCATTATGCCGTGTAGTCATTTTTGCAGTGCTGTAGTAACCTCATTTAGCTCCGCTAACAACAGATAACTTTTCGTTAAACAAATTTTTAATGAAAAGGTGTTTATGTACGTATGTTTATATGTATGTTTATGTACAGTTCCGCTTTATGATTTTTGGGAATTTTAGGCAGAGGCTATATAATCAAAATTAGATAAATGTGAGTAAAAATAGCATACATTTTTGAGATGGAACTTATGGGGGATCCTAAGTAAAGTATTGAAACGAATCATTACTGTTTTAATTAATCAATATAGTCTGGTATTAGATATTTTGGGGCCGGAAAATCGGAAAACAATTATTCCTGCTAGTTCATCGGAAATTGATGTGACGAAACCACAATGTGACAAGCCATTCTCCGTCAAGAATGCCACAATGGGAAATACAAGCCATTTAATCAACGAGTCTACAATGTGACATCCCGGTAAGTAATTGGTACGGTATGGGACATTGTAGTCTCTATGATGGATTGGCTTGTTCCACTTTAGACTTCTTGATAGAATGGCTTGCCACATTGTAGTGTTAGTGCGACGACATGATATTTTATTAAACAATATGTAACAAAAACTTATTATTATAATAATTAAAATCATTATTATAAATAAAACGTCAACTTATCAAGTCATACAAAGAACAAATATAAAACCAACAATTAAACCATATAACATTTAAATCAATAATTTACTTCAATCAGTTCGGTCTACAAAAACTTCTGAACATTAAAAAACTGCATTGCCTAATCTAACAATAAGTCAAATACAAAGCAGGTATGTATCGGTATACTACTATGTAACATATTTACAATCGGGTGATATTTAGACTGAAATAAGTCTCAATGCTAGATAGTGCGTTTTGGACTTATATTAATTTAAATCCAAAAACGTTTTACATGGACAATCCGTGCCGAGACCGCAAATGAGCCTTTAACTGGGAACCTTGAATGTAAGAATTTCCGCAGTGAAGGCACCTGTAAGGCCGCTCGCCAGTATGAATTCTTCTGTGATCGTTTAAATGACTTGTATTTCGAAAACGTTTACCACAAAATTCACACTCACAAGGTCGTTCACCCGTATGAGTTCTGTAATGATGTCTTAAACGGTAGGAACTGGGGAACATCTTCCCACAAACATCACAAGGATGTCCCTGTTTCTCCGAAACTGTTTCGGCACTTCTACTGCCATGCTGGTAAGACATGTGACGATGAAGACCTTTAAAATATATTAAAAACATTTGGAGAATTACTACAATTGTTATTTGTTTTGGAATAGAATTTATATAGAAATAGAAAAATATTAAATTAGTTAAGGATAAAAACTTAATAAGGACCTTAAATAAAACTAATATTAGTAAATACTTGGATTTATTGAAAAATGTAATTACGAGTTAAAGTGTCGTATGCTTTTCCGCAAACTTCGCATCTGTTGTCTGGAGAGTTCATGGGATTGGTCTTATGACGAGAGCGCAAATGCGTGTTGAAGCTTGGCAGATTTTTACAAGTTTTTCCGCACAGCCCGCAGCAGTATGAGTCATCCATGGGCATTTTGTAGATTACGCCACTTGCATGATCCTTCATTGCTTCTAAATGGGAATCATCTTCATGTTCTTTTAGTTCCTCCTTGGTAATGAAATATGTGTCACAAAGTTGGCACTTTAACAATCCTTCCCCTTTTGTTGACGAATCGTCGTCGTCTTCGTTATCTACAGTCATTTCATTTGAGCCATCCTGACTTGAACCTGCAAAAGATCCTTCGTGGTCATTAACGTTACTCATTCCTTCTCCATTTAGCAACGGACATATATGCTCAGTCGCTTCTTCTAAACTGTAAAATCCCATTTGACATTCGCTGCATTCGTGAGTGAGTTGATGCGACTGCATGTGCGTTTGAAGTTGGTCTAAAGATTTGAAACTTAAATCGCAAACTGGGCAGTGCATCCAATTACTGCCGCATTGCTGGGTCACTTTGTATTGAAGTAAATTTTGTTTTCTTGATGTCCCTTCGCTTACGACATAAGTAGCAGCTGTTTCCTCTGCAACACCTTCCATTTCTTCTTCATCATCTTCCTCATCCTCTGCTTCTGTAACATCACAAATAATTAATAAAAGGAGGATATGCAATAAGAAACTGAGACGGTCATTTTGTAGCCTTTAAAATTTCACCCAGACAACATGTATATGTTCCTATACCTAAAATAACATAAGACCCTGCGAGCCTGTAGGATTTTTTAAAGAAATTATAATACATGGCCGGAGTAGAACATTTTTTTTCAAAAATCGATTTGAAGGGGTTGGAGGGGGCTTTTTGACACTTTTAAGCATACCACTTAGGGGGCTTCAGAGAGAGGGAAAGTTCGAGCAATTTTTATCAAAAAATTGCGTTATATTCTTTTTTGATTTTTAAATCAAGTTTGGAAACCACAAAAAACCGACGATTTTTGGCATCATGACTTACCCGACGGCCGTGATGCGACATACCCATTACCATTATAATAAAAGTCGATATAATACCATCTAGATTATCATTTTAGAATAATTGTGGTTTCCATAGTCCTGTCAGGGCCTATATAATTATGGATAAGTATAGTCAGCACGCAAGCACCGCGAGCGCTGACACAAATCATCAGTTTTAAAGGAATTGGATAATTTTCGGCACCGAGATGAAAACATTTACACTGATTGCGGATAAAATAATTAGAGTTACTAGAAAATTAATATTAGCGCACAGCCACGGCGCGCGTCAATTTTTTCATCTCGGTGACGAAGATTATTCAATTCTATTAAAATTGATGATCTGTGTCAGTGCGCCCAGTGCTTGCGTGCTAATATTAATTTTCTAGTAACTCTATTTAGTTTATCCGTAATCAGCTTCATTTTTTCATCTCGGTGCCGAAAATTGCCCAATTCCGTTAAAATTGACGATTTGTGTCAACGCGCTAATATGAATTTTCTAGTAACTCTAATTAGTTTATCCGTAATCACCGACAATTTTTACATCTCGGTGCGGAAAATTATCCAATTCCTTTAAAATTGATGATCTGTGTCAGCGCGCGCGGTGGCTGCGAGCTGACTATACTTAATGATTCCATAATTATAGGCCCTAATAGGCCTGTGAATACTCCAATTATTCTAAAAGGATAATCTAAATAGTATTATGTCGACCTGTACTATAATTGTAATGGTAATGGGTATGTCGCATCACGGCCGTCAAGTAAGTTATGAAGCCAAAAATAAAATGGTTTTCAAACTTGATTTAAAAATCAAAAAGACAACACAGGCAAATTTTTCATAAAAATTGCTCGAACTTTCCCTCATTGTTTTTCCTACTCCAGCCATGTATTATAATTCTTTAAAAAATCATACAACCTCAGGGTCTCATTTTAGGTAGGAACATACATGCTGTCGGGGTAAAATTTTAAGGGCTATGCCAGTTTCTTATTTCTTATAGTTTTCTTATATCCTCCTTTGCAAACACAGTTTTAAAAAAATTTGAATTTTTTCTTAATTGTAAATATGCAGTAACATACCGAACAATGCGGCTGCAGATTTTATTACAATTTTAGGGGTGATAACTGAATCCTCGTCCTCTTCACATTTTTGATTCCTAACAGGTTCAACTTCACATGTTTCCGCACTTGCATCGTTAGAATCTACATCCTCTTCTTTTACAATAATGTTTGCTACACCAACTATAAAATTACACAGAGAATTATATGATGTTATGATATTATATTATATGACATTATTAAAATGTATAAAACCCCAAATTAAATTCTAAATTGGCTCATTTCATCATTAAAAAAATTTCTAACCTTCTTGGTTCACCCAGTCATCCTGCCAATTCCAATCGCTATTCAGAAACGCATTAATTTCCCTCCGGAGAAGAGGCTGTAGGTCTTCTGAGAATGCCAATTTGAATTGCCCAACTAAACTTTGGAGTCCGGAGACATTATTGAACAAACGTTTTAACTTCTTGCAGTTATCGCAACCACAAGATTCTGTGGCAGGTTTCCCCATGTGGGTAGCAATGTCGTACATATTGTAACTTTTTACTTAGGATAATTAAGAGAGCCTGAAATACGAAATTTCAAAATTAAATTTTTTTAAATTCTATTCATTAAAATTAGAAGTATGTAATTCAATTTGAAATACAAAAAAAATAAATTTTAAATGGTACAAACACTATTTTAATGTAAATTACTTTAATGTTATTTTTGATTTTTCACACCTTAAATGCTAACATGCATAACATTTATTTTTTATTATAGCTATATTCAGTATTATTATCTATATAATAATAGCAATTCATTTCCCCTTTAACATCAATGTACAACTTTCAAATTTTTACTGGATGTTCTTATCATAGTCAGAACCCCAAACCTCAAGTTTCAAAACGATATCTTTCATAGAAATCGTTTTATGATTTTTTGAATTTCGAATTTTAACATTGAAGGAGTGGGAGAAAACGCTCCGATCTGTCACGCTTTGTCCAGAAACTCCTCCTACAGTTTTTATCCGATCTTCACCAAACTTTTTCCTGGCCTACTCGACTTAATAATGAAGACGGTAGCCACTCCAATTTTTTATTTTTCAGTAGAAAATATTTTGCCAGCGAAATTCAAAAATTTGACAAAGTCCTACTCTTTAAGCAGGCAGGCCTTTGCCATGTAAAGGGATTAGTGTCCCTTTCACCTCGAACGGGGCGACCGCAGCGGAGTCAAACTATTAATAGCAAGGCAATGTTTATTCAGTTAGTATCATTTGGTTGTGGATTGAATAGGCTGACTTGACTTGACATAGGATTGTTTAGTTAATGTAACGGGGCAAGAAAATAGATAGAAATAACGAGGACGATTAAAATAGTGGTAGATAATTAAAATAACAGAGCTACTTAAAATGAAGAGGTGAAAATGACGGAATATTTAAGATGACGGGAATATTTAATATAAAGAGATTATTTAAAATGACAGGAATGTTTAAAACGACGGGGTTATTTAAAACGACGGGGTTATTTAAAATGATGTCTATTTAAAATGACGGGGTCATTTGCGATGACGTCTATTTTAAATGACGAGGTATTTACAATGAAGTCTATTTAAATTGGCGGTGTCATTTACCAGGGCTGTAGCCAGAAAAAAATTTGGAGGGGGGGGAGGGGTCGACAAATTATCAGCGAAAATAAGAAAATTTTGGGTTTTAAGGCAAAACTTTCTTTTTTTCACAATGAAGTATATTTAAAATGACGAGGTTATTTAAAACGACGGGGTTATTTAAAAAGATGGGGTTATTTAAAATGACGGGGTTATTTAAAATGACGGGGTTATTTAAAATGACGGGGTTATTTAAAATGACGGGGTAATTGAAAATGACGCAGGGTGATGTAAAATGATAAGGTGATTTAAAATTATATATTATGTCCATTTAATATTAATCATAATATAATGAAAATCAACATTTACTTTAATTTCGGTGTTTAGTTAAATGATGTTGAATTTGGTTCACTATTACTATGTTGATTCGATAAGCATTGTATTTGTTCCCCGTCCGTATGATGTTGTAGCAATGCAGCAAGAAATTTTTTAAACATTTTAATCCGTTAATTTTCATACTTTTCTAAATGCAAATGCATACTCATGATCTACCGTCCCCATTAAGGGGTTACCCATTTCCCGTTCGGAGAACGGGCCTATTACTAGTACTATTATAATTATGAAGTATTTACAACAACTATTGACTATAACTATGCACAGTAGTAGTTGTGCAATGTATGTAGTATTGTACTATGCAGTGCAATACAAACAAACGACAAACGCGTATAGTACCGTACATTGCACATAGTACTTATTACTTATCCCATACGATACGTAAGTATAATTATATCCAGCAAAGAAATACAGAACGTATGATATTGTAAACAAAAGGGTTAAGCAAAAATACGTAGAACTATAACACTGAATGCGTTCAAAAATAACATACCGTAACCCATTTGCTGTAAAACACGCAAAAACTTACTTGGAATATTGTTAAAGTTGATGTAATGAATAGATTCTGAGAAATAGGTTCACAAAAATTGTAATTTTGTCTAATTTCAATACCGTCGTTTTATTTATTCAAATTTTAGTGAAAACGAGTAATGGATGCAAACGCAGTGTCTCAATATTTAGCTTTTCGTTGGAAGTTGGAACTTCGACCGCAGTTCAATCAGAGCTCATCAGAGCAAACGTTTTTTGGGCATAAGGAAACTTTCTGGGTAACGTGCAAACGTAAAAGGTGAAAGGAGAACAACAAACGATACGAATTAACTACGTATCTCCGTATGCGGGACATGACATGGCTATATTTTGATTGATTGATTGATGGATTTATTTAAGTGACGTGTATTTTTTACAACTATTATTTGTGTAACAATTTTATATGGTAAAATAATTGTTCCAAAATCTAGTACTTCTGAAGGAAAATGCTGATTTTAATGAATATCTTGGGTAACACTAAGTCATTGTTTTGTCTAGTAATCCTGCATAAAGACGACTTTAAGAAATAATCAGTTTCTATTATAAATTCATGAACATTTTGGCTATGGATGACACAATGAAATAGGCTGTAACGCTGTAAAGATTTAAAGATAAAGATAAATTATTATTGATTATCAAAACAAAAGTCCAAGATAAGCAAATATCGAAACATTTTCCAAAATTATGGTTCATGTTTAACAAATTAAGAACTTTTATGATCATCTATGGCACCACCCATCAGCATCAACTTTACATAAAATAAAATATTATTCAACATTCATTATTAGCTAACTTATTGACTGCATGAAGACAATTTTATGTTATTTACTCGTAATTCCAAGGTCGTATTTAGGAGGGGGTGCTGAAACATCCCATTAATTTCCTAAAAACACACTAGATTTTTTTTACATAAGAAAATTCTTGTCCCATGTTCAAGCGCCCCCTAAATTTGTGTTCTGGATACGCCCTTGTATTACGAAAGTGTGATGTTATATATATGTAGGCTTTATACCAACATATTGCAGAGTTTAGTTCAAAACAATGGATATTGTATTTGGAGGTAAACAATATCATAAAAAATGACAAAATATACTTACTAACATTAGATTTTTTTGTTACAAATCAACCTTTCGTTCATTCATTAGAAATATCTAGAATTGTTGCAAGTGGATCTTCCCACGTTGATTGTTAATTTCCAGTGTAATAAACTGCCGTTGATTCATGTGAATGTTTCTTTAAACTGAATGGCTTAAGTATACCCATCAAGAGGATTTTCTAGCACGCTTTACAAATTCCATAGCACTTGCTAGAAAGTACCCTATATCTTATATCCAGCACAAACCATGTATATAAAATCTATAAATATTTTAAAAGACGTTTTCCACAAATTGTACAAATGAAATGCCAGTGCAAGTTTTTAAATGGCCATCCAAATGTTCTCCTTGACGAAAAGTATTTTCACTTCTGTAATGTTTTTCACCGGTATGAGTTTTTAAATGATCAGCCAAATAAATACGGTATTGACGAATCAAAGTATACGTATGTTCTTAGATGGAACAACGGAATTATGTCGTGGATATTCATGAGAGTCGTTAATGTACTCGTATTAGAATAGTCTTGACCTCTGACCTGAGGCAATTACTCGGAAAATATTAATAAGAGTAAACAAGAAACAATATACAATGGAAAATTAATTTTAGTGAATACATCGTGGAATAATACTAATAGCGTAGCGTACAGAATATCCGCTATACCCTCCAGGGCCGCAGCGAGGGAAATCGAAGAAAAGAAAGGAATTTTTTGCCTTAAAACCCAAAAAATTTTCGCGCATCGCGAATATAGTATTAATTTTCATTTATTATTTCTCGGGCCCCTCCCGAAATTTTTTTCTGCCTGCGGCCCTGATACCCTCGCCTCGGGACTCTGGACTCTTCGTCAATTTTGCAGTGTGAGTGTATTTGAAGTATTATGAAGTACAAAAAGTTTGTCATGAGTGTATATATACCCTATTTTATTTGGCTTCAAATCACATATATACCTATTAGGTATACAGGTGATTTAAAGTCATTAGTCAGGATACACTCTTGGTGTAGAAAATTAGATTATTCCTACTTTTCTATTAATGTTTTCAATAATGTACCCCAACACATACCTTCATGTGCTAAACTTAGTACATAGAGGTATGTGTTGGGGTACATTATTGAATTGAAAATATTAATTGCATAGTACGTTCGATTTCTCCTTGGTGAAAGCATGACTTATTTTTGTACATTTTATTATGCGTGTAAGAGTGTGCTTCGACCCCTTCTCAGTCACCCTCTTACCCCACCGCACCACCTCACCTAAGACAACGTATAATCTAAGGAACCACGTCCGCCAACAGTCAGTTGCTCTCTGGACTGGAACCTGAACATACATCTATTGACTTGTATCATTCTATTATCATTCTCAGTATCATTCTCTTATTCCAAAGTATATTTATCATTGATTCACATTACACTTTATTGGTCTCACAATTTACTTGCTAAATAAACTTTCCTTCCGTGTTTGCTACCAACTCCACTTGCGTTGTTCTCCCACTGACATTTCACATTTCTAAGTATTTCGGTCACATTCAATCACAATACAATTCATCTCAGTTATTATTCGTATCCCACCTTCTTCCGCATATCCGGTAATCACACTTGAACCTTGTAACACTCATTAAGAGTAGTCGTCACTACCTTATTGAGCATAACTGGATAGACCATCCTTTCAACTGGCGCCTCCAACCCGGTTTTGTTTCACCGTTTTGCGATAGAACAGGTGTGCAAACCATTCATTTTTGATTACCAATTGTGATTATTTTAAGTAAAAATTTCTTGGAGTAAACTGGAGCACACGAACCAGAAAGTAAGTAAAGCTTTTATAAATCTATATTTGGGTACTCACAGGTATAAAAATTAAATATTTCAGTGCAGAACGTGTTGATAGCGTGATCCTGAAATATAAGAGTAATTAAATATTTCAGTGCAGAACGTGTTGAAAGCGTGATCCTGAAATATAAGAGTAATTAAATATTTCAGAGCAGAACGTGTTGAAAGCGTGATCCTGAAATATAAGAGTAATTAAATATTTCAGAGCAGAACGTGTTGAAAGCGTGATCCTGAGATACGAGTGTAAGAGTAACCAAATATACGATCCTTTTAAATTCCTATTTTCTAAATAATTTTCAATGAAAGAAGTCGTACTTCAATTAAATTTAGTTAACACTTTGCCAAGAGTACAGATTCTAGAAAAGGAAACGGTAATCGAGTTAGTCAAGCAGTCTAGTGGGAATTTTCCTATTGAAGTTAATCAAGTAAAAAGTAGCCTAACTATAAGAATAACTCATTTATTTACAACTTTTCAGTGTACAACATTGGTCGAGAACATCAGAATTTCATTGAATAGAGAATTACAAAAGTCACTAATTAATTTTTCAGTCATTCATATAGATAACAGACTTCCGTCCGAATTGGGTTATTGAGGTATAACTTAATTAATGTCAAGTCGAGAAGAGAGATATCATCGTAGAAACAACCCTGACCACATCGAAAATCAACAAAGGTTGATTGAGCAGAATCGAAGAAGAAGAGGTGGGGGTAATCGACGACAGTCAGATCCAGTATCCAGAGAGGGCCAACTCTTTCCGTTGTTCTTCGAGATGGAGGAGCAAGGAAACCATGTACAGAATGTAATAAACGAAGTGATTGGGGCAGCTAGAGACGAAGAAATTCCTCGAATTCCGCCATTGATGAACAATGAGCAAGCGGAAAATCGAAACGAAGTGAGTCCTAGACAGGCGCCACGAGCAGCAGCCAATCAGAGAGAGAGGTTAAGACCAGATAATGAAAGACATAACAGGCAAGAATATCCTAATCTAACACTTAACATAATTCAACAGCAACAAGCACAGATAGCCCAGCTTATAGATTTACTTAGACACCAACCAAGGTATGAACAAGCAGTTCAACAACCGGTTATGAACCAACAGGCACCAAGGCAATTACCATTTCCTATAGCAAATTCTAATATTCCAATTCCAAAGTATAATTCTAATACACAGACGGCAGCTAATTACTTAGTCGATGTCGAAGCTTATTTCAGAAGTCAACATTATACTCGGGACAGCTGGATTTACATGATGTCAACCGTTATCACTAAGGAGACAAAGGCCTGGTACGACTACGTTGTTCAACCACATTGGGTATGGGAAGATTTTAGAGAAGCTTTTATCAATAAATTCGATACATGGCTAGAAAGAAATAAGCGTACTCAACACCTAATTACCAAAGTTCAAGGCGAGAAGGAAAATGTAGAAAAGTTCGTCTGGGAGATGGTCAGACTGGCAAGGCAAGTATTCCCTGATGAACCTGAGGCTGAAAGCGTTAGACGATACAGATATCTATGCCGGGCAAAACTTACGTCATCGATCCATTTCCTATTGGCATGCAAGAATTTATTAAGACTGATTTAAAGACTCTTCTTGAGAATCCTCATATTATCAAAATCACACACGGAGCCGGAAACGACATTCGCCACCTACAACGGGACTTCGATATATTTATCGTCGGACTTATTGACTTGCAATTCGTTTACCAACACTTTACAGGTCATACTCAACTGATTGGATTCCAGAAACTATACCAATGGGCGTTTCCAAATCATCCCACTCCAGATAAACTTCCACAACTTTCGGACTGGACGATAAGACCACTCCATCCCAGACAAATGGAATATGCTGTGCACGATAGCGGCTTAATTCTAAAAGTTTGGGACAAACTACTTCCGAGGATAATAGCAGATTATCAGAACATTGTACCGGGTTTTGATACATTCATTCCTATCGATAAATCTATTTCTTTAACTAGAGTATGCTATTCATTTCCAGTACGTAAATCTCATCTTGATTCTACTTACTATAAGACTCTAACAGCTGATGACCAATCTTTATTCACTGAACTGTTTTACTGGAGGAGAAACACAGCAAAATTACTAGACGAAGCGGAGACTACTATTATATCGACTTACGAGCTCTCCAGAATTGCCAAAAAGAAACCTGACCTGCAGGAACTATCATCTCCAACAAACTATAAGTACTCCACAGCTATCATTCCTCATCTCTCTCAGATCATCCAAATTCTGAATCCTGAAGAAGAAGAAATGACGACCGAGTACTACGAACTTTTAACCAGTACCAACGGAGCAGAGCAGCTAACTCCAATTTCTCCCGTTCCGAGACTTTTTGATGAAGATCATTCAGACGACGACGTACTCGAGCTTGATGTCGAATCGAACGAGTTTGCTGACAACCCTTTCAAGGATAAGAAGTGCAGAAGGTGCCAAGAAGTAGGCCACTACGCTAAATCCTGTACAAACCCAAGGAACAACCAAGCAACAAGACAGTACCGCAGACAGTTTGGAAATGTTCGAGACAAGCAAAATAAAAAGAGGAACAGCAGACAGCAAAATGCACGGATAGACAAGGCTTTCGCGAAAGTTATGGACCATCTTAAGCAGAAGACCAGCAGCGTACCCAACGTTCAGAGCGAGGGAGGTTGTAAGAGTGTGCTTCGACCCCTTCTCAGTCACCCTCTTACCCCACCGCACCACCTCACCTAAGACAACGTATAATCTAAGGAACCACGTCCGCCAACAGTCAGTTGCTCTCTGGACTGGAACCTGAACATACATCTATTGACTTGTATCATTCTATTATCATTCTCAGTATCATTCTCTTATTCCAAAGTATATTTATCATTGATTCACATTACACTTTATTGGTCTCACAATTTACTTGCTAAATAAACTTTCCTTCCGTGTTTGCTACCAACTCCACTTGCGTTGTTCTCCCACTGACATTTCACATTTCTAAGTATTTCGGTCACATTCAATCACAATACAATTCATCTCAGTTATTATTCGTATCCCACCTTCTTCCGCATATCCGGTAATCACACTTGAACCTTGTAACACTCATTAAGAGTAGTCGTCACTACCTTATTGAGCATAACTGGATAGACCATCCTTTCATGCGTGTGGACTTTATTGTAAGTAAGTAAATTTAAATTAATTAATTAAGTGTAGTGTGGTAGTCAGAGAGTTGGCAACCTGCAGGTTGCGTAAAGTAGAGTCAAAACCGTAATGCCTTTCAATGGTACAAAAATCAATCCCTATTGTCTTCGATTATGCATCAGTAGGTATGGTAAAAATTTCGCGCCGTTTTACGGCGGAAGTTGTCGGATGTATTAGTAGGTATCGGTAAATTTTCGCGCCGTTTAACGGCGGAGCTATTCATCAATGTTATAAAAAAAATATTCTCCACTTTTGCTCTATTTCCCTGTGTATTATTAGAAGCTCTTTGGTGGTAGTATGCTCTATTCTCTGCTGAAAATTGCTGATAATCCCCGACCTAAAGATGTTACGAGGAGAGTCTATAAAGAGGCTAAAGAACTAGCATACTCCTACGGGTTGAAAGCACGTAATTTAAATGTTAATATACCAACAACCGCCAAAGCAGATGATTTTTTGGGTGCTTTAAAGTTTTATAAAGAAAAATTCCGTCACCTCACCTCAGCCATCCGTCACACCTCACACCTGTTCTGTCATTTCTAATAGTGAGTTTTTATAATTCAAATTGACATTTGCATTTAGACATTAAACATTAATCAAGACTTCCTGTATTCTATTCTTATTATTTCATAATAAGAGAATCAAGAGTCGGACAGTGGGAGACTTATAGGCCAATCTGGCTATAAAATAGTCAGAAATAACTATACCAAAATATAGTCAGCTCTGACTGTACACATAGACATTTCTGACTATATGATCAAAATACTATACTTACGACGCTGCTGTCTGTCTGTCAACTGCCAGCATGCAAGAAAATTATTATGTAACTATTGAAGATGCCCATATTAATAAGTAAATAGAAAAAAAATTAAAAATTAAATTTTTAAAAAATAACTAGGGAAAATTGTATGGACTTAAAAAATTCTTATCCTAAAAGAAAAAAATTGTATAAACTTTAAAAATTTTCGCCCAATAAGGGCGAAACTGCTCTAAGTTTACTAATACTATACCAAAACCATTTTTTCAATTCAAAATTTTGGTTGATAAAATTAATTTTATTATTTTTACAAAGGATTTTACCGAAGACGAGCTGAAATTTTAAACAGCTACATCTTTCATGATATTGTAGTTTGCATCTGTATTCTGTTTGAGAAAACGAATCATAAAATCTTAAAATTAGATATATTTATTATGTAATGCATTTACGTGCATTTATTAATGACACATATAGATACAGACTACCGTTATCTTTTAATCGCGTTTATTTAACACAGGAGTGACTGCCGATTCATTCTTTTCCCTGTTGAACGATACCTAGGCATAATATAAACAAACCCAACGGAAATTCTGACCGAAATTTTTTTCTCTTTTTTATGGTATACTTTACATGTAAATCAACCGATATTTACTAGTGTGCACAGGCGAAAAACTAAAAGTATAATCAAAAGTAACTATATGACAGTTTTAATACATAGGCCCAGTACAAGCTGCAGTCAGAAATGTCTATATATACAGTCAGAGCTGTCTATATTTGCGTATAGTTATTTCTGACTATTTTATAGCCAGATTGGCCTATAAGTCTCCCACTGTCGGAGTCAAATTTTTGAAAATCACCTTAGCTACTAGCTAATTTTTATTTAAAATCCCTCTCCTTCCCCTTAGCATAAAATTGTACACTGTAGGTACCAAAGGTATCAATTCGGTGTATTATCATACTTTTGTGTGCCAATTTATGCTAAGAAGATGGGGCGGGAAAAATGGAGTGAGGTGCTGGAGTGAGGTGCTAAATTCCTACTCCGACCCCAGACTAATTAAACATTAGATAAGCACTTATAATATTTTCTTAGTTGTTACTTTAAATACTTAAATTTAAAATTATTATGGTATCTCTGTGACTGTCACTGATTGATACTAGAACTGTCACTGCGAAAAATTTTTCTCCTAAATCCATGCAAAAAATTAACTGCTGACGAAGAAAATTCCCTGATAATTAAAATGTTGAAATAATTATTTTTTTTGATTATGATAACTTTTATACGTGGCAACCACCACCGTTTTTAGAAATTGACCTGTTGGCTATTCACGCAGCGCCCCATAAGCGAGACACAGAGACATTAAAAAGATAGACCCAACAACCGAGTTTCGGTCCGCCGTAGTGTCTATAAACCATTAGGCGGTCGGCCGAAAGTCGGCTGCAGGTCTATCAGTCTATCTTTTTAATGTCTCAGTGTCTCGCTATAATGGGGCGCTGAGTGAATAGTCAACTGGTCAATCGGTTTCGAAGGAAATCACCAGACTAAGATGTTATAATAATTTTGAATTTAAGTAGAATTTTTGTCCAAATTACCATAAAGTGTGGTAAAAACGATTGAAATTGAATCCAAAAGGACAAACTGCTTTGAAATTTTAATTAAAATAGTTTTTAAGAGCCCAGTTCCTCACATTTGGAAATCTCCGATGACTATCAAAATACATGTAAAAATTGCTTTACAACTCTTGGAATTCTGTCTAAAGTTCTTCCCCGATTTTCCTGAGGCACATTTTTGGAATCTTGAATGTATTATCGACCACCCCACTGTATAAAATATATGATATGTTTACTCATTAATATATCTTATTGCGATTATAATTTTGTAAGCGACAAAATCTGTTAGAAAATTCTAGTTCGTGATAACTGAAGACATGACAATAACATATCGTACTATATTTTATACAATGGGGTGGTCGACAAAATATTCAGGATTCCAAAAATGTTCCACACAACAAAATCGGTAAGAACTTTAGGCAGAATTCCAAGAGTTTTAAAGCAATTTTTACATGTATTAAAAAAAAAGGATAAAGGATAGGGGTTTATACTCCAAATTTGGCTCAAGGCACATTCAGAGTGGTAACGTTACAGGAAAGGGCAACTAGAGAACTTGGAGATCGCTGGCGTTTTATGTGAGTTTATCCCTCAGAACCTTGCCTTATTTCATCAAGGGCGCTCACTCCAAGTGGTTAGTGCAGGAATAGGAAGGCAGAGCATAGGATAGGAAGCAGAAGCGGTTAGAACAGAAGACTGTTAAGGTACATCCCAATTACGGGCATTTCTCCTATCTGACAAGTCAGTTAGTTGAGAGTAGGGAAAACCATTGCATATTAGTAATGTGACTACTAACAGCTGTGGAGAAAAACCCACTCCATGTACCAATGTTCCAAGCCACTGACAGGATTCGAACCCTTGACCGCCAGTATGGAATTGAGTGTCCACACCAACAAAATCGGTAAGAACTTTAGGCAGAATTCCAAGAGTTTTAAAGCAATTTTTACATGTATTAAAAAAAAAAGGATAAAGGATAGGGGTTTATACTCCAAATTTGGCTCAAGGCACATTCAGAGTGGTAACGTTACAGGAAAGGGCAACTAGAGAACTTGGAGATCGCTGGCGTTTTATGTGAGTTTACCCCTCAGAACCTTGCCTTATTTCATCAAGGGCGCTCACTCCAAGTGGTTAGTGCAGGAATAGGAAGGCAGAGCATAGGATAGGAAGCAGAAGCGGTTAGAACAGAAGACTGTTAAGGTACATCCCAATTACGGGCATTTCTCCTATCTGACAAGTCAGTTAGTTGAGAGTAGGGAAAACCATTGCATATTAGTAATGTGACTACTAACAGCTGTGGAGAAAAACCCACTCCATGTACCAATGTTCCAAGCCACTGACAGGATTCGAACCCTTGACCGCCAGTATGGAATTGAGTGTCCACACCAACAGACCAAGGTGGCTTGGTATTTTTACATGTATTTTGATAGTCATCGGAGATTTCCAAATGTGAGGGACTGTACTCTTAAGTATTATAAGTAACCAGTAACCTGCACTTTTCATCAAATAGGTTTTACAAAATTAAATGATTAATGAATTAAAGGACCCAAAAATGAATAAAGAAAATGCAGTTTCAAAGCACTGTACTTTCAATGTAGCTTTACTAAAATTGTAAATGCATTGATTTAGTTCTATTTTCTCATTCTTGATTGAACAGCCATTATCTATAATTATCTACTGATAGTTAAGTTACATTTTTTTTAGAAAACAGAATCATAAAAATACACATGTAACCGTAGTCATCTTTTTGTGTTTTAGCATTGGATGTCTTTCATTTTCGTCTTGTTCCATTTCACCTCTCTTCCAGATGAAATGCTAAACCAAAAAACCGAGTATAACTGAAAAAATTTTCCCATTATATTTCGTACTTGAATTAAACGGATATGATGACAACCGAAGGAGACAGTAATAGTCCGGCTGAGCCTCTACGAGCTATGCAAAATGAATTGGTAACGAAATAAGCATTTAAAATTATTGATAAGTAAATTGAAGTGAAATAGAAAAGACCAGAGATGTTTATTATTCAGAAAATGCAGTGTATTTTCTAATTATGAAAATGGTGATTTGATATGGAGCAAATTTTGGATTTTAATCGCCTCTGCATGGTCCCTACTTTTTGTTTTTGATTTAATGGAATTCAGCATTACATTAATTTTCGGTTGTATTTTTTTTTAATTCTAAACTTTAGCCAGTAATTTATTAGCGGTTAGTGATTAATATTGTTAATATTAATAAAAAAAATTGGGATCTGATTTGTAATTATAATAGGTTTATTTTCTTGTTCGTGGAAAATTTAAAAATTACTGATGTGTATTATTTTAGGTACTTCAAAACATCTTCAAATTTGTCAACTTCAAAACCCTGAAAGATTGCAGACTCGTAAGCATAAAATGGAATTTGATTTCCAACTCAAGTTTTAAGAAACGAGCCAAAGTCGTTTGTCAAAAGTCACATTTCTCGATTAGTATTTGTTTTAACGATTTTAAAGATATATTTTTCCGGGATGGATCTGCATTTCCTTATTCTTCACTTGAGCTTGTTGGCAATCTACAGTGGAAAATTTCCGATTTGCAAAGTTTTTTTCTTAACGAAGGAAAATCAGTTATAGATTTGAAAATTAAAGACTTGAGCCTGGTTGATGATAATTTACAGGCATTAACGAGTTTTGACGTGGCGTCATTTATAACTTCGTATTTGAAACGTGTAATTATTGAGAATAGCTCTCTTTATAATGATGAAACTACAAACTTGTTAAATATCAACGCACTAGCCTCCTTAGATTACATTCATTTGTGTGGCTGTCATATCACTTTAAGTGATAATTTCCAAATTTCGCCAAAAGAATTTTCCATTCAAGGTTCCAATAAATATTTTCGCAACGGAACTGAACTGAGAATACGTGAAATTTCTATATGGCAGTTTGTAAATTTACAACGGCTTGAAAAATTGACATTCGGTGATGGCAATCTTTCATTGGATTTAAGTGGCACCAAGTCACTAAAGTCTCTTACGCTTATTGATGTTGACGGTGAAGAAATTGGAAATTGGGTGACATCGGAATGGCGAATTAACAGACTAGACGTAAAAGGATTTTATTTCCAAAGGACACGGATGACAATCTACGAATTGAAAATATGGCGAAATCTTGTAGTCAACATTGCATTGTTGCCAACAACTGTGGAAAAATTAATATTAGTGGAATGTGAGAAACTAGTCGGCTGTGGCGACATAAATTTGCCACATTTAAAATCTTTAGTCTTGCGGAGAAACGAATTCATCAATTTCCCTTCCTGTTTCAAAAGTTGTAGTACCATAACGGATATTGCTATCTATAATAATCATGCATTCAGAGGAGGGAAGTTAAACGTCGATAATTTACCAAGCAATGTCAGTAAATTGCTGACAAATACTCATTTCGTTTCTGGAACCAGAACAAGTCAATTAGACACTCTTGTTCTTGTTGATTATCCACCAGGCGACATGGATGGCAGGGAAATGTCACAATTGCCTGCAAAACATCTAATTTATCTAAATATTGCAAATCCTTTGAAGTTCGACTATGCTTATGTTAAAAAAATCATAACATTTTCCGAAAATGGATTATGTGAGTCCGTCACAGTTGGACCATTTGGGTGGGACAAAGCTAGCAAACACAACTTGGAAAATTCCTGCTTACGTCAATATGTAGGTGAATCGGAATTCTACACATTCAAAGCAGGACACGTCAATGCTAACAGTGGATTCTTCGTTCGTGAAAATATTAAAAGTTTGTTACCCGAGAAAGAAAACTGAAATATTTGTAACAATCCAAGTCCCTAAACTTCCTCTTGTATACTTTCCAAAGTCACTTAATTTTTTGTCTAATTTGCAAAAATTCTAGTCGTACAGTCGGAGAAGGGTTTTCGCAGCTCAGAGGATAATAATCTGTAAAAAAGGTATCAACACTCAATAATCGTAACGTATTCCAGAAATATTTCGTCTTTCAAAAGTACGGCATTCGGAAGTCAGCCTGCTATGCGAAGGCAAATTCTATTTCTTCAGTTCATTCCCTTGCAATTTTTACTCTTTCGTGAAAACAATTTCCCAACCTTACAATATAGTACTTTTGGATTTTTCCTCACCAGTGTAATATAATAATAATATACTTCTACTGTAACGTTATACATCCTTACGGCTGCAGGTTTAATTATTTATTGTTTTTCTAATTGTCAACAGATAGGAATATTATTTATTATTATTGAATCTTCATTAATGCCATTATTACTACTTAAGTCATTTATGCTCTAAATTATGTCAACTCGTCAACAGTTTGTGTCGAACCCAAAATAGAATAATATGTGGGATTGATGACTTAACTACAGCACTGTGAAAATAAGAAATGATAGTTGGCAGTAAAAATACCAAAAATGGTAATATTATTTTGTAACCCTTAATAAAAGATGCTGGAAAAATGATCTAGATTTATAAAATCGGATATCTTCTCTAAATCTGAAAGTAATATACGGTCTCTAGTACCGAACATTATACCGATGAAAAATTAGAAACTAGCCAAGAAAAAATAATTTTGTTTTAAGCAAATAAACTGTTTGGAAAATAAATAACGGCTTTGTTGCACGTCAACAAAAACGTTAATTAAACAATTAATTAACGTTTTACAGATTGGTATCCAACTTTTTGATAAAACAGATCAACATTTAAATTTTCGGGATAAAATCGCAAAAATATTAATTTATTATAATTCAAGAATACCTACTAATAACGTTACCATTGTTAAATTATATATGTAATAGTGTCAGGAAGCTACGCATACGTAACGTACGTAGTCAGGTCTATCTGAATTTTCTGTAAGTCTGTAATCTGTAACTAAATAATGTTAGTTCACAAATTGACTGACTTTTTCTTATAATTCATGCAGGCATCAATAATAAAATTACTTACTATAAAAATATTTTTCAGAGTGAAATTGAAATATTTATTGCTTAGGTTTTTCTTTTTCTGAGGTTTTTCCGAACGTTTCTCCTCGTTTCGTATGGGAGCGCATATGAATGTAGAGATAGTTTCTAACAGGAAATTTTTTGTGACAAATCTGACATTCATGAGGCTTGATTCCATCTGAGTGTACTCCTTGGTCATGACGTTTTAACATGCCTCGACAGTAGAAAGATTTCTTACATTTTGGACAATGAATAGATTTTTGTCTATTGGAATGAACTCTTTTGATATGGGCTTGAAGTGAATAATTAGTGAGAAAAGACTTTCCGCATTCAGCACACAGTTCCGGTTTCTCTCCTTTGTGTCGGAGTAAATGAAGCCGTAGAGCAGACCTGATACTAAATCCTCTATTGCACAATGAACAATGATATTTAAACTGTCCCAGGTGTTCCTTAGTATGGGTTTGTAAATACATTGGACTTTCAAACATCTTCCCACATATCTGACACTTGTACGGTTCCAGACCCAGTTCTTCGTAATGTTTGCTATGGCGATGATGTTTTAGCATTTGGTTGTTTTTAAAAGTGAAACCGCATAAATCACAGATGTAGGGTCTATCACAATCATGCTTCTTAATGTGGTTTTGCAAAGTCCACTTGGATTTGGTTTTGAAGGGACAGAGATGACAAACGTGGAATTTATTTAACACCGGGGTATAGAATCTTAATTTAAATTCTTTGGGATGTTCCTTTTCAAAATGTGATTTCAAGTCTCGCCTAGTTACGAATTTCACATCACAAATGTCACAAGTTTTATTGCTTTTAATCAAAAGCAGTTGAGCATAAAATTCTGGGTGATGCTTTCTATAGTGTTGTCTCAAAGCGCCCGCATGAGCATATATAACCTCACATTTTTCACAGGTAACCATTTCCTCCGGTGTGGGAACGATTGATTCAGCTTTTTTTCTGGGGATTTGAAGTTCTCCGCTTTCATTGAGGTGTTTCTTCTCAAAATGCATTTTGAGCAATCTTCTACTCTTGAAATATGTATCTATGCATGTTGGACATGGAAAAGCAGTCTCGGTGTGTAAGTTTTCATTGTGCTCCGTAAATTCGTCTTCATTCACCATCTTAGCAAAACATTTTTCGCAAGAAAAGGGAAGTTCCCCGTGTACATTAACAAAATGCTCTTTTAGAGCTCCGCGTCTTCCGTAAAGAGCGGAACACAATTCACAAACGAATTTTTTCTTCTCACTTGCATCGGTATTAATCTTTGATGAATAAATGCTTTCGCCATTTTCACAAAAGTCACGACCTTCAAATTACAAATATTATTATCATCAATTTTATAAGACAATGTATTTTAGTATTTTGTCGAAATTATTTTTAAATAATTTTAGATTTTTACCTTCATGCTTTGCAATGTGGAATTCCAGATATTTTTTGTTGACTGTTTTAAATTGACAATAAGAGCAAGGAAATACAATGGATTGGTCTCTATATTTCGATTTGAAATCTTCTGGATGCTTTTTTTCATAGTGTAACTTTAAAAGTAATTGATTTTTAAATTTTTTTGGGCACACATCACAAAATAAAGATTGACCTTTCTTGCTAAACAATTCCGAAACTTTTTCAGGATGGAACTTTCTACAATGAGCTCGTAATGTGCTGACAAGCAACACTTTACCACATACTTTGCACGATGTAGAGTTATCATCCGATACTACACGAGGGCTACATCTCATTGGTGGAAGCAATTTGTCCACCTCACTGGGGTGCTCCCTTTGGCAGTGTTTGCGAAGGGATCCACTTCTAAAATTCCCCCTGAACAGTTTGCCACATTTCGGACATGCGATACTATCATCGCTAACGTAGTGGAGTCTTTCAATGTGTTTTTTCAGTTCGGCATCATTTAACATTTTTTCACCACACTTCTCGCAAGTGATGGGCAGTTGTCCATGTACAGCGATGAAATGATCTTTCAGTATATAAATTGATGCGTAGGCTCTATCACACTTTTCACATTTGAAGTTCTTCTCTTTTCTGGCCTTATGACTATTTCTGTTACTGATCCTAGAGCTCCGTTTTTTAGGAACTTTATCTTCCGATACAGAGGAGCTATCTGTATCTTCGGAATCTAAACCGGAGTAGTCAGCGTCCCCATCTGGTAAAAGTAATAAAAATATATACTTAATTATTAATTATAGTTTTGTTATAAAATAAGAAATGAATTTGTTAACATAATCAAAGCATTTCAAATGCTGCTTTTATAATATTGTGCAAGATAATAAGTTACCAAGCACTAAGCACGCATACAGAACTGATCTTCGGGGGGCCTAAGAGTTTCAATAGATATTTTAATTATGTATCGCGTTTTTGGCATTTTTGACGGAAATGAGTCAAAAATGACCTGAAAATGGCAAATAATCGCTCGGAGCGCGACATTTTTTGCTAAAAAGGGGGAGGCTGCAGCCCATTATATCCATCCCTCAATAAGTCCTTGTAAGTTACTGTAATCAATAAAATAGTATGTAATCAAAAGATCAAATCTCCTGATCACTGATTTTGCCATCATGATAATTTGCTTATCAAAGAGTCAAATCAGGACAATCAATACGAATTTATCAGATCGACATAAGTCGGGATCATTATATTATGGTCGCTGTTTTTCAGCATACTTATGACACTATTCATTAACTATTTCTCCACGATCTAGTATACTAACACAATCCATTTTGATCATTTGCATCAATACTTGAACATTTCATCACAATCCCCAACCATTCAAACTTTAAAAACCAAAGAACGCTTATTGCATACCAAACCGAATCATCCGAACTAGAAAATCCGAAAGAACAAAAATATCGTTATTGAAGAACCGTTAATTATGCATTAACACTCTTCAAAGCCGATTTTCTTGAATTTTCAAATGCCAAATAATATTTATATTGTTCATAATATAGTCTATTGTTTATTTCGTGTTTACTCTTACCATTTTTGTTGCTAATATCATCATTCACTTTGTCTGAACTACTATCCAAATCATCATCTGACCCAGTAAAACTCTTCCGTCGCTTAGGATCTCCTTTTTGTTTGACTTCTGATGTTGTCAAAACTTCGGATTTAGGAACAAGGTTATCCTTTTCCTGCAAGTTGGTACTGGGAACATCGTCCGAACAGTCGGAAGTAACATTATATCGAGCATCGTCATCATCAAAAATATTGACACAATCGAAGGTTTCTATCTTGATTTCAGTTGTTGAATCTTCCACATCAAGTCGACCTTTAATAAAAGAATGAATAAAAGTGTTCAAGGTTGTTATGCAGATAGTTTAGGTGATAACGGGATAAGGCTATTCTTCTTGAAATGTTTTTAATTTGACAGTTTGGCACCATTCTCCATCTGGGGGACAAGTTATCGACGTTTCCCCATAATTAACATACCAAAACTACAATCAACGGCCACCAAGGTAGCAAGCTATATAATTGAGGTCAAAGCCAGAAAATTGTTGTCCGATTAAAATAACTCAAGCTAAAAAACTTCCAAGCCAGAGAAACTAATCCTCAAATATAACTTTGAAAAATTGTTAAAATAAATTAATATTAAATTCATATAATAATAGAAAAGTGTGATGAAAAATAAAATTTATTTATAAAATAGTCATGATTACTTTTTACAATTCTTACCCAGTTGACTTTTTTTCTGGGTGAAATTTAATCTAATAACTTCTGTCGCTCCCCAACCCAATTCTTGTTCTTCTCCGTTTCTGGGAGTTTCTTGACATTGTTTTTCCGACACATGCACCGCATTTATCAATTCCACTTGCAGTGATTCAACTTGCTTTGCTAGCAGTATTGTTTGATCCATAACACATTTTACTTTCTCCACCAAAAACGAACAGGAATCGCACCAGTTTATCCATTCACTGGGATTTCCATATTTCTTCAGAAACTGAAGACAAGTGGCTTGAGATGTTTTGAAGAATTTTTTCAGTAAAAATATGACAATTAGCTGCCGATTTAATGCTGTATCTCCCTTTAAACCTGAAATGTTAGACCACAAAAGTAAAAGTCAAAAGTATTCATTCAATAACTCATTTCTAATTTTATGAATTTTTAGTCAATATCTATCTTGGTATTTATTATTTTTTGTTAAATTAAAATTTAGACATTTGCAGTGAAAATGTTTTAATAAAATATAACAATAACATTACATTCTTAGAATAGCAGGTAAAACAATATGAATATATCATTAGCATAAACTTAAGACTGTTAAAACTTACTTGTATTTTTACTGTTAAAATCAACAGCTGCAATTTGTGTATAACATATTATACACTTTTTGTTCCCCATCATCAATTTCACTTTAAAATGAATATTAGTTACTTATGACTTATAGTGATAGTTTTACGAAAATTAAATACTTTTAAAAATGTGAACAAGCAAGGTTCAATTGTTTTAAAATATTGGAAAATGATCAAAATTAAATAGAGTTTTGGGATTCGCGCACTTTAAAGATCTAAAACTCAAAATGTTTTGGTAAGCAATTGGAAATTGAGGCAGTTGTTTTGTTTCAGTCAATGTAGATTAATTAATTTAACATTATTAATTTGTTATTTATTTAAAATTGTAAATTTCAAATTTTAACGGCCTGAAATAAATACACTAAAAATATCAGAAAATATTTTTTGTTTTATGACATTCGCGGGTATGTAGTGTCTTCGGTGCGCTATTTAAAGTACTTAAACATTCTTCGAATAAAAATAAAATCAAAATTCAAGTGCCAAAAAGTTCAAATCATACAAGATGAATTGTGTTTTGAATTGTATTTAATGGTTTCCCTCTCTCCTTGATATTTACAGAACTAAAAATTTCAAATTCAATTTTTGAAACTAAAATTATCTTATCTATCGGCATAATCACAACACAACACTATAGGGTCAGGGTAGGTACACGAAACCCGAAAGGTATATACCCGAACCCGAAAGCGTGTATACCCGAAACCCGAAAGGGTGTATACCCGAACCCGAAAGCGTATATACCCGAACCCGAAAATGTATATACCCGAACCCGAAAGGGTATATACCCGAACCCGAAAGGGTATATACCCGAACCCGAAAGGGTATATACCCGAACCCGAAAGCGTAAATACCCAAACCCGAATGACTTATTTCCGGAATTTTTTTCCCCCAAAACACCCGAAACCTGAAAGTTCCCCAGGAAACACTAGTATGTAGTCGAAGTGTGTTGTTATTAAAATCGACTACCCCATTTAGTGGTACTTTGTCCTAATTAATCAATATTACACTTAATTTAACCAACGGTGTTATAACTTGTCCAAATAAGCAGTATATACCGTATTAATCGATATAATCCCCCGCATCGAAATAGTTACCCGGTAGGGGAACTATATCGATTTTCCCTGTAAATGTCAGCCTTTGAAACTATAATTTCCCGTTTCGAAATAATTCCCCGGTCAAAATTTAGGGAATTTGGTACGTGTGTACTAAAACACATGTATTTACAGTTTAAGTACAGGTGTACTAACAGTAAGTACAAGTGTACTAAAAGAGAAAGGAAGCAAGAACATTGGTATTGAAAGGTAGAATAGTTGCAGTCCACAGTAAATCTGAAATGTCAGAAGAATGGGTGAAAACACCTGGATGCATTGAATTAACCAAAGGAGGAAACCCTAAGCCACCCCCATTGCTTATTGTCTGCAATTGGATCATCGAAGCCTGGGATAACATTCCTAAAGATGTAATAAAAAAATTCGTTTTATTCTTGCGGAATTCTTAATGCCGTGGATGGAAGTGAGGATCATTTGATCACCGCCTTAAACCAGGCAAAGATTGCAGTGAAGGACTGGAAAGGTTAAAGCAGTGCAATCAATTTTCACAAATGGAACAGCCATTGATTAACGAGGATGACATTTTGCTGCCCTCGGACGATGATGATATGGATGTACCTATCACGGAACCTATGGAAGCATTACTGTCCTCTGACGAAGAAAATTAATTACATTTTAATAAAACTTTAAATTTTTTTTAAATAATGCATTGATAATCTAATAAATCTTGACTTTAAAACTATAATTCCCCGTTCCGAAATAATTCCCCATCCGGGGAATTATTTCGATTTTTCTTGCACAAAAGATGGCCATGAAACTATAATTCCCCTGAGGTATTAATTCGATTCGATAGTCAAAACAAGCCGTAATTAATAGAAATCTGCATTGTTTAGTCAATACAAGTATTATTCAATCAAAATAATTCATTTGTGTGAAACAAATGTTAATTAGGGTAAACATACTTCAATTATTAAAAGTTAGCTTCAAATAATGATATTTATCTTTGAATAATGTTATTCATCTTTGAATAATGTTCTTTGAATAACATTTTTCAAATATGAATATCATTATTCAAAGATGAATAACATTTTTCAAAGATGAATAACATTTTTCAAAGATGAATATCATTATTCAAAGATGAATAACATTTTTCAAAGATGAATATCATTATTCAAAGATGAATATCATTATTTGAAGATAACTTTTAATAATTGCAGTATGTTTACCCTAATTAACATTTGTTTCAAACAAATGAATTATTTTGATTGAAAAATACTTGTATTGACTATACAATGCAGATTTCTATTAATTACGGCTTGTTTTGACTATATACTGCTTATTTGGACAAGTTATAACACCGTTGGTTTAATTAAGTGTAATATTGATTAATTAGGACAAAGTAACACTAAATGGGGTAGTCGATTTTAATAACAACACACTTCGACTACATACTAGTGTTGCCTGGGGAACTTTCAGGTTTCGGGTGTTTTGGGGGAAAAAAATTCCGGAAATAAGTCATTCGGGTTCGGGTATTTACGCTTTCGGGTTCGGGTATATACCCTTTCGGGTTCGTGTATATACATTTTCGGGTTCGGGTATATACGCTTTCGGGTTCGGGTATATACCCTTTCGGGTTTCGGGTATGCACGCTTTCGGGTTCGGGTATATATCTTTCGGGTTTCGTGTACCTACCCTGACCCCAACACTATAGGCACTGTTGACTGTTGACTGTCAAACTGTACTAATCAGCTGACAGCCGACAGCCGAGAGAAGAGGATACCATTGGAAGACAATACCAGAAGAATCCTCGGAATTTAAGAAAAATGGTTAGTAACGAACGGTGTAAACTAAAAAACTGCAGAAACACTAGAAGTAATCCTTCTAACTCATTTTACACGTTTCCTAAAGACGAAATCAGAAGACGGAAATGGTTAGAAATTTTAAATCTTGATGAAAACGACGTTACCCGAAATACTAGAATTTGTCAAGACCATTTTAATTCCGGCCAGTTTGCTACGAAACCCGGGTCAAGATTAAAGAAAACAGCTCTTCCCAAACCATGGCCACCCATTAGTTGTAAATTAGACCAATCTGTCAACCTTCTTGTGCCTTCTTCTAATTCAACAACTACTGTATTTAACTTGCCAACTTTCACATTAATTGTACCCACCACAGTCCGAAAATTCGGAAATAAACAGTGCTTTATATGCAACAATTTTCAGCCTTGCGAAACTACAGGTAAGAATTTTGTTAATGTCAGTATTGGATGGATGTCAGTATTCAAGTATAGCCAGTGGTCCCTATTTGGAGATCCAAGTATCTATGATCTACATGGATATGTAAATTCCTAGATTATTTATGCTGTAATTGAGAATAATTTTTAATAATTCAATTTTAATAATAGATAGAAAACATGAGCTCAGAAAGAATGAGAAAACATTTGCGTTTCTTTTGAAAACCTGTTTGGACATCCCGAACGATTTATACTCCCAGCTGTGGCAAGAAGGAGACCCGTTTGAAAGAATATATTGGTGCAACGGTTGTTCAATATTTGTTGACGAAGCCATGAAAATTAAAGAACAAATGAAAACTTTGCAAAAACAGTTTGAAAATTTGAGACATGTTTTGAAAAAGTTGATTACTCAGTCAGCTGGAATACCACAACATAGAGAGTCTTCAAACCAATCATCAGCTGAAGGCATTAGATCTTACGTCTCTAGAAGTAAGTGTTTTATGTTATAATTAAAACTAAAGATTTATACCTACCATTGCACTACACATTCCTACATAACCAAGTACATAATTAATCATGTTATACTGTCCCATTTATGAAGCAATGAATTTTTTAATCAAATGCATTTATATTCGAAGTAATATAGTTAGCAACTAGATTTAGATAGTAAAAGTAAAATAATAGCAAGAACGTAAAGGGAGCTTTAAATCCCTGAATCTGGTAATCCGCGGCCGCGAACAGAATTTTGGTATTTTTACATGACATAAAATCATTGTGGTAATGAGATACTTCTTTCCCCCGCCCCATGGCCCAGAGTTGGAAACACCGTTAAAAAGGCCTTTGGTCAATGAATCATCATATAGTTTTAACTACATTTACATAATATACTTGTAAATTGTAATGTTCTAAAATTAATTTTTGAATAGTGAACCACCAACGTACAGAAAAAGGACCAACAGTACACGAAGAAGCAACTTCAAAAAGCAAAAGAATATCCCCCTGTGGGTCACCGTTATTTATCCATGGCAACTTAAATGACTCAAGCACTTTAGAAGACGAACAGGAGTCAGTCGTCGTACCTAAAATCGAGTATTCAGAAGAACTAGAAGATCCACTGAGGTTTGACGATGTTGGTGTATCTAATCAATCAATTCCAACCCCAGAGGTCTATTCTGAGTCAAGTAGAAGCAACACCAACACCCAAATTGAAATTGAAATTGCAATCAAGGAAGAATTAGAAGATAAATTAAATGACTATGATGATTTCTCCGATCAGCAAAGTATAAATTCTTTTTCGGAGGCAAAGTGTAATAACTCCCTAAACGAAGATCCGATAAAGGAAGAATTGGAAGATCCACTAAATTGTGATGATGATGATTTATCTAATCAAATAAACCACGAAAGTTTTCCTGATGCAAAGGGCAACAACTGTGGAGTCCAAAATACTATCAAAGTGGTTTATAAACATGGTACCTCCGAGAAAAAACAGTTTTCCTGTACACGTTGTGAAAAGAAGTTCTCAAAAAGCGAATTCTTCAATCGCCATATGGAATGTCACAGAAAAAAAAGGACTTATTCATGCTATATTTGTGGCAAAAGTTTTTATTTATTATCTTCACTCCACTCCCATAAAAGTACTCATGCGCGCGTATACTCAGACTCACACTTAGGTATAGTTAAAACGCTCTAGCTATGTACTTTTATGAACAATAAAATGAACTCAGTGTTCAATTATTAACATAATATGTTGTCAACAAAAAGCCGTTCACGTTCTTAACTTAAATTAACAAATAATAAAAACTATAAACCCTATAAATAAATACCAAACAACATAAAAAATTAGGTTAACACTTCGGGCTTTTCGATTGCCATTTCCATTGTACACTCAACCGTTTCAAGCTCAAGCTCAACTGTATCTATTAGAAATCCATCAATTTTAACAGTATTCTTAGTGTTGTCAACATCAGAATGGGTACCAGCAGCATGAGTAATTTCGTGTTTTTGCAATCCGTGCTTTTGGCGAAATTCTTTTCCACACACTAGGCAAGGGTAAGGTTTGCCTTCGGAATGACATTTTTTGTGCTTGTTCAAAGTACTGGCGCAGATAAATCTTTTATCACAGACATCACACGAGAAGGGTTGTTCGCCTGTGTGAATGCGTTCATGGATGCGTAAGTGGGATAAAAGTGTGAAATCTTTGTTGCATTGGGAACAAGGGTATGGCTTTTCCCCTGTATGAGTTCGTGTGTGCTTTAAATAGTCATTTCTATGATTAAAGGGTTTTCCACAGAAATCGCATCTATATCTCTTCCCATCGGCATTAGGCCAATTCTTTATGTCCACGATGTTGCTATTCTTCTTCTCACGTGGTTTCTTGACTTTTCCTGAATGCATTGCTCTGGTGTGCAAAGTCAAAGTGTGAGAAGCCCTGAAACTTTTTCCACAAAGTGGGCAGAGATAAGGTTTTTCGCCGGTATGCAACATTTCATGTTTCTTCATTTCTGCTTTACGAGAAAATGCTTTGCTACAAAACGAGCATTCGTATGGCTTTTCCCCCGAGTGGACTTTAAGGTGCTGCGACAAAGTCTTGGGATGGGCAAATGATTTGGGGCATTGTGGACACTGGTGGGGCCTTTCCCCCGTGTGGGTTCTTACATGGTACGTAAACTCCTTTTTATCTTTAAAAGGCTTCGAGCAGTATTCGCAAACGTAGTCCTTTTCTTTCTCGTGCCTTTTTAAATGTCCATTAAGTATGCCCAAGGTTGCGAAGTTCTTCCCACATTGTGAACACAGGAAAGTTTCTCCAGTGTGGAACCGTTCTTCGTGCTTTTTCAAAGCGTCAGCACGGAAAAATCCTTTATTACATTGTTGGCAAAAGTAATTTTTAATTCCTTCGTGCCGCTTTTCATGCTTGATACACTCTGCCTTCCGGGAAAATCCCTTGTCACAAAATGTGCATATAAATGGTTTTTCCCCAGTGTGCACTACATTGTGTTGTCTCAACGTTTGTGAATCTACAAACTTTTTCGGGCACAGTGGACATTGAAACGGCCGTTCTCCAGTGTGTCTTCTCTCATGCTTTCGCCGATCGCAGTTGAACCGGAATCCTTTTTTGCAGAATCGACATTTATATTTATACTCGCCTTTACCATTCACATCCGACTGCTGAGGAGACTTTTTAATTTTCTTTTTGGAAGTTTTGGATTTTTCTTGTGCATCTTCTATATCTGACCCAGGCTCATAGTCGTCATCCTCCAAGTTATCTGAAAATTCGTCAGAATTTTCAGCGTCGGACTCGACCTCGACTCTTTTAACTATATAAAGGGAAAAAATTTTGCTATTTGTTTGACAATTTTGATGAAACCATTATAATGTGATTACTATGAAAAGATAGTACCTTCTTTTTTAACCTTCTTGACATTCCTTCCTTTGCGACCTTTTACTTTATTATCAAAAGTGGCAAGAGATTCTATTTTCTTTTTGCTGAGTTTAGAATTTCTTGAAGATTGTCGCCTTGATGAATTTGGTATGTTTTCAGAAACACGTTTTAGGGAATTGTCTTCAATTGGAACAAAGTCATCTGAATAATCAGACATGTTATTCATTGGTGACATTGGGTTGTCCATCTCGGAATCATTTGCTTCTCCACCAGAGTCAGAATTAACCTCTTGCTTCACTTGTACATCCAAAGTTAGAAAATTGTCCCCTTCTATAATGATTATTACATTATTTATTATGATTTTTAAACTACACGTACACAACATTTGACTACAGCTTGAAATCACTAAATGATGCTTACTTTGCATAATGTAAGATCGAAGAATTTCGGTTGGTCGGCTTTGAATTTCGCCATCAATCCCACGAGAAGATTCGTCTATAGATTCAGATTCAACTATTGTTTTCTTTAATTCTGATTGTAGCTTCTCAAACCTCTTTTCCAAAAGTTTGATTTGATAAAACACATTTTCTGCCTCCTTGACCAAAACTGAACAAGATTCACACCAATGAATCCATGAACATGGATCTCCATAGTTTTCTAGAAGCTTACAGCACTTTTCTTGTGGAATTGAAAGGAACTTTCTCAATAAAAGTATTACGGGGAGTTGACTCTTTATAAACACATTTTCTTCTGCTTCTGAAAATATTGTGATAATCCCAATGACAATTAATTAGGACAGGAAGTAAAAAATTAAGCGCTAACTTTAACGAACCCATTAAATATAAGGATTGTAATAAATAAACATTAACTTGCCATAATTATTGCCTGTTCCGTTTGTTTCCTTTTCAGTATCAATTTCTGGCCACGAAGCCTTGTAACATATGAAACATTTTCTGCAATATACCATTTCTAGTTGTAAATCCATTGTTTGGTCCATCTCTAAAACATTAAAAAATATTTTTTAATAAAGTTAGAAATTAATGAATGAAGGTCAAGGTTAAATTTTTATGGAAATCCAAATATCCAAATATTGAATTTCAAGCAATTTTTTTCCATTTTGATGAATCAGTACAGATTTTTTTAAAAAAATGTAAATTACCAATGACTAATACAGGTGTTTATATTTTTGATAGTTGCATTGGAATTTTAAAAATATTAAAAATCCACCACATTCAAAACAAAAGCAAATTGAAATGAAATAAACAGAGCTTCAGATTTATTTTGCTAAAGCGAAGCAGCTAAAAACAATAAATTCAAATCTTCGCACGTTCCCTTATGTACATTTCGCATTGCATTCTCACCAAGCCCTAATCCGCGAAAGAGAAAAACTCTTAAGGAGAAGCTGTACCTGTACTCTGTAGTCTGTTCTGTACCAAAGTACCAATTAATGTTTTCAATAATGTACCCCAACGCATACCTTCATGTGTTAAATTTAGTACATGGAGGTATGCGTTGGGGTACATTATTGAAAACATTAATAGAAATAATAGGAAGTGCTTGACAATCAAAGCACCCACAATTAGTATAAAACATCGTTTAAAAAAATACTTCCCAGTTTACAGTCCAAGACATTCCCCAAAATTAAAATACATTAAAATTTTCCGAATGATGACATCCGTGCAAGATGCAAGTATTGCAGAATGACATGGTAAGAAAGTAAATTTTTTAGCAAAATATGAATATATAAAAATGCACATGCACAAATTAATATTTTCAAAGGAATTTTCTCAGCTATCCCCAAAACATATATTTTGCTTGATAAGAAATGGTTTCATTTTTAGTGATACTGAACAGGCACGTATCCAGAAATTTGGTCAAAGCGGGGCGGAACCAAAAATAATGTCAAAATAAGACAAATTTAAGAGAAATTTTTGTAATTTTTGTCCTTTTTTGGAAGAAATGCCCTCTTTTTCTCAGGTTTAGGGGGGGGGCGCTGCGCCCCCCACCCCCTACTGGATACTGCTTGATACTGAATACTGATGTTAACTATCAGATCTCAAAAGATAACTGCGAAACCATCTTAGTTGTTGGAGCATTAATTACATTGAATAATACATATATAATAAAAGCTGAATAATACGCGTTCAAAGCTGGACAGTTCCTGAAAAAGGGAGGGGAGGCAGTTCCTGAAGACTAATTTTTAATTACCCGGTAGTTTAAATGAATGAGCCTTTAAATTAAAATGTAGTATACTGCAGAGATATGATACTTTAAACTTAATGATAATTTCCTTAAACCATTTCCTTAAACAAATGAATTGTCTTTATGCATAAAGGAATCAATCTTTGCCCATAAAACAATTAGCCATTATAGTCAATTTTTTTTGAATGGAGTAGTATGGCTATGCCAATGCCATACCTGAAATGTATTGGTTGGTATTTAGTATTGCAGAAACGTATTGGTAGGTAATATCGGAATTTTATTTATATAAACTTTTTTGAGAATGAACTTGAGTCAAGACAAGAGACAAGAATCTTGAGATTTTGTAACTTTGTAACTCGACGTTTCATGCCCTTAAGATTTCAAAAATGTAAATCTGTTAAAAAATCTTTTTTTAAATTTGTGGCTTTAAAAATCTAAATTTTTAGTAAACGTTTTCAAATTTCAACGGACTATTATATTTTGTACAAATAAACGTGTTCCAATTTTTTGTAAGTTCTCGTTAGATTATTTTTAAACAAATTATAATTGGTATTTATCGTGATTAATGTTATAGGCATCGGCATCATGTTGTAATATTATATAAGTTGTAAAAAAGAAAAGAAAAAATCGAGGAATGTGAGACTTCGTTTGCGACATGGACAAACTTTGTCGTATAAATTGCCGCTAAATGTACGAATAACAAGAAGGATAACATAACATAACATACGAACGAAATCATCAAGACTTTTCTTTTGCAATAATTACTGATTTAGCAAAAAATAACAACTGGGCACAGCAGCATAACAGTCCATAAAAGTGCAGATTACAGAGTTAAGCAAACATTTTAAGCACGCATGTAAATGATCATGTAAGATGAATAAAAATTATATTTCTCATCCCTGTAGATCGAAGCAGAACCAACCGTTCTTTTACGTTTGAGTTTTTCGGGCATGTAGAATGTAGCCCCATTATCCATTTCAAGGAATTCTGCAGATTTGTGATCCCTATTCGACGAAAGAGGTCAATCAATAGTTCTTCCAAATAAAGTATGAATGACATTGTTTCTAAACATAGACGTTTCTCACAACTCTGAACTCCAAGACATCACAGACAGATATTCAATATTAGGACTATTAGGAGTCATTTTAATAACTACTCGAATATTAAGTTGGTGACCGGTCACCAATTGTGAGAAACCTCTATTAGGCCGTGTGGATTTGAAAGCATATTTACTGACTGGGCTGTTTTTTCAAGAACAGAAAATATTTGTAAATAGCCGACAGTTATTATGACATTAAATATTTCACTCGTCGGTCGGTCATAGTATACTCGGGTGTTTTATGTTTATTTTACAGTTACCACGCAGCACAGTACAGCCCAAGTGAATCATTTACTGTTTCCTGGTTGATTGGCCAAGAGTCACGAGTACGCAAAAAAGCTATCGTTCATACGACTAGCCTGGGCATTGTGCAAGTTGTAAGTTCATCCAAGTATTTTAATACATATATTATAGCTACGTCACAGCTACGCTAAAACGACCTATATATTGATATATAAATAATAACAGTATAGATTATGTAGTCATTGATACTAATTTAGCAGGGCCGCAGCCAGAAAATAATTACGGGAAGGGCGACATTTAAATGTAATTATATTATACCATTTTCGCGCGAAGAGCTAAAACCTTTTGGGCCATAAAAGTAAAACAATTATTTATTTTCAATTTCCGAGGGCAGGCCCTTGCCTTAGAATTGCCATAACAGCCTTAATTGCTCTCGAATCGTTGTTGCCAATAGTTCATTGTTGTTAAATGCTGTTTTTTTACATTCATGAATAAGAGCAGTGTGGTTTGCCCCTGTATACCAGTAACTTTTTTAAATAAAATTTATTAAGTGAAGGGAGGAGTATTCGCACGTAAACAACGTACGTGTACAATATGCAATTTGTATTTCAAAACTAAATCATAAATAAATGAATTTATTTGCTTTAATTATTTTACAGAGACATAAAACAGATAAAGAGAGCCAATAAACAAAACATTTACTTTCTCTTGATCATCGTAAGTCTACAATATCACTAAATATGATGGAAAACGAAAGGGTTGAAGATCTTTTGGTGGCAGACCCAGATGCTGACATCCGTCAACTTGCAGTATTACAGAATGACGTGGTAAGAAAGAATACGTAAAAATTCATAGAAAGGTATAAATATATAAATGAACACGCACAATTTAAGTGTCCCAATTTAGTTTGAAACGAAAAAAGTTCAATATTATGAACGACCATTTTATCGATATATATTCATGTTAGAGTAATGGAAAATTTATAAAAATATTTGATTTAAATAGTTTTGTTAGACGGTATATTTTTAATTTTGGAGGCACTCAGTTTTATCAGATTGGTTCGAAAATTAATAACGGAAGATTAGAAATTATAATTGCTAGCCTTAATTCCCATGTGTTTTTGCAGGTTTTGAGAACAATATTCAAGTTTTTGGATTTCCAGACTCTCATGATCTGCCGACTTGTAAACTGGAAGTGGAAATCTGTGTGCGAGCCCAGATTCAGACAACGGGCAAAAGTAAATTGCATCAAGGCGAAGAGATACGATAATATGTCTTGCGACGTTTCCATTCTTCAACGCTTGTTTTCTCAAGAGGAATGCGAAATCCCCATTACTACGCTGGTGTTAGGAGGAACGAAATGGTGGGATGCGTCAGAATTACAAGAGTTTTTCACAAAGGAAGGAATGTCAATTACGGATCTAACATTGGAAAATTTGACTGTTTTCGATGATGGAAATGGTAAATATGAAAGTTTTGACGCCTTTTTATTTTTTATGCCATCGTTGAATCGACTGAAGATTAGTCATGGTGTGAAGGATCGACCTTGGCCTCCGCTATCTACATCGTTTACAGTTCCATTGGATGTTCTTGGCTCCTTGGAATATCTTTATATTTGCAACTGCCAAATTGTTTCCAGCGATGGATGCTTTTCTCCGGTAGAACTTGTTCTGGAAGGCCGTAATGAATATTTTTTCAAAGGGGAAAAAATGCAAAAGGAAGTACTATCGTTAAACGACTTTGTAAATTTTCGGCGCCTTGAAAATTTGATAATCAGAGATGTTCACTGCAATATCTCTGTGAATTTTGAAGGTTGTGTGGCTTTGAAGAACCTTGAACTGTCAAGAAACATTCAACTTCTGAATTGGGAATGGTCTAAGTGGAGTATTGAAAGTTTACGGTTGGAAGAAAAAGATTTCTTACGAAGAGAGCAGATAACTGGAAAGATGAAGACACTTCATATATGTCGCAGTAAAATTGATCTTTCTGTTCTCCCTTCAACAATTGAGACATTAGTTTTGGAAAGCTGTGAGGAAATTAAGCTACTTGATCGCATGTATGTTCCAAATTTAAAACGCCTACGATCTATTAACAACACCAGTTTTGACTTTTTGGTTCATTTCAAAAATTGTGACACCATAACAGAATTGAGACTTGAACTTACAAATCATTATCTACCCTTAAATGTCGAAAATATACCAAAAGGTGTAAAAAAGCTTGTCTTGAACAAAAATATGACTCGGTACATTGGAAGTAGGAACATTCTGTTGGATACTTTGGCTCTGGTTGGTTGTCATTTTGATAACTGGCAATTCTCCCAACTACCCGTGAAACATATATTTTGTTTGAAAAGGTATGGATTCACCTTTAGTGATGATGTCATTCGAAGTATCATTGAAGTCTCAAATACTAACTGCGAAACTATCTCAGCTGGGGCATTTATCTGGCCTCCCGAAAAACAATTCTCCGATTCCTTCATTTCTAATTACGTTGATAAGCAAGCCGAATACTACACGTTCAAAGCTGGACGAGGAGAGGCAGTTCCTGAAAAGCTAGTTTGGGAAAAGTGCTGGTCTTGGACAGATTGAAACTGGATCATGAAGGTAATGTAGTGCAAGTGGTATCAATATATTCGCATTAAAGTATTTAATATACGTTAAAAAATTATGAATATTTATAAATAAAACATTCCATTATCCAATGGCGTTTTAATATATAATTCAGACGACAAAGCGAGTCGCTATATTTTATTCGGTTGTTTAAATAAGATATACGTATAGTGATATTAATTTCTGTATACGATGTGCTAGTTCATTTCTCAATAGAGAAGTATGTTTTTCTGAAATAAAGAATAAACATATGTGCTGGTAAACTGGTTTGGGTTTCTTTGTCTGAGAATAAAACTCTATTTCATTTGAAAGGCACATTCCCTTATTGGTCATAATAATATTATACAGTATGTATTGAAAATGGGTATACATAGGAGTTTATGGGTATACATAGGAGTTTAGTATCCATAGCACTTTCATTGTTAGTTCACAGTACAAAAGCTCAATATGGAATTTTTACCAGCCAGATTTCCCTTTTATTATTTCATTGTTCATCTCTCTATCCTTCTTTTCGCAATAAATAATGCGTTGTTTCAATCTGAAGAACTCAATATGGATAAACTGTCAATAAGTGAGCGAATTGAAATTGTAAAGATGCGGACAACAATGTCGTTACGAAAGGTGGCTGAGAAATTCACTATCCTGGAAAGACAGTTAGCAACAGAACAGCTCGGTTTGATAGGACTGGTTCCGTCAAAAACTTACTAAAAGTAGGAAGACAATTTTTTGATTTCTGAATTGAATGCTAAGGGAGTGGATCCTTACAACATTTGGTTTCAGCAAGACGGTGCTCCCCCACATTATGCCATACAAGTATGGAATTGGTTAGATGAAACTTGATCATGATCAAGTGATCATGATCATCATGATCAAGTGACCATGATGATCATGATCAAGTGACCATGATGATCAAGATCAAGTGATCATGATCATTATGATCTGTGGTAACTGCTACTGTTCTGATACTAACTGTCTTTCCAGGATAATGAATTCCTCAGCCACCTTTCGTAACGACATTGTTGTCCGCATCTTTACAATTTTAATTCGCTCACTTATTGACAGTTTATTCATATTGAGTTCTTCAGATTGAAGCAACGCATTGTTTATTGCGAAAAGAAGGAAAGAGAGACGAACAATGAAATAATAATTGGCTGGTAAAAATTGAAAATTGAACTTGTGTACTGTATACTAACAATGAAAGTGCTATGGATACTAAAATTCTATGTATACCCATAAACTCCTATGTATACCCACTTTCAATACAAACTGTATACTTAGTACCTTAGTAATGTCTCACTCTCTTAACTCAAGCGAACAAAGAATATTCTTAAAAACAGTTCATATTTTTAAAAAATAGTCTACTACTAATAATAGGTATTCTAACCTAACTCCTAACCCCATCCAATCTTATCCTATAATAAAAGTTTACAATAACACAACGGAGCGGAGTAAGTAAAGTGGCTGGGGCATAAGGAAACAAAGAAACGAACTACATTTGCGCCAATATTAAAATATACCTCTGGTAAAGAATTGAAGAGGAGGAAGGAGGAAGAATATTATTATGATGAACATGAAGATTGTCAATTGTAAGTCAGAAAAACAAGTAAAAAAGACTTTCGTTCATAGTTAGACTTAGGCAGTTGTAAATCAAATTATATCACTAATGTATTGGAATCAGCAATAGAAAAATTGTAAAAGCTAGATATTAACAGACTTCATTTAAAATCTACCTAATCCAAAATCGTGGACGTAGCAATGCGATTTGTTAATATTTATATTAAATTAATATAATAATCTTTGACGTTATAATATTGACGTTTTCACGGTTAGGCACTTTTGGTGGGCAGAACATGAACAAGGTACGTGGACATGCCGCCTTTCGGTCGACCGCCTAGTGGTTTATGAACACGGTTGACGGTGGCGGACCGATGCGATATTTTGGGTGAAAACGCTATCAACAATCAAGGTATCAGAACAATCAGAAGAGCTAATTCTGCTTGATTGAACTACACCCACCTAGCTTAATAAATTGCATTTTGAAATTTTATGTCAATGAGTGCTAATATTAAGAATTCATTTCTATTATTTTTTACACCAGGTTTCTTTCATCATTCATTATTGCACCCCGTCACTCGAGAAGATAAATTCACTTTGTAAGTACTACTACTACCAAAAAGACTATAATATGTTCTCTATCATGAATCTATGAACCCTACCCGTGAAAAGTCTTTGAGGATTTGGATCCAGCTATTTATGATTTCCTATTTTCAATTTTAGTGGGATATAAAACGATGAATAAAAATAAAGAAATATCTTTGCTGAAAGAAATCTCCGAATTGAAGTCGACAATTCAAAAATTAGAAGCCAAAATTGACTTGGTAAAGAAGTGGATATATTTAAATTGTGGTAAGTTCATATTTTATTGATTGTTGATTGTATACGAAGTGCTATTGCTGAGGTTATTACTGACAACTGAAATAATAGCATAAGCGTTCCAGTTCCAGTGTATTTACTGTTTACTAGTTTTATTTCAATAGTCCATCTTGGTTTCCCTCGTTTTGTTTCACACAAACTGACAACGACGGTCGTCCAGCAAAATTATAATTAGTTTTAAAATTTGTAAAATCACTCCCATCTCAACCAAAATCTTACACTAATAATATGGAAGGAATGAGATTTTAATTTTTTAATGTTGGATCGCTTCGCTCGCTTTGTTTTTTTTGGCTTCGGTGGCGCAATATAATTACAAATCATCAGAAGCGCTAGCAAGCAAAGCTTCAAAAGCAAAAACCTTCGTAAAAACAAATGCCTTTTTGGATTAGAAATCAATAATTTCCTCTTAAATAACCAACGAAGAAGAGGGTGGCCAGACTACCTTACAAACGCAACTTAATTTATCGAATCACGGATAACTTGTATAAATTATTTCGTATATGAGGGTAGTGACGTCTTGTATATGCAAATAGATATCCGTATATTGACAGTGACAATTTGTATACGCAAATGTGTATCCCGTATATGCTCTTAGTATGGGTTGATCATTAACATGATTATGAACGCATTACTATCCCTTATATGGATAGTCATGCGTTCGCATTTGTATTAATCTTTTACTTCATGTCAATAATCCGGATGCTAAGATAGCATATACGGGATATCCCTTTGCGTATACAATTTGTCACTATCCATATAACGGGATATCTTTTTGCATATACAAGTTGTCACTACCCTCATATACGAAATGATTTATACAAGTTATCCGGATACCTAATTTATAATCCCACCGTAATAATCGAATTAGTACCCCGAGGGAATTATAGTTTCATGGTCATTTTTTGTGTAGAAAACTGGGAATTATTGTTTAAACCACCAATTTTTATTAGATTTAAAACTTTTAAAAAAGTAGTAGAAAAATAAAATCAGTTTCTACTTTCAGCGGAGGAGTGTGATATTTTCATATGTTCAGTTAGATAGATGATTTTATTAACCGATCATGTGACTGAGAGTTTGCATCGCTGAATTTCGGAGGATTTTGATTTCAATTATAGCTCCCGCCTACCACTGGTACATAAATAAGGCACTTGGAAAATTCTTTCGATACGGAGAATTAAGAATTTTTTCTCAAAGTTGCAACATTTTTGCTCTCCACGCCATTATTTTCCATTTAGGCCCCCGTCAAAAATGTCAACAATGCTAAAATGTTTCGTGCTAGGCGCAAATATATTGTCTATTAGCCCTTCCCGAAACTCAGTTCTGTATACTTACTTGGTTGCATTGCATGAAAATTTGCAAAGGACGGTATCCAACTTTTCGTTTTTAGAATATTCTGATAGCCCAGAAAAAATGGGACAAAAATAGTATAGGAAGCTATAGGTCAAAAATGAGGCCCTGGTTTTTAAAAAATGAAAAACCTGAAGAGGCGCCAATACTTCCTTTGTTATAATTTTTTGTATGGAAACCCTGATTTGGGGTATTTGGCCGGGGTTTTTATAGGGTACAATATAGACGGAAAGTGATCTTTAGTGTCTAAACCAACTTCTGAGAAAAAACTGTGTGCGGACTATTTAACACCGATTTTTAATTTCGATTTCAGTATTTCGCAATCAGTAAAAATTCAAAAAAATTCAAAGTATTATTCGGACAATCGTAACTGCAGTCATAGCACTTGTTTGAACATTAATTAATTATTACCTTCCTATGTAGCAAATTGATCTCAGGATATTGATAATGCGTTTATGAATGTGATTTTATTTTTGATATGCAGCAGATGTTTTATCTCAAGAGATTAAAGACGCCTTATCTTTCGCGGAATTGAGCCGTAGCAGTACTTTTCAAAAAGAAATTGGTAAGTACTTAAAATACTGAAGCATAAATCAACATTTTCTGTCCTTGTGACTGAAGTGGTTACTTAATTATTGTTCGCTTGCAACAATATAGAGAACTGTATATGGACCTTATGTAGTGTGGGTATTCACTCGGCTCGTTGTATATTGCAGTATATAGCAAATAGCATAAAATTTACTTTTTAAATGCAAGAATAAGTAATCAAAATACCGTAATCATTGAAATAATTCCGCGGGGAATTTTTGTTTTAAAGGCATAAAATACTACTTCACCTTTCTACCACCGATAACAATAGTGTAGTGATTACCCATAGTATTACATAAATTATTAGAATCTAGTTATTTAAGCTTTATAATTCCATTCATACTTATTTCACTGTCGCCAATTTCAGGGATTGTAAAATACAAACATGCAAATGCAACCGTACCTTGTGCCGAAACGAGTAATTTTACAGCAGGATCTGCAATCGAAAAGACCAGTATTGACAATAATAGTTTTACGTGCTGCTTCAACAAATGCAGTAAAACGTATCTGTCTAGCGACGCACTTCAAAATCACCTAAGAAAATGTCATGAAGAGGACGGGTATGAAAAAAGTTACATTGACATAAAAGATGAATACGCTGAGGATGACAAATGTGATGTGGACCCTTTGGGGGGCTTATCCCCATTCAGCAGTTCAAACTTCGAAAATATGGATTATTGTACCGAAACAGAATCGCCTGAAGATACTAATACATTGGATAGCGGTCCACAAATCTCAATTAATTCTAATTTTGCAACCACCAACCAAATTTCAAGTAGAAAAATTGCATGTAGTGAAATATTAAATAAATTCAACATTACAAAAACACTGGCCATAGTTTTACAAGATATCAAAGCGGACATCAACTACCAACGGCCAAGAGTTGATAACGAAGGTGCAGATGCAGAGGCTTATCAGGACGACGTACTAGAAAAAGACCAAGAACGGTCAAAACGTTACAAATTGCAGAAGTCATCTGAATCTGAAACTTCTTCAAAAGTAGTTACCTCTCTGAGGAAAGATAATTATAAATGTAAAAAATGCAAGAAATGCTTTTCAAGAGAAATTTTTCTAAGAAACCACGAAAATCGAACACACAATATAATCAGACCATTTCGTTGCCACTTTAATGGATGTGGAAGAGCATATATAAACCGGAGGACTTTCAGAGAGCATATGGTAGCTGCACATCCTGGATATGATGGCCTTCTAAAAGCAAAAGTCATTGAAAAAAATTTTAAGTGTTGTTTTAACCAATGCAATCGAGTTTATGGGACAAAAAATGCATTGAATAATCACCAGAGAGAGAAAAATCATAGAGTCAAAGACAGTCAAAGCCAAAGGGAAGAAGATAAAATAAATAACAGAGATACGTTTAAGTGCACTTTTGACGGATGTATTAGAGTATATTGGTCCCATAAAGCATTAAAGAGTCATCAGAGTGAAGCAAATCATAAAGAAGGTCACGAAAAGGTTGTTAATGGAAGTAATAATGCGTTCAAATGCTTATTCAACGGATGCGGCAGAGTTTATTTTACCGAAGGGGGAATAAAAAACCATTGGAGGGAAGTAAAACATAAGACTGGTGGGTATGAAACTTGTCTTGCTTGCGGAAATTGTAAGAAAACATTTTCAACACAAGAAAAAGTTAATGAACACATTTCACAAAATTTTTGCTTCAACTGTAATATATGTGAACAAAAATTTAATGCACAATATGTCTATGCTAAGCATATGGAAAAGCATTCATGTGGTTCACTGTTGTCATGTAACTACATTAATTGCAAACAAGTTTTTCACTCAGCAAAGCTGCTTTATCTACACAGAAGAAAACAGTCCCACTTTTTGGGTTCCGAGGCCGTTAGTAATAATAATAAAGATACAGCAATTAATGAGAGTGGGTCAGAAAAAGAAGATGATGATGAATTTTATAATGCCAGTAGTGGGGTGTCAAGTGTTTTGACGTGTCCCACCTGTAAAATGTGTTGCCCTACAAGAGAATTGCTAAATGATCACATTTTAAACTTATGCTTTTCTTGTAAGGGTTGTTGGAAACCGTTTTCCCTGAAAAGTCAGTTGGATGGCCATGCTATAAATTGTAATGTACAACCAAAAAAATCTAAAACTGAGAAAAAGAAAAGGACAAAAAGTTTTCATTGTCAGCTGTGTCCGACGACTTACTCAGAGCTCAAAGATTTTGAAAATCATATGGCTGAACACGAGGTAAAAATATTTAGATGTGGCCATGAAGGCTGTAAGAAAAAATTCAAAACTGAAGAAGAGATTGGCGAGCATGAGAAGCAAGTTCATTGTCAGACATGTTACAAATCATTTGTACTTTTGCCTAATTTTGTAGTTCACAATGACAAAATGCATGGTGGACTGGCGTCACCATTGACTTTTGAACAGTTATCAAGCCGAAGTAAGTCCAATGAAAAAAACTCCGACAGCAAACTAGGCGTGGGATACGAATGCGTAAAATGCAAAAGAATCTTTGAATCAGTTAGAAGTTTAAAATCGCATTTAGAAAGCGGGTGTATTGAATGCAAGATTTGTGGAAAGACGTGGCACTCAAAAGCTCAATTGGAAAATCATGTAAGAAGAACACATAAAGGACTTGAATCTGAAAGAGCATTCTTGTGCAATATTTGCGGAACTTCATTCACAACACGAGCATCTTTTAACTATCACATAAATGCTAAGCATACGACAGAGAGGAAAACGTTCAGATGTACGACCTGCAATAAAACTTTCATTAGTAACCGTTCGTACTTGAAACATGCCAAAACCCATGACCCCGGATATTCCAGAAAACAGTGTGCCTTGTGTGGGTTTGATTTTGCTAATGATCAAATATTAAAGAACCATATCAGAGCTATTCATGAAAATCAAAGACCATATCCCTGCCATTTATGCGACAAAAGATTTAAAACTAACACGAGTCGGAATTACCATGTCAAAACTCACGATAATCCAAATGGGAGAAAACGAAGTCTGAACAAAGATGTGGACGATTTTGTTGCTGCTTGTAAACGTCGCAATCTGAAGTGAATTCTCACTACTTATTTAACGTAAATGATTTTTTTTCATAGTGTTTTATATTTCTAAACAATATTTGTCGTGTTTGTCGGACGAAAATTAGATGGCTATAAATAACAGATATCTGTATTCTGTAGTAATATAATATAGTACCTATTTTTTATTGTGGATCTTATTTTATATGCCGAGCCAGGCTATTCACCCTCATGCTGAAAATGAATAGAGATGACGCATTTCCCGTCTTATCCATCTTGCAGTCCTCATAAATACGTTGGTGTAACTCAGCCACAACCAGAGCCGCAGCGAGGGGGGGCAAGTGCCCCCTGTCGAAATCGAAGAAAAGAAAAGAATTTTTGCCTAATATCCAAAAAAAATTTCTCGATATTTCCACTTATTATATTGTAATTTTTTTCTTGCTGCGGCCCTGGCCACAACAGTGTTTTTATGCAATTCATACGTATTTCCTGAACCAGGGCAATGTAGGGGAATGGGACTTTGACCCCTCCTCAAAATCTAAGAAAAGAAAATTGCCTTAAAAACGTTTTGAAGAATGCAATCTAGTTTTTTAAACGACATTGTGGTTATGCCTCTTCCCCTTTTTGCTTTTACGGTCCTATCCTTTTTTATAAGACATGACTGACAGAGCGGCCTAACACTTAACAATCGAGTCGTATGCGTAATTCATAAGAAATTTTGTTTCTTTATCTTGAGAATATACCGGCGGAGTTTATTTATCTCCAAGATACAACGGAAGTTCACATGCATTATATAGAAACTTATACATATAGCCAAAGTATAAAGATGGAATATTATAAGGTATTATTCTATATGTATAATCGTTTTTTACTTATAATTATAGACATTACCATAAAGAGATTACTGAATAACTTATTTATAATTAAAGATTAACTATTACGTAAAGAAACACACAACTATTTAGTACAAGTTCTTTGAAATTACTCTGAACCTCTTCAGTTCTAGCTCTAATCTTCCGAGGCCGTTTGACTTATAATATTATAGCCACTAGTCACTATTTACACCGCCACACAGTAACTGCTGTGTATTCAAAACTATTATTATTACTTACTGAATACAGATAGTTTTAATTCCCCCCAGTTATATTGTAGCTACTTGTAGAATATCTTTTTAGCAAAGACTATAGATTTAAAATTTTCTCTACATATAGATAATTAAAAATTAATGTTCTAAATCGAACTTATGTTTTTCCATTTTTGAATCATGAACAGTATAGCGAATAAATCAATATTTACATCTCTTATACTTCTAATACTTTGTACATTTTCTTCCACTCAAAATGTGAACACTGCACATAAGTTGCCGAGAAGTGTCAAAATTCGTTCCTTTGATGAACAAACTCTAGATCCTCCTTTGATTTTAACTCCCTATCTAAATTCTGGAAATATTGCAGAAGCCCAAAATTTGTCTCGGGTTAATTTAAGTGATATTGTCAGTTACAGTGGTTTCTTTACCGTTGACCAGTTGTACAATTCCAATATATTCTTTTGGTTTTTCCCTGCGGCGGTAAGTCAACTAATTAAATTTTAACAAATACAATTGACATAATAATAATATTATCTTTTATACAAAGACATTCGAATAGGAATAGAAATCAAGCAATCGACAGCGCCGCAGTCAGAGAAGGGAACGAAGAAATTAACATTTGTTGCGTTTTGAATAAAATTTTGTTAATTTTCTCGATTTTAAATGATATTCTATGGTAAATATAATCACACATACACGTCAATTGGGTAATAAAGAGCTAAAGAATAAAATAGCTAAAGAGTGTAGATTAGTTAAAATTCATAGACCAGCGGCGCTTAATTTAATATACCTAATGCCAGGAAAGTTGCAAAATGTCTAAGAGTGATTCGAATTATTTCAATTACCAAAGATTAAATGAGGAGACCTAGATAAAATGACATTTTGTTTCGATTTGTTTCGTCATCAACAGTTTAACCCGGAAACAGCTCCAGTTTTACTTTGGCTGAATGGCGGACCAGGAGCATCTTCAATGTTAGGATTATTTGTTGAAAATGGACCGTTTGTCATTGACTCTTTGAATAATTTGAACTATAGAAGTACATCATGGTCACTTACTCATTCAGTTGTGTATTTGGACAGCCCTGTGGGAACTGGTATTTAATATTGTTTAATTTTTTACCCTAATTTCATTAAACATTTAATTCGTTAATTTAGTAACTATTCAAATAAACCAGGATTTAGTTTCACTGAAAATGAGGCTGGTTATGCAAAATCAGAAGAAGATGTAGCTAATGGACTGTACAGTGCTCTAAATCAGTTTTTTACGCTTTTCCCGGAATACCAGGCACGAAATTTCTTTTTAACTGGAGAATCATATGCAGGTAAGGAAGATTTATCAACATAACTAGCGCGAGTGTAACATTCTAGATTTTCACAAATGTTATTATATTATGACATTTCTGTCAGCTATTCGTTCTATTAAGTTGTCTTGCTGTTTCTGTACGTCAAGAAAATATTTTAACCCAAATATAAAAACCTTTGTACAGGAAAATACATTCCTATTCTTGGATGGAAAATTCACCAGGAGAATAAACAAAGTCCCAAAGTGAAAATGAACCTGAAAGGAATGGCCATAGGAGATGCTTTCATGGACCCGGAAAATATGTTGGATTACGGAAATTTTTTATACACAGTAGGACTATTAGACCAAAAACAAAGAATTCATTTTCAACAACTAGAAGACAAAATGGAAGAATATATCAAGCAAAAAAATTGGCTGGAAGCGTATTACGTAAGCCCCATTTTACTGAATATTTTTAGACTTGGCTTAAAGCATGGTAATTAATTTTACGAATATTTTTGGATTTCACGGATTTTATTATTTTTGCAGATTTTTGATCAACTTTGTTTTGGTGCAGTAACTTCAACGCCTCCACTTTTCAAGAATTATACCGGATTAGATTTTTTCTACAATTTTTTGATAAGCTCTGAGCCAAAAGACTTTCGTTATCACGAATCATTTTTTGAACAGTCTTACGTGCGTCAAGCTATGCATGTAGGCAACTTGACTTTCGATCATATGTCCTTGATTGTGAGAAAACACATGAGACCAGTCATTCTTCAATCTGCGGCCTCATTCGTTTCAAATTTGCTGGATGCTCCCGAGAAATATCAAATTTTAATCTACAATGGTCAATTGGATGTCTGCGTAGCCAACATTTTTATCGAAAATGTTTTGTCGAAACTGCAATGGCATGGAGCATCAGATTTTGCTGAAGCTGAGAAGAAATTTTGGAAGGTCAGTAAGGAATTGGCAGGGTATGTCAAAGTGACTGACAATCTTTCTTATGTTATAATTAGAAACGCGGGACACATCGTCCCTTATGATCAACCCAAGTGGAGCTTTGATATGATCAATCGTTTCACTGCGGGAAAGCCTTTCGCTAAATAATTTACACCATGTAATTTCTCATTAACTAAAGCACGCGTTAGCGTTGTGTTAAATTCATAGGAATTTGATGTTTATATTTTAATATAATCAGAAAATGTCTTTCAATGTCAATAGACATCTGCCAAATTTTATATAACTATATATATGTATATAGCACAACAAAAGCGACCATCCTCTCATTATCATCTACATTGATTCATTTGAATACTATAGTATAATAATAATAATATACCTACGTTCCACGTTCACCTTATTGGATCGAACCTGCTTATTTATGGCCAATGTTGTCAAGATTTTTAAATCTTTTTGAACAATGAGTTTTCAAAGTTTTCTTGGAATTTCATTCATTTCAGAAATATTAGAATTTTGGATTTCTAGTATTCTAAATAGTAATAATAATATATTCTTACGATGAGGTATATCGAAATTGTGTATTATTCTGTATTACGAATTAAACAAGCAATATACGAAATACGAACTATACCAATTGCATAAATTAATTTAAAAAATGGCAGTTCAACCATTGTATATTTAACTAATACTATTAAAAACTCACTTTTGCATATAAGAAGACTGTACTTATAAGCCAAAAATTATATACTAAAATTAAATATTAATCACCACTAGTTAGACTTTTATTCATTGAAAGGAGGCTTAAAATTCTATATTATACTCAAATTTCTAAATGATTCACGCTCTCGAGTTGTCTCCAAGAAATCGAATTGCTATTCTTTCGATAGACAGCAGACAGAGAGAAGAGCGGAAAATGTTTATCCAGAAGACTTACTGGGAGCATGCAATTTTGTGTTCATCATATCCTTGAATTCTAGCGGGTAGTGGTGCTGCTATCCAAAATTTTAATCCAACTTATCCATTCATTGAATATTTATTATTCATTCACTCTTATTACTCCAGTACATGACACAGCCACAATCAGTTAAAACAAAATCAAGAATCAAAAGTTAAATATTTAGTCATTTTAAAACACTGCGTTATAGCTTTGATCTACTTAAGACGGATTTTACAAACCGCTCGACAAATATGTCTCAAGAATCTGAGCCGTTTTCACCTACATTTGAAAAATGTTTACTGTGCAACGTGAATATTTGTAAAAATTCAAGTAGTTTTAACTTGGATGACAAAATATTGTTTTGTAAAGTATTTAAAGTGATGTCTCCATCGTTAAATTTTGAAAACGACAGTTTATTTGGCTCATTTTGCTCACTGTGTTCTTCTGATGTTATAGAGTTATGTGATCTGGAGAAACAGATGTGTACAATAAGAAATAGATTTGATCAAATGCAGATGAAAATAGCTAAGTGTGTCATCAATTCATTTGCAACAACTTCCTGTAATCAAAATGGCTATTTTGTAAAGCGTCAAATATATGAAAGTAACTAAAAACATTGATAAATACATTAAATTATTAATAACAAGAGTACAAAAATAATATACTTTACTAAATAATTTGCTATAATTTTTTAACAGGGTGGTTTGAAAGATGTCATCAAATTCCTACCAATATTTGGGAGTCCATTCCGATGCCAATATTATCTGGACAAGATCCAGTTTTAGTCAGAGCAGATGAACATATGCAACCTAATTTTGATATTCGTGTCACTCCTTTTGAGAAAATAACGGAAAACAGCAACGACAACGAGGATGATAATAACAGCACTGTAGGAAATTATCCTCTTTCTCCTGTTTATAATGACGATTCTTGTGATTCCATAGAAGTTGTTTTCCAACCAGAAAATCCGGTTTTACCAATGCCTTGTGTTATTAAAAAAGTCAAAAAATCTAAGAAAAAGCATTCAAAAAAGAAAAAGAAGTCTGTAAAAAAGAAACAGAAAACTAAACTAAGAAAAGATAAAGTAGCAGAGACTGTATGTATTAGTAATTCTCCTCCAGTTTGTAATGACTCTCTTAGTCCTCCCCAAATGTCCCCAATTTCAATGGACAACTACGAAGATCCTTGTTACGAAGATCGAACTGACGCTTTTCAAGCACCGTCGACCACTGCAGTTGTTAACTCCGGCAATATTAAGGACTTACCCTCTAGTAATATTAAATCTACCACTTCTGGGTTGAATTCTTTACCGCAAAAACGGACTTATGCTCGAAACCCCGGTCCTCAAAAATTTAACCCTGACAGATTTACTTGTAAATTTTGTCAAAAGAAATTTACTCAGAAATGCAATTTTGATAATCATGTAAGACTACATACAGGTAATTGTAATTGAACGCCTTTTTAGTTTTACAAATGATTCTAAATGATTCCTTAAGGGACGCAAAACTTATAAATAATTTTAACATATATTTTTGATTTTAATGTATTTACTACTGTAGTTTTATATAAGTCAATAACGCCAGGCAGAACCGTGTAATTTAATTTATTTCGGCATTCGTGAAATAATTTTTAAAATATTTGTAATTACATTTGTAGGTGAAAAGCCGTATAAGTGCAAAGTATGTGGAAAAGCGTTTTCTAGCCAAGGGAATAAGATATCACATGAAGCAATTCATGACGAAAGTCGATATGTTGGGGAGCCGCAGTTCCAATGTGAACTGTGTGACAAAATGTTCCGATTCAAGAAAGGTTTATGCGTTCATAAATTGAGGAACCATAGTCCAAACAGTGGACGTTGTCAAGTATGGCTTTTTCCTAGTTCACTTCCTATTGCTCTTCGCATTTTCAAAATTATACTTTAAATTAAAAAATGTATTTGTTTTTATCTTGTTCGTCCAGCTTTGTGGTTCTGCCGTAAGCGACGTAAAGATACACATTGAGAAGTTCCACACCATTTCAGAAAAGAGACCGTGCAAATGCGATACTTGCCACTTGACGTTTGCTGATGATTTGTATTTGCAAATGCACCAATCCGTACATACGTCAGAATTTCTTCGCTACCAATGTAAAATCTGTCGCCGAGGATGGAAAGAGCGAAGTAAATTGAATCAGCATCTGAGAACTGTACACAGCATCACTGATCTCACTTCTAATATTACCGTGGCGCTTGCTAACGACTGTGTGGAGAAGATGGAGAATAAATGGAGAAAAATGAAATTAAAAACAAAAAGAGCCCTAGGGGAAACTAAAAAATTGGGACGACCTCGAAAACTTCCTGAAGAATACATGTGTGAAATTTGTGGAAAGATTTCTAAACTCAAGCATACACATTTAATTCATCTTAGGTGGCACTCAGGTAGATGTGAATTCTTAAAATATTTGCACGGCTGATTCGGAAATTTTATTTGATTTCATTTGAATATGTTGTAGGTGAAAAGCCATATAAATGCAGACATTGTGACAAATCATTTAATGATAACGGAAATCGAATGAAGCACGAAGTCATCCATGAAAACAATAGATTCGAAGGGGAACCTCGATTCGAATGCAAAGATTGTGGAAAGAAATTTCAATTAAGACAAAGTTTGTATGTACATACAAGGAAAACTCATTTGGAGGTTATTCCTAAATATTACGACAAAGCGAAATGTGATGTAAGTGCTTGTCTATTCTAATTGACAATAATACTTTCACCGGTTTATGAATTGCTTTGAGTTGAAAATATTTGTTATATTATTTACTGCTTTCAAATTATAGGCTTACTGTATATATATTATATATATTGTCTCTTAAAATGGATTACATATGTAAACACAGGCGGTGTGACTTTTTAAGAGCAGGGAATTACCGGAAGAGCAGTTGAATTACCGATGCTTACAAAAGTCGTGAAAGGAAGCTTGTACGTGCTTGTTAAGTCATATCTGGCATTCTTAGCATGTTTTAATGTTATTGAATATAATTTCATTCTAGATTAACATAACATGCGGAAATATTATGCTGATGATAATCAATCTTTAAAGTCCACAACCATTAAAAGTTTTGCAGCGCCAATGATTCCCTGCTCCTGTAAAGTCGCACCTGTAAAGTGTAAAGCCTTTATTTCCCTGCCACCCTTAAAGTATAGTTAAATTCTTCTTCACTTTCATTTTAAGATTTGTGGAGCCACTCTTCGCCATCATACATCTCTGATGCACCATAAAAGAAGATGGCACTCTAAAGAAAAAAACCCTCGTTGGTCGTATCAATGCACCATCTGTCTGAGAGGATTTTCCAATGAAAATTCGTTAAAGGTTCATCGATTCGAACATGAAGCGAAAAATAAAAGTGCAGATTTTAAGTGTAGCCATTGTCCATCCTTATCAAATGACTTGTACTCGAAAGAACAATTGTACAAGCACTGTAAAGAGTATCATGCAGATATCAAAGAAGAAGATGTAGTACTAAGAAAGACTTACAAATGCCCAAATTGTCCGCAAACTTATTTTTTATTAAGATCAGTACTTAGACATATCGCTCGTGTTCATGAAAATCCACAAGGCCGTAAAATTCAAGGATTACGCCGACGACGCATACAGAAGAAAAGAAGGAATGAATCTGAAAGTGAAGTGGAGGGTGAAAGCGGAGTATTGCCAAATAACTCGGACAATGAGAGCTTGAAGCAAAAACCTTCTAGAAAAAGTTTAAGGGTTAAACGGAGACAAATTTCCAACACGGGTTTATCAGCGAATACGATCAGTAGCAAGGAAAATCGCGTCGAAGGAATCAAAACTGATCTACTCTCTCAATGTAAAGATTTGCGCATTGTCCTTAATAGAATCGACGAAGAATTCAATGATTTCATAGAAATAAAAGAAGAGATTGATTATTTCTAAATAGAAATAGTTTTAGTATTTTACTATGCTAAGCCCTATTGAAATATTTATTTTTACTCAGATACAGTGATATTGAAACCAGTGTTCTAATTACAGAAATACTTGGATTTAGCAAAAAATCTTTGTTAGCTATTATTTTCACTAAAAACTATGTATCGTACATCTTAGCTGGGCACAAAACCATTTTTTATTCAATATACTATTTAAAATCGAAAACTTCGATCCTTGTATTCATATTCATTTACAATACGCTAAGGTGTGTGTAATTAGTAGGAAGTCCATAGGTCGAATGAATGTCGAAAAAAGTCACAAGTCAAAAAAGGGATATATATAAGTAGTATATAAATACCGTATTAAGACATGATGTGTAAGGATTTAAAGTACATTTTTTACTGGACTCTGGAGTTTTGACTAATAATTGTGAATGACGAACGTCCACCCAAAAAGGTTTATATGCTTAAATCGGAAATGTATGTTTATTTATAATAAATATAGATTTGCCATTTATGCCAAAATCATCCAAAAAGGCTGAAAAGAGCAATAATGTAGCCTTCATAGAAAAGCTAAAAATCTTTGTAAAGCGAAGATATTTTATATTATTAATCACGAATAATTGAAAGTTATTTGAGAACAAATGTAAGATATTTAATATATTTTACAAAGGTGAAGTTGCATTGGTATCGTCACTATAGACCCATGTGCAAAAATCCACAGCCTCGTCCACTGCTCCCCAGCAATCAATTTTTCCGTCGCAAACCGAAGTCAATTTAATACAATCTCCAAATTTGCATTTAAATTCGTCGGAACTAAAAATCAATCCAAATTATTAATTGTTTTATAAATTTTAATATTTCTACGATAAAAGATTACTGAGGTTACTTTACCCGCAATTAGCTTTTTTCCTCAGACATTTTCCATTACTCATGGGCTGCAGTTCATCCTCTCCATCTGGACAGTCTATATCCATATCATATTAAACTATTCATCGAAAATCGAAAAAATTGGATTTCTAAATTTAAAACTTCACGATTTGTATTACATATATAATATCAGGCAGAATAGAATTTAATTTTTCCTTTATGTATGAAAAAAATGAAAATAATGTGAGGGTTTTTGAAAACACAAATTGGCAAAACAAAGTTTTGGAACCGACGACTTTAAGATGGGATAAAAGTTATATAGTTACAAACTGCTTTCAAGGGAATCCAGGAAGAATTTTTGAGTAAGATTACATAAAGTTTCCAATATTGTGAAATTAGTATAATAGCCAAATGTCTGACAGTTATTATTATCATATTTATAATGGTTCTACGGAAATTGACTTTATAATATCTTAAAGCCTTACCTTTAAAACCATTGCAAACACGTTCTGCGTGAAGACAAAACGTCCCATTATTGCATCGAAATTCCTTGCACAAACATGCTCTTTCCATTGGTGTCCAAACAGATCCTTGAAATTCAGATAATGGTATTTACAACATATTATATAGGTTACTATAATAAAAAGGTGTTGAATATTCATGCAAATAAAAAAATGTATAGTAAGGACGGAAAATGGAATAATTGTGACGGGCTTACAAATTGTGTTCTTACCCCACACAACATTCAAAAGAAATAGAAACGAACAAATTGCAATCAAAGTAGAAACCATCGAAAAGTCAAAACCACACCCTTTAACTTTGGTCATTATTATTAGCACGGTATCACAGCACTAGTATGAGATACAATGTTAATGACAGTTAGTATTGGTATTTGTCAAAGAACTATAGCTGTTGTATAATGCAATTAATGCACGACAATAAAAATTCAATTACGATAAATATTATCGTTGCTTATGCTTATTGTACTGAGAATCTTTTTGAGAGGAGTAAGAAGGTCTTTGTAATGGTAAATATTACTTCAGCTCTTATACGAGCTTACGACAGTGCTGCCTGCTGAAACTGAAATACACAATTTGTGATTCATTCATGTATGAAACTTCCTTTCCATTTCAATATGCAAATTATTCACATTGTTGGTATATAAAATATATTAAATGATCATTTATGCCACACTCTACAATATAGACATAGATATTCGATGGACAGTGTTAGCTCGGTTAGCATTTTTTGTTTGTGTATAATTATTGTAAGGTCCCCTTCCCTGAGGCTGTAGCATTTAATTGCTTTACCTTTCTTAAAGTTATCTCTAGTGTAACTACATTCCACAGCTGTATTCAATTATATGCTATCTCAATACGTGTAAAAATATCCCTTTTCAAAATTGAGTAAATTTTTCACGTGGCATCAGCATCTATTTCCATTACTAAGACTACTATAAGGAATATCTCATATAACCTACACATTTTAGTAATGAAGATGTCATACATTATTTTCTGCTTTCAGTACTGAGCCAAAGGAATGGTTAAAAAACTATAATGGATGCTGCCAAAAGGCTATGGATATTTGTACTCTTCAAAGATAATTTGGGTGAAGATGAGTTAATTGGTTCATGTCGATCGATTCATTTTCCAAGATATCAGATCTGAAAAGTGTAATTAGTATAAACATCCTATCTGTATTTAATTTAGTCAATCTTATGGGCAACAATTACGGATAAATAGTGTTACAACAATTTTTCTTGTATCTGCAATAATAGTTATCGGATATTCTGGATGTAGTAAAGGCACATGCAACCAAAGAAATGTTCCATAAATTGCGATTCAAAGCACATCTATAATTGCAGACAGCTTAATGTATTTAGAAAATGTGAATGAACTATCTTAAAAATGGGATATCTACATATAGGTAGACTTTGTGTAATGGTATATACAAAAATAAAAAAGTTCAATTGCAATGGCTTTGAAAAGGTCTTGAGTGTGACTTTGTACAGTACATGTATGCCGAGTTATTAAAGTGATTGCCCTTGATCCACTTTTTTACTAGAAAGGACAATCTGCCTCTTTCTAAATTAAATCGTCTGCTGTACGTGCTTCCCAATCACAATGTCCACCTGTCTCAAAATGGAATAAATGTATAAATAAATTATTGTGGAACTGGAAATAGAAACATCGGATTCTAATTGCAATATTTTGGTGAATGAATAGACAAACAGTAATTTGTGAATGCATATCAAAACGTTCTACATTAAAACATTGAGACATGATTATATAAAACTGTATTACATTTACTTGATTAGAGGTTACACTGGCTAATGGCTGTGGGAGATAAAAGATAATGCCAAAAACTCAAAAATTAAGCAGAAAACTATTTGCAGCTTTGTAACCAGAAAACAAAAAAGGGACTCCTTTTTTGCAAAAAAAGTAATAAAAGTACTACTTTAAAAAACATCAGTCCTTTTTACCTTATTTACATGTAAAGTGGAAGTAAGTCGGGCATGCTGCTACATCAAAAAAGGCAAAAAAGACTCCTTTTTAAAAAACTTACTCATACTTTTTTTATAAAAATGTAAAAGATAAAAAGCTCCTTTATTTTCTCTGCTTATAACTTAGTCTAAGGTACGATATAATATACCCACAATGAGTGGGTATATATTAGCTTCTAAGTGGGCGACTTAGAAGCCTTATATATGCAATGACAGGTTCTGGAACGACGAGCGGAATTTATTGGTTGTTTTTATCCACAGTATTGAGTAGCTGCGGATGCAATAGAAACTGGAGCACGAAATCCCACGAAGTTCCACGTAGTTTCACTAAACTCATGTTAGGAAATGTTAGCATTACTTCATAATTTAGGTAATGCATTTAATGCAAATGGTAAAACTGTATAAGTATTCTAAGGAAGTGTATAAGTAGCTTAAAGCTTCGAAGAATAATATCCCTGCCTTACAAAGCAACAAAATACCATATATTATTATATCATGCCAGTCATGCATGCATTCTCTTTCTCATTTTTCACTTCTGAGCAATTACAGATTACTCACTGACTGACACTGCCAATATTATACTCTCGACTCTATTTCCTTTTCTCAGAAACGCTGGGTCACCAACCAAACAAATACACAAGCAGGAGTATACAGAATTCTCATTAACCTGTTACAAAAATAGAAGGGTTATTTATTTTATGCATTTCTTTTGATGGTTCCAGATACCACACAATCCTCGGTATCTATATTTTTATAATATATATAATATTACTACTTGCAGCAAAAGAATGTAATTTGCTTTAGAAGAAATGTTGTATATTATTTTTGATATAGGTGATAAAATAACAAGAAATACAGTTTAATAGTCTGCTGCAAATAAACGGTCAATGTTTATTTAAACACACAAGTTACATTGTCAGGTCAGTCGGACTTAGCGAGTACACTGAAAATTACTTTACCACTATTATGACTTCATATAAAGACAAATTTGAAAGCAGACCTAATTTGTAACTAACACTTTGCCGGTATTCACCTACATAAATATTATTTTACCGAAACTCATATTTTAGTTTTCAAAACTACAGTGATACATTTGTTACATTTTGAGTGTTGACGAATACCAACTCGTCAGCAAAATTTAATTTAAAATTTATCAATAAGTTAGTTTGGCCAAATACTAGAGTACGCTTGTTGAATCGTAAAAGTAATAGTTTCTGACACATCGACAGAAAAGTAATTTCCACTGTGGTAAGCATTTTTACTATATTTTTTCACAATCTAATTTAGTTTTTAGATAATAACATAAATTTGCATTTTCAATTAATCGGCTTTAATTAAATGATTGTTTTTTGAAAGTATTAAAACACAAGGAACATTTTGATTATTTTTAGGAACAGTCTTAAATAACTACAAATGGAAAATTTACAAATATCTGAAGCAAGAAGAACAGGATTAAAATACATGGAAGATGAGAACAATGAGGCCGATTATGCCCATGCATTCACTAAAAACAGTTTGGTGAGTAATCTTATTGAAGTAGTAATATGCACAATTTTTACCTTTTTAAGACAAGTTTACATTCCCCACTGGTGCATATTTACCACATGAAATATAATGTGCAAAATACCATTCAACACTTACCATGAAATTGGAAGTGGTTTATTAATATTATTTAACGCCATTTATTACCACCTAAAAATTAGTCGTATATAAGTGGTATGGTTAAAGAATAATTTCATTTTAATGCCATACCGAATTTTGAATAAAATTCCTATAAAATTAACGATATGGAATATTATTGAAATAGTACGTACATCTAGTATTTAATGAAATTGTTTAAAAAAATATTTTTCAAAAATTTTAAGGAAATACATTTATTGCTATTTATTATTTTTTTAGCAAATTTTAACCATTTCACGAATTAAATTTTATGATCTTTCAGATATTGGATGTTATATTCGGTTTCTTAAACTTAACTACGTTAAAACGTTGTCGCTTGGTATGCAGATATTGGAAGGACATCAGTGAGTCATGTTTCACAAAGAAACGTTTGCTTGATTTTAAAAATGGAAAAGAACCGTCCAAGTTTCTGTCAGATTTCGATGAAGACCATCAAATGAAAAGTGGTCACTACAGATTTCAATGGATAACTGTCAACCTGTCAGATTGTATGGAGATCTTCCATCGGGATTTGTCATCTTTGACTTCGCTGACATTATTTGAAATAACTGTGCGAAACGAAGAGCTGTTGGAAATGACAACATGTGACTTGGGAAGTTTACTGAAAGAATTCATGTTGAAAAGCCTCACTATTTCCTGTTGCAGTAGCACGAAGATGAAAATTCCAATTGGGAAAATTTCTACTGTTAAGCATCTCAGCCTTGCATTTTGTATATTGGTCTTGGAAACAGATTTCACTCGTTGTTCTCCAAAATATATCAAATTAGAAGGTGTAAAGGTTCAGCGTTCAACTGGAGAAGGAGAACACGTAGAAGAGGCAGTAGTCAATGATCTATTTGATCTCAACAATACTGAGAAGATTAATATTCGTTTACCAAAAACCAAACTGCATTTAAGTTTAGTAAATTTCATAGAGGGACCATTAAAATGTGTTTCGGTAGTGAATGTAGCATTGACTATGAGTAGGAGGTCGAAAGTTAAAGTAATTGAAATTTATTGTCGAAATGCAGACTTAACCCATTTGCCAGAGTCGTTAGAGAATCTCACAGTGAACTGTCATAATGCAATCGTTGATAGGACTTCGAACTTCTATTTACCAAACTTGAAACAATTAGATTACGCATTTAGAGGGCCAGTAGATAATTCACTTTTGTCTTTGTTTTCTACTTGTCCAAAATTGAGAAGCGTAAATCTAAAGACCGTTTTCAGGAATGGTAATCATTCTCCCTTCATTTTTAATTGGCTTCCACCCACAGTAGATACATTGCAACTAGAAAATATTCGCTCAGTGTCGGTTGCTGCACAGGACTCTGTAATGTATAAGGCATTAAAAAATCTAGTCTTTGTAAAATGTTCCCCACCTGCAGTTTTGAAAACATCCAACGCCTTCTCTGTGGAGAATCTTTACCTATGGCTTGATGATAACGTCATTTTAAGCCAAAATTCCCAATTCTCTCTACAAATCCTAAAACAACACCGTTTTAAAAAGTTTATCGTTGGAGGGTTCAATTGGGAGGACAACTTGGAATATCTATTCAATCGTGACCCACTCTCTAAATTCGTCGACAAAAAGTCCACGTCCTATTCATTTGAAGAGACGAGTTTTGGAAAGGCTATTCATTTTGGACAATGCCTTTCTGGTACAATGCTTCAATTTATACATTTCCAAAATTATTTGAGAGATTTAAGATAACTAAAATGTTTTGAAAATTTAAAGTTTTATTGGGACTCTATCTAACAACCTCTTGTAAAGGTTCATGTAATTTTAGATGGTTTAAAAATTTATATGTAGCAGTTAAAGGTGAATTTTATATTTTTATTCTTATTTTTGTATAAGTTGTAAGTTCATATTAGTCATTTTATATATTTTAAAAACTATTTGAATGGATTGCTGATAGCACAGGTTTTTATGTCAAGGTTTTGAATAAATGCTGATGTTGACTGAAAGTGCTTGGCAATTGCTGACATTATTAGACTTTGTAATGTAATTAATATAGTATGCTCCCAACAATAAATTATGCAAAAGTTATTACAAAAGTCAGATTTTTCATTTTGAAATCGCATTTGATCCAGGGCCTCCAATTTTTGAATTGCTGCAAAATAACTTTTATGGTACATTTCTACATATTTTGTTTAACGGAGTAAAGGTTTATAATCCCTTGCAATGCGATTTCTGCAATTGTACATTTAAATATTGATGTGTACCTAATCTAGTATCCATGTAAGTGTATTCTGTGTACCATATTTACTTAATTTCTGTTACACTTTGTAAATTGTGTGTTAACAGGTGTCAATTGAAATTAAAATTACTTGCAAACTCTTATATGTTCAATATTTCAATACTATTTTCTGTGGTTATAATATATTATTGTTGTTCCCAAATTACATTGTATGTACATGTATTATATCAACAGCAGAGGCGGGGATAAAAAAGCGTATTATTATTTCATTTGATTTAAAAATTTATTTTATTTGATGATTGATATTTGCTCTTTAATAAAACCTTTAAAAATTTATTTATTTATTTGTTCCTTATCAAAAGCTACAAAATTTATTTTATTTGTTCCAAATAAAACGCTATAAAACTTTATTTGATTAAAAAATTTAAAAATTAATAAAAATGTTCATTAGGTGATACTTAGTTTTATTGAATGCCAATGAAGCACGGTTATTTTGACTTTTCTCAAAATTGCTTTGTTTCTTGTTAATGTTTTAATCTAAATATAATAAAAACAATTTAATCTTTTGTCATTTCAATTTCAAACCTTTATTTATCTTTTAGATTGATATCAAATAATTTAATTCGATGCATTAATGTTTTGCCAACGCTTGATGTTTAACTTGAGATCACATAATTTGATTATTTGATCAAATGTTTCGATTTGTCCTCATCTACAAAAAAGCCTTTTGAGCAAACAGATATGTATTGGCTCAATAACGTCACTACTCACTCAACTCACTACGTCAAAGTTCAATTTCAGCCGTATATAAGCCAGTAATCGACAAATTCTTTTAGTTATCCCAACGGTGTAACAACTTAGAACCATGAAAGTGTTAGCAGTTTGTTTGGTAAGCGATACTACAATCTCACCAGAATTTAAATCACTCGAAATTCTGTAGTTACAATACATATACTTTTAATGAACTCAGCTTTTTTATTCCTCGTTTCAGATTCAAAAACACATTATATTTTTAATTCATCAAACAATTTGTTTTTTTAACCATTGTAGGTATTGGCCGGGCCACTTTTAACAAGTGTGCTAGCTGCTCCTCAACATCAACGTCCATTTGGACCTGGAGGTCCACCCCCATTTGGAGGGCCAGGAGGTCCTCCACCATTTGGAGGGCCGGGAGGTCCACCCCCATTTGGAGGTCCAGGGGGTCCCCCGCCATTCGGTGGGCCAGGAGGTCCACCCCCGTTTGGAGGTCCAGGGGGTCCCCCGCCATTTGGAGGTCCAGGGGGTCCACCACCATTTGGAGGTCCAGGGGGTCCACCACCATTTGGAGGTCCAGGGGGTCCACCACCATTTGGAGGTCCAGGGGGTCCACCACCATTCGGTGGGCCAGGAGGCAGTTGCCCCCCAAATGACCCTGCAAGGAACAAAGCCCTTGTCCTTTCTGCCTACCAAGAGGTATTTGGTGATCACAATGTAGCCAATATTGAAAAGTATTTTGCCGACGATTTCATAGAACACAATCCAAATGATGCGGATGGGCGAGAAGCTTTGAAGCAGGCTATTCTTAATGGTCCCTTGGGACAAGGACCAAAATTCCAGGTAGATATCAAAAGAATAGTCGCAGAAGATGACCTTGTCTGGACTCATCAAAAATTCCCCTTCATGGGAAAGGAATTCGCTACAATCGACATTTTCCGAATTAAGTGTGGAAAAATTCAAGAACATTGGGACGTTCAACAAGACATTGACATCGGTAGACCTGCTGCAAACTCTCATCCGTTCTTTAAATAGCCATTTTCTTCCAATTTTACAAATAAAGTCAAATTCTTAACCCTAGACTACATGACATACAAAATGAACTGTAACACATGACATGTCCCAATTGGGATTCCCATTAGTCCCATTTGGGATTGATTCCCAAACGGGACAAATTCTTTATCTAAGATTATGGTGATAATTTAGAGATATCTGTAATCTATACTATTTTGGAGTTGTTAATGTATAATTATATGAAATCGGAATACCTATATTTATCTGACTAGATTTATTCACACTAGAGGTCTGCCTGGTCATAATTAATGATCACTGCTAACAGTCTAACACTATACAACCAACAAAAGCTACTGTAATGCAAATTACAAAATTCATTTAAATTAAGAACTCATTTCTTACTATGCACTATTTAAGGCTTTGTTTAGCTTTACAATTTTCAGTACGATTCGAATGTCAGACAGAGTATTTGCTACGGACAAATAAGAATTAAATACTATATACATATTTTAAATTAATTTTTGAAAATTAGTTAAATCCACTTTTTGTAGTCCACTTTTATATAAATTGCATTCATAAAATCGAATCATTTTTCCATTATGACCAATAATGTGCCACACAGCATAGAAATAGGCAATTTCTTCGTTTTATGCTATTTCAAGAGGCACTGATCGAGATTTTTTCCTTTTACCAATATGATAATATATATTATGGGTTGAAGTAAGGCAGAGGTTGCAAAGTGTTATTGTTTTAATTAGGTTAGGTCCCTTGAAAGTGGGTCGTGGTATGCCCTGTGTATTTCATGGCCCATTTTTTAAAATTTGCAACATCTGTCTTACTTAAACCATTTTATGGCCTGTAGGGCATGGGCGGTTTCTCGAAATCTACCATGGCCATGGGCGGGCATTGGCACGAAATTTTAGGTCTGAATGGGCATGGGCGTATCCATACGAGTTTTCCATGGTCCCAGGCAGACCTCTTATTCACACTCGTTCTCATTTCTGTGGACAAGATCGGCGACAATAGACAGCTATTCCAATAGATAAGACAAAGACTCCACCTGTACGGTGACAATGAAATTTTTTACCATTATTGTATTATTAAATACTCAAATAAGCAATCAATGAAAAAATTCGCCTAACCGACTTAGGTAGTAATAAACAGAAAATTAAATATTTGATTAACTGTTAGACGTACATACAGCCCCAAACAATATCTGCCACAACAGCAGTTCTGTATTGACTTTACTTTGACACAAGTATTTTGTAGAATTGGTTATGACGCATTGCAGAGTCCCGGCGTAAATGCAGTCAAAAGAGTTTCTGCAGTAACCTTCGTCTAGGGTAGTTTCAACCCAGACACAGTTATTGGTAACACACCTGAGACAGTCATTTGCAGAGCAGTTCTCTAAAAAATCGAAAATGTTTAACCAAATGCAAATTAAGTATGCGGTTACAAATATTTAACATAATAATATTTAATATTTAACACAATAACAGAAATCACATTTACCAGAATGATTGAGAAACTCTGCGCGTTTGGAATTATTTGATGCAGAACAAAATGCCATAATAAGAAAATAAAATAGTAGACGCGTCATGATAATAAAGACAATAATATTATAGTAAAACTCGATCTGCACGACGAAGTATTACTTTTAATGAATATTTTAAAATTTCCTCAATTTATATTATATTCCAATGTAATTATTTGGACATTATGATTTCAAGAATCAGGTTCCTACTTTAATAATCGTTTTAAGACTTTTCTTCAGCATTACTTCCATGTCAGTTAATGAAATCATGACGGTCCTTGAAATACATTTCAGTCATTAGCATTTGCCAGAAAAGCAATTAGGAAGTAATAAAACAACGCCATTAATTACCACTACCAGTTCAATTTATTCATATTAGTGAATTTTTACTTTACTCCTAGATAGTATTGAGAGAACCTAATATTTCATCATGACTATAGTATAAACGTAGACTGACTCATGCTCATTGAACGTATTCATGTATGTGTTGCAGGAAAGAAGGTTATCTGGTGGCCAGGGGGACTAGGGCCCGGAGAAGCTATTTTTAATGTAATTGGGCGGCCCTAGAATTTCGAGTGGTTTTGAAACATAAAGATGATAATATGATTGCCGCAGTTACTTTCAAATTCTTTTGTCACATTGTCAGTCACCTTTTGAACTTACCACTCTGCCATTGGATATTGTCTCAGTATCGAAACCTTTATGGCCAGATTTCCACAAGACTGACTACAACCCACCCAACCTGCGGTGTTTCGGGCTTCATTCGATTTTTTGCAATGTAAGCTATTTATGACGAAACACGGCGACATTTCCTATACATTCCCATGGAAAAGGAAAATATTTTGGAAAACATTAGTTTAATTTTTTGACAAGCATTTTTTCCATGGTGATGCCACATACAAATGTATAGGAAACTCGTCGTGTGACGCCATAAATTGCTTCACATACAAAAAATTCTTTAGTGCCTGGGAATTCCAAACCTATTTTCGTTATATCAGCCTTGACTACGCCACTATTTTATAAACCAAGCACGTATACAAAACTGAGTTTCCGGGAGAGGGCTAAGATTTTCAATTTCAATTTTTGGTATTTTTTGACGGAAATGAGTCAAAAATGGCAAATAATCGCTTGGGGTGCAAAAAGTTTTGCTATTTTGAAAACAATTTTCTTGGATTTCTTCAGCTTCAGCCTGTAAAGCCCATCCCTCAATTCGTCTTTGTTATCGACGGCACTATTTTTATTTGCGGCATTTATAGCTCCAAGCAATCAAGCAACCAACTTATGACATCCCTATCCCCAAACTGTATGTGTAAAAGTGCCTGAACTATGACGTTATGACCGACTTCATAGTCATCATAGTTCAGGCACTTTTACACGTGCAGTACACGGGATAGGGATGTAATAAGTTGGAAACTGACGACTATACGTCATACTTGCATTAGTAAGTATATTATGTCGTATTCAGTCCTGTATAAAAAGGTTTCAATGATAAAACAATAATAAAAATGAATATTAATGAAATGAAACCGGACCTTCCCCATCATGGAAACGAAATGAAACCTGAAAGTGAAATAAAGAAAAGGACACGGGTTAGCCCGAGGAAAGCGATGCTGGAAATGAGAGTAAACCTGATAACAAGGACAAGTGATCACTGGAGACCTGGACGCAATTATCCTGATCATGAAATTAAACCATTTAGTTGCAATGGTCATCCTGGTAGCGAAATGAAAGCTGATAATGACAGTCCAGGAAATGAAATAAAACCAAACAACGATCAACCTGGGAATTGCATGTATCCAGGAGGAAATGGAAGAGAGAGCGGAATGAGCAATGGGAACAACCCAAAAGAAAACGGAGAGGATTATTTATGGACATAATCAAAATGGAAATGGCTGGAATAGGAATGCTAAACGTCTATAACAAGTATAGATATTGACATCAAATAAATAGTTAGAAAGTGCTACTTTTAGAAATACAGTGCCAAATAAAAATAATGGCAATAAAATAGTAATTTTGTATTTGTTCAAGCCTTTCAACTAAGCATTATTAATCTTTTAAATTTCGAAGTTTGGTTAATAAACACTTTTTAGATTGACATTCAATTATTTAACTTGTACATTCAATTAGATACTTGTAACTGCAAAACATTTACTTCTGGTTTTCGTACATGTATAGTGATGTCGACTGCTGCAGTTGACTGTTGACAATCCCACTAGACCTATATGCCCGATGCCCCATTATATTAAGCTATCTAAAAAGATATTTACAGGTAGTTGTTGACTGCGGAGACTGCCAACTATGATATATGAACTTCATAATCATTTTCATTAATTAGTTTTTAATATACCTTACTCTACCTCTATCCAAAAATTATGAATTCTGTCATCTCGTGCAGGAATTGTTGGCCGTATACTTGACTTGGAGTATTATAACTGCATATGTGACCACAACACTCGCCATCTAAAATAGCAATAAATATCGTGGCAATATTTAAAAAGGTATATGGTTTTATCAATTCTTCAAGACTAAAATATGTACAAATGGATGTTTAAAAAAATATAAATGGATTACAAAAATTTCTTACAGTGCCAATGAAACCGTAAGTTATAATAAACATCCCATTAGCGCTCAAAGCAATTGAATACGATTCTGAAGTTAGTTCACACATCAAAGTAAACAATTTAGATGTTTGTATTTTGAGATGATTCTCTCCAGTGAGAAGCCATTCTTTCAAAATATTTGGCTGAAAATGAACCAAATTACGGTTCACACAACAAAATTACACACAGTTTATTATTTTACTGTATGTCGTCTACATTACATGGGTCAAACATTTTATCGGTATCAATTTTTTAGTAGTCCACTAGTCTCTACAAATTAATCGTTCCACTAATGCAATATGCAATATCAATTGTCGTTTTTAAATTACATATTAGTGAACAAGAAATAGTCAAACAAACCTTTTGGGTACATTCAGCAGCTATTATCAATATAGAAAAGAAGTTAACCATAAAAAAAATATAACGGCATTTCTGGAACCAGTCTTCCACTGTAAGAATATCGTCCAAATGTGTTGCATAGTAAGGCATGGCTTCGATCTAAAATTAAATACCACCAGGACGTATATAAAACATTATCAGTTACTATTTAGTTACAACTATTTTGGAATAGCAATAAACTTGTACTATTTTCAGTATAACAAAATCTCACCATGGCACAAAGTGTCAGGGGTCCAATTGCAAAGTTAATTTTCTTGGAAATACTCTTGGCCGCATCGTATTGTTCAACAATCTATGACATTGCAACAAAATTTTGTAGCTTAACAAAGTTAAAACTAAGTAGGTATATGGATTGGTAACAGATTATAAATTTATTAGCTTACGATTGTGATAGAATCATTATGCTTAACATGAGACTCAAAACGCTTGGCGACAAAATAAATTGTTAGTGTAGACATAAGAATACTTAGATCGGCGTAATGTTCTGCAAGATGAAAATAAAATAAAATAACGATTTCAAGAAAAGTGTATAAGTAGTTAATATAGTTTGCATGATACTCCTCGATGCTCATTTGTTGAAAATCCTCTTTCAAGAAAAACATAAATTTGAATCTGGAGGCTGAAGATCTGAACACATTCAAAAATGTCCATTCTCGAAACTGAATGACATTTACTCCCAAAATCACATTCATGATGGAAACAGTCGCGTAGACACAACAAAGACAAATCGCCAACATTCTTATCTGTGATTGTAGAAATAAAGTTATTATAGTTAGCTGAAAATTGTCTAATAAAAGTTAATTTAATCTTTATAAAGTAACAGGATAATACTGTCTCATACAGTTATAAAACGTTTGATAGACGGCGTTTGGAAACAACCACGATCGAGTATGTTGATGATTTCGCAAAATTTATTGCATTTATTCCAGAATGTAAGCGTAAAAACAAACATGTAAATACAGGTCATCACGTTTCTTGCTAGCTCAAAATAATGGGAAGGATTTCTTTTCGTAATATCCGCAGTTTCAAGTATTCGAATCTGAGTGAGATGCTTCATAAATGCCACCAGGTGAAAAATGGCACAGAAAACCTGCAAGTTTCAGAACTAACGTTTTTTGATTGACCGAATTTATGAAATTTTATTAAATGTCAAGCTTTATCGAACGTTTTATATTTTATCTAGTAAATGTTTTTTAAAAAAATGTGCAATGAAGCTGTCTATGTTCAAAATTTAAATTAGTAAACAGTAAACTTATTCCCTAATAGATACATTGTATTTGTACACCTAGTCAAATTAGGTCAGTATAATAATTACATTAATAGGGACATAGGTTATTATGCCTAAAACCTTTCTATTTCTGTCGCATAAGTAGACCCTTATTTCCTCGGCGGCCACTACCTGGGTAAAATTTAGACTACAGCGTTGCCGTGATTTGCTTCAAGTAGTATTATTCTTAAAATGTTCGTGAAAAATTATTACATCAAATCATTAAAATGTACTACCACAACTACTATATTTTTGTATTCTACTGCAACATAAAATGATAGCAGCTGAATAACTTTATAAAATATATTTACTATAATTCACAATAAGTGCTTTTACTATGACTATGCACAACTATTTGCGCACTACAGGTATTGTTTCCATTTTAAATACATTTAGCTATCTACTAAAATTCGTTTTGTCATAATATCTAAACTAAAACTGGTCTAAATTAAATAAATAAAATAAAAGCTTTGAAAAAGGAAACTTGACGTGATCAAATAATAGCATTTGATAGGTCAATGCGTTTCAATATTACCTATTTGAAGGAACACGTACCTTGTGAGATAATGTAGAATAAAGTGAATATCTTCCATTTGGATCTTTCACACAATTAAAAGGAAAATAAAACAAATAATATCCGAATTTTATATAAATTCGGAGCAAATTAGAAACATTTTTGCTGTTGTTAATATTTAAATTGTGCAATATACGAAGTTCTGCAGGATACAATTTCACAAATGGTTTCATTTTTCAATGTCTCTTTTGATATTCCATCGACGGTCACGAAGCTTTGAAGAAACTTTCAGGCAATTGAAGTCTACATATAGTGCATCTTATACCGCTGCTTTATTATTCGCGAATAGGAAGTGGACAATTATAGTATTTTGTGATATTGTAATATTAAAGTGGCACGCCTATCTACCATATCAAAAGTTAAGAAAATGGCTATAACTTTCTTTTTATCAGAAATAAAGACCATGCAGAACACGATGTAGCAATACAGTAATAAGTTCCCGAAATGAGAAAAACTTAAACTCTTAAACAAATATTTGAATTGGGTGCTATATTCGTTTGCATTAATCATTATCATTCATTATACTTTAAGTAGTACTATGGTTGTAACAGTACAAGTAACATTAATATTATTATGTACCGTAGGAAATTAGGAAATTACTATTTCTAAGTTTACGTCAGTCTACTAAGTCCAATTATCTAAGCTAGTCACGTCTTTTGGGCGTCATCCGGGTTCTTAATCCATTACATGAAAAATTAGTAAAACTAATGCTTTTTGACACAAGAGCATTAGAAATGAAATTGATATATAATTGTCCTGTTTGAATAATTGACCATTTCTGCTGATACTAATGATAATTTAATTTATACTCCAAAATAAAAGATTTACCTCTTTTTGTCAACACTAAATCTCCAAAGGACCCAAAAAAATCCAATCTGTAATCCACACTTTACAGGATGCCAACTTGTTAAGGTTGTTTGATGTCGTGAATATTAGCATTTCATTACTAGCATCAGAAACTTGCATTATTGATGCATTGTGTTATAATACGTAAGGACAATTTGTTGACAAAAAAGGAATTTCAGAAAAAGCCTGTTGACAAAAAGGTGTTGCCAATAAAGGGTTCTTCCAATTAAAACTATGTGCAGAATTGGTACAAAAGCAGAAAAATATGTATTACAAAAGGTTCTAACAGACGGGAAAATATGTACATTAAAACGGAAAATATGCACAAAATAATGACAAAATAGAGATGTGATAAAAATACTTAAACAAATGAGAAAATAAGCTTCTAAGGGGAAAATTTTTGATAAAAATAGCAAAAACTATTTTGAAAATAGTCAAATTCCTCTATAGATTTGTGCTATTTGAAAATGGTAAAAAAATATTGACACATCACCTGTTTCAATCCCAAAATATGTAGAAATACAGTTTGACATTCCAAAGCCTAAAAAAGTGTAAAATATGTTCTGAAAAACGCCGGGGTCAAAATTCTTACAAAGTGGCGAAAGTTTGACATCAGAAGTTTCATGACCGAATTCGGAAGCATAAAAAACATTTTTTAACCTAATTACTATGATTATGATAATCAATTGAATGTATCGTGCAACATAGAATTTGCACGCGGGTCCAAGGCCAAATAATACTACCCATTACCGCTGTTTCAAAATTAATTCGAATGATTGAGAACATTAATCACGCCCAGTCCTAAGTCCCACGGACAGTTGTCGGATAATTATCATTATAATCTATGTACGCACTCATAGGGATTTAACATGTATTCGTCCTATTTGAGGACGAAAATCTATGCAGAACTTTTATATTAACAGCGTATTTACGTCATAATTAATGCTTTTCGATTAACTTTTCATTGTCCTACTATCAGGTTAGAAATTTGTCAATACCAGTTTCAAAAACAAATTGACCAAAATCTTCATTATTTTGCAAGGGTTTGGGCTGTATTGCCGCTAAATCTTTTAGTAAACCCTTTTTCTCGGAATCGTTAATGCGACTTTGGGTTCAGTGAAGGCACTGGCCAGCGCAGGTAACAAAATAACAGGCTAGGGTGTAGAGACACTTTAGTACACCCAACAATATGTGTGTTAATGTTACAATGCATTCACTCGCGCGGTTTGATTCTACAGTGTTAAGACACACGCATTGTTCACACTACAGAAGCAGTAACACTAAAACTAAGCAAGCGTTTATGTAAAGAAATTGAGATATACAAAGTAAATTCAAAGATAAAGACAGTGTAAATTATGAAACATGCAAATTTATACTATATGAACTTTCCTTCCAAGCGCGCTTTTTTGGCTTGTTGTCTCGTTGATAATTCATTTTTTCATTATTAAGAAGATATAAGTAATAATTAAGAATAACTATAACTAAAATAGAAAATTTGCACTACTTCATTAAAGGAAAGAAGAATTGAGAGTTATTAGTTCTGAATAATATCATATACTGTAATACGAATAATAGCAACGCACAACATATCAGATACTGGAAGTGTAAAGCATGTTGCAATGTCCGTTTAGCGACGGAAAACTATGAAATAATTACTACAGGCGAATCACAATCATGGATAACAAATAATAGAAATTGTGGAACTAGTTTTTCTAAATAAACTAAGAGCTACTATATACGCTGATCAATCTCAACTCCTTGAAAGTGTATACAGGTAAACGAATTAATGAACTATCTAATTCTAATTTTGAATACATTTTAATGGATAAAAATGTTACAGAAAGGAACTTGAACGAGTCTTCATTGACAGTCTTTTAATGCCCCAATATGCTACTCTGAGACATACTTTAAAGTTGTACAGACAAAATGTTCTACCCAAGTTGCCGAAAACACGTTGTAATATAATGTTAACTGAACATTTGTCATTAACGAAAGATTAAAATAATTTTGTGCTATGGGTCGAACAAACAGAATATAGATTTTTCAATAATAATAAATTGTTAATCTATATAATTCTCTGTTACAAAGAATTTCTAAATTCTTCTTAAAATTAAAATTGTGTACTTTCAATTATTTGGAAAGATCTTAGGAGCCAGTCAGCAACAGAAGCCAATCTGCAATTGCTTTGCAGATTGGCTTCTGTGTGAAAAAGTCTTCATGGATGGCACTTTTCAGACTATATCGAGACCCTTATTTTATCAAATCTACACCTTACATGGGTTAATTAACAACAAGGCAATAATTTACTCAATTGAAATTCTTTTATTAGCTATCTGAATGACAAATTAAACTTGTAAAATCTAAATTGTTAATCTGAATTGTCTCACAAATTTTGCTTGCTGCCAATTAAGACTCAGCAAACCTATGAATGAATGCTAAGTGCAGTAAAGATTATAGCTCTTCAGAGAGGTCTGGTATTTCAACTAACAACTTTTCAACTGGATTTCGAATTGGCAGTAATAAATTCAATTACTGCTGTTATACTAATAGTATTAATTCATTTCAATTTGTTTAACTGCTTATTTCCACTATAAAGCATGAATTCTTAATATTTCAATTTAAAAAAATTAAATAAACCAGTACATGAGAATAGTAGCAGAAGATTTTACTTAAGTCTCCTATTCATATTATTACTATGTATCATTGACTGGGTAATGCACTAAAGCTGAAGGAACTTCAATGCTCAATATTATACCAGCATTAACTGGGATGTACAAAAGTCTACACACCCTAGCCTGTTTTTTCGTCGCTGGTCCCTTCACCGTCGCTTCACTCGACCCAAAGCGGTGTTATCTATTTTGAGAAAGGATTATTGAAAAAGCTTAGCGGCAGATTGTACCACATCCTTTTGCAACTGTTCTGTTTCGCCATTGGGATTGATGTGTCCCCAATGTTTAAATGCAAGCCGTCACATTGGTGGTGGTGGTACTGAGGATTGCAATCGATTGGCGGGCTAGAAGGCTTGATCTAACTCAACTGGTTTTCTCTGCATGCATGGAGCTATCCCACATCTGAGGGGTATAAAACGACACTCGAAAAAACTGATAGCTAATTACTGTATAACTGTTTACAGTTTCCTTCCTATCAAATTCTAATTAACACAAAAAAAAATTGGCGAGTTTTGCAGCAAAATGAGGACAAAAATTTTAATATCTTTTCAAATCATTATTGGCATCATCATAATTTTACCCGGGTAATTAGGAAAAGGAAAAGGGGTCAAAAGCACCAATAGGGACGTAACAATATAATACACGGCTAAGTGAAAGTTGTGTATAAAATTTCGAGTCCAAAATAGGAAATTAAAGGTACATGTTAAGGCCCTATGAGTGTTCCTAAATTCCCCATACGATAGTAGTAATAGAATTAGAAAAAATCCTATCTCTATTGTAGTAGTATATAATCCCCATGCATTGATCTATATTTATATAAATCTATGATCTATATATGTATATACCTGTACCATGTATGTATTCTTAGTAAATGTTTTATGTTAAATTAATCATCTATTTATCTATCAAAAACAAGCTCTACTATTGTTTTTCAAGTGTTATTTATTTTATTGTAACTTTCTAGTATAATAATATAAATAATAAATGGATTATACGATTTGTTGACTTAGAAAATATATAATTATTCAAAATAAATTCAATTCAATTATAGCATAAAGTGATTTTAAACGTGAATGAGAAACGGATTACTTCTAGTAGAATATGCAAGTTTCCAAATTCTTGTTACTTTTTCAAGCTAGAAGCCGCACTGTGTGTATTTTTTGGTTTCCCTTTTCGGCCTCTATATCCTCCGAGGCCTCCTCTTTTTCCCCTACCTCTTGTGTATTGAGATGGTTTCACTCCTAAAGAAATAGCCCTGGCCAATTTCACCATCTTGTTAGCAGCCAATCTTAATTTCTTTTTTGCCCGGGCCGACATTTTCTTCTTGTTTTCATAGTTAATCATCGCATCGGATACGTTATCTCCGCTAGGATTTTCATTTGGGTAGTCAGTTGTGTCAGGAGTATTGTATGCTTCAGGAATTATTGGCCATTCCCTAAACCAACATTCGTCAGTTGTCACTTCTTGTTGGGACGTTGAGTTATCCCAGTAGTTGCAAGTCTCTAAACTTCCGTCTGCAGATGCAGAGCTCGACATACCTGTTATTCCATTAAAAACATAATTATGTAATTTAATATGATCAAGGAGCAGAATACCATGTAATGAAAAATGTTATATATTATATTCATATAGAAGAGATTGGGAAAATAGGAATTTGTATGGCACATACAGGAATTTTTGTATGGCAAGAAATTTCATCGAACAGTCGTACAATTGTATGGTGTTCGTTATAGAAAACCGAGGGATATTGTATGGAAAGTAAAAGCACAGTGTATGGTACTAAGACAAAATTGTGGCTTTGATGAGCTGATAGTACTACAGATACCGGATAGTATAAGTAAACTGGCACTTCTTTAACGATTACTTGTCTAAGCAAACAAGGAAAATCATATACAACCCGACTATTTCCCTATCAATTTGTACTTGCCCACATTTACTGAAACAAAATATTTGCAACATGTTACCGGAATCGCCAGGTTAAAAAGTAACAAAGAGATTATATCAGAGACAGCCAAGGCCATACCAGGTCGGCCAAAGAAACTACCACGAGCTCTAAAACGACAATAACTTTATACTTTTACCATACCTGCTTATAATTTACTTCATTATTGACATTGCCTAACTTCATTTTACGTGTTCACCACAAATTCATTACGATTGTTAAAGTAATTATTAATACCTAAAATGACGAAATATTGCAATTAATTTGTTTCTCATACTTTCAAAATCACACAAATAAATATGGTGTGCTTACAATGACTAAATATTGACATCATCAAAGTCACAATTTTGTCTTGTCTTAGTACCATACACTGTTCCTTCACTTCCATACAATACATTTATTCCATACAATTGTTTTAAATTCCTCGGTTTTCTTTAACGTACCATACAAATGTACGACTGTTCGATGAAATTTCTTGTCATACAATAATTCCTGTGTCTGCCATACACGTTAATTCGCAGCCGAAAAGATTACTGACCTTGTACAGTGTTTAATGACCTTGAAATGTCTGGGAGAGACTGAGATGATGACATACAATTTCTTGTCATTCCACTATAAGCCATTTCATTATTTTGAGGTGCAAAAAATTCGGTTGTGTTAATTGACATTAATGGTGCTAACATGCCAAGTTGTTGATTGGAGAGATTACGATAGTCCACGTCACCATTATCATCGATGATTACTGATAAGGGAGCCAATGCATTGAGTTGGAATGGATTGCTTATAGTGAGACTGTCAGTATAGATTTGTAACAGTCCACCTTGAGATGCGACTGTAGAAATTGGATCCGAGGGTGACAAAGATTGTTCGAGAGTCTGTTCGACAGTCTGTTCGAGAGTCTCTTCGGCAGCCTGTTCCATAGTCTGTTCGACAGTCTGTTCGAGAGTCTCTTCGGCAGCCTGTTCCATAGTCTGTTCGACAGTCTGTTCGAGAGTCTGTTCGAGAGCCTGTTCGAGAGCCTGTTCGAGAGTCTGTTCGAGAGTCATTGGTTGATAATCAGGAATGTTTTCTTCCCTCGGGACAACAAAATCAATGATATTGGTGATACCCAAGATAGAACCACAGTCTGAAGTATCTTCGGGCATTTTTTCAAAAATGTCCACGGAATTGTAACACGCATTTTGAAAGGTTAATACTGTAACTTCTGTGACAGTCGAAGCGGTGTTCAGACCGAGATTAAAAGGATCTTGGACACACATTGCAGAGTCGAATTTAAATCTGTCCTCTTCCTTTTGAGCTAGAGACCAGTTTATATATGGCTTCAGAAGCTCGGGGAGCTTAACGTCTTTGAACTCTACATCCATGTGCCTTTTGGCAAAGAAACTTCCAAGTAAAGTGCAGACGAATGTAATTCGGAAATCCACTTTGGCATACATACGGAAAAAATGCTTGGCCAAAAAAAGTACTGAGCCAGCAGTTGGCTTCCCGTCCGCAGTATATTCAATGTCCCATTCTCGGGCGGCAGACAAGATTTTTGAAATGGACTCAAGATCTGAACTAAAATTAGTATTCCAAAAGTCGTCAAGAAGAGGAGTTTTTACAGTGGTTTTCAACTGTAAGAAAGCCACGTTAGGAAGGATTTTCATACAATTTAAGTAAACAATCACTAAAAGGTCCAGAGTGTATGTGTCCATCACATTCGGCGGTTGGAAGTTGTAAGTAGCCCAATAACGAATTAATATCATCAACGGAAGGACCCGAGGGTCTAACGATATCATAAATTGTAACAATTTCGATGAGTGCACACGGACAGAATAATTAAACCACAATTGTACTTTCACGTCTGTAGAACAATGAGTCGCATTGATGTATGGCGTCGGGTACCCTTTAACGAGCTCTACATCTTTGAAATATGTAACATTAGATATCATCAGTCGGTTTACATTCTCCATCAGACTGTCCATGTAACTAGCACCTAAAGTAAAATATTAAAATAAATTCACAAATAAAGACATTTTCGGTTTTGAAGTGGGGAAGCAAGCAACTTAATGCTGTTTTTGTTTCAGGCCAAAGCCGTTAACCTGTCGTTCATTATAAGCTATTTGTACGTCTTGAACATTTATGTATGTAACTATAAGTTATTTATTATTTATTGGCACAAATATATTAACAACGATGGAAGTTAAATCTCATCTGTTTTAGTCACCGAAATTATTAAAGAATTATTAAAGAATTCTGAATGATTGATCTTTTAATAAAATATTGTAATAATATTTAACATATCTATACAAAGAAGTTTTACTGCCTGTAAGAAGGAAAATTCTAGGCTGTTGGATTGCTGAGTATCTTGAGCATTAACATGACTTTAAAAACTCGTTTGGAAAACCATAAACTCCTTTATTTAAAATAAACACCGGCAAAATTGAAGGGTGCTATTAGTGTTTTAAAAATCCTTTTTAATATAACTTAGATTCAATTTAGTAGGTCTCAGGTATGTGCTATATAACAGACTTGGTTGTCGGTAGTCAAACTTCTTTATTTAGATTCTAAACTGTAAATAAAACTGCGTTTGGCTAACAGTACTATTTACTTGATCTCTAGAAACTAAATGTGCAGAAAATGGTAAACAAAATTATAAAATTTACCAGGTAACTCAAAAGACAGAGTTAGCACAGATTCAGAATCTCCAAGTCCGGTAATTACATCGCCAATACCAATTAATTTGGCGTTTGGATACTGTTCTATTACGATAGACAATAATTCGCTTCTCACTTGCTCTCTCTTTTTGAAATCGTATTCAGACATCGTCAACAGCTTTAAGAGTTCTACCAACTGGGCATCTGGGTCCATATCCTGGATTTGTTCAGTGAGCCAAATATGTTTACTGTACAAAAGATTGCTGGAAGTTGACTCCATTTCGATTTCAGGTGATGAACAGGAACACAATTTGAACCCTTTCAATGAATTAAAAATATTATCTTACTTAAGCTGAAATATATAATAATCATGCTCATTAGAATCTTATTTAATTACAATCAGCTGGAGACAAGGAACTCTTTAGTCGAAGAGCGACTTCAACACCTTCAAATACTATCGAATCCGTGGTGAGAAACTCATCAACGCTTTCCCTACATCAAAATATTGTAAATTAAAAAGTTATGATTGTTGGAGTTGAAAATTTGAAATAATAGGCATCATAATGATCATTTGTCTGTACGGTCTCGATAGCCGCGATATCATTTTAATATTTGCCCCTTCTAAAATCGTGTATTTTGTATGATATAAGTTGTCATAATCTTACATAATATGGGTAGTATAGAAATATTATCTAAAATTTCTTATATAGGTATTTAAAGTGGGTGTGTAAAGTATGATTTGAAACGAATAGTATACATTAACAAAACATTTCGTCTCAAAGCTTGCTAAATATCTATCGTTATAAGTACAAGCAGTAGCAGTATAGAGTAGAGTAGTATTTTCTAAATAAAAATTTGAGAATAATAGTTTAGGGTTAGTCTATTTACCTTTTTTCGAACTGAATGACACAGAATTTTTTGCTAAGATGCTTGAAAGCATTGCTGATAACGCCATATTTGGAAAAGTACCAGATGATCTTAAAAAATGAAGTCTTTAGATCTTCAAATTCTTCTTTTTCATTAGGCTTTTCTGCGATAACTACAGATCGTTGATTGACTTCTTCTGACCAAGTCCACACTTTTTCTGCTATATTTTCCTGATGGTCATCCGATATGATATGATCCATCCACTCCTTGTATGTGTCCGTGACCACATTGTCGCAATCCCCACAGAAAATCCGCATCTCACTGTGGTCTTCTGTTACTTCGCTACCGCTACTACTACTACTATCTGTAAAAATTAAAATAATAAACATTACTTTAGTTTAGATAACGTGAATAAGCGATACATTAAACATGTTGTGTAGGTTATATGAATGTTTTATAGTGAAGGAAAATTCTTACTATTGGGATCAGGAGTTTCCATCAGATGTCAGAAATAATTATTTATTGCAGCGTATCCAGTTTTCGATTTGTAATTTTGTAATATTTATTTCATACATGATTGATGGTTTGATGTTAAATCTAATAAATCAAACGTAAATAAACATTTCAATAATATTTAACACTGTTCAATGTTTCAAAACAGAATTCTAGTATAACATATAAAGTCGCTTCATCGTTTTAGTTTGCTTTGGAAAAAATGAAGTCAGCAGTGTAATACTGAATATTACTAATATACTGAAAATAAGAATGGAAAACCTTAAACCGTTGTCATTCTTAAGCACAAACTTTAATGTCTTAATAAGTTGCGACTACTTTTATCCTTTACAATCAACAATTTACCCTCCGCCTACACCAATTGACAGTAATACTGAGATTAAAAATGAAAAATAAAACCTACTGGTGACTGGTTGAAAATTTTTCATTTACTGTTTACGATTAGCGATTGTTTACGATTTGATTTCTGTAGTGTTGTATGTGCCTGTTTACAATTTAAAGTGGATTTATTCATCACCTATAGGATTTACCGCATCTACACGCAGCGTTTAGTCAAATACCTGTATGGTGATTTACTTTGTTCACGAAGAAGTCAAATAATAGATTCAATTCAACTCAAGTTTACTCAAGACTCAAGACAAGACCAAGACTAAAGTTAAAGTTGAAGCCTTGATAATAATTAAATTACTATAATACGTATTTAGTATTTACTCTATTTGCATTTCATCGCTCAATGAACATTGAAGATTCATTAATTACAAGAAATCCAAAGAAATAATTTCTTCTAAGTCAACTGGGAGTTCTCATACCATGTCATTAATCATAATAATATGCATTATACCATACCGTGCTTCAATTTTTTTTGCGTCATTGTAATGTTATTGAGTAAATAAGAGACCACGCAGGCTGGGAACAAAATATCACCAAGGCTGTATTGAGGGGGGGGCATTGGGGGCAAATGCCCCCCCCCCCGAAATCCAAGAAAAAGGGAAATTTTTTCTCAAAATACCAAAAAATTTCGCGCTCCGCGCGATTTTATGTGATTTTTAGGCTATTTTTGACTCATTTTGGACAAAATAAGCCAAAATTTTTCGCGCTGCGCGCGATTATACCTTATGTATTTTGTCCTATGATATCATTGCCCCCTCCGAAATCGACTTCTAAATACGGTACTGAATATCACAGCCAAATTTGTTACTTTCAGAGTCTAATCTACTAAGTTATATGAAAAAATCAATTTCAGGCTTTTTTTTGAAAACCAGCCGTTTTTAAGTTATGACGGTTTACCGCCTTATGTCGTTCATCTATGATTTATTTCTAAACTACTTGTTTTCACGAAACCGGTGCCATTCTGCTCGCAAACGCTTTCTTTACATGGCCCCCTTTTTAGTTTTTCAAAGTTTTTTCCAAATTTTGAAAAAAACTTCGAAAAAGTTCGAAAAACATTTTTTTGAACGTTTTTACTAGAGCTATAGTTAAATGTGATAAAAACGCTAATTCTGACCAAAAACTCAACCAACGTCAATCGTAATTTTTCTTCCCCTGGTTTATCTTGATTTTGATGGCCGTATCGTATTCATTATGAACAAGGAAAATGAACATTTTTATAGCTCATGCCACTTGGTACAATTAGTCAATTGCTATTTCAGTAAACTAATTTATCTAGGTATCAATTTCAATGAATTTCCAATTATTATTTATCATAGTAATTTTAATTTGTGAATAATAGTTCATTTATTCTAATTGGCAATAATTTGTGGATGAATTATAATAAATGTCCAGCTTGAGAGAAGATACAATTATTTTAGAACATAGGATGACTGTTGGCTGATGTGGCTGGGACCTGTTGAAGGACATCCCAGTGCTCAACAACCTTTCCACATTCTAATCTAAAGATGTCCATGACCGAAGCGGGTTTCCCATCGTCAGTTGTTTTTATATGGAGCCAGACCAAATCTTTGTCAGCAGTAACGTGCTGGAAATCGATCTTCTCCTTCGGAGCATCTTTAAACCATTCTCTGGCGGCATTTTTGAATGGGATGAGACCATCGGCGACTAGGGGATTGTGTTGGATGTATTTTGTCGCACTGATGTATTTGTCCGCCGCGTCGATGTTGTGATCCCCAAGAACTTCCTGATATAAAGCCATAACAATCTTCTTATTTTGCTCTTCGGAAAAGTTGCAGTTGCCCCCTTGTCCCGGTCTCGACCACGAATCCTCCCAGTGATTCCAGTTTGGTGGACCCTGGTGTGTATTCCAGTCTCCTCCACCACCATGTCCGTGATGGTCCATGTTGAAATGTCTTTTGTTCAATCGTGACTCCGCACAGAGGACTAGAATTAAAACAAGTTTCCAGTGTAATATTTCCAGTGCGAGATTTTATATCCTTCAACATCGCGATTCTACTCAACTTTTACCGTTGAAAAATATCTTTTAATCTTCTCCTAATTTGACTAAAATATAATTCAAAAGATGTCGTAAGTAAAATAGAAAAAGTTAATCTCATTCAGGAAGAAAACAGTTTTGTCCATTTTTGTCCATATCTTCCTATTCGGACACCACAACTACAACCCTTAATTTTCATCTTCGTCTAGGCGTGGACCCCTAATTATACCCCAAAGCTTCATGAAACACAATTCAATTCAACCTTTGACTAATCAGACATATTGATTTTACAAGTGTAAAATCTAAAACCAGTTATATATAATAAGTTGAAAGTTGATTGAGTTACCTGTGCCACAAATGAGAACTAATGCCAATGCACTCTTCATCATTGAAATTCTTCACGGAGGAGGTTGAGTAGTTATCAAGTAGTTTGGCTGAGAGATGATTGTCGAAGAATGCGTTTTAGATCTCATTTTATACATTTGCAACACAAACAGTAGCGGCCAAGCGCAGTTTGACAATGACAACTGCTAAATCTGCGGTGGAAATTCAAGGTTATATTTGCCAAGTTTGGTTGAGTTTTAAATAAATTATTGCATTCACAATTTTTATAGCCATTTTATTTTTATCGAGTTAATAGAATCGATCGGAAATACCCTAATGATTTCTCCATCTCCTATCCTTCCTGTCCCTGTCATTCTATCTGTCAGTTTGCTAATCTGCTAGTACAACAAATCTCGCTAACTAATCTGCTAGTACAAATCTGTTGCCGCAGTATGGAGCTTAATATAATATTTACTTAAGATGGGCGAGAGAGTTGCATGAGTGAAGCAGAGCAGAGAAGACGTCGACCTTGAGCTCCTCTGTGCAGGCAACTCCGTAATATGCAGATACATAGTGTAAAGCAAAGCTAATTGTACAGAAAAAGTCACAACAGTAGACAACACATATTTCATCATGACAAAGAATAACAAGAAAACCAAGACCGATATAGTAGATAAGACACCAGATTCTACACAAAAAGTTATTCCAAAAAGTGAAGAGTGGAATAAATTATCTCTTGACGATAAGCTATACACAATTTATAGTGAATGCACAGTCAACATACGTAAACTGTTTGACAAAGTGGCTGAACTAGAGGAAAAAGTGGATAAATTGACTATCGAAAATGAACATCTGAAAAGACACAGCCTTAAAACTACGGTGAGAATCTGTGGTTTAGCAGAAGACAAAGAAGAGACAGTAGAGGCCACCGAAACCAAAGTAAAAGAAATGTGCACAAGTTTAGGTCTGCCCAAACCAGATTTTGTTGAGCTGAAAAGAGTTGGGAGAAAGCATGAAAATCCAAGACCAATAATACTGCAATTATTGCGAACGAACGACAAACACAAATTACTTGCTGCCAAAAAGAAATTGAAAGATTCTACCACTTACAAAACGGTATATATCAACCAGGAACTGACAAAATCAGACGCCGACATTGGAAAAATACTAAGAGACACCGCTAAGGAATGGAAACGTAAAAACAAAGATTTGATAATAAAAATAGAAAACGGCTTTTTGACAACCACTCTGAATGGTGTGACGGAAACATATCGAGCAAATAAAGAAGGTGAGCTATTAAAACATGAAAACCAAATTAATAGTGCCAGCAAAAACAAGAACCATCTACGCTGAACATCACTCGAGATCCTACAGGTTACCATACCAAGGTTTCTATAGAGACCCCCTTAAGAGGTTAGACGAAGCGGGAGTTGGCAAGTTGAAAATTCACTTTTTTCACCTCTGGAGGACAAATCCTATAATTTGTCCTCCACTGCTTGGATAGGATAATAGGACCTGACTTATTACCATGGTGTTCCAGGCAGGGGAATTTAGATATGATAAAAGTGAATTTTTGACTTGCCAACTACCGCTTCGACTAACCTGTTACCATAGAGGAATCTTGTTACCATACTATATTTAGTCATAAATTTAAGCAATTTCAGATTTTAAAATCTATTCATAATGAACCTATTAATTTAAAAATAGTTTTTGTAACGAATATTATGACATTACTCTACAACATTTTGCTAATATTGTTATTATAACCTTGTAACACATTTACTGCATACAGGATGAATAATGAGTCATTTACATTTTTCTGTATGACCTAGCACTATGGAAAAATGTGTCAAGAAAAAATTGTAATTTGATTTATAAATCCTTATAAATATTTATAAACCTGCAACGTCAACGCAACGTCAGCACTTAATCGAATAGCACAATTGTAACCAAAGTATCAACATTAATCGATGTCTCCACAGACAATATGTACATCTAAACTAGGCAAAAAACTACTTGTTAAATAATTGTGTAACTCATATGGAATGTAAATATTATATTGTAGCCATTATAGGTAAGATAAGAAAATATAATACATGTAAGCATTTTTACCCAACGTCAGCACTTAATCGAATAGCACAACTGTAACCAAAGTATCAACACTTACCGATGTCTCCACAGACAATATGTGCAACTAAACTAGGCAAAAAACTACTTGTTAAATAATTGTGTAACTCATATGGAATGTAAATATTATATTGTAGCCATTATAGGTAAGATAAGAAAATGTAATACATAAGCATTTTTAAGGGTGACCTAGCACTATGAACAACTATATCAAAAGAGGTTTGCCAAGTAGTATACATTAAAAAAAATACTTGATAAATAATTATGCAATGCATCTTGGCCGCTGTACGTAAGATAAGGAAATAATATAATACATGTAACCACTAACATGAGCTTTCTGTAAACAATTCTAGAACTGAAATAATCTACATTCTACTCTAACTAACCCCATTTAGTTACATACCCCATTATAACATTGTAAATCAAATATATATTGTAAACCAATATTACGGTCCCATGGGCAATTGCTCGAAAGGGACGTCACTCTTTAATAATAAAATAATAATAATAATACTTAAGATGGGCGCATTCATAGTTGCAGCTAGTTGCACTGACTATATTCTATCAACATTTGCAAGTAACTTTTTTAGGAACGTCCGTAAGGATCTGTGACGTGACGACTAGGTCCTACACACACATAGTAAATTTGAAAAAGATACATTGAAACTTTGTAATCAGTGTATAAAATACCATTTACCACTTACCAGTTAGTAAGTGGTTGTTAATGTTATTTAACGTTAAATTCCACTACCTAAAAACTAGTGGGAAATGGTAAAAATGGTAAAAAATTGTAAAAATTGTTTTGTTTAAATTTTGAATTTAATTTTGAATAAAATTCGGTGCCGAAGTATGAAATAGCTTAGTAGCTGATCATTGTTGTTACAAATAGATATAAGTTTTCATCTATCAGAATTGGATTCAACCAATGTGGGCATTAATAGCCCTTATTTGCTTAAAATTAATTACAATTGAATTGCATTCATATAACAATTTTAATTTAGCGGTACCAAATGTAATCTTGGTTTTAGTAACATTTATGTTTAACTTTCGGTGAACAATCAAGTAAATAGGATTGATTTGATTATTAAGGAGATAATTAGATATGTTTCATAGAATATAACGTTTTAAAAATTTATATTTTTGTAAATTTTATCTCAGTCGATGGTTATAATATAAACAAAATTCTCTTTTCTTGAATCCCACAATACGTCCTTGGTCATCACTTGCGTAACACATTGGGGAGGGGGTTCTGAGTTACGTACTATATGCACGTTCCCTAGAGTCTCCTACCAGACATACATAGGATCATAGATAATAGATATATAGTTAGTTTCATTCCCAGCTTATGGAATCTTATGGAAATGTCCATGATTATGTAGCCAAACCAGACAATGTCAAATACATCAGCTTATGTCAGTCAAGAGCTTATGACTGGAAGTGGCAAAATTAAAATAATGCTGGGGTACATTCATGTTAACTCACTCAACCCGAGTTGGAGTCGAAAGTCGAAAAGCTTTTCCTTTGGTCACTAAGCATTTAAGATTATTGTCGGTTCACTAAATACAGAATTGATTGGACATGGATGTTCACTCAATTTGCAAAGATCAACCGCAACCGCAAAACATGTTTCTATTTAGTTGTGTTCTTGTTCAAAAATTAGGAAAAAAATTGGTAAATCTCAGTTGGAGGACATGGTTCGGCTTGATTCTGTTCGCTGAACAAAAGTAACAAATGTGATTACATCACAACATTAAGCATCTGCATTACCTGCATAATATGTAAAATGTTGCATAAACCAAGTTGCGATACAGACACATACATCATAATATTATATAACCACAGCAGATGACGAAGGAATAAGTTATTAAGTATATAACTAGGTTAATGCGTAGATTGAGAATAAAAGACATTAATTTACTAGAATTGGTTGATTTATGTAATCTTACCTTATGTAATTATTGTCAGTGTGCACATGTGTCTGTTGTAAATCAATAAGCTCCCGACTTTGACCCTTAAATAAAGATTTTTTCTCTCTTATCTTTTTCATTTAATTTGAACTTTCAAAAACATTTTGGATAATTGTCTTCATTGTATTGATTACAGGTGGACAATTTTTAAAGTACACTACGCATTACAATGCAAGGACGTTTTCAAAAGAGATTTTAATAAATTATTTTGTTTTCTGAAAAGAATAAAAAACGTAAACTATTTTGATGCATTCTCTGCATGGTAAACTCTAGTTCCCATTGTATTGGTTATTTACGTGTCTGATGACAATGACAGCATGTGCCATCACTGCGCTGCGGCTATTTTGTATCTCTATCTCATACTTCACCATTTGTGATGATTGTGGGCTAAAGATGTTTTATGGAAATGCAAATATAAAGGATCTGTTTTCTTCTCTTTAGGAGGCTGAAGTTACATAAATTTTATTGCATTAAATAGAAACCAGAGCGAGTAATTTATAGATATTTGTTACCATATTTCTCTATGCTTGTCTGCTTTGTATATATTCCATTTATTGACATTCTCTGCGTTCACTAAAAATATTTAAATATAACCGAGAGCGTGCAATAGGCATATAAGCGTATAGATAATACAATATCTCCTTGTACAGAACTAAATGGACATTACTATATTGTGAGGCAGACTCCGTCTGCCGGATAATTTTGAAAGCAAACCCAGGAACGCGGCAAAGAAGGAGAAAAAGAGAAGGAAAGAAAAAGAACAGCCGAGAATCATCAGTCACGGTTTGGAGGTGAATGTGGAAGCCAGAAGGAGCGAAGCCGAAGAAGCCAAGGAAAGAAGAAGCAGTTTTTGTCCCGAAGGAAAGTGTTTGGCCCAAGCCAGGAATTGTCGTCGCCTACAACTGTCGCCGCCGTTGTCTTTCTGTCCCAACTAGTGTCAACTAGCGATTGTGTTCTCATCTCGACCCATTCATTCGTAAAAATACATTTATAGTATCATTGGTTGCTTATGAGAATAATAATATTTAATTAATTGGTCCTAATTGTGTGTATCCCATTACATGTTTTATTTCTAGCCGAGAGCGGCTAGCATAATTGTTTTATTCTGTGGCTAGCATTTGGCAATTGGCTCATCCCTAACGACAGCATCCCCCCGTTATCATATTAATTAGTGTACACGGATCTCCACAAGAGTCCGTGTACCTCATATTATTATTTTGACCCATAAGGCAGTCCATCAACGGACTATAACATATAATATAAACCCTTTTCATATAAAATAAAACCCCCCCCCCCATCCCACAATATCTGCTATCAATAGCAAAACCAAAAGGAACCAAGTTTATTATCTGTACTTTACAACTTTTGTCTGCATAATATCCTTAATGTCAGGAATTTCTGCGGGATAATAAATAACGTAACAACAATTTACTATATGTTCTTATTTACATTTTAAATTCAATTACTTATCCATTATTTCTACCAGCCAGAAATATTTGACATTTCTTAATATCTAAGTTTAGCTTACTTACTATTGTCTTCTATAATAAAAATATATTATTATGTGGTGACAAGTGGGTTAGCATATTTTAGCAACACAGTGCCGAGTTATATGCCAAAGGAATTCAATGCGCATGCTTAACTTTACGTTTATACTGTAGTCAGACCGTTATTATGTATACTATACTAATTATTGAATTAAATGATATGTTGTAATTTAAGAGACATTATTGATTATACTATGCAGTGTAAAATCACTTATCTAACTATCTATAAAACGTACTTAAGATTTTGCAGTAAGTTTTCGTTGACTATGTAGGCTATACCCATTTTTAGTAATTAAAAAATGTGAATGGTATACCATTTTAAGCTGAGGGAAACAATACAAGGAGGGAGACTGTGTAGGAGAGAATGGCTTCGTATGTATCGAATAGGTGTTTGTATTTGACTACTTTCAGAACTCCATAGCGAATGCCGTATGGTCTTATAGCACGAAGTGTTTTGCGACCGATTTTTCCATTTCGGGATTTTGATCGCATCTCCTCCAACACTTGAGATGACTTTTCCCAACATATGGCAGAGCCCATCAGAAAAGCTGTCAAGAAAAGCAGAGAGGCCCAACCAAATGAACAAAGCATGATACGCTCAAACGTTTTACCTTTGAAAACTCTCAGGGATGTAAATGTGATTGTCGTCGCTGCGAACGAAAAAATAAATGTGAAAGTTGGCAAAAGTGCTGAGAAGCAACTGTCGTTGTAAAGGATGTTCAGGACTCTCAGTTTTTGAAACGTTGCAATTTTGATTTTCATGTTATTTTCTCCACTACAAAATAAAATATTTTAAAATCATCTCATTGAGTTTAGAAAAAAACTGATTTAGATGGAAAATCCTTACATCAATTTATGCAGCTGCGAAAAATTCCTTAAATTGTAAATTGAAATGTAGAGAAAAAAGAAAATGTAGCCAAAGCAACCGATGGCTTCTAGGCAATCCTCCATTATCAACAGAATAGCAATTAAATATTGCTTCTCTGTTCGTCCAGGGAAAATGAAATCCGCAACGAAATGGTTTCCAGGGCATACGAAATTTGTGACGGAGAAAAACGAGATCAGGAAAATCGAATATGATAATATGGCAACAGCCATTTCCAAATATATATCTCCAGCTTTGTAACGTCGTCACTCCACTGAATTTGGTTTCCTTTCAACCCAAAATATAATTAATTCTTGAAAAATGGAAGGTTTATATGGAAGATGATAGATTTTCAGATTAAGGTAAATTCTCTAATTAAAGTTGTATTTAACATTAAATTTCTTTAACTTACCACTGATGATGCCTTGAAGACCCATTTGGTTCAAAACTCGTACAATGCATTTTCCATTTTTTCTGTAGTTGGACAATGCCACAATAATAAAGACTTGGAGAATAGTAAACAAACAAAGAAATGACAATTGAGTCACATTTCGATTCGTATTCTTCATTTCTGATATCAGTTGAAAGAATTGATAGAATGTCAACAAAAAGTTAAATATTGTAACAATTCTGTTAGCCAATATTTGTCTTCTTGACGTAGTCATGACAAATTTATTTTCCACCGTATTCCAAACTAATGGAATGGCTCCAAAATCTGCCAACATTTCGATCCAAAATTTTGGCATTATTGCTACATTCCGTATTTTTGCAGCTATGGTCTTCAGGCTCATTTTTCTGTAAATAACTACATGAAAAATTAATATAGGAATTATTTGAATTATACAGTTGTTAATTGTTAATAAATACATTTACAAATCATTTTTAAAACAATTACTTACTTTCAAGTTTTTGACTAATGCAACTTATTTAGATGTCATTGAGAATGAAACGATTGATTGTGAGGATATGTGATATGCTACAGAGTGTCAAGCCATTTATTCATACAGTGTACTATAATTTAGAAAATTTATAATATTTTTCTGAGTGGCCATTCTTGATGTCTTCACCATTATTGTCCTTCTTATACTATCTGTGAATGAATTCTCCAAACCTCAAATAAATGGAAAAAAATAGTTCAATCTTTGCATATTATTATGTTACTGAAACCATATTCCAATAATATTGAACTCCCCATTTCCTCCTCGTCGTCTATCTGATCTTTGATCGCATTAATAATCATTATTAATAAAATGCACCATAATTTACATAACGGTTGAGATAATTGGTTCAACTTGAAAATCATTATTGATGACCTAATGAACTTCGCGTTTTTAATTGATACCTATTCGACGGCCTTCGATCTAAACTCAATCATTTTACAAAAATTTCTCCGCTCGTGCTCCTTTATTAAAGCCATCATTACCATTGTTTATTGCTTTACATATTTACACGGAAATGAAGCGTATTGACTTCTTATTGCGATACATTTTAGAATAAATATGACTTTGCAGCAACAATTTTCAAATAATAATTATGCAGTACGTCTTCCTTACCATTGCGTTTTAATTAGGTGGTTCGCATGTTGGTATAAGTAGAGTAGAGCTGATAGTAGAAAAATATTGCCATAATCAAGTTACTGTTGTTTACAAATACTTTAGCTATTCTCATTATGGAAATTTGTGTTTACTTTACAATTTTCAGTGTATTGTCAGAATGACGGAGTTTAAGATTTTGATCTAATACTAATGTAGCTTAAAGTTGGGGTTCAATGTTTTTTATTCAAATCGCAAATTTCTCATAACAAAATTAAAAACGAATGACAGAGTTTTAACTTTAAATAAAAGTGATTACATGGAGAATTTATGAAGATGCACTGGTTCATCTGGTCTTACTAGCCCAAGAATCAATGGATCAACGAAGTCAAGACTAATTCAAATACTATATTTGTATAAAGTTGTATGCACAGATTAAACCTTTAGTTATAGTTAGGCCCATTTACAAAACAAGTTATAGAACTTGATAGCAAAGCTTATTTTATTTATTTTCAAAGATACTTTTTACATTAACGGTCAATATTAGGAACCGAAACTAAATCTTACTGACCTCACTCACACCCTACCCTATAGGATTTAGATAGTTGAGTTGACCAAATTATTGGGTTCCTGCTCCTGACATAGCAGACAGCTTATAACAAGGTCTTTAGGTCTACACGGACAGACGCAGACGCGAGATTCTATACATTGAGTAAGCAACAAAATTCATTTCAAGCTAAATTTTTCTACAGACACGATTGATTGAAGCCACCTTTTTCTAACCATTGTGTTGACGTATGTATGAGATGCATGGATGAGACTTATTTTCTTCTGACCAATAATGACTGTATTTTTGGCAAAGTCGTGATTGCTCTCTAATTGACAGTATTATCCCAGAATTTTTAATTTATTCTTTGAAGCAATTAAATAAAATATAGGAATAATTTCTGTTTCAATTTTCAATAAAAGGAATTTGAGATACTTCTTTGATATTCTACATTCATTATTGTTCACAATTCAATGTTTTACAAAACCTCAAATTAAAGGACATGGGTATTAAATACAGTTTCCAAATTATAATAGTTACTATCACTGACCATTTATTTGCTTTGTATTCGTTATTTGGTGCAAACAACGCCGTGTCTTTTCTATATTTTGTACCTTAAAATAAAAAATAATGCTGCATAATTGTAAGTGTTGGTCAGACTTAAACAACTGGATAAACTGTAATTTAATTCTGAAATTTTCTGGTGATGATATCGCTATATTAAAACATTTGTTTGTACAGTACACTACAATTGTAATAATAACGAGAAGTTGACTTTTTTTATTTGTACAAAGTATTATTGTCAGTTATGAGTTTCTCTAAACATTGGGCATTTAATCGCTGTTTTAACGTTGTGACCGAGACCGAGCTGATAGACAAAGAATATCAATATTAAAAGGAAATTCACAATTTTTGTGTCCAGCCAACCATATTTAATAATGATTAACTGCATTTTCATGAGTGTATGTAAGAAGTAAATATAACTGAGACCTCAGAAATTCTATACAAGCACAATTATTATAATTGAGAAAATAACGTCCTCTATTGTATTGTTTGTATGTTCCTTTTATCGATCGGGAGTTTAATGGAGCTTTAATACACAAAACAATTACGGCTGAAAAATGTCTATGGGCAAAGTTAGCTATATACACAAATAATAACCGTTTAACTTACTAATCAAAGAGCATTTCACAATGTTCTAACATTCCGAAAGCCTATTGTTTATAGTATATTTAGTTAGATATAATTACCAATTTTATACACCATTAATGAATAACATTATTTATTTCAGCACGTAGATATGAGATTCAATAAAATACGTATTTACAGTATTCCAGTATGCGTACTCTGTGAAATGTTTAAGTTAAGAAAACAATTAACACTTAAGCTATTTATATTTGACCTTAGCTTAGACCGTATTGCTTTTCTAGAAATGTATGATTTCGATTATTTATGTTTTTTCACATGAGACTGTCAAGAGTAAGGGTTATTGCAAAATTGGCAAGTAAATAGTTTGTGTATCAGCAGAGATGGAAAGTCAGTTTTAGCTTTATTATATTATAGACGAGCATAATTGACGGAAAGGCCATTTTTTCTGATATGAGATTTTATGTGCTTTTTTAAATCCTCATTTCTTGTAAACGTTTTGTCACATATTTCACAAGAATAAGGCTTCTCTCCAGTGTGGGTTTGTAAATGGCTACACAAGCCTGATAAAGTGAAAAAATTCCATCCACATTGGTCACACAAAAAGGGTTTTATCCCAAGATGCGTCTACAATGTCACAATTGTTATTTCTTTACCTTTGTTTATAATTTTAGGGTGTACTGAAAAAGTCTCAATACCCTGGGCCTTTCGTTTACTACCTGAACCTTCGCCGTCGCTACAGCAGCCGGCTAGCCGGTGCGAGTTGTTGATCCACGCGTTCAGTATTCCAGTCCAGTAAATTTTAATAAATTAAAGGATTTAAGTCGACATAATATACGTAACAAAAATGCCAGAGACCTTTTTAAGCTCACAATTGAATGTGGCATTAAGGTCCGTGTTCCTGACTTTTGGAAAACCCAATTGACTATCAAAATACATGTTAAAATTTTTTGCTATTTTTGATATAACTTCCAGAGTTTTACTCCGATTTTCTAATGAAGTACATTTTCGGAAAGGTAAAAACATTGGCTAGGATTTAAATAGAGAAAATTTTCGATTTTTTTGATTAGTTAGCAGTAGCAATGGTTCAAAATTTTATGGCGAATTTCTATCCAGATGTCATCATTAAAGTGTGACATGTATAAAAACTGAGGCAATAATCGAAAATTTTCTCTATTTAAATCCTAGCCAATGTTTTTACCTTTCCGAAAATGTACTTCATTAGAAAATCGGAGTAAAACTCTGGAAGTTATATCAAAAATAGCAAAGAGAGTTTCATAAAAAAGGTTGAAATGTAAACTGCCTCATACTTGACCGGATGTGCAAGTCATAGAATATCCGACATTGAAGCAATGGACTGATATCAACTTGACATGAGCTAGAGCATAGAGCTTTTTCTCTATGCCAACGCTGATGGTGTCATAATTTTCATAGTGTCATTGCTTGATTACAGTCAGTAGTAATTCGATCCCATGGTTACTACTGATGTCCCACCCAAGAGATAGCAGTGCAATACTCGAAATAATAATGTGGGGAAATGCAAATGTGCCTCTACATCCAAATGTAGCCAGTTCATGGCATGAACAAATTCTTGTGCACATTGGATGAAGATTTTGCAGTGCAGATTGCTGTTGCTATTGGCTTCCTGTGTTAAATAGCTACATACCATTCAAAATTAGGAACTTCCTTGGAAACTTTGAATTTTGTTATTTTGAAGTGTTGTCATTGGCCAAGTCAGCCTTTTTCTGCAGCCTGTTTGATTGAAGTCTAGCTGGGTGCATTCAGTCCACGGGCTGGGAGAAGCCCGTGGTCATGGATACAGCCACTGATCCCCTCGGTTTTATCTTATTCAAACTGGTGGCAGAAGGAGAGCAAAACAAAACACATCCTCTTATTGACTTCACCAAAAGTGGTAGGAGCTACATTTATGAAGATTCTGCAGATTACTGTTGCTATTGGCTCCCTGTGTTAAACAGCTACATAACCCATTCAAAATTATGGAACTTGGGTGTAAACGTAAACATTTTGTTATTTTGAGTGTATTGCACTGCTGTCTTGTGTTTGCATCCTCAGTTAGTTTGTCGGTTAGTAGGGCTATGGGTTTCGGCTACTATTAAGAGCATATTTTTATTCGAATTTCGAAATATTTCAAAATTTCGAATTTCGAAATAATAAAGGAACAGCCACCTTAAATTATAACTGTGTGTGTTCATAAGAGTTTTGATGTTAGCGTATTATCAGTGTCATAACTGCGAGAGACTTGAGTAACACCTTACTGTAACTTTATATATAATAAAGTAGGTAGGGACTTATCTTTATCTCCATAAACTTTTCTAACAATCGAAAATTATGTAGAACTACTATAAACATCTAATTTGAGTATACCTACCGGTTTTAAGCCTTTCTCAGAATCCTCCTTCAACCTTTCGGTTGTCTTGTATCATCACAGTGCAAAGTGTATTTTATGTAACTTCAATATGTTGTTTTAAGTGTAGTAAAGCTGTTTTCAAATACGCATACGCTGTAATTAGGGACAAGCTGTTTGTTGTTCTTAAGAAATACAAGAGTATAATAATAGAATGTTTGAAGACAGGGTACAGGTTTCTATTAAGTAATTATTATGGCATTTTAAAACTGAATTTTGAATTTCACGTAGCTAGAAACTTCAGTGCCCCTTCAACCCTTTATCCTGCCATCATGCATCAGTACGTTCAGCAATAATTTGTGCTAAGTTTTATTGGTCTTTGATTTTGATCTTACTATTGAGCAAAATGTAAGAACTTTGATAATTGCTAAAGTTTTGTTTTAATCAGAGAAGGTAATAAGTTATCCAGTGTTCATATACCACACAAAATAATACCGGTACCAAACTATTTCTATACACGAAAATCCAAATTTCTTTGCAACATTAATATAAATCCTTGAATTTCAAGAGTGTTTGATTAACTTGAACGACTTTTCCAATTTAGGAAAATGGATAAAATTTTGGCGGACACGGAAATAATGGACTTGCAAAATACCGCAATGCATTCTCTATATATTGTTAATGATGGAAATTTTGAACCAGTCGCTCATGCTGTGTTTCGCAATGATGTGGTAAGTTCTGGTGAAAAATACGAAACGAAAAGCTGTACTAATGGTTTTTTATGATAAAAATAATTTAATTTGCATCTATATTTCAGATTTTGAGAAATATGTTTTGTTTTGTTAACGTGGAGACCCTGAAACAGTGTCGTCAAGTAAATAAAGCTTGGAAGGACATCAGTGAACCCATTTTCAGGAGGAAATCTCAAGTAATTTGCTCAGGAAGACAAACGCCAAAACGATTTTTGTCGTATATAACTGAAAATAACATTAATTTGCAATGTGGTCATTACAAATTCTATAAAACAAGATTGTCTTTGTCAAATGGTTTGGCGATTTTAGAAAAAGACTTTTACACACTGAGTTCACTTACACTCGTGGATACAATAATGGTTGATGATTGTGGTGAAAAAATGAGTTCATTTGACCTAAGTAGTCTTCTGGGTAGGCAATTGAAGAAACTTGTCGTTTCGAATCCCATCAAGGGAGGTACGAAAATGATTATCAAACAGGAAAAGCTCGTCGGTCTTGACTATCTACATTTGCATAATTGTTTAATTGATTTAAAATGCGAAGGCAGAAACAATTTCTGTTCTACTCCAAAATATATTCAGTTAAAGGGCATTTCGTTCCAAACAGGAGGACTTAAACTAGAGGAGGATGTCACAATCAACGACTTCATTGATATCAGTAGGGCAAAGGAAATAAATATGTATAATTTCCGACACCCTGGAAAAGTATTGCTACATTTATTGGGCCCCAATGAAAATACAGTAGATTATATTCAACTCGATGGTGTAGCATTGACTACCACCAGAGACTTCAAACTAAAATTTTTCAATATCCACGACGGAAACTTTGAAATTCTATATTTGCCATTATCCCTGGAAAAACTGTCCATTTACCATAATTGGAACATGGAAGAGAATTTCATACTGCCGAATTTAAGGTATCTAGACTGTAGCATGACGAAATGGTTTCCATTAAACCTGTCATTGTTTTCCCAGTGTTCCAATTTATCTTCGGTGAAACTTAGAGGAATATTGTTTTGTGATCAAGTTGAATGTAATCTAAGCCTACTTCCACCGTCGGTCGAAACACTCATTTTGATAAATATCAAAGCGAAGTTCGATGACCAAGTCACAGTTCGAAGCCTTAAACTTCTAGTAATATTCCAATGCTCGGCACCCTGTGTCTACAATGTTCTCAAGAGATTTCGGGCAGATAATGTGGCTATTGGGCCAAATTACTATGATATCCACCCAAAAAAAATTTCACAATTATGTATTCAAATAATACAGGAGCGGTTATTTAGAGAAAGACTTATTTTTGGCGGATTGCACTGGGAATATGATGATTTCGACTTTAGTGGACTTTTAGAGTTCGTAGATAAAGAATCTAATTGCTATTCTTTCAAGGGGACAAGAGGAAAAGCGATTGACAGTTTCCCCTTTTCAAAACTGATACCTGGAGGAAAAGATGATGACTTAGAATTTAAGAATGAATCATATGATATAATGCAAATATTTAATAATACCTAAACTGATATTTTCTATATAACCATCCCACCAGGGTAGACTTTTTGTTTGGTAACGCGATTAATAATTTTTATTGGATTTTGGAATGACCTCCGCTCAGGCACGTAAGAATTTACCCAGCAAGGGGACGCACACCAAAATGTATTGTCTTGTAAAACATCTTTATTTGAATTTATCGATTTTTAATCGTTTGACAAAAATATCCTCCTTTTCTCGGGATTTAGAGAAGCGAGTGCCCCTTACCCTCTTTTAAATACAAGAGTATGCATGTATCCAGAAAGGGGGCTAGGGGCTAGCACCCACCCTAAGTCCCAAGAAAAATAGGATTTTCTTGTCAAAATTGGGTAAAAATATTGTGTTTTTACTATTATTTTTTGATGTGTTCCCTTGGTAAAATTTCTGGATACATGCCTGTAAAGGAGCCTACGGTCTATCTCTCAATTTTAATACTGTATTATTCAATTTGATATCAAATTATTTATTCGCAGTGAAAATTGCGTCCAAAAATACTCAAAATACTTAACAGATCAGATGTCAAATTACTAATTTGAATGAAATGGTAAATTTTTAATTACTTAAATTATACCATACACAACATAGTAATGTAGTATTTTTTTATTAGAAACATATTTAAATTTTGTATTCATTTTGCAACGGTATTTATATTTGCACTGGGCGGCCAGCCCTGCTATTGAATTTCAAAATATTTATGTATATGTAAAATATTTGACATTTTGGTTTAATTTCCAAATAATAATATAGAATAAAGAATAATTTTATATAATTTAGAATAATTTTATGTAATGTTTATTAGAATAATTTTATGTAATATATTCGAATAATTTTAAGTAATATATTAGAATAATTTTATGTGATATATTAGAATAATTTTATGTAATATATTAGAATAATTTTATGTAATATATTAGAATAATTTTGTATAGTATATTAGAATAATTTTATACAGTATATTAGAATAATTTTATACAATATAGAATGATAATGTAAAAGATTTGTAATTAGTAAAAATATCCACAATTAAAGATATTTTATAGAAAGAAGGGGTGAGCATCCCTTAACCGAGCTACTTAGATAATTAATAAATTCAAGATGAAGTACTGTATATCTAAATCTAAAATTATAAGATCCGTGTAATTATCTTTTAAATGTTCATATTTATTTTAAACAAATAATAATTTTTTAAGTAATGTATGAAATCTTGTAAATATTTTAATTCTGAAAGTATTTGCAATGGTTTCAATAATATATTATTGTGTTATGGCAATTGAGATGTCAGAGATGTCAAGAAGTAATTTGAGTACTTTGCAGACAAAATAACGCATTGTAACAACAATTTTTAGTAAGCGTTAAAATTGTCATAGTTTCTGAAATACCGCACCCAGTTGCATTGCAAATTGCAAATAATCACCATACAAAATCTATATGACCAACTTACTTTTCCACATCTCTGTATACATCAGGCGACATTGCAGACAGCATTTTTCTATATTTCCAAAAGCGATGAATGATGAACAAATTCATAAGTTTAGAATAGGTAAGCATAATCACTTATTATTTAGAAAAAACAATTCAACAATTTTGTAAGAAAAGGGTTAAAAGCTATCTAATCTAAAGTATAGGCAAATTTTTGCAAACCTAGCCTTTCGATATGTTTAATTATTATATTAAAAAGTTCAATGTCCTTAAAAAGCAAGTGAAACTCTAAATAAAATGTGTTAAAACTATCAAATTTAATTAATTTTAATAAGTTGATATCAAGAAAAATTATAAAGCATATAAGCTTAGGATACCAACATGAAAGAAAGTAATGATTTACAAGCCAACAGAATTCCTGTCCCGACTGTCACTCTTACGTTGGGTATAAAGCTCCAGTAATAAACATTTGAATGGAAACCCATTCAAGTTGATTCCAAGACGGCCCAAAACAAAACAATCTCCCATTGTGCACCGAGAAACTAAAAATTCAACTTTTCTCTGGAAGCTCCCTGTTATTGATTCACCTCGGGTAAAAACTATCACCTGCAACAGCATGGCTCTCATTTTCCTGCTATAAAAAGTTGAAGTCCAAACTGTGACTTGCAGCAACGATGATAGTATCAATCCCGCAAACCAAAACCTGCAAAATAAAACTCTGCTTATAAATGACATTAATTTTTAAACGGAGAAAACAAAATGATTATCTTACCATAAAAAGAAAAAGATTTTATCGTTGACGTAATTAATGGGTAAGTCGCAATCAACTTTGTGCACAGTCATGTCCACAGGAAACATGCACGTCACACTTTTCGGAAAAATTACATCAGTCGTATCATTCCTGTAGTTCCGAAGGTGTAAAATGTACCCCAATTTGTCTCTCCCGAATAGAACAAACTCCTCTCCGAATAAATTTTTCATGAGAAAAAATTGTCCAATCAATACAATGGGATTTAGGAGAAAACATAGAACATATTTCAACAGGTAAGCATTATTAGGTGTCCAGATGTCTGTAGTTTCCTTATCCAAGATTAGAGTTGACAACGATACTTTCATTTGGTTCATCATCCCCTCCATGGTTTTATAAATTAGATTGTATATACGATTTCCTTCCAATGATATCCATAAGGCACGAATCAGAGTGAAAATCAATATTAGGCAAAGAAGATAAAAGAAAGTCCACGGGAAAACTTGGTTACGCCGTACCAAATCTTACAAGCAAAAAATAAATCATTTCATTATTATTGATGACGGTTGAATTTGAAAATTTGAACTTGTAGACTATCACTCTAAAACCTAATTACCTTAATATTTAATGGACATTTTTATATATAACTATGTCTATGTTTTGGATTTTTCTGTTTACAAATTAGGAATCATGTTTATTGCTATGGGGTTTTCATACCTGAAAAATATCGAGCAAAATATTTTAAATAAATAATTGTTTACAATATCACAATACAAAACGTAGTAAGATCAAAAACAAGCTAATTTAGTTTTCGAATGTAGATTAGCTTAAATTTTCAGTATTTAATTTTATAAATAAATGATAAACTGTAATAATTTTGGAAGCTCTATTATTAATTAGCTTTTCTAATACCCATGAAAAGCAACGCTACTTTTTAAAGAGTATTTGTTTTATTTATTTTTATATACAAGCATCATATTTTTGTTGAAACAAGTATATCAGCTAGTTGAGAAGAGCAAGAGAGCCAATAAAAATGTGAGAAGTTGAATAGGTAGGATGCTTAACAAACAATCAATTCAATTCTTTAAATGTCAAAAATTAAAAAACGGGTCTGGAACCAACTACTGTACTTTTACTAGTAGACTTCTTTATAATATTTAATTACACTTACCATCATCAACATTTCCATTTTTGTCAAAGTAAAAAGCCTGTCTCCAGCAATACTCATCCACAATTTCTAGAGCTGCTGGCGATTTTATTTCAGAATTGCAAACGATTGGATTTCCAATGAACTGAACAAATGCAATCGTTATTGAGAAAAGGGAAAGAATTGCAACATTTTCCCTGTAATACATACGGAAACTATTTCCGACAATTTTGACTGGCATTTTCATGCCCTTTGGAAGGATGAAGTCCTGCGTTTGTTTCTTTTAAGTTATAGTAATTTAATCTGTATTCTAAATGCTAATATTTGTCGTAATTTGGCAGTAAGTAATAAAGGATGATTTTATACTACTACAGGAACAAGAATTTAACGGTTTTAACGTCCTCCTTCAGAAAAAGGACAAATGAGATAGATTTCTTGATAAATGAATATAAGGTTATCCGTATTTTAGTTTGACTGTCAGAGTCACCAAAAGATTATGCCCAATTTAGAAGGAGCGATGCTGGAACGCCAACGAATGTGACTAAGACTAAACTATTGACTGCTTAATTCAAGATGTCTGAATGGGGTGATTGTGATTACATATCTTTCCGTATAGATTGTTATGCTTCAATTTCTTTGCACGTAAGTGTAGTGTAGGATACGTATGCATTCCACTGCAGCCTACCGCTTTTATTCCCAAAGCCCATCTTAACATAATCCGCCCTCGTATATAATCGCCATTTGCGCATAATCTACAATTTTTGGAGCCCATACTAAATGCAAATTACTCCATAGGTTATCATAGAACAAAAGACCAAATTATTTGATGACACTCCGCGGACTGTACACTGAGGACTATATTTAGGATACAAATATAGTGTGTACAAATAAGTGTATAGTAGGTAGGGATGGATGTGCTGATGCATAGGCAAGCCGATGCGAAAAATTTGTCGATGCATCGAAATCGACCATAATAAATCGGCCGATTAGCGCATTCTTTACCGAATTTTACATTTTTGTGATTTAAATGCCTGTAAATTTTCTAAGACTTAAATCTATATTTTTTGACAGAATTTTACAACTTTTTACGCTTTAACACTTAAGCCAATTTTACCAATAGAATTTTCCAAAAGCCTTGAATAAATTATATTGATAACAAAAAAAATTACAAACTCATCACTTTTTATGATAGGGGAGAATGATGTCAAGTTGAAGTACAAATGTCATTTATGTTTCAAAATAAGAATTCCCTGTTTAAAATACATTTCAACGACATCACGAATCATAAACTTGAGCTATTCCTAATACTGTAATCACTGTACAATTGTAATGTATTATAATGTATTATTATTATGTACAATTTCAAAAGTCATACTTTGCACAACATATGAAAACTTTAGATTGTTAAACCAAAAATTCAAGATACTACTTGCTCGAAAGGTATAGTCATTCTCTACAGTTTCTATTAAAACGTTAATTTTTATTGTTTTCGAATTAATTAGTCTTTTTTGTCAAAAATCAACAAAAAGTATCATTATCACTTGTGGCAAAATGGCTACTGTCTGTACTGCACTTCATTCAAACTGCAAATGATTGGTTTTTTGCTTTTTTAGCTTTTATAAATCATAACTTATATACGAATAACTCTGCCCCGCATCGGCGGCGAATCGGTCGATGCATCATCGACCTTTTGAAGCATAATGATGCGAGGGGATCAGTGGATCCCTAATAATATCAGTAGATCTAATACGATATATTTACTCTTTAAGCAGACCATAAAGTCAAGGCTGAAAATAACTCAGAATAGGGGTCCAAGATGACTATGTGTTTACAGACCTTCACAAGGATACCTTAAAGATTTTCTTTTTAATACATACTATCTGTTGGCGTAGTTCATACTTTACCAGGCGTAAATAGAAAGAAATAAAACCGGTTCTGATTAAATAAATTTTTTGAAAGCAAAACCATGTTCAGAATTGTTATGCAATTGTTACAATTTCCATTAACCATCATAATTGTCTCTTGGTTTATTTTGGTCAATGGCAACTAAGCTCGCTTCCTCGGTTGAGATTGAGATATTAACGGCGAATGCATTAATACGCCAGAATTACTCAATAATCATAATGCGATGGCAGGGAGGTATTTTATCTTAGGGTGGGGATTATGGGATGCCCGTTTGGGACCCTTATACTAAGGTCAAGGAATAAAAAGATGAACATTTGGGGTCTTCTGAAAAGCATTTGCAATTTATTCTCTTGTGCAACTATATAAAGGTAGGTGGTCGAAAAGACAAACGACACTGTACTAAAACTTTTGTCTGGAGACAAACATCTTCAACTCCTACGGTTTTATAGCCACCTCATTACGTCATATCCTGTCCATCATTATTCTGGCTTGAACGTTAGCACGCTGTACATTTATGTAGGATGAATTTAGGTTAACATAAGCACGGAGAAAGTATTAGCAGCATTCGGAGACCAATGATTTTCAATCAATATGCAGAATATGCACTTCTACTATTTTAGCCAGTGGTTAGCTTAACACATCCTTGCCTCGATGATGGAGCGACATGATCAAAGGTCGTAAAAGCAAACGAATGCATTTATCTAAACAAGCTAATGAGTAAAGCACTGTAATTTGAGTCGGTGCTGGCGTGACTGAAGTTATCATCCAGTTATACAAAGCAGACGAAAATAGTAACGCTTTATTTTTATCCTGATGTTTCTAGCATGAAAGTTTTGTAAGTATCAAATTAAGGCTACATCTGCTGTAGTCTACAAGTCTACAGTACCTACCTATTCAATGAGTTTGCTGTTTATGTAACTAATTTAATATTACATATAAAACAGGGGTGTAGATATCATGCATATAGATTGTACCATTGCGACTTCTCCATTCGCATTCCGATGAATCATCCACAGAAGGGAATTTCCGTTTTAATCAACAACTTAAGCAAATGTGTGGTATTATTTCTAACGATAAGAGAATTGAGTGTGTTTGGCCTGTTTTTATTTCAGCGACTGAGTCATTCTATTTTATTTGTTTTCTACTACATAGATCTTCATTGATGAATTTATTCCTTTCTGCATAATATGTCTGCAATTAACAGAAAGAGCAAAGGAATTAAAATATTTTATAGAGTAGTTTTTGGCGATAATATTATAACACAGGTAATATTAGGAATCATGACAATTGCTAATTGTACAATGTATTACATAGGTGCTTATTATATCGTAGCAACCTGATAGGACAGGAAATTTAACTGTGACAAGCTAGCCTACGTGACGAAAGTGTCACCTCAAAACCTAGAATTTGAAAAAGCGGTCTGAGAGCTGTTTCACTGTTTCTATTGTATGCCATGGGGATTTATATTAACTAGGTACTAACTCGCTGTATAGCAAAATTTCAGCGTAAAATGTACTCGGCAGTTTGACACTACAAACAAAACTATGTTTTTCTTTTTAACCTTGATTGGGTTACAGATACATTTTTTCTCAAATGATCATAATTTTACTTTTATATGTTATGAAGTCTATTGGTGTTTTCCAGTTTAACTGGATAATGAACTTAAAGAATGAACGTTTTACATTGTACCAATTAGCAATTTGTTGGTAATACATTACGTTACTTACAGTATGTAAAAGTACTGCACTACTGCAACTCTGAACTGTCTGCATTATATACAGTGAATCCACACTTAAGAATACTACCCAAGTTACACCAAATTACACGAGTGCGACGTGAGATGCACTATAGCCTAAGGCTATTGTATTTCCTTTAGCAAAGATAGATTCGCGAAAATTCAACTTTCAATCGGTACTCGGTACCTAATGACGTAATGATTGTGCTGAAAAGGTGAATTGCGTTGTAGGTAAATATATAAATCTGCTCCTTACAAAACGTTTCACATGTAAGAACTTATTTTGTATTTCTGCCGAGTGTTACAGTTCTAGTTTGTCTGATGCTGAATTTTGCTGAATGCTGACTTTCATCGCGGGCGTGATCCTATCCTGTTAATTTTCATCTTTTATTTGATTGTTTAACTCAATTTCTCATTTAAAACTCACCTCATCGGGCATACGAGCAACGGGGAATTACAACTGACGACATGTAAGTCTAAGTCTATACGTCATACTTCAGATGTACGTCAGATGTCAGATATACCTATAAATTAATACTTCAACTTCAAAAGCATTTTATATAATAATTATTAGTAAATGAAATTGTTTCACTTCCACTACACCGTATTTAACTATTATTACGACTTTATTTTGATTATTTATTTATTTTATAAGAAACAGCTTCCTTCCTAAGAAGGTGCTGTTAATCATGTTACAAATGAAATGTTAGGAACCATTAATGCAGAGTAAAATATTTTACCACCTCGTCTATATTATTATCTTAATTATATTATTTTACAGCCATGAAAAGAAAAATACGTGCAAGGAAAAAATTGCTGGCAGTTTCCAGAGCTCTGAAAAATATCAATAAATATGCCGAAAAAAACAGGAGTTGAGGCTTCTTCTATTCCTCAATCTTTAATTGCAAACATCCGTCAGCTTTCTGTTTTGCAGAATGACGTGGTAATGAAATAATTATAAAAAATAATGTTTAAACAATGACTCAGCAAGATTGCAGGGTTTTTTTGTAAATTGTTGTGATACGTAGTTAGCAATGTAACAATCCACGCACTAAAATATAGCTATAACAATGGGTTGACTGAGCTTATGTTTCTATTTACTGATACTAATTGACCTTGAAAAAAAGTAAAAAACGTAAAATAATCCAATCAGTTATTACTTTATATTACTTTTATGCTGTAAAACAGAATTCCATTAAGTGTTGTCACTAACATCTATGTATAACTTTTGATTTATTTATGAAAAATTTTACTTTATGTGAAGATCCCCTTTTTAAATAATAAATTTTAATATATAAATAAATAAATTTTAAGTATTATTCTGCTTGAAGCAGGACTTTGTATTTTGCGGTACGTTGACCTACTATTATAAGGATTGTAGAAATTGTTGCAGTAAAGTACTGATATCTATTAGAGAATTCGTCTGCTAAAAAACAAAATAACAAAACCAACGATGATTATATTATTATGTGGAAAGATAATTAGTACAAGTATTTGTGTATTATATTTATATTATAGGTTCTGAGAACGACATTCAAGTTTTTAGACTTCCAATCTTTGAAAACATGTCGACTTGTACACTCTAAATGGAAATCAGTATGCGAGCCTAGATTTAGAAAACGGACAAGAGTATGCAGTCAATCGAGAATAAACGAAAACGTGATGTGTGACATTTCAATACTTCAACGCTTGTTTTCCCAAGAAGAATTCGAAGTTCCCATTACTATTTTGAATTTAGGAGGAAGGTGGAAAGTGTCAGAATTATTGGAGTTTTTTAACAATGAAGGAATGTCGATTACAGAGCTAATATTGAAAGATTTGGAAGTTTTTGAAGACAAGGGGGATAAGTATGAAAGTTTTGACGCCTCCTTTTTTTTCATTCCATCATTGAAACGATTAAAGATTAGTAACACTCCAACGCATGGATTTTGGCCTCACTTAATAAGAACATTGACATCATTTTCAGTTTCTTTAGATGTTGTTAAGTCTCTAGACTATCTTTATCTTCGCAACGGCAAATTAACTTTTGGTGATGGATTCTTTTCTCCAGTAGAATTGTTTCTGGAAGGTCATAATGAATATTTTTTCAAAGGGGAGCAAAATAAAGTATTACCATTAAATGAATTTGTAGATTTTCGACGCCTTGAAAATTTGACAATCAAAGATGATAACTGTAACATATCCGTGGATTTCAAGGACTGTGTGGCTTTAAAGAATCTCGAATTGCCAAAGAACGTCAAAATGTTGAATTGGGAACCATCTCAGTTTAGTATCGACAGTCTCCGTCTAGAAAATATGAATTTTCTTCAAAAGGACCAAATTCCTAGAATGGTGAAGTCGTGTTATGTCACTGACTCTAAAGTTGACCTTTCTCTTTTACCGACAACAGTCGAGGAACTATTTTTGGAAAGCTGTTCAGAAGTTAAGCAATCTTCCCACATGTATTTGCCAAATTTAAAACACCTAAAATTTGTCCACAACACCAGTTTTGACTTTCTGGCTTATTTCAAAAATTGTGACACCATAAAAGAATTGAGGCTTGAACTTGTAAGTAATCATTTGATGTTCAATGCTGAAAATATCCCCAAAAGTGTGGAAAAGTTGGTTTTGAGCGAAAATCCGATGAGCCGGTTTATTGGAAGTAGAAGCTTTGTGTTAGATACTTTATCTGTAACTTGTTGCCGTTCATTTAATAACTGGCAAATTTCTAAGCTACCCGCAAAGCATATATTTTGCTTGAAACCAAATGGAGACATTTTCAGTGATGATGTTATGCGAAGAATCATTCAATTCTCAATAGAAAACTGCGAAACCATCTCAGTTGGAGAATTCACTTGGTCCAGTCAAAGACAATTCTCCAAATCCTACATTTCTGATTATGTTGACAAGCAAGCTGAATACTACACGTTCAAAGCTGGACGAGGGGAGGCAGTTCCTAAAAAGGTCGTTTGGGATATGTGCTGGTCTTGGACACATTGAAACTGGAACATTATACGTATACGTAATATTATAATCGATTTAATACTCTGTTACATTCTATGAAGTTACTAAAATAAACAAAAATTAAAAATATATAGAGCATAATAAGCATATTTTGAGGCAACACAAAATGTCAGTATTCTGTGCATTATCGGTAAATCAACACTGCCATTACCTAAGTATTTCCGAATGGGTGATGCATTAATTTATTTTTTCATTTATAAATTAATATTATTACGTTGTAAGACATGTAACATAAAACAACAGGCAACCAAGCCCATAGTCATATAGTCAGACTAATAGGTTGCCACTTTCCCGAAGGGGTCGGGTAAAACCTGGAAATCGGATAGTGGGCGGAGCATGTTACCTTGGAAGATGGAAAGTTTGGGATGCCTGGTCTTAGTCATAATTACAACTTCCCAAAATTGCAGTTAGATTACACGAATTACGCCAGTAACGCCAAAGCGAAACTAAAAATAATCTAAACTGGATTATACCGAACCCAGCCTAATATTATAAATCAACTTAATTAAACCTACAGCCAACCGAGTCTTTACTGCCACTCTTCTTTCCGCATCGGCTAGACTTTGGGACTCCAACCTTATGGATCCATCAAAGTAATATTAACAGGATACAAATAGTAATGAGTCAATTTAAATAAATTATATACGTAGATACTAATATAAATAAGTAACTATGCCACCAATACTGTCTGTATTTCAAAATAATTAGGCATAAACACTTGGTTTTATTTTAAAATACGCTACTGTTAACCCGTGGACTTCATTAATTTATGTAATATGCAAATTACATACTCGCTTGCGCATTTTAACAAAAAACCGCACGGTCCATGGCAAAGAACATAGTTACATGCATACATGCGACATTCATACAATCAGTTTTATTTATTGGAATACGTATAATAGTATCAGTTGGACTGTTACTGAGTAGAGTTGCTGATGCAATGAGTGTAGTGCTTGTTGCTATAGGAAAATACACGATAAGATAAGTCAAAGCAGCAAAACGACAGCCCAGGGCATATTATTCACGCTTTACGTCATATAATGTAAATTCTACACGAATTCACACTTAAATACATGAATAATATTATGTGGGTTGAGTTTGAGAACTGCTTTATGGTGAAGCAGAAGAACAGAAGCAGCAGTTAAGTAAATGTTAGTGTCCTGTAGATAACTATATACATATTATTTATTATTATACTCAATGTAATAGACCTTTGCACCCAAACAGTAAGCCACGTATAATAAGCAATATTGCTACTTAGAATCAGTGCAAAACTGTACAATGTTCTGATCAACGACTTGTTATTTCAATCCACGTTTACCTAACGTTTGATTCCAATATTCGCATACTGATATTAAATCTCAACACAAGTTATTCTACTGTATACATTTTTACAGCAGACATTCGCAAATGATATAAAAAGGCATGGATGGCTAACGACAAACCAATCAGTCATACAAAAGTATCCAATACTGACTCAACGAAAAGCTAGTTCACACTCACAATAAACATATAATACAGCTATTATATCATATCTGTATTATATTATAACCACTATTGACCATACTGTAACTAATTCAGTAATACCGCAACATTTCCTAAGGAGACAATGACGTGCTTATTTATTAGACCAATTGAAAACTTTGAATTTACCCATTATATTCTAGACGAGTGTGAAAATTTCGAGAAATCGACTACTTTTAAAATTGGAAGGACAAACAAGAAGAAAGAACACATGAAGGAATCGACAAAGGAGAAGGAAAAGAAGAAAATTCGGATAGAAACCAAGGAAAGGGAGAAGGCCAAGGGACGGAAGAAGAATGGAGACTATAAGCAAGAAATAAGGATTTTGTGTGATATTCCGTGTCCAATTGCCAATAAAAACTTAGACCGCAAACATTATTTGCCGATACGTAGAAAACTCCCTTACAGACCTCGCGTTAATTTCATTGCTGATACTTCGAAAACTGCGTCTCCTTTTGTTGTAATTGTGGAAAATATTAAAGAAACAAAGCGTTGGGGAACTAAACCGATGAGTGTGGAAGACAGGGAAGAACAAAGAATGAGAGACCGAGAAACAATTCTGTACTATTTGCAGAGTGTCCTCAATTGCCGGAAAGGATTGAAATTCAGCAATACTAGACTCCGAAATCCGAAAGGAGTTTTACGATGTCGACAAAGGCGAAGCATTGCAAGTCCTATAAAACTGACTTTTGAAAGAGTGGAAGATGCAGCAAATGTGCTACAAGCTTGGAATGTTTTAAGAATTGCCAAACAATTAAAATATTTTTATAAAGTGTGAATAATATATCTAGTCAACATAAGAAGCCAAAAAGAGACTTTATTACTAAGTGTTATACTTGAAAGAAGTAGAATTTAACAGTTAGTCGATCCTACTTATAAACTTGTGTTCATCAATTTATTGTAGCCAATTATTTATACCTATACTTGTTTTGTTTCCTATCCAGTCAATAAAATACAACGTTTGATTATTATGTTTTTACAATGGAGGTGGTTAATATTATATTCAAAAAATTGTCGCTCCTTTGCATAATGATCATCACCATTTTAATATTTCGTCATAACCTTCATGAAGTTAAGTAATAATTAGTTCCGTTTCATGCCGCAAAAATCAGGTGGCTTTAAGTGCATTAGATGTTACTAAAATTTATTATTAAGGACTTTTGCAGCTCATTAACTCGTGTCATATGAACTTAAAAATTAAAAAAATATATACTTTGACGATATTAATTAATGTATTATATTTACACAGCTTGTCTCTCTCATACTAAGGTGAAAAATTTAATTTTACGATACGTATGTTGTTTACAATCTTCCTCAGCATGTATTAAAAGGTCATTTAACACTATTAATTGACAGGGTAAAATAAAACTGTACATAGAAACGTTACATTAATTCAGAAAAATGTTTTTGATTTGAGTGATTTTGTTGTAGTAATATTAGTATAGCAGCGGACGAACGAGGAAATCTATAATTTAAATAGTTTTTAACAGAAATTCTTTGTTAGCAGTGGTAGCAAAGGAGGGGAAAATTTAAAATACAGCTTATCAATTTCCACATCGGAGAAAGTATTGAGAATGTTTTCTTTATCATAGTCATTTAAAATGAAGAGACAAAACCAGTACATCATTGCATAAGCAACAGTATTGAATTCTCTCTCACAAATCACTAATAATACACATTTAGCACTCATAGCATACACGTAACCATTATCGCATACACAAGGGCCAAGTTGAGGAAAAGGAGTAAAATTAACAGATAATGGGAGTGTCCACTTTCAAAGTGGAGTTTCTGAGAATTACTCACATTCTGGCATTAAGCTTGTATGTAAAGCCTACACTCAACAACACTGGGTATAAAATGGCCTACTGACTAAAACTAGTCTGGCTAGACGAACTCCAGCTGCAATTATTCAGTGAAGTTTTTATCGATTGAATACTTTTACGGGATATATTTAATGGGTCCCTGAAAAAATTTAAAAGTCCTTGAAAAATAATTGAAACGTCAATTGCTGATTTTGTCCTATCGTTTTATTAATGGGTCCCTATGGAATTATTTAAAAAGTCCCTGCAAATTTTGAAATGGTACATGGACAAAATAGTTGTGTTACTTACTTAAAATAGTGAAAGTCGTTACTCTGAAATGTCATTACTAGAAATGTTTTTTTTAAAGTTTTTTAATTCCTTCTTTCGCTTCAAATAATTTTTTAAAGGTGGAAGTGAACACTTGTTGGAAAAATAAAAACACATCCCCTTCATCGAAAATCAAATTTTGGTTTGAAGTAAGGCAGAGGTTACGCAAATACCTTTTAATGTTATTGTTTTAATTAGGTTAGGTCCCTCAAAATCTGGGTCCGGTATGCCCTGTGTATTTAATGGCGCGATTTTTAAAATATGCCTCTGCCTTAATTGGATACCAAATTTGGCTTACACGGACATTTTACTCTGTTTGCACTAACAGTAGCACACATCCACACTGCTGCTTAAATTCACAGATCTTTGAGTCATAAAGTAACAAGATCTCTATTAGATTCTTCTTAGGTCTCGTATTTTTTCAAAAAAGTCCAATCTAATCTTTTTTAGCTGAATTTTGAAATATCAATGGTTATGTTTCCTCTGTGTCGGAGCTATATTTTGTTAGTTGAGAAGTAATAGAACAGAAGACGCGTCAATATCTTAATTGTGCAGTGAGTTGGAGACAAATGTGAGATTCTAGACATAGTGAACTGGGTCGTTATTTCAGCTTATCTGATTGTCCACCTCTAATCATCTAACAGTCTAAGGCAAGGGTAAATAGAAATTAATACAAACTATGCTGTACCTTCAAGTTCTCAATCTTAACATAATATTCATTTCCTTGTAGTCTTATACTAGAAATGACGTTGACAATACCACACTAATTGGTCCATGTACCATTTAAGCGTTTGTAGGGACTTTTTAAATAATTCCATAGGGACCCATTAATAAAACGAAGGGACATAGTCAGCAATTGACCGTTTCAATTATTTTTCAGGGACTTTTAAATTCTTTCAGGGACACATTAAATAGCACCCTACTTTTACTTACGTTTTTAAATTACATAATAATATTACATTAGTATAGGTTCCAATTTTTATAGTACACCCTGTAATTTTTTAAAGTATGTACCTATATGTACCTTATCGCATTTTGGTGTTCAATGGAACTTTAATTTTACTATACAATTTAAATGAAATTTATACATGGACATATGAATGATTTGACGACAGAAGACTGATAAAAAGGTTTAGCATTTAACTCTGAAAACAGTATACTATTATTAGAAGACGACTCTGAAATTAGAACTGTCGTTCTTCCTTTTCTGTGTATAAGGATCACCTCTATATAATTAGGCTTTCTTTTATGACAAATTGCAATGCTAAGTTTGCCTGCGATTTTAGAATATTTTTATTTCTAACCAGGAGACTCTGCAGTGACCTTCTTCTATCTTTGTACCTATAGCCTCTAGCTCTAGCGTTTTTGTAGCTCTAGCGTTGCATCTAGCCTAATTTTACTACCCATCCTTACCATTCACTACTGAATTACGCTTAGAAATTTCTTCCTTGCTAAGATTGCCTTCTTGAAAAATATTTGAACTATAACGCATAAGGAACTTAACAAAAAATAATAGTTCGTCAGTAAATTCATCTGTGTAACACAAAATTTCTATTTCTAATTAAGAAAATTCGTATTGGCAATGATTTCAAAAAAGTACTTGAGATGTTTGGCAGTCACAGTAAAAATGGCACTGTTCTTTGGTGGGCTGTCTTATAAATGGGATGAAAAAAGGAGCATCATGATAAAGACAAATTCTAAGTTCCAATCACTAAAATGCACTGCGGTCATGTGCACCATATTAACACATTTGTTTATAATCGCTATCAGATTATTACATCACTTTTCCATTACGGGCATTTTAAAAGATCATGAAGCTAACTTAACTTTTGCCATAGTAGTAGCTGTTCTGCCATTTTTTATTTTGGCCGTTCAAAATCTAAGAGTTTCTAAGCAGTTGGTTCATTGTGGAAATATATCTCGGCTTCTCATGTTGAAATTTTCAAGTAAGTGCAAAATCCTTGCAAAGATTATTTTATTTACTTCTAATAAAATTAATTTTTTTGAATTTCATCTTTATAAATTGTTATTACAGAGGAGCACTTCAAACATCCTAAACTAAACATTGCATCGACACTGGATAATTTACTCGTCATAGCGTCAATGGTAGTTTTCAGCCTTTCAGCATGTCTTCATATGTACCTGTTTTCTACTACTACACACAAGACTCAATGTTACATTTACCAAATTTAATTCCAAGACAATACCGAGGGGATAATTATTTCTACTACCTGATTGTGCTTGTGTATCTGCTAATCTTAACATTTTATTTTTATGGAATTACATCGTATATATGGTGTTCACTTTTAATTCACTTGATGAATTTCTACTGCATTATAAAAGTCTGTAAAGAAATAAGGTAAATTCTGTCGTAGTTGAACTAAATGAATCATAGTCATAAGTAACAATCATGATGAGAGAAAGTAGTTTCAGTTTAAAAAATTGCTAATTAACTAACTTTAATTTCAATTTTAGCTATGGGAAAAAATCACAACTAACAAAGGAATCAGCGAGAGAAATTGAATCGATGGTGAACATTGTACGATCACTCCATATAATAATGCAAGTTTTTGACGAAGCATACCGATATTATTTTGTACCATTAAGGTCAATACTTTTGAGATCTGTAATCACGTGTAATTTCCTTCTTATTACATCTCATTCAACAATGAATGTACTGGAGATGACAGTGTTATTGAATGGCATATTGAATTGTGTTTGTGTATGGTTGGGAGTAATTATTGCAGGAGCGTATTTACACAAAGCAAGCAAAAGGTGCAAAAGGTCCTGGAAATTTTATTCGAACTCGAGCGATCGAAAAGTTGAACATTATGTTCAAAAATTCTGTTTATCCTGGAAGCCAATGCAGATAAAAATTGGGGATGTCTCGTCAATTTCTCGAAAAACAATTCTACGATATATTTCTGTGATAAGTAGAGGCACGATGAAATTGTTATTTGTGAAATAAAGGAATGTGTAGAAATACTGCATAATATATAATTAAATAATAATAATAATAATAATAATAATAATAATAATAATAATAATAATAATAATAATAATAATAATAATAATAATAATAATAATAATAATAATAATAATAATAAATATAATCAAAATATCTTTATTATATATAACGCTCCCCCTTCCAAAACTCAATTCTGTATCCGTGCTTGTACAATAATATTACCTATATATTATTACCTTTCATCTAAATACCTTCCTGCTCCTGTATATCGCAAACTAATTTAAACTGGGAAAGGTAAAACTTCGTTGGCTATGTTATTACGGTAATAAACATGTACTGTACATTCATTTTTTAAATAAATTGTTCAAAGCTATCCACTTGTACAGATATGACAATTACGAATGCTTAAAACTATGTTCTCTTTTCGAAAGCATTCATTATCATTTCCAATAAACGAAAACATACGCGTATATAAAATTATAGTTTCTGTCACTATAAATTTATATAGACCCTATCTGATCCAGGGTAGTGTTTATCAGAACACTACCACTTACATAGTTGAGGATATTAGGAGTTACATTGCAAAAATTGAGTCTATATTTCACGACTTTTCAAGTAAACTGATCATGGAGAGATTCCACCAATAATATTCTGAAAATACACAGCCGGTTTTGAGTTACACAATTATGAAAAATGTCGAATTGAACTTAGAATTGATGAATTTAATTATTTGGATTCAATATTATGGTATACTTTACATAGTAAACTTTTGACAAATAATATTATCAAAAACATTGCATATTTGTACTATAATAAACGAGAAAAAGATTTCGAAATACCCCAATACAGATAGGATTAAAGACGCGACAATATTTTGGATATTGCAACCATAAAATAATTTTAATAATCATTGCCAATTAACCAATATTATACTTATAACCATAATTCTTAACATGTACAGGTGACTGTATGTAGTACAACATTTCACATTGCCGACAGAATTCGTGACATTGACACAAAATCTATTTTATTGTGCAGACACACCAATTTACGACCGTATCACTGTCATAAATTATCGGACACAGGAGTGGTCATGGTGAAAGATAATATCAAAAGTATAAAACGAACGCATATTCTGTGTCTCTTATCAAAAGCTGTAATAGTCTACCAAACATCATACAAAAGATCCGGGATGGTATACGTATACATACATGTAAAAGTGTAATGACTGATTTTAACAGCATTTTTACCCATAATCGCAAAAGATGTCTTTTAATCATTGTTTTTAATTATTTTGAATTAAAATAACATTCAGGTATAATAAACAATATAACATACATTAATTATTATTACAACGATGAAATTATTTTTAAGTTAAAATTTAAAATTTAGGAAATACATATTCATCTATTCTTCCATTACAGTCTTTTCTGATTGAATGGATGTTATTCAAAGTTGAATTCATGCTGGACATGGTATTATAGGAATTGGTAGCCACAAAACAAAATGCTTGTCCGTCAAAATTACTTCCGGTAAATAATGTCCAATTCTTACCGCCAGAAGAAAACAGCGAAGATGGAACAAATGGCAAATTTGCATAAGAAGATTCAGCAATTGTTAATTCTGTACTTTGCCAAAACGGGCCGGAGTAAAATGAGATTGATGGAATTTCCGAGTCACTAGTCCCTAAGTATCGTGCTGATCTCATTTGTATTCCAAAACTGCTACTGTTATGACAATAAGGAGACGAAGACCAATGACCCAGTGCCACGGTATAGGCAAAATAGTTTTCACTGTTGTATGACAGCCAACTGTAAAAAATGTAAATTTTATAGACAACTATCAATAAAATGAAAAAGGAAAATATTTATAATATGAATCAAAAAACTAATCTTCAGATATTTACATACTTTTATTCTTGTAAATAATATTTAATGCTTAGATAAAAGCATAAGTTTTATATAAATGTATCTTAAGCAAAACGTGAAACTGTGAAGAAACCAGAAATGAAATACAGTTTTATTACTTACAATCCCGTGAAGCATGCTGATTTGTAATTGGCAACAATAGCCGGTGATAGGTTAAGTACGCTAGGCTCTTTACTTCTTAAAATAAGGCCGTTTCCCGTCCCATCAAATCCAGTGTATAAAGTTAGCTCCGGATGAAAAGAAAATGTTACTGTAACTGCTAAGCTCAGAAGGATTAATAGTATTAGCCCCATTTTCAAGATTGAGTTTTTTAATAGGTCTTCAGTTTTGTAAAATGCTTGAAAAAAATGTTCTTCTTCTTCTTCTTCTTCTTCTTCTTGAAATGTTCTTCTACCCAAAGTTTGAATTCTTTACTGCTTGTCCAAATGAGGATTCTGTCAGCTTTTATACAAAATATTTTAGTTATTATTGTAATTATTTCAAATATTTGCTTCAAGCCAATTAACTTTCGTATAATATAAGTATAAAAATTTAATGTTATAATATTACAGCATAACTCAACCAAAATGGATTGCATATCAATTCTACAGACAGCAAAAATATTTACTTCCGATATTAGGTTAACGATCTTGATTGCGCATCAACCTCATATTTTGCTTGTTATCAATGCACTGATTGCTTTTGTTCACCTGAACCCAATTATAAAAGTGTCCCATCCATCATCGATCATTCACTTCAAACCTACTATCATCAATAATGCGTCAATGTCAATGCATGGTGTAACAAAATCACATGAATAGCAATAACAAACGCGAAAAACTCACGAAATGTATGTAAATTCAATTTAAGGTCAAAATTATGTTTGGTTAATGTCCGTTTCTCGTTCTCTCCATTGGTGTGAGTGCATTGAAATAATTATACTTAAAAACAATTACAAACAATCATGTAGAAAGGTTTCAAAATAAATAAGGGGGTTACAGTTAATATTTGCATATTATTTTCATTACAATCAATGTAATTATTTGAAACTTTATTTTATTTGTCTATATCTTACATATTTTAACATTCCATTAAAAAATTTGTTTTGTCGAAATTTACTTTTCTGTGGTTTGCAGTATTAATACTTCCATTTCATTTAAACCATTTCAATAAATAATAATGACAATAATGAATAATATAATGGAACTATATAGACCGATCCTACTTTTACGTTGGGCATACTACACTGACTAGCGAGTCCAGACTCGGACAGTTTGAATCAATCTCGGAAACCGGTAATTTGCGAGAATTTCCCGTGACTGGAAAAACCCTGATTCACTGATTGGGTGAAATATATAGGGCCATGAAAATAAAAGAGAGCAAACAAGGTAAAGCTCCAAATGGAACATAAATTATAAAATCATCATCATGCGTATTTAAAATTGTAATTAGAAAATTCATGATTAGTTGAAGATACGACTTACTTGAATATTTTTCGTCAAATTGTAGGTACGCTAAGCATTTTAAATTTCAAATAAATTAGAGCTTTAGGAAGTAACGTTAACATAGAAACGACAATAGTTAGATTTATTCCGTAAAGTGAATGCACGTATGCAACAGTTGGACCAGGAGAAATATTAGAAATGAGCGATGCATACTACTGTGATGATATTATTGTTCAAGTACCACACAAGAATACAATATGGATTTTTCACTCTTTCTAGGTATTTGGTTTTTAAAGGAGTTGAAACTATAAGGACCATGTTTTACTTAATCGCAAATTACAAAATATAATCCCATGATATAAAATATTGTTTAAAGGAAGAATTTTTAATAGTAAAAATGACAAATTGTTTAAAAATAAAATTATGTCCTCTATAATATTTCAAGGTTTATTATGGACAAAAGACAACTTCGTATTGGGCATTCCCAGGAGTTTGGGCACGACAAGAAAAGGTGTTCCTGTCGTCTTTCTCAAATGCATAGGCTTCTGGACACTGTCCAAGATATAGATTTCTAGCATCTGCACTACGATCATTCTTGCATCCTGCCACTCGACCTTTTGGTCTATATTGCAGCTGCGTCGGGCAACGACTCCGCAAATCTGGTTTACAAATGGCAATACCGCATGTATTTCCCGAGTTTGGCGGAGGGTTGAGAGGTCCCGTCGGTCTTATGGACATTGGAAGATTGGCTCCGTCAACATTACTCACGTCGTAGGAATCGTAGTTGTTCCAAGCGTTGAATGTGAATTCTGCCTGGGTGACGGGTCTGTCTGCCGAAGGCGCTTCGCTGTCACACCCGCTCCCTGTAGGATTGCACATCGTTTTCCCCCAAATTATTCCACTCCAATTTGAATCGACTTTTGCCTGAGTTTGTCCCCCGTTTGGCTGCAAAATTCCACCAGACACTCTCACATTTGGACGACCAGATATCCAAATCGGCTCACTGCAACGGTTGATGATATTGATAGTATTTTCAGCCCAACAACGTCCCAAAATTGCAAAAATTACTGTCGCTACAATCTTGAACATTTTCAAGTGTAGAACTCTGAAATTTAAATAAGGGGTTAATCATTCTAATACTAATAGCATAATTTTTGCTGCCTCTAATTTCCAAATGCAATTATTTAATTAATATTATAATTTGTAACTTATTAAAAATCAATTAGCTCGCGTTAGGGTCTTGGATAGCTTTAATATTTAATCCACTTTCTTTTCCCAATTAATTAGAAAATTGTAAATCGATTATATTCGAAAACTTTGAAAGTTTTAAATAATGACAGAAATTGTATAATAGATACAGACTGATATGACGATGGGGAGTAATTGAGGATTATTGGAAAAACCTTGTCGTGATAAAAAAAGCACAAATTTAAACAAGTTTAAAAAATAAGTCGTAATGCTGACCTATTGCCACATGTAAATAAAAAATAATAATAATGATTATTTTGAAATTTGACTTGATTGCATGAAAGGCTTTTACGAAAGCTTTATATAGCTCTGCGATAGAACAATCGAATAGTCAAATATTATTTAGCTAAACAGATGTGTTCTATTTATGTCTGCATAGCAGAAGAGCTGCATGATAAATTCCAATGAAACGAAATAACTTTTATTGAAATGTCATAATGTCAGTTAAATACAATGTAGCAAGTTAATGTGATTATATTGATGATGATGGTACTGATTTTGTTTGTTTTATAGCAAATCTCCTTGTAATATTTCAATCGTCTGAGTATATAGTACGCTTTGTAAACGTTGAATTTATGCATTATTTATATTGAGATTTTACATGAAATTGTAGAGGTACTCTTCTACTTATTTTTGTAATGCGTGGTAAATAGTGGTGATGGGAAAAAACAATTCCTTGAGTGAATTTATCATTGAATCTAAATGACCGTTTCTAAGAAATGATAATGATTGATATTGACAAAAAAGCATACTCCGTAAAAAGTAAAGGTGTCTTTCAATTGCCAATCAGATTACAGTCTGCATATTGTAAGTTATTTATAGATACCGTAAATATTGTAAATTTGCTCTGTACTATTGCTATTGGTACACAGTACCAGTACTGTATTTAGAAATCGATTTCGGTGGGGGCTATGATATCATAGGACAATATCTATTAGGCATAATCGCGCGAAGCGCGAAAATTTTTGGCTTATTTTGTCTAAAATGAGTCAAAAATAGCCTAAAAATCACATAAAATCGCGCGAAGCGCGAAATTTTTTGGTATTTTGAAAAAAATTTTCCTTTTTTCTTGGATTTCGGGGGGGGGGGCTTTAGCCCCCAAAGCCCACCCCTCAATACAGCCTTGCACAGTACGTTACATAGAATCGTAAGCTATAACTTATTTTGATAATGATGTTAATAAAATTGTTACGCTCAATTACGCTATACTCATTTTGATTAGGAATTATAATTAGGATTGTTGAACACTCTGCCAAGTCTTACACAAAACTGTATGTACACCTTTGAATGCAAATATGGTGGTAAAAAATTTAATATCATTTAGGATGAAAATGAAATTTAGACTAAAAAGTAATGTAGATAGATCACTTAAATTTTTAAAAACTCAGAAAACAAGTCTGAAAAGGTTTCCCTAATTGTCAATTCTCTTGAATTGATAATTAAATTTGCTATTCTTACATAGATTGGTTCGTAAATTGAATCAGCAGGCATTAAAGTTTTTCTTTAAAGAATAAATGGGATACGGTGTAAAATAGTGACCGTTATTTGTTCATTTGAAATGCAAAATTAGTAACCCCATTTAATGCCAATGGTAAAACTAAACACAACTTGTCTTTGTCCCAACATATTATGGCATGTACGGCACTCTTAATATCTATAGCTTTTCCAAACTTGAAATAACCCTAGTATCAGGACAGTTGACCTTTATTATGTTCGGTTCAAAGACAAATTTTTGATAGCTTCAACTCAACAAAAATACTTCTTGGAAATGGACAGGGTTTCATATTTCGCTGTTTGCAATTATGGTTCACCATAAATAGATGATTTCATGCCTCATCACAGAAACCCCAACGACTCGACTGTAAATAACATTTTTCACATCTTTTCGACATTTTTGACTTCGAAGATCACTATACAAATTAGTAAGGGGTTGTTTATTTATACTACTACTACTACACTAGTAATGCAATGACCGATGCATGCAACTGCAGCAATGAAGGTCTGGCTGTTAGCAATTAGTGTGCTCATACCCATTCAATTCGTAATTTGAGGTTAGGTAAATTGTATTTATGCTATATACGTACTGTGCAAGTGCAAGACATAGTATTCAATTGATTCATGCATCATAATATTATATACTGAATAATATACATTATTAACTGTTAGCATAGCCTCTCCCTTAATGATCTAAAGATTGTATCTGTATACTACTTAATATGACTCGATTAACAATAAATACTATAATTGGTGTTTACATGAATTACATGAGAATTGTATCGTATTACTACAAGATTGACACTGCAAAATGAAATGTTAATTGTAAAATCTTATAAATATAACACAGATGTAAACAAATCATTAATTCTGCCCATAGGTAGATTGCTTCAATGTTATTTGGAAATATTGTGTAGGGTGGATAAGAATCTGACAATCGTTCAGAAATCTTTTGTTAACAAGATATATACCAATTACCAGATGGGTGTATTTTTCTAATTTTTTGTTGAGACTAGCCTCATCATTTACTTGCAAACTCATTTTAAGTCAACATCCAGAATAAAATAATGCCTTATTAGAAAACAAAGTAAATCCAAAACGTGGATTCACCTTTCATTGGATTCATCATACAATCAACATACTTATTTCCATGAAACTGCTTGTAGAAAACAACTAATAAACAAATTGGCAATAAGTATAGTATGCATTCTATACAATTGACTTACGTATTGGGCGAGGATAGGTCCTTATACTATTTATTCGAATGCACCATCCCAATAATTCTGCAAGGTGCATCTCTGATTTGGTTTGCCTATTTTGTATATAGTAATCGTAAAGTCACATTTTATGTTTTATTATGGTAAGACAGGGTGAAAAATTTATTCATATCTCACAAGTTGTTGTATTTAAAGTACCAGCTAATTTTGTTTAACAAATTATTTGCTATGAAAAATGTACAGTTTCATAAAAATGCTGCTATTCTCGTCATAGTGGATATAATTTTGAGATTTTGTGGAGGGCAATCACCAAATGTTTCCTTCACACAAAAATACTTCGATCTTTATATATCCTCACCTTATATTCCTTCTAATAATGTTTCCATCTCAGGAGGTTTCAATTTTACCAATCAAACAACAAAATATGAAGAATTTGACCAGAGATTTTCCATCTACAATCTATCAGAAATTTCAAGAAAGTGCTCCAAAGACGCCTTGTTTGGAAGTTTCAATCCTGCTCACAAAAGTGCCACTCGGGAACTCACAGAAGTTTTCCTGACAATATCAGGCAAGTACCGCTGTCGGTTTCAACTTTATAATATATCTTCTCAATCAAATGACAGCAAATTAAAATTAAATAATATTCCAAAATAATGTTTTAGGTAGAGAAAATTCTACTGATATACTCGACATTGCTGAATATTTCAAAAAGAACCCTAACATTCATCCAAAGGTTTGGTACGAATCTTTTTGGACGAGTTTGTTACTTCAACGACCCAATCTCCTACAAGTTAATAAACCAAGCTCTTATGAACTATTCCCAACAACATTCTTCCCGACTGCCGTGTTAGAAACCAAAACGTCTGGAACGGTTAATATTAATTACTTTCAATAAATTTCAAGAATTTACTTAATTAATAATGTGCAGCTATTTGATAAGGTAATGAGTTATTTCACTACCTGTCATTTTGAGCAGGTAAACATTATTTTGAAAAAAATTTTGTTTTAATATTATAAATATTCAATTTAAAAAAGTATCTTATAATGAGGATTAACTCACACTTTGGGTATAAGCAACAAAATGGACATACTCTTTATTTCTCTTTACGTTAGATTACAATATAATATAATTGTTTGGTACAACAGATGGAAATTAAAATTTCTAAATAAATAATGAGATTCATTACGGACTCGGCTTAATTATTTTTTAAGGAATGTGTTTTACTGGACGAACGCTTTGGAGCTGATAATAGATTTGAAAACGAGCTTTGGTACTATCGGGAGGATATTCAGCTAAATGCTCATCATTGGATGTGGCATTTACTGCATCCTGTTGCAATTAACAAGACCATAGATCGCAGAGGAGAATCATTTGCTTTCATTCATCATGATTTACTCGCCAGGTAACATTCTTTTCGTGCTCCAGTTTCAATTTTGTCCTCGTCGTTCAAAAGAATAATAATTACTGAATTATTTGAATAATTATTATGGATAAGATATACTGCTGAACGTCTATCAAATGACTTAAAGCCAACAAAGCCCCTTAACTTGCAATTGGACTCTATTCTTGAAGAAGGTTATAAACCTCATTTGAGAGATGGAATTTCATCCCTTCCTTGGACTGAACGAAAGCCGTTTAAAAAACTATTAGTAAATTAGTCCATAATGAAATTAAACAATGCAAAAAATTTTGATAGTCAAAATTTAAATAATGCATTTTGTATTGATATCATAACAGGAAGCATTAAACTCTACAATGCAAGAAAGGTTTAGGAAGTTAATAACGGAGCGTAATCGTGTTCTCGAAACAATTACTCAAGAGGGTGTTCTCCATGTAAGTATAATCTCTGCTCTTCATGCAGGTATTTTGTTTTTTGAATACTTAATCTTAATTAATTGTGTCCTTAGAGAAACGGCTTCCTTGAGATACATGAAAAAGATCACATAAACATATTGGGAGATTTAACAGAGGCTTCAAACCAGTCGATTAATTCTGGTCATTATGGAACTGATGGTTATCACAGTGAAGGACATTTTCTCATGTCTCTAGTCGATGCTCTTCCGGTATGACATTTTAATCTAAAAATGTTGGGGACATTTTATTAAAATGTAGTCCAATTTTGTTCTTCTTACTTTGTTTTGAATTTTACTAAAAAATATTGTCTTGTTTTTACTTCATTTGTGAACAGTTTTAATGTCTTAATACTTTTAATAATTAAATTGTCAAACAAAACTAACAGATAATGGCAAGTGCTGATAGTACAAATAAGTATCATTGTATCCACTTTATGCAAGGCAATTGCTCACCTGTATGTATATATTTGTGTTTTAAGGGAATGGGAGGAGTGCTAGCAGACTTGGCTGCCACAATGAGAGACCCAATGTTTTACCGCTGGCATCAATATGTTGATCTTATTTTCCAAGTTTACAAAATTACTCTATTGAAACCATACGCTCTATACGGCGTAAGTTCAATAGCATAATGAAAATTTAATTGTTGTAAGTTTCAAGAAGAAGAATGACAATCATATTATTGTAATTATTATTCTTTTAGGGAAGCTTTCCTTTGGTTTTCAAAGGCATTCGAATGAAAAATGTGGTTGTGGTTAGAGAAGAGGACAAAAACTCATCAGAAAACCATTTAGATACATTTTGGAACATACGTAGGATTGAATTAGGAGACGGCATTGATTTTAATCCAAATAAAACGACAAGCACATCCCCTAATGTCACTGTTTGTGCAAAACATTTAGATCACGATGATTTCTATTATCAACTTGAAATAGTAATTTTTCCACATATCTAGTAAGAAGTTTCATTTTCGCAATATTTTGCTTATCAAATGATTTTCATCTGTATAATATCATTTTAGGATAACTTGTTAGAGCAAATTACATTGGCTACAGTTCGGATATTCATGTCACCAAGGTATAAATCTGAAGAGAAGAAAACCCGATACACAATGAGTGAACAACGAAGTTTGTTTTTTACCATGGACTCTTTTCAAACAGTTTGTTAGTTTACTTTCGCTTATTTTTAGTAAAAGTGCATTTTGAGTTGAAATATTTGTACCAAATTAAACTTTATTTCATTAACATCAATGATGCGTTTCATTTTGTTTTTCTATTTTGTAGTGGACCCAGGAGAAAATATTTTAATAAGAAGATCTATAGATTCGAGTCTGACTGCTGATTGGCCAAAATCGATTAAAGAATTAAGAGAAGAACTCATATCAAATACTTCTTTGCGCACTGTCTGTGAATGTGGATTTCCACATCATCTTCTACTTCCCAAAGGCACAGAGGAAGGGATGCTTTTCGATTTATTCGTCATGGTCACAAATGGCGTTGAGGATTTGGTACCCGATAATTCAACGGTGTCCCGAGGGAACTCTGACAGTTATACTAATCTGTGTCCTCCTTCCCACATACATTGTGGGCTTCCTGGGAAAAAGTATCCTGATGCTAAACCCATGGGATATCCCTTCGATAGGAAACCGTATTCTAAACCGCTAATGGTCACGGATTATTCAGGAAGAACTGTTGTTGTTGATCAAGTAGTGCATAATTTGGAAGCTTACGTCAGAGATATTCCCAATATGTATACAACACAGGTGAGATACAACTCTCAAAATTTAAATTTTCCCTTATCCTTTCTAATTTTTGTGTCACGCATCTTTTAGTGTGTATAAAACTCAGGATTTTCAGTAGATGACATTAATTTTAAATACATAATATCATTTTATTACTTGCTGCTGGTAGTTGCTATATAGGAGATCAAGTATTATTGTTTATTGATATATTTACTTTATTTTTGTTAACTGAATAAGTTTGAATAAATGAGCTAATATATTATTACAGGTTGTTGTACAGCACCATAATGAAATTCGAGGAACTGAATACAATCAAGCTTTATAAAATTGAAAAGAAAATTTAAATCACCAATTTACCTCTTTTGAAAATAAACTTTTGTATTTGGAAAAATTGTAAAAGCAGTTGCCCAATAAACATCATTCATTGATCTCAGAAATCATTTAATAGTTAATATTATTCCGTTTTCCAAATTGTGAAAAAAAGACAACCACAATTTAATCGAAAAAAATAGATGACAGAGTTAACGTTTTCCCTGTTTCTCAGTTATAAAACATTGATTTGACTGTTTGGAAATTTATCGAAATATTTATTTTTACAAAAATATTTTTCAGTTTATAACATTAGCTGAACTGAAATAACTAAATTGATAATATTTTACTGAGTTGATTTTATTATCCAATTTGTATTATTAACTTTAACCCCTCATCAGCCACGTCTCCAAAAAATTGGTCAAGTGGGGGCGCAACCAAAAAAAGAATAGCAAAAGCAGGACATGTTTGTGCCACAAAAATATACAATGTTTGGCTTTTTTAGGAAAAAACTCTTCTTGTTCTCGGATTTAGAGGGGGTGCCGCCTCGCCAGCCTGCTGGATACGCCCCTGATTTTAAAATTCGTTTAGCATAAATTACACGAATATATGTTTAGTAAGGAAGTCAATAATATTATAGTCAAAAACCTGGCGAGTAAGTCATAATTGAATGTGTGGTAGATTTAATTGAAAAATGCAAGGGAAATGCACGACATTGTCACAAAAGGTTCTCTGAATTATTTTTGGCATTCAGAGTTAAAACTGTCTGTCTACCTTGTGCTGTGTTACAATGATTCGTAAACGTAACATTTGTCGAACCATCGACTTTTTCAATAGGTTTATTAAATTGGCCTTTTAATTTATTGCATGCATGCATGCTTTGATTTTAGTTTGCCCATCAATTGTCGTTATTAAAATTTGTCAGATATCATTCACACTCACACTGCACTCCTACGTCCTTATTTAAAGGTGCAGTTCATTTAACACTCAAAATGAAATGTTATTATATCATAAATGTTTTAGCAATCTTTTTAACATCCAGATTTTCCAATGGAATGGTAAGCTTTTTCTAATTTTACAAAAATTGTTATTTAATTTGAAATATATACGCAATTAATTAATTATTTAATGACATTCATTTTAATGAGTTCTCGTCACTGCATCTTCTATTAGGCTAGAACTTTCTTTTTAGTGGGACAGTAAAATTAAGATTCATTTACGTATGCATAAATCTAATTTATTATTATATTTTCTAAGAACTCATAAAGTTGGACTACCATTCTGTTGCATTAACTTAATTTGATCATGTATTGAACATGTCCATTAAAACATTTGACGTTTATAGTAGAATTGAAATTACAATCGTTTTCCATGCTGTAGACTGATGAACAACTATGCGAAGTGAAACAGACGGCATCTCGATACTTTCGAGAATTGGGAAAATCTTGTTGCAATGGCCAATTACTTCCTCCCAGCAACATTACAAGTTTCCACCCGAATTTAATGAACGAATGTTCGACTGCAATCAATAACGGAGCTGGTTATTCATCCTCAGATCATATCAGTGAACATTTCGTGAGTTGATCTTTTAAAACGCTGCAGCCAGAAAATAAGTTTAATGGGCACCAGCCAATTTTAAGTGAAAACAAATTTCGCTTTCAAATAAAAACTTCTGATCTTTTTTTTCCATTTCAGAAGTCAGAAGGCAGGTCTCTGTGTCCTGACTATGACCCTAATAAAAGCATTAAACACGTTATTCAATTGGATTATGGTTTTTATTTTGCTTTAATTTTGATTTAGTGGAAATTATATGAATGTGTGGTGAAGAAATCTATCAACAATGGGGAGTCACTTTTGACGATGAAAGAATTCTCACAAAATATTGTCCTTAACTATCCGGAAAACATCAAAACAAAAATATTGGAAATTATTAAAAAAATCGGATTTTCAATTGACGGTAATCAAGAAAATGGTCATTAATTCCACATAAAATTAAATGATTTTTCCAAGTCAATTTAGAAGTTCGGGCGATGAAATAAAATTGTTATAGAAGCAATAGATTTTCATATATTTATGTTATATAGATAGATATTATGCATTTGACTGCAAGTTTTTAAGTGTGAGTTTGACTTTCTTATTCTTGCTAATAGAGACTGTCCTAGGGATGGAACGACTGAAATTAATTAGAGGGTTATACTATGATGTGGAGGAACATGTAAGAACAATTGCAATTTATATTTTGGTATCTAGCATTTGACTCGATGATATAATTATTCTCATCCTTTCCTTTCGCTAATCCTTTGACTGAACAACTGGGAAATTAATTTATCAACACAAATAAATCAGTCAGAACTTATGCATTCTGTTAATCAAAAACTAAAGTAAAAAAGATGAAATCTTACTTCTTCTTCTTAAAACTTCTTAAATATTAGAAATCTATTTTACTTGTTATTTCTTTTCCAAATAAATTCTACCCTTTTATTATGAGTAATGCATATAAAATATATTATATTATATTATATCTTTTGCATCCTTAAGGGAACCTTAACCTTAATTTACTTTTCGTTTGGAAACGAAAAGGCCTCAATCCAATGTACGTCCGTTGGGTTAAGGCCTTTTTCACTGCCCAACGAAAAATGGAGGGAGACTCTTTTCACTGCCAAACGAAAAAGTGAATTAAGGTCTTTTGCTTCCTTAGACGACGATAAGCTATTATTGTTGTTCTACTTCGTTTGTCATTTTGTATTGAAACAGGTTTGTGAGGGCACTGAACCATTATCCTTATGGAGTATAAATGAACAAGTAATCCTCTTAACACTTTTTATTTTCTTGAGTTTCTTTAAATGGACACAAAAAATATATTTATTTTAGGTATTTATTAATACATTGTGACGCTATTAATTTTAAGCGAACGTGTGACACTAAAAATCTCAACTCGATTGAAATCATAAGAGGTACAGGAATGTGTTGCAACAATAAAACGTCACCTGTACACATTTTGAATGCACGAGGAGAGTATATGACAAAAGAAGGTGACAATTGTATAAAGGATTTAATAAGTAATATTGGCACACTTAAAGAGGGTGACAATCGGATACAAGCGACTGTGGAACATCTGGTACGTTCTTTTAATTTGTTAAAGTATTTTTAAAATAATTAAATTAAAGCCAGATGAACTAATAGAATCAGAATATTCTTGTTGACAAGATAATAAATTTTTTGAACATCTTGACACATTGCATATTCGACCAGAAGAACGTTTTGTCTTGCAAATTGAGTTCATTTGACAACCACTCTTTTTAGAAAAAGATATAAAATATATCTACAGGAAATAAATGTACGAGAAATCTAAAATTTATTTTTCATAAATATTTTGCAATATCAGTTTCAGTTTTCTTGTCGTAATATCCAACTGGGGCTTGTGACTAAAGAAGAATTATCCAAGCCAGTAGATTATGATTCTTTGTTTACCAAAGTAATACCGAATTTTCTCGGCGGAATTTCGAAAACCGAATTATACAAATCTCTTGCAAATAGCCTCAAAAGTAATGAGACCACTGATGACTATTCAAGCAGTTCAGAAGCCGATTTAATTTCAATAATCGAGAAATCCCTGCCCGATTATGTCAACAAACTTTATGTCCAAGGTACTAAAACTATGAATATTACAATCAGTGAAAACCATTTTGTTATTTTTATAAGCTGTATTTAGAATGATATTAGAGAGACAATTACTGTTACACTGTATTTCAGTAATTGAAACATCACCTGATGAAGCTGCTTCAAAAGCAATTATCACATCTGCTTCTATTCATAGATGGCTAGAGTTGTATATTATACTGATTGCGGGACAGGTACGTTGCCCTAAATAAGTATTCACCATTAAATTGTATATTGCTAACAATTAGAAACAAATAATTTCAAATAGAAGTAATAGTAATACTCATATTCCAATTTGCTCCATTTCTAGCTGTGCCACAATCCTTACATCAATTTATGATTTCCATAACGTGTGCAGAAATAGTTTTCTTGGACATCATCACAGTGAAATAATAAAATTTATGCTATTGATATATTGGTAAAGAATAAAAATTAATGTACGTTGGATTTGAAATCATTTCAACTGAATGCACGATGATTTTGTTTGATTTGAGAGTGCACGGCATTTTCACAAAAGACTCACAAAACTAATTTTTATCAGATTAAGAATCGTTCATGTCAACAATAGTCCTTACATGCATATTATTATGTCGAATTATTCGTGATTTTTCTATTACATGCTGCGTTCCATGCAGGGAACAAAATAGGACCTTTTTTGCCTTTTTTTACAAAAAAGGTAGGAGTACGATTTTAAAAAAGCAGTCCTTTTTTGCCTTTTTACCTTTTTTGATGCAGCAGCTTGCCCCATTTACTTCCAATTTACATGTAAATAAGGTAAAAAGGACTGCCTTTTTAGAAAAATTAGTACATTTTACCTTTTTTGTAAAAAAGGAGTATCTTTCTTACTCCTTGGTTCCACGCCACCATATTGCTTCAATATTTTTCATGGCCTTTCCTACATTGAATACCATTAATAAGGTCGAATATCATTCACACTGTGCAGCACACTTCAGTAAAGTCAAGTTCATATATAAAGTAGCTGTTCATTTACTTTTAACGGGGAAAATGAAGTATTCGGTGGTAAATGTTGTAGGAATCTTTTTGACTTTTAAATTTCCCAGTGCAATGGTGAGTTGGTTTTCATTTCAATTATAATGTATATAAAATATGAAATATTATGTACACAAATTGTAATATCTGTAAAATTACCAAAAGTGGTATAAATGGGCAAGAGCCTGTGATCTGATTCTATCTGAATCTGAAGTAATTGTGATTGCACTTCACAAGTCCAATCCATAGAGAAGCGGACACTTACATTGTATTGTAGTGCACAAAATTTTCGATCAGGCATAGTGTTAATAATAAATTATTTATTTTATAATTACAAATTTATTTTAATTAGTTTTATGCTAAAATACCTATTGGTAAAATCTGAAGTAGTACTGAGATGTAATTACCATTTTGTTGTTGAAGACTGGGGACATATGTGAAGTGACACCAAATATAATTAATACTAGATACACTCGAATATCAGATAAATGTTGTTGCAAAGGTAAAATACTGCCCCCCAGCAACATAACCAGTTTTCCCCCGCATGTAATGAAAGAATGTTCTACTTCAATCAAGAGAAGTGCTTCAGATGATATTGATGAACATTTTGTGAGTAAACTTTATGTCAAATAATAGCTCTAAATAGCATTAATATGTGATTAAATTGATATCGTTTTTAAATTTCGTTTAGTGGAAATTATACGAATGTGTGGTGAAGAAATCGATAAACTATAACGAGACTTCATTGACAATAAAAGATTTCGCGCAGCATATTATAGTTAATTATCCTAAAAAAATCAAGTCAAAAATATTAAGAATTATTGAGCAAAGTGAAACTTCTGTTGATGGTAATATTGAATATGTAATATTTATTTAATTTATCATTATGCACACAAATTGGTGTATGATTGAAAAAGATTTGTATAGTACACGGCCCTACACAAGGCATTCTGTTCACTTCATGTGCTAACGAAAGCATTAGTCAGCATATACCTACTAATCAAGGACGTATTTAGGGGGGGTGCTAGGATGCTTAAGCACCCCCTTAATTTCCCAAAAGGAACTAAATATTTTTTTAAAATTTACTAAAAAGTATTTTTATGCATAAGAAAATTTTTGTCACATGTTCAAGCACCCCCTAAATTTGGATTCTAGATACGCCCTTGCTACTAATTGAGTCTCAGATATTTGTACACATTTTTTATCCCATCAAAATAGACAATTGAAGAAACCGCCCCAATTTTCTGAAAACTCTTTTTTTGAAACTTTTATTATCCGAAACTATAAGAATCTTTTCGAAAATGTTGAAGGATAATTATCCTATTGGTAACTAATCAGAGTTTCCAAGGTTTCGACTGGGAAATACCACTAACGGGAAGTTTCCCATTTCCCACTGGAAAATGTGGGTATCAAAATGAAGTGGAATATGGGTAATGGTGGGAAATGGAGCCAAAATTGCGCCAAAATTCAATTTTGTTGGTTTTATTTGCCATATTTCCCATTAATTCACACTATTTTCTATTCATCATTATTTCCCGCATTTCCACAACGTCCAACAAAGTGGGGTGGGTAATGGGAATATTCGCAACTCTGAGAGCTTCCAAAAAGCCCTACCAAAATATATATTTATTGAGTTATGCATGAGCAATTGAAGAAGCACAAAAATTGCCTATTAATTCGCTGTGTACGGGATCCCCTTAATTCATATACATTTGATAAACTTAAATACAATAGCGACAGTCGTTTACTGTAGCATTTATCCTAAATAATATTATACTTACCTTTTCATGTTGATAGAGAGTGTACAAGGAACGGAACGACTAAAATTGATCAGAAAAGCTTATTATGACGTAGAGCAAGAAGTAAGCATAATAATTTATATTTTTTTAAAATAATAGTAATTGGTATTAATTTCATCAATTATTAATTACCAACTTTGTAATGAACAGGTTTGTTACGATTCCGATTCGAAGACTTTGTCTCTTTTTACTCAGATAAGGAGCACAGCAGTAGGATTTTTAAAATTTACGGTTTCATTTAATTAAGTTAAATGTTAAAAACATTTATTTGTAATAATTTGATACAAATTTTACATAATAATTGTATCATGCAATATATTATTCACTCTTAGGGAGTTTGTTTTTCAAATGACGAAAACAATATGGAAATGATAAGAGGCTACGGAATGTGTTGCAATGATAAACCAGTACCATTGCATATTAAGATTGTCAATGGAAATCATAATCTACAAGAGTCAAAAGAGTGTGTCAAAGATTTAATAAGTAATGTTGGGACTCTTAAGGAGGGTGCTCTGCTACCGGATGTGGTAAATAATACTCGATAATTTCCTTTTCAGTTTAAAAGTGTTTAAAATATAGTAATGCATTTAGAAAAATCAAAACTCCTTACCTCTATTGAATTTTTTGGAATGGAGACAAGAACAATTTATTTTACTAACTTATTGATGATTATAATTACGACTAGTATTTATTTGAAAATTAATATAAATTTTATATTAGTATTTTTTTAATTTTTTACCCAAAGTGCTCCATTTAGTTCAGTAATGGTAACTAACTGATTATGTTTAAATAGTTGGATTTTTCCTGCCAATATATCCAACTGGGATTTGTGACTAAGGAAGAATTGTTTAAACCAGTGGATTACGACTCTTTGATTACCAAAGTTTTTCCAAATTTTCTCAGTGAAATTTCCAAAACCCTAATATATAATGCTATGTTAAAAGCTTACAACACCAATTATACCAAAGTTGCCTATGCAAATTGTTCGGAAACAGAATTATTACCAATAGTTGAGAAATCCGTATCAGATTTCGCCAGTCTGGTGTTTACCAAAGGTACCAAGATATAAAAAATGATATTGTATTCATAAAAAATGTTTATACTTCAATGTAATTGTAATACTAACAAATTCTTTTGCATAACTTTAGAGTTGGAAACATCGTCAAACGAAACTGTTTCAAAAACAATCATTACTTCTGCTCTCATTCATAGATGGCTAAACGTATACATCATTGCGGTCACAAAAGTGGTAACTGTTTACGTTTTGTTCCATAATTTAAAATATTGCGTTCTATTAATTTATATAAATTCCTATTTGCTTTGCTACTATCTAGTTGTGCAAAAATCATCATGAGCATTGAAATATGATTTCTACGATTTGAAGATTTTGAAAACCTGTCTTGCCTAAACTGCTTCATATACAAAAAAATCATCTTTTTTCAATCCAATAAATCAAACTAAAGCTGATAAAAATAATATTACGTACTATGCTTATTAAAATAAAATAATTAGGCAGGAATATTTTGTTTAATGATTTATTTGCAGCCTAAAATTGTGTTCTCTATCTATATATCTGTTAATATGTTCCCAATATTGACTTTAAAAATAAAATTGATCTAATTCAAAAATGTTATATTAATTTTGGCATAAATCAGCGTCAATATAAAATTCAATGCCTGAGTTATTAGTTTTAGATCAATTACTAGTTCCACGGTTGAACATAGTTGACTTAATTGTAAGACTAACTGAAGGCCTAGAGCTGGTTACCTTACTTTACCATTTATATTATATTTATTACATAGTGATTATCGGAATAAGACTAAGACTCTCTAGTAGTTGGAGCAATAAATATTTGGAACTAATTTCGCCTAATTTATCAAAGTAATAATTTAAATTAAATTATTACTTTGATAGGTACTATAATCAATGTTAATAGTGATGTTGGCATAAACTGACCTTTTTTAAAATTAAAATGACCTTTCAGATAGATTTTGTGTATTAGAAATAAGAGCGTGAAAAATAAAAATGAAGCACAAAGTTTTCGTGGTGGTACTGAAAATTTAGTACCATGGATATGTGAAATATCAGTCATTTATTAAAATTTTAATATTTTTTATAATTTATTACATACTAAAAATTACATAATATTATTATATTACAGTTGAAAAGTATTTACATTTCCATTAATAGTATTTACAGAAGAAGGATAATGCGAAATAAGTATTAGAAAGAAATTTACTATAATAGCAACATAACTAAGAATGCGTACCTTTAAAATTTGGATTACTAAACTTTTTCAACTAGCTTAGAAGATTACATTAATCCAAATTACAGATCCTTTTTTGTACCTAAGTAAGCTTCCGTCAATTCTGCAGGGTCGACGTAGGCTAGGACATGTTTTCTTGCTATTTCGACTTCCTTTTCTGAATAAATTCTAAACGCTTTAGCTGAAACTCCTAACGATGGCTGCAACGTCTTCATAAGGGTAATAAAATCTGGAGGGGCTATAATATAGAAAACATTTATAATGTATAATAATATTATCATTTTAGGGCATTAAACCAAAAAACTTTAAATATCACACTCACCATTTACACAAAAGATAACTTCGAACAGGTTGGAATATTTGTCATTAAGAGTCAAAGCCATTCTGATCACGGCGTTTAGAGCTGAAATTTATTTATTATTTAATTCAACATTTTAAGCTTAGAAAATTCATTGGCTATAACAAAAGATTACGCAAGTAATTTATTAAATATTTATTACTCAATATTTTTAAATTCAATCTATTAAATAAAATTAAATACTTAACTTATATATTTAATTAATACTTCTATTTACCATTTGCTTCGGCTACATTTTTCATAGCAAATCCTTTGATATCAGCTATAAGAACTGCTTGTTCGCATTTAGGTGATAATTTTTTTGTAGCCCATCTTGCTCTTTCCCACATTTGGTCACTATGTTTGTTATATGTTTTTATACCGTCACGAACAAACTCATGAGATTCCAGATAGTCGGCTACAAGCCAATGGCCCCATCCAATTTCCAAAACTAAATGATATCCATACAATTATTCAACATGCCCAATGGAACAGTCAGTGTAGCCTATAATATTCTTATGTATATATTAAAACTGTTTACAAAAAAAAATTCGTAGTTTAGTCTTATCGTTAATAGAAAAAATGATTTACATATGCACATAAAATTGAGGCGCTTTCCTTCATCCGCCAATTAAAACATTCTTTAAACTTGTGATGAGTAAAAGCGAGGATTATTGTAATATTGATCTACGCTAAATATACATATAGGCATACTATATAAATTATTGTTTTGAAAACCAGAAATTTTCAGTGACCCTGTTTAGCGTGGAAAGCAGAGAAAAAACTGCTAAAGGCTCTGCATTTGTCACCCACTATTTTAAATGCCAATTATAATATATAAAATAGACACTTATGAATATGAAGTGAAGTTTAATTACCTGGGCAGCCATCTCTGGTTTTGGCAGTTACGCTCCATGGAAAACGTTTGATTAAATCTGGATCTGATTTAATATAGTTCAGATCTTCTACTTTATTTCTATTACGCCAGGTAAGTACCTAATTGAATAGACAATTATATTTTTTATTTATATTTCATTTGAAATAGTAATTGTATAGTTAAAAGTTCGTAATCTAATAATTTACCCTCATAAGCATTTTTGAACCTTGGGCCAAGCTCCACTTGTTTGCTGTTGGTTAAAATATCAAATTATTTCAATCTATTTCAATTACTTAATATTTAAATGCCAAAAACACAAGTATTAAAATTGACAATGCTACCTTCAAGTAATCCACTGATATGACTGTCAGAGCGTAAATAATCGTCTGTTAATACAGCGCTGTATTGAGTACGAAACTAAATACGAAATACATTTTAAAATTGAAAAGCACATTGTCATTGCATTTCATTGCAGTACATTTTAATTAAGTGTATGTGATGTAGTTAGAAAGTATATTATATAAAATAACTTTTAATGTTAATTTTTAATCGTCCATACCTGTTCAATCATACTTTTTTGTTCATGGGTCAATTGATGCTTATTTGGTCGCCTGTCAACTACCTCTGAAGTAGCATTTTCGTTAGCTGTTGTAAATATCACGAAATTTGTGAAATTATGTTCCCTTATGTAATGTAAACATTTTAAAATAGAAAATTTGATAAAATCTTACTGTATTCGTCAAAAGTTGCTGCTTCTGCAAAATATGGACTCCATGAGCCACAAATGATCGTAATGAAGACAATGGCCCTCATTTTAATTATTTTAAAGTTTGAAGAAATTCGCTCAGATTCTAGTTTTGCTTGTTATCGCTTTAATTGGTCTTGGACTATCTCAATGATTTTCCTTGGGATCCTCTTCTATTTATATACCGAGATAATAAATGCAAGATGTAATAAAAACTTGTTTACGCCTTGCACTCTATTTATTTAGAATTTCATTAATTTGCAACAATCATTCAATAAATAAATGCAATTGACATTATTCCATGGTCAACAGCCCTAAACATGTTTGGTCGTTGATGAGAGCAAGTTTATTTACATGACGCATAGTTGCTTGGAAATTTTCCTCAATAACAAATACTTGAACACAACCGATTATTAATCCACAAAAATATTAGAATTGTACAGGGTATAATCTAATCAATATACAGTCTATTTAAGTCGTGATCCAGGCGAGTGGTATTATTTTATTATCTGGATTTGAGCGTTGGTATTAAGTTTGATTTGTCGAGTTTGAAGAAACAAAGAATAGTAGCTCAAAATGTAATGGACGAGATAGCCCACTACAAATTGTCTATAATATTGTCATTGTTGCCATTAATATGCATGTAATTTAAAGTAAACTATAGGCTCATGCGGAGTATTAGCAAAGCAATCTTTCCAAATGATCTAAATAGTATCTGGACTATTTATGGTACAATCCAGTACATTCTGGGATGTTATTCATAAACTATGTGAAAAATTTTGTTGCTTACTTAATAGGTTACTAGTTAGGCTGCTTTTTTCTGGGATCTAAATTACATAGCATAATAGCAGTATTATGCAAGTTGCAACAAAACATATCTGATGCATAGCATGATGATGTAGTTGCATATCAGGTGCTTGGCCTCGTGCACCATAAAAGTTCAACTTGACATTGTAACATTGTAGACAGAAAAATCCTTAGAGTATCGTCAACTTGACCTTTCATCTCTTCCCAAGGTAATACAAATACAACTCAGTATATATTGATGCAGTACATATATTTTTGAAACATTTCCAAACCTACCTGTTCGATTCTGTTTGTTTAGCAACCTTTGTATACTGGTTTTGTTTATTTCTCTATACTTTCCTCATTAAGCCCATTATCATCGTTTGCGTCATAGATGGTCACAACTGGAAGAATTGTCATTTATTTAAATGTTTTTCCCAGAGACTAACATTAAAGCTCAAATCTGAATCAAATTCTATATTGTAAACTACCAAAAAGATTAGACAAAATATGAATAGCTGATAGTATCATACGACTACTAAATGAAGATAAATAGCTCTTATACTTTAAGTTAAAAATTCAGTACATAGCTTCAAACAAATTCGATTTAAATGACATGGCTACACGCAACAAGAACTAGCCTCCAAATTTTACAAATTCAAGTATATAGATGAATTGTAGCACAGATACGATTTGGCTACTGGCATGACAATAATAATAATAATAATGCAATGCATTTAGTTAATACAATTATTTGCAAAAAATGCGAGATTGCTGACATAATATTATAACGAATACCAAAAAGTAAACTGGAATAGAAAAAAGGCTTTCCTTCATTTCTCGTTCATAATATTATACTGTACTTAAAGTGTTGAAATGGTTCTAGCTGGTACCTGTCTATTTTGTTTATCCATTTCTATTAGATATTTATTATAAGTAGATGCATGTGTATGGCGATATTTTTTCTTTGTTGATCATAATAATTATTTAAGTATAAGTATTATATTTTTAAACAGATTTGAAACGATATTGGTCAGTGTTCACTATTGTAAGTAAAGGAAAGTCACTATATTTACAAATACACAAAAGCGTTAATTTTTATTCATATTAACTCGATCAGACGAAATCCAGATGCAAATTTAAAGCATTCGTGCAATTTTTCTATTATCAATACATTAACAATAATAGGAATTGTAATATATAGCGTGTGATCATAAATCTCCTCTGTCAAACTTTTTAGTAGGCGTCAGTCATTATTCCCACAACTGCAACATCAGTTAAGGCAAACCTTATTTATCAGTAACTGCCTTTTTAAATTTAAAATGATTCATATTTTGGTGAACGTTGCGGCACTTTTTTTAACTGTCAGATTCTCCAGCGGAATGGTAAGTTGAGTGTAGTTTCAAATATTCTAGACAGATTTCAGTGCTTTATTTTGCAGGTGCTGGTGGAAAATTTAAGGGTATGACGTAAGGTTCATAACTTTAGCAGGTATTAGTATGAAAAATTAATCACGAGGTATATTTTGGCTGAGATCATTAATTCATAAGCAAAGGTATGAGAACCATACTCAAATAAATGTTTTAAGCTTTAATTAAAATTACTATACAGGTGTCTATTCCATTACTTAGTCGTTTTGTGCAGCAAAAGAATAAAAATCAATTATTTATTTACATAAATTGTTTCTATCTGCTTACACATCTATCGTGAACTATTTATTTGTTAAACATTATGTCGTTTTAATGTGAATTTACGGTTTAGTGTTTTTTTATCTGTACCCTTTGTTTATAAAGGTCTAAGTATTTACTTCAATGACTTTTATATTTAAGATTGTGACCGAATGTTCTGCAAAAATAGGAATCAAATACTATCAAACATCATCAGGACATTGTTGCAATGGCCAAAAACTTCCCCCCAGCAACATTACAAGTTTTCATCCCTCTTTAATGAAAGAATGTTCCACTTCCGTCAATAGCGGTTCGGGTTATTCGTCATCAGATGACATTTATGAACATTTTGTAAGCTAACATTTCCAATTATACCATTTATTATAACATTATCATCAAGATTGATTTGTGTCAATTGTTTTTGATTTTATGTTTGTTTGCATTTAGTGGAAATTATACGAATGTGTCGTAAAGAAATCAACAGGCAATGGAGAATCTGCATTGAAGATGAAGGAATTTGCACAGATTATTGTGACTAACTATCCTGAAGATATTAAGACTAAAATATTAGAAACTATAGCGCAAATCGGCTTTTCCATTGATGGTAATTACTCAAAATTTATTTTAACCTGTAGTAGCAAATATTAGATGTCATTACCAAAGACAATTTAATTAGTGTTAACTACAATTTATCCTTAGTGTGATTATGATTTACAATTCGACGTTATTTTTTGTAGAAGCAATTCCAGAATTGGAACGACTCAAACGAATTAGAGGCTTTTATTATGACATTGAGGAATACGTAAAAATCCTGTTTTATACTAATTTTTCGTATGTAATTTGCATTCCCATGTATTATATGGCTAACAGTTTGTAACGATTTAAACATCAACCCATTTTGAAATGTATTTTAATGTTATTGCTTTGCCACTGCCTACACTTGTAATTTTAATCGACTTAAAATGTTGATTTCTGAATTGATATTATATTCCAGAATTTATTTTACTCCTTTTTTAAATAATGGTATCTATCAAACTATCAATATTTAAGCACATTTATCTTTCAAATGTTCAATATTATGTTGGAATTAATTTTCACTAACACATTCTTCAATATTAACACTTTGTAATGCTTAAATGTACTAACATGGTCATAAAACTGGCGATTGCAGAAGAAAGATTTTAAATACCTATTAAATAATTTATTAATCTGTAATTTTTGGAAAGCCAGGTTTGTATGGGAACGAAGGCTTTGACAATGTGGAGTATTAGTGAACTAGTAAGAGTTACTTTTACCTACTTAAATTAAATTCAAGATATATTTTACGTTTTAGCCCTTGTTTACCATATTTATCAAAATTACATATTAAGATGATTTTCACTTTCAGCGACCTTGTAATACACATAGTCAAAACGCGTTAGAAGTCATAAGAGGTACCGGAATGTGTTGTAACAATAAAACGGTACCACTACATATTCTGAATGCAGGAGGAAAGCCTAGTGGGCAAGAGAAAGAAGAATGCTTGAAGGGCTTAATTAATAATATGGGGACTCTTAAAGAGGGTGCTATTGGAAAACTGCAGAAAATGGTTACAATTTTCGACATTTGGTCGCCCTCAAAAAAATATCATAAATTATTATTTAATGTTTTGGATGAGCAACTCTTTGCTATATTGTTAAATTGTAAACATGGTCCTGTTTAATAGTAATTTAAAGGTTTTGCTTACATAATTTGAGCTTAGTGTTGCAACAATGTATTCTGATATAGATTATAATATCTTTATTTATTTAGTTTGCATATCCTTGTCATTATATTGGACTGGGACTTGTAACGAAGGAAGAATTATCGAAGCCAGTGGATTATGAGTCTTTGATAACTAAAATAGTCCCAAATTATCTTGGCGACATCCCAAAAAATGATATATACAAGTTTCTTATTATGTATATGAAACTAAATGCGACCGGTGAGGATTATTCAAGCAGTTCAGATGCAGATTTACTATCAGTAATTGAAAAAGGACTATCAGAGATCACCAACAAAATATTTGGGGAAGGTTCTCAGCATTAACATAATAAATCTATAAAATAGTATTTTATTTTTATTGGGCAATAAGATATTAACGAATTCTGCTGCATTGTTTCAGTGGTGGAAACATCGTCAGATGAAACCGCATCAAAAGCTATAATTGCGTCATCTGAAATTCATAAATGGATGCATACATTCAATTTTGTTACTGCCCGAAAGGTATGGACTGCTGAAAGTAATATTTAATCTATGTAGTTAGTCGGTAGTCCACTCTCAAAATACTTGTATTTTTGTAATTAATTTGCATTACTATTCAAACTAGAATTGCCACAACCCATACATGTGAAACTTAACGTCAGAGAAGCTTCCAATTTCAAATCAATAAATTTATTAGGCATGATGTAGATGAACTAATTAAATCATTGGGATAAGAAAAGAAAAAATACTTTGTAACATCAAAAATATATAAGCAATAAAATCAAAAGTCTCTTTTCAATCAATAATATTATGGTTGCAAGCAAGTATGCAGAACTGAGTTTCGGAGGGGGCTAGATTTCCAATTTTTAAGTGTAGGTATATATTCGCTCGTAGCGCGAAAATTTTTGCCATTTTTTGAAGGAAATGAGTCAAAAATGGGCTAAGAAATTTTTCTCTATTTTGAGAAAAAAATTCCCTTTTTCTTGGATTTCGGGGGGGGGGGCTTCAGCCCGTAAAGCCCATCCCTAAATACGTCCTTGTATGGTTACCACTTACCACAAAGCAATCAATATTATGTTTTTCATATTTTATGTTTTTTATATATATTTGTTATTACTTCATTACTAAATTATTACTTTAGTATTTTCATTTTCTATTTTTAGAGTACACATACTTTGAATGGAACGAGGGTTAATTTGCCATTATCCCTTCACGTGGGCTAAGCCTACCCTAACCTAAACTATAATTAGTCCTACACCCATGTAAATGTATACTCCCAGCTGCTAATCCGCAAGGTCTCTCTGAAAGTTGTATTCATTTGATAAGATAAGTTGAGGGAGCGCTCATTCTTTTCGTGGGAGCTCAGTAGTTTGTCATTACATTTGAAATTACCAATGTTACGGTGTTGTGGACATCAAGCAACGTGTTTCGCTTTACAAAAAAGTAATCAGGGCTGCCTGCTTTTAGATAATGTTAGGCCATTAATTCTCGGGTTTGCAAACAATTGCAAATTCAACCTAGAAACCATAAAAACACGAACAGACAAAAGAAATGAGATGGAGACGATTGTAAATATAAATAAATTGGCCTTTTCGTAACACCTTATAAAATTTGACTGATGCCGAAATTTGTGGCGCTTACTTATAAATCTACAAAGAAATATAGCTTAAAAGTTACTTTTTTGAATAAAATAATTGGTATGGTCATGATCAAGGACCAAAAGTACTCTTGATTTGTTTTACGCTGTCTTTGCAATTGCTCTTAGTAAAATGTGTTGGCCCTTAAAAGGGCCGTTGGTTGAATGAAGTGAGGGTGGGATATTTATTTGGAGGAAGTGTATTTGGTGACAGCCTTGGTTCCTTCAGAGACGGCGTGTTTGGCCAATTCTCCGGGGAGGAGGAGACGGACGGCGGTTTGGATCTCCCGGGAGGTGATGGTGGTTCTCTTGTTGTAGTGGGCGAGGCGGGAGGACTCGGCGGCGATTCTCTCGAAGATGTCGTTCACGAAGGAGTTCATGATGGACATGGCCTTGGAGGAGACTCCGGTGTCCGGGTGAACTTGTTTCAACACTTTGTAGATGTAGATTGCGTAAGACTCCTTCCTCTTACGCTTCTTCTTCTTGTCCCCCTTTGAGATATTCTTCTGCGCCTTTCCCGCCTTCTTCGCTGCCTTCCCACTCGTCTTTGGTGGCATTTTACACACTCAGTTGAATTTACTTTATCAAATGAGAGTTCAATTGCAAGTGATGAGGACGGGAACAGAGGATCCTTATTTATACTAAACTGAGTGAGTAACGGAAACTTCGGTTAAGTAAGGGGAGGCAAAATAGAGCGGGTGGGTCAATGCACTTAAATCAACTTAGTACACGGACGGGGAATTTCCTTACTCACGCTCCCCTCATGAGTAGCTTTATTTTCTACACTTTTTATTGGCTATAATAAAATAGTTTTCCATTGGGTATAGTAAAATTAGTTCCCATTGGTCAGATGGTCTTCTCAGTTTATCTCCATAATTTCTCCATTCTTTCTAAATCGAAACTAGCTTATAATATGTTTTGTTCACTCACTGAAGCCCAAGTGCTGCTGGATTGGATTGAATTGAGTTACTTCATGTAAAGGCCAAGTCAAACGAAATAATAATAACCAAACCATTCAGACTTGTACACTATTTACTTACACACGCTTCTTCTAATGTATTATCACAGATCTGCTTTATATTTTACGAATGTAAACAGACGTTCAGGATATTGACTACTTAAATTTTCTTTCTTTTCTTTTTTCCTTTTTATAGTCAAAAGCTTATCTAATTAATGACAAAAATAACATGACGAATGGATTTTCTAACTATATGTACATATAATCCCACGATGGATGTGGTGAAACTATACATTGTATGTAATATCAAATTAGATTGTTTTACTAGCTTTGGAACAGTTATGTTATTGTTTAGGTAGCCAGACAAAAATAAACTTTCCATTGTTCATTGTTTTCTAAATTATAGAAATAATTACAGAAAACTAGTTTTTTAAACACGACCATGTCAAAACTCAAAAACAAGGCAAATTTTCAACTTTTGCCTATTATTTTATTACTTTGATGTATTTTATTTATTTTGTTTATTTTTACTTCTTACATATAAACCAAAGCTAAAAACATTAACTCTGAAAGCATTGAATATTTTATACATAGGTACCTAATACAAAATATGAACAAGTTATAATGACAGACAACCTCATTTAGAAATAGCATGTAAAACCTAAAGTTCGAAAGCTATGGCCAATTTTGATGGCCATAATATCATGTCCAAAGTGATTATAACGTTATGGCTGAAAGAGTCGATCTTTTTTTCTTGATTCAAATTTTCTCAGGAACTACCCGATGGATTTAAATGAAAGTTGGTGGAGGCCTTCATTGATAATTAAACCCCATGTCTTGTTTTCATTGTCTCGATCGAACTTCAAAATTATGAAAAAAATGTTTGTAAAACATTACTAGGTTAAATTACGAAATCTTTTTTTACAAAAACATTATTTTTTTCAAAATTTTTATGTTCGGCTAGGGAAATGAAAACAAACTATAGGGTTTAAATATCAGTGAAGCCCTCCACCGACTTTCATTCAAATCCATCGGGTAGTTCCTGAGAAAATTTGAATCCAGAAAAAAAGATCGACTCGGTCATAGCGTTATAATCACTTTTGGAATCACATAATATTATTATTATATAAAATCGTTACATTGATTTTACGCCGGAAAACCTGGCATTTACTATTTTTAAAGTGCTTGAAATATTATAAGTCACGCATATTATAAGCATTCTTGTGACAAAATCACCAGATTGCATATAAAAATTAATTTGAAGTTGTAAGACCCATTTCACAATTTAGCTGCCTTATAGATTTGTACAAAACCGTAAACAAATAACCAGATGTAAAATGAAAACAAAGAGTGAATTTTGCATTTAACCTACTAATTTTAGTTGTAGAGATGTTACATAAATAATTAACCTCAATCTTAATTTTATTCCATGACATCGTTTTTCATAATTACTTGCTTAATGTACTATTAGTATTATATCAATTGGGTCCTCATGAATCAATGATGGAATTTTTTAAACTTGGTTGCTGATGTTGTTATAATCTTGTTTAATTGCGTAGTAAATTAAATATTATCCAGCAATAATAAAAAATAGGTACTCAAAACAGCGGGATCTCGTTTCCTCCGTTTCCTCCAAGGTGGCACATAACCGTTTCCTCCGAACTTAATAAAATACCCTAACATCCGTTGCCTCCCGTCACTATTTGCCTCTTTTCTGACCTATATAACCTAATAAAAAATAAACATATTCCGTGTTAGGCTTCGACAACAAAAACAGTTCATTATTTATTAAGTTAGGTCCGAAAAGAGGCAAAAATAGTGACGGGAGGCATAATATTAGTATAAGAGGTTATGCTTAGCAGCTTGGAAGAAAAGAGATTTGAGGAAACGAAGGAGAAAACGAGATGCCCTGGCTAAATTCAGCCCAGAGCAAATAACAGTTGTACAGTCTAGCCTCTTGAAACACAGTTTTACTTTTTATTGTATTTGTAACGTGTACTAAAATTCAATTTTAATGCTTCAAATTACGCCTATAATAATTATATATAAAAATACCTTAAAATGCCCAGAAATCCGAGTAACAAACTTGGTGTTCTCAATACCTTGCGTGTCGAATTTCTTATATATATCGAAAGCAGTGATTTTACACCGGAAAACGGATAATTTATAATTTCTAAAGTGGTAATACTAAGTCAGGTTACACAGTTTTAGAATATTTGCATGACAAATTGCCTAATCCGTAATTAAAATTTAGCTTAAAGGTGTGGCACTACTACTCCATTCAAAAGCATTAAATAAGCTTACTTTATATTTACCCCGGCAAATAATGTTCTTCTTATTGAGTTGCTATCATCTAGAACGACACATGAAAAAAGATAATGTCTGTCGGAGTTGAATTTTGAAACGTTAGGAGTGGAAACTACTCTCATAGTATATCACATCGTTATATAAAACTAAGCATGTAAAATGGTAAGTTCAGAAGTTATGGCAAATTTTAATTGCCATAATGTTATGGCCAAAGTGATTGATTATAACGCTATGGGTCGATCTTTTTTTCTGGATTCAAATTTTCTTAGGAACTACCCGATGGATTTGAATGAAAGTTGGTGGAGGCCTTCATTGATATTTAAACCCCATGTCTTGTTTTCATTTTCTCGATTGAACTTCAAAATTTTGAAAAAGATATTTGTAAAACAGTATTTGGTTAATTTATGAATCCTTTTTACAAATACGTTATTTTCTTCAAAATTTTGATGTTCGGCTAGAAGAATGAAAACAAACTATGGGGTTTAGCTATCAATGAAGCTCTCCACCAACTTTCATTCAAATCCATCGGCTATTTCCAGAAAAATTTAAATCCAGAAAAAATATCGCCCATTTCAACCATAGCGTTATATAATCACTTTCACAATCACATATTATATAAAAATCGCTACATTGATATTACGCCGGAAAACCTGGCATTTACTATTTTTAAAGTTCTTGAAATATTATAAGTCACACACATTATAAGTATTTTTGTGCCAAAATCACCCAATTGCATATGAAAATTAATTTGACACTATAATATAATCATATTATGTCTTATTTATAGATGTACTAAATACAATTATGGCAATTAAGCCCCAAAGTGGTATATTATATTAACTATTTTTTAAAATACAAGAAATAATTTCAAAGTCAATCATTTTGTAGGTTTTTATACGATCAAATTGGTGTATCATGTCCACAATAAAAATTATTTTGAAGGCGTGGAACATTATGCGTTATATAAAATGTGGTTATGGTACAATATCTCTATATTATAATCACAGACTGAGATAAAGCAACAAATTTACCAACCTATCTATATGTCTCTATGTATGTGTGGTAGGAGAGCCTGCATATCAGTGTACAAAATTTACCACTTTTTAGCCTTTTTTACCATCACAGTGGTAAAAATGAACTTAATGGTATAAATGGTAAATTTTAGCGATTGATTACACATCTGAGTACAGATACACTAGACTTCCTAAAATATAAGTTTTAAAACTTTATTTTCTATGAAATATTTCCAATTAGCCCCTTAAGCAATTAAATTAATCATATTTATTTGATTGCACACCAAAAATTATAAAAAAATAAAGAAAAAAATTGTATTTGGTATCGCCCATTTAAAATTGATGCTGATTTAATTGCAATTAATTTCTCAATCGGCAAGGGTTGTTAGCGCCCCCCATTGGTTGAATCCTACTCTACTTATCAATTTGTGACAACAATGATCATCTGCTAAGCTATTTCATACTTTGGCACCGAAATTTATTCAAAATTCAAACACGAAATTTAAATGAAACTATTTTTACCATTTATACCATTTATACGACTTACCACTACATTTTAGGTAGTGGTATTTAACGTTAAATACCATTAAAAACTACTTACCACTGGTAAGTGGTAAATGGTATTTTATACACTGCAGCATATATTACGTAACACAAAACCCTCTCACTAATTAGTAACGCAAGTGCTGACGGTAACACTTTAAGGTACCTCCTCCCCCCCAACAACTGCACACGACACAGGTTCCTTAAAAGCAAAACGCGCGTATCCATTTCCTCTAAACCACTGAAATGAGTTGTTTCATAAACTATTATAACATCAAAACAATAATAGAAATTTACATGAGTTGATTATTGGTGATTGGGTGGAAATGATTAGCGAAAGGGAATATTTCGTAATGTGCGTATTAATTGGCATCTCAAAACGTCTAATTACAATTGGTTCTGCTATATATCGACAAACTTATTTAGCCTTTTTTGGTCCGAGTAAGGCAGAGGTGGCATAAATACCTATTGTTAAGGTTAGGTCCCTCGAAAGTGGGTCCTGGTATGCCCTGTGTATTTTACGGCGCGATTTTTAAACTGTGCCACCAATGTCTTTACTTCAACCCATTTTTTAGTAGAGCTGGCTCTACTTTTTAATGCTCCCTTGATTTTTTTAGTGCTAGTTTACAAACCTTTTTTGTAGAATTAAATAACAGTACTAATTAACATAATAACCTCAGCTGAGTACCGATGATTTTTTGGAATTGTTTTGTTCCTTTGATGGGTGGCCTGCTGAAATTCTTTTGAGTGCTAGGTTTCACCTTAGCTGGGTTCACTAGTGTGATATATGAATACATGCATGTGTTTATGGTGCTCCCATTTAAATGGATTTCCCAGTGAGTTAATTTATATTATTGAATTGGCTTTCTTGGTACTACGACTAAAATTCCTACTACATACTCCTACTCATACGATCCATTCAATTCAAACCAATGCTTGGCGTTGCATTTTCATTCCAATGCAGAATACGAAGACAGTAGAAGCAGTGGAAGACAGAATTTTGTCGCTTCTCGATTAGAGTACGACAATAAGCAATGAGGCATAGTCTGTCTGGAGTGTCTGGTCCAGGGAACTAAAAAGGTACTCCTTTTTTACAAAAAAGGTAAAAAGCACTACTTTTTCTAAAAAAGCAGTCCTTTTTACCTTTTTACCTTTTTTACCTTATTTACATGTAAAGTGAAGTAAATGGGGCACTCTGCTACATCAAAAAAGGTAAAAAGGCAAAAAAGGACTGCTTTTTAAAAATCTTCCTCCTACCTTTTTTATAAAAAAGGCAAAAAAGGTAAAAGGCAAAAAAGGTCCTTTTTTGTTCCCTGGTCTGGTCTGTCCGTCTAGTCTGTCTTGGGGTATTGCATAAATACGGTGCAAACTAACTTAATCTCATTCATTCTGCCTACAACATCACTCCGAGCTCATTCTTCTGCAAGTTGCAAATTTTTACTTAAGGTCAATTACTACAGACAACTAATTTCAGTTTCAGTTCGCTATTAGCATTTACTAAAATCAAATCAAAATGGTGAGTGTTTTATACTAAATTGTCTTCATACATTTACATTATTTGACATTTAAGCAAATCTGCGTGTATGTCTAAAATAAAATGCGATATTAATTTCTTCCTTATAGAATCCGTTGGCTGCTGGTGCACTAGTAATAGGGCTTAATAATGCCTTGGGCTTCATAAACGACCGTGAAAGGATCCAGCTTGACCATAGATTGGCAATGCGCAGGGTAAGCGGCTAAGATATAAAATATTTTTACCAATGAAAGGTTTTTCTACTGAATTGATCAAATATTGTAATATTTGGAATGTAAACTGCGATTTAATGACATTTAAAAGTGAGCTTTTTAACTCGTTAATTTGATTGTAATAACAGCCTTAAAAATAACCATTAATTTTAAATACCGTATTTTCCGAATTAGTTGACCAGGGTCAACCATTATTTCAACCATGCCATTCATGCGAAAAATAAATAGTTGACCCCGGGGGGGTCAACTAAAACGAACAGGGTCAATTATTGTTTCAAGGCGAATGGTAAATTTTTTTGTTTAATATTTTTAAATGAATAGAAATGGCAAAGTGGAATGTCAAATAAAGGAAATACAAATACATTAAACGTTATTAAGAATTCAGTTACATATATTATTGGTAGTATGTTTCCATTAGTGGCATGTGGCACTTTCTTAGACAAAAATCGATTTACCTCCAATAATTTGGTTTTCGAAGTCTTATATTAGACATCGCGTAATATTGAACTGAGCTGCTACTTTGTGTATATGCCGCTTAGTTGTATGCAGTCCGCTAAATTGTATTATATAATCGCATCATGTATTGTTTGTATCTTAATTACTCCTGATTGAGAATTGTATTTCACTGGTCTTTTAGAAGTAATTTGGATTGGATACGACCTTCTGAGGTAGACATGTTTGCTAAAATGACAGTATCGTGACTTCAGCTAAAGAAGCTGTAGTGATTGCAAATTACCTATCATAATCTAAGTAATCCTAATTTCCAATTCATCTCATTTTTCCATGAAAATACTCAACTATGTGTATACTAGTATGTGTAGGTCATATAACCCCTACTATAAAAAATAGGGGGGTCAATTATTTCGAATAGGGTCAACTAATGTTTGAAGGCACTTGGTAACGTGAAAATATAATAGTTGACCCGGAGGGGGTCAACTATTTTGAACAGGGTGAATTAATTCGGAAAATACGGTAGTTACTAATCAACTTGTAAGAATATTTAACCATTGCTTCGGGGTGGGATGGATAATCATCGCATTAATTTTATTTGCAAAACAACAATTGCAAAATGTTTATCAAGTACAAATATTGAAATATGAGAACTGTTTAATAAAAAATTTTGTTAAATCAATAATTAAAAATTTTCGAAATTTTGATGTTAGTCGTTAAAATCGTTAAAATCGTTAAAGTGTAAAACAAATTTTCATATTGGTAATATCCTAAACATTTTATTTCTCATGAAAAGGTAACGATTTGCGTAAATGAGACAGTGTTTGTTTTAAGTATTAGTTGTCATTCCTCGGGTTAAAATTAACTAACATTACTAAATGTTTTATTTATAAAATAAATACCTTCATTATTTTTTTACTCATTGTAAGGTAACTGTAGGTAATGCAGGAATGTTAAACTCGGAGGATATTATATTTTTTTAATGTTTGATATACTTTTAGAATGAAAACGACTTTGCATATAAAATGAAAATGGGAGACGAATTGTGCGGACTGAAGAGGCTTGAGTTGAATAATGCTTTACAGATGCACAAAAACGCACTGGATGCTGGAAAAGAAGTAGCCTTAGCACAGATCAAATCTCAGCACGAGCTCCAACGTGAAGCGTTGCATTTGAAAGACAAAAGAAAAAAGAAACAGATGTATTTGCAGTACGCCCTTGAAGCCAAACAATTGATGGGTTGTGACGTTGAAGTACGCGATGACAGTGATGATGATGACGATGATGATCCATTTTCGTATCCGAAAAAGGGACAATTTTTGCAAAAACGATTGGAATTTAGTTCCAAGGGAAAGAAGTGGTAAACCGTAAGCCCTGAAACAATAATCATCAAAACAATTTCAAGATCTACAAAAGCATTACAATTATAACTACCGAGGGGCAGTCCAGATCACTCATACGGCCATATTGCCTGTTATTTCCCTATCTTCGTTTTCTATTTCCATAGTAACAATAAAATATTATACCCTACAACAAGCTATTACATATTCATTCATGTTAAGTCCTTATAAGTGGTCCGAAATGCCCCCTACGGTATTTATTGGCTTTAACACCAACTGTGTTGAACAAAAAGTCACTTCCGGTTTCGATATATTATATTATATTATCCTAATTATACTACGAAATTTAATATTTCCATATTATTATTAAGCTTAAAAGTAGTTCTGTGCCATTTCATTGCCATTTTATTGGAATGTTTTTCACAGGTGGTTACTTGTGTAAAATAAATTCCGCAAAAATAATACACTTCGTTTACTGTTTCTTACCATTTGCATATTATTGAGCATACTTTTTCCATATATTCCACTTGGGACAACACTGAACTAATTTAGAAAGAATTAGTTGATCTTTAATGAAAAAAATAATACCATAGGAATGCATACGGCATGATGCAACCTACAACAAAATAAACAAGAGGTTTTTTAACTGAGCTACATAATCTTAAATTCCATGCAAGGCATTCCAAACAGTCCTTGACCATACATTATTACTTTTGAACCTGTAGGAACATATTGTCCCCTGTCCTACCCAAAATGTTAATGTTTGTATTAATGTAACAATAAGTCAAATTAAATACGCATGCAAACAACTATTCTTTAACAGTAGATAGATATAATAATACTGTGATAAAGCTACATCAAACAGTACAGATTACATGTAGATGAGAGAAGTGACAAAATACGTTACCTATAGACATCAAAACATTGCTCATGCTTCAACGTCCGCACACCAGCTTAAAAGCGAGCTCTGCCCAGAGGAACTCATTCACTCTCAAATACCAATTCTTACTTTACATTTCTCAAAGTAAACTCTCCAAGTGTCGATATGACTGGTCGTGGAAAGGGAGGAAAGGGTCTTGGAAAAGGAGGCGCGAAGCGTCACAGGAAAGTTCTGCGTGATAACATCCAGGGAATCACGAAACCCGCCATCCGTCGTCTGGCCCGCCGTGGTGGAGTCAAACGTATCTCTGGACTCATCTACGAAGAAACCCGAGGAGTCCTTAAGGTCTTCCTTGAAAATGTCATCCGTGACGCTGTCACCTACACCGAACACGCCAAGAGGAAGACCGTCACTGCCATGGACGTCGTCTACGCCTTGAAACGACAAGGCAGAACCCTCTACGGATTCGGAGGTTAATTCTATCAACGACGACCAGCGGACACTATATGATCTCAATTAATAACCAACGGTCCTTTTAAGGACCACCACATTTTACTAAGAGCAAAAATATTTAAAAGCTAAGCCATGAAACTTATCTATTGCAATTGTATCACATTGGTAATTACTTAGATTACCTTTGCTAAAATTATTAAAATCGTACTAATAAATTTCATCTAATCATCAATTAATAAAATAATGAAAATTATGGCTCAATTGTAAGTATAGTGCTATATCGTTTGAAGATTTAGAAATATTAGGCTGCAATAATTCCTGTTTACATCTAAAGTATATTGTCATAATTGCTAATTTTGCATTTAAAGTTATACTATTAAAATGTAAAATTTCCATTTGAAAGTGGACAATTAAGAATAAAGCCGCTAATTTTTTAAGTGTGCCTTGGGATAATTATTCTTCAGTGAACTATATGGATAGCAGGATAAGCACCCTTGGAACCGAACCAATATTTGTTTACTGCAATGGATTCAGTGAATTCAGTCATTATACGAATTGCGAACGAACATACTGCCAGTAACAAACAGTTACGTAAAATAATTTTATTACAGTAGGTGAATTTAAGATGACAAACAATTATTACTGTTGGAACGTATACTTATTTACCTCATAAATATAGTGGACATGAGTTAATTTGGCTTGTGTCTTTAATTCTACAAGGAATACCAATACAATACATTTGATACCGGGCGAAATAAGTCATATATAAATAGTAATTAATTTCTTAAGTTATTTGCTCTCAGAATAATATGTTGGCCCTTAAAAGGGCCGTTGGTTGAGTTGAATTATCCGTGGACCGTCGTCATTTATTTCTTCTTGGGGGCCGCCTTTTTAGGAGCTACAGTTTTGGTAGCTTTCGGAGCTGCCTTTGGTTTGGGTGCCTTGACTTTAGGAGTCTTTGGCTTGGCTGCTGCAGGTTTTGCGGCGGCTTTCTTTTCTGCGGCTGGTTTAGGTTTAGCGGCAGCTGCCTTTGGCTTGGCTGGAGAGGCGGCTTTGGGCTTGGCAGGAGAAGCTGGTTTAGGCTTGGCGGCTTTAGGGGCCTTAGCTTTAGGGCTGGCTGCTTTCTTGGGAGCGGCTGCCTTCTTCTTTGGGGAGGCGGCTTTCTTGGCTGCTGCGGGCTTCTTGGCTTTTGGAGAAGCGGCGGCTTTGGCCTTCTTGGCCTTTGGTTTCTTCTCGCCGGCGGGTTTCTTCTCGGGCTTGGCTTTGACGGGCAACTTGAAGGAGCCAGCTGCTCCGGTTCCCTTGGTTTGGACAAGGAGTCCCTTAGTGACGGCGTTCTTGATAGCCTTGCGGATGAAGGAGGCTTGTTTCTCAACGTCGACCTTGTTGTGGTCGGCGATGTATTTCTTGATGGCCTTGAGGGAGGAGCCCTTCTTGTCCTTCAGATTGGTCACTGCGTCCATGACCATGACAGCCGCGGAGGGATGAGTGGCCACTTTCTTCTCGCCCTTCGGTTTCGGCGCTTTCTTCTCCTTCGGGGTCTTGGGTGTTTTTGGACCCTTGGCAGCTGGGCGGCCCTTCTTGGGAGTAGCAGCAGCGGCGGGGGCAGCTGGAGCTTCGGCGGGAGTCTCGGCGGCAGTATCAGCCATTTTCTAGATAACTTTAGAGAGTAGAGCAGAGTTTTGACAGACAAAATTTCTGGGCTAGTAAATGAATTGGTTATAGCGCTCAGTTACGCGTTTTAAGGCTGAAGAATTGGAGTGCGGACGTTCATGCGAAAGAAATACGTTGATTGTTGCGTTTACTCAGGTCATCGTTGAGTAACTTCAGAAATGCTTTCCAATATTCCAATGCAAACTTTTCTACTAAAATAAATTACTGCAGCTACAACTACAACCTATATTATATTACAAAATTATGATTATATTGAATACTAAGTTACCACAATTTCCGAAATATTAATTGCAAGTTGCCTGCTCTAAGTGTAACTTAAAAAATATCCATCTGCATATACGAATAAATGCATTATTCCCAGAAGTTTAAAAATAATTAAGCTTATCCAACCAATAATTCTAGAAAGTAGAGGTAAAGCAAAGGATTTTAAAACAGCACCACTAAAATTATATAGTAAATCGTGTTCTTTAAAATACTTGGAATTGGATTATCTTAATACAATTGGTTGTCGATGCTTTGCGATGGATGCTATTTGTACATATAACATCAATAGGAATAATATGTTAACAGGTATAAGCGAAAATGTTAACGGCCAGTATTGTAAGAATAAAACGAGGGAAGGTAACAAAAAGAACAAATGTAAAGGGGATGCTTCAACGTCCGCACACCAAGTTAAAAGTAAGCTCCGCTCAGGATGATTTCATTACTAACTTATCGAATTTCTTTAAACTTACTTCCAAAGTAAACTCTCTCAAGTTTTAGAATGACTGGTCGTGGAAAGGGAGGAAAGGGTCTTGGGAAAGGAGGCGCGAAGCGTCACAGGAAAGTTCTGCGTGATAACATCCAGGGAATCACGAAACCCGCCATCCGTCGTCTGGCCCGCCGTGGTGGAGTCAAACGTATCTCTGGACTCATCTACGAAGAAACCCGAGGAGTCCTTAAGGTCTTCCTTGAAAATGTCATCCGTGACGCTGTCACCTACACCGAACACGCCAAGAGGAAGACCGTCACTGCCATGGACGTCGTCTACGCCTTGAAACGACAAGGCAGAACCCTCTACGGATTCGGAGGTTAATTCTGTCTACCAACACCAGCGGACACTATATGATCTCAATTATTAACCAACGGTCCTTTTAAGGGCCACCACATTTTACTAAGAGCAAATCGAAATTCGGTATTCAAATAATTCATGAGAAAAAGACTTTGTACTTGATTTCCTCCACATTTAATAACAATTTTTCATCAAGGAGTTGTGAATATCCAAAATATGACAGTATTCAACAAGCCAAGTATTATACATTTAGATGAGTCTACAGGTTTATATGGAATGTGGAGGAACTGCTTGCAACGGAAATAAAAGTCGTTTGAAACATGAAATAATCAACAAAAAATGTAAAAACTCATCGGGGACATCATAATGTGTTTCATTTGAAAACTGCTTTGGAATGAGAATGACATAATATGTTTTATCATTAATATGTAATTGCCCCATTACTGACACCTACATTAAAAAAAAATATTCTAACCATATTATTACTACTATTGTTACTACATACATAATGTATTCTAAATTCTAACTTACAGTACATGTAATAACTTTTAATGTTCCTTGTATGTTCAATAAATTGACAAAAGGAGTTTCAAATGAAAGACGTGAAACATTGTAGAGTTGTTTTTGTTTATACCATAGCAATAGTGTATTTCTTGGTGAAATCACTAAGCTTTATTTTATTCTAAGGTTGAAAGTACTAATATATAAATGTGGAAAAACAAATAACATTAATGTAAATAAATAAGCACCTATTGAAAACGCATGATATCTACAAGACCACCAAGTACAGCATGCATAATAAAAACATAATAATAATTATCGAAAGTAGATTCTCATTCAGCAGAAATCTCATTCTATTTTTAAAGCTTGCATAATTCTAAAACAAAACCAGCAACGATATTGACAATAAGCAGTACAATCCATTATTTCATCAAAAACAGCTTCCTAATGCTTTAATTTCTAAAACGTATTAATGCAAAATTCATACCATAATAATTAGTAATATTAGCTTTTAGCTTATTACGGTAAATTTACGTTGTGCATAATATAAGCCTTCATAATTAATTAATACCCAACAACATTTGAGGCATCATTTTATTTCTAGTGTGCCTTGATAAATCATGCTCAATAAATAAATATTGATATCAGGCAAGTAATTGTGCATATTTTTCATCATGATCATGAAAAGACTCAAATGTCATATTATTTGCTCTCAGTAGAATGTGGTGGCCCTTAAAAGGGCCGTTGGTTTCGATATGTAGATAATGTAGATAGATATGTTTAGGCACGTTCTCCTCGGATTCTTCGGGCGAGTTGGATGTCCTTGGGCATGATGGTGACTCGCTTGGCGTGGATGGCGCACAAGTTGGTGTCTTCAAAGAGTCCGACCAAGTAGGCCTCTGAGGCTTCTTGGAGGGCCATGACGGCGGAGCTCTGGAATCGCAAGTCGGTCTTGAAGTCCTGAGCGATTTCTCTGACGAGACGCTGGAAGGGCAATTTGCGGATGAGGAGCTCAGTGCTCTTCTGGTAACGACGGATTTCTCGGAGAGCGACTGTTCCAGGCCTGTAACGATGAGGCTTCTTCACTCCTCCCGTCGCGGGCGCACTCTTACGCGCCGCCTTCGTCGCCAACTGCTTACGCGGAGCCTTTCCTCCCGTCGACTTACGAGCTGTCTGCTTTGTACGGGCCATCTTTCCTTTCTAGAGCTGATGAGTTGAGGTGAGGTTTAATCTCGAGTAAAGTTGAAAATAAAGTGATGAATCGTGGAAGGAACGGAGTCGTATTTATACCCAAGAGGAGAGGGTCGTGAGTAACGAGACACAAAACTCGCTCTTCTCATTGGCTATAATAAGCCTCGCTGCTATTGGGTCTCGAAGACCGGGCGAGGGATTGGGACCATTTAGTTGTTCTTTGTTGCGTTGTAAAATCTCCATGAGCCATTCATTTCAAATTTAAAACATTTAAGCTGATTGGTCAAATGGTTTTATATTGATGAAGCTCATTCTAATGGTTTTATATGGATATTACATTACAATGAATTAAACAGAGTCTTCAGAGTGCTAAGAATCTCACTTTGCCTGATGCCGTGAGTAATTTATGTTGAATTCGTAAACGATTTTTTGAGATTGCTTGCTTGTATTTCTTTCCTCATAGTAAGTATAATATTATCTATCCGAAATCCTCAGAAGGGTAAGTGAAGGGTCCATACAAAAATTAGACATTATTTAAGATGTCTTAAGACTCTTTGTAATCCCAACTTTAAACACGTTTAATTAAATAATTTCAATTTTTAAAACGTCCTGGCATCTCTGTTGCACAGAGATAGTAATTTTGTCCCAAGAAACATTTACGCAACCTGCTTTGCAAAACGGTTTCCCTTTAGTATAATTTGTTTCATGGTTTGAAATAAACATTATTATTACGTCTACGTAGGCTAAAGTCAAAACACAAAAGTTGAAAGTGCATATCTATGCCTTATAATGCGTACGTACTATGTACTATACTAAGATTATCTATTGTTAGCAGTTTATTGCATTCAATAAACGTAAATTAAACCACAGTATGAATGTCATAAATAAATTTTAACAATAAGCGGATACATACTTAGACGACTTGTCCCTACTTCAATTTTAAAATTTGACGGAAATTGTAAAAGTAACTAAAAGTTTGAATTTTGTATGCATTTAGTTTTAACGAAATTCTGTTTAACTTATGTTAACAGAAATCTTATCGAGAATATTACCTTGTCTTATGCAAAACAATTACAAATATTAATACGTTTATCCAATTAAAATGTGCCTTTGTCAGTTCATAGTATTACCCTTAAAACATTCATTCAATAATTCGTTTTTCTGCCTCAAGAAACTAATAAAATTTGTAGAAATAATAACTATCTGTATGAAATGTTTTATAGTCATCTCCTAACAGTAATCAAGTTTGCTCTTAGTAAAATGTGGTGGCCCTTAAAAGGGCCGTTGGTTGTATTCAGAGGCGTGAGAAGAGAGGGCATTTATTTAAGCGGCTTTCTTTTCGGTTTTCTTGGGTAGGAGTACAGCTTGGATGTTGGGGAGAACTCCTCCTTGGGCGATGGTGACTCCGGAGAGCAATTTGTTCAACTCTTCGTCGTTGCGGATGGCCAATTGCAAGTGACGAGGGATGATACGGGTCTTCTTGTTGTCACGGGCAGCGTTACCCGCCAACTCCAAAACTTCAGCTGCCAAATATTCCATGACGGCGGCCAAGTAGACGGGAGCTCCAGCACCAACTCGCTCCGCATAATTCCCCTTCCTCAAAAGACGATGGATACGACCGACGGGGAACTGGAGTCCCGCCCGGCTCGAACGCGACTTGGCCTTCCCCTTCACCTTACCGCCCTTACCACGACCTGACATTATCGATTACTACGACTTAAAACTGGAGACTGAAATGTTGAACTGTTATGAGAGTAGAGTGAATACATATGGAAATCCAGACCTCGTATTTATACGAAATGGCTGAGTAAAGTGAGTGGGGTCGTGAGTAACGGAACACAACTCCTCACTCTCCGAAAACCCCCAATAAAATGTAGCTCAGGGACTGCGGACGGGGACGATTATTTTTAGTTTTTTTGTAGTATGGAATTCTATGATTCTGCAAATGAAGTAGTTAAATTCATTTCTTTTAATTTTGTTTATCAAATTAGACACACAATTTGGTGTTTGGTAAAAATGTGAAAATGGCAATAAAAAATATATAGAAGCCAAAAATATTCTGCGAACTAGTTGAGTAACTAGTTTATGTAGAGGGCAACCTGGGCAACATAACAGAACTTCAAATCTTTATTATGTCTCTAATACAACTATTATATAATATGGCATATAGTTAAACATCTTCGTTATTTCATGGTCAATAAAGATTGTAAAAGAACATGAGTATGATACTATTGATAGCATTTTGTCATGAAATAGTAATGTAAAATGAAGTAGCTATTTATTGTTGTATAATTCACTTAAAATATGGGACGGATTTTGACGGATATGCATTTTTAAACATATCATCAGAGAACTGCTGTTTAACATATAAAATATAATGCATTATTAATATCTACTGTATTAAAGGTGAGATTTAAAAAGCCTTTTATGAACTCTTAAGCATAAATTTAACTCTTAGAACCTAATATCTTTGTCTAATATTTTCTATTAAACTAAAATGACATAATATTCCTCCCAAGATCCATTAATATATGTAATTGTAGAATTGTAGTGTTAACTCCAGTTCCTGAGGATGACAATAGAATTTTGTCGAAAACTTGAACGATTTTAATAAATACATTATAATTAATAGCCTTTCTCCGTCAACAATGAATTATGAAATCAAAGGCTGGAAGCATATAAAATCATTAATCATCTTAGAACCTAGTCATAGAAATTGCTCTTAGTAAAATGTGTTGGCCCTTAAAAGGGCCGTTGGTTGTCATATGAAGTGAGTAGGGTAGAGGGTGTGAGGGATATTTATTTGGAGGAAGTGTATTTGGTGACAGCCTTGGTTCCTTCAGAGACGGCGTGTTTGGCCAATTCTCCGGGGAGGAGGAGACGGACGGCGGTTTGGATCTCCCGGGAGGTGATGGTGGTTCTCTTGTTGTAGTGGGCGAGGCGGGAGGACTCGGCGGCGATTCTCTCGAAGATGTCGTTCACGAAGGAGTTCATGATGGACATGGCCTTGGAGGAGACTCCGGTGTCCGGGTGAACTTGTTTCAACACTTTGTAGATGTAGATTGCGTAAGACTCCTTCCTCTTACGCTTCTTCTTCTTGTCCCCCTTTGAGATATTCTTCTGCGCCTTTCCCGCCTTCTTCGCTGCCTTCCCACTCGTCTTTGGTGGCATTTTATTTTACTAAGTCAGTTGGAGTTACTTTATCTAATGGGAGTTCAGTTGCAAGCGATGAGGACGGGGAAGAGGGAATCCCTATTTATACTAAACTGAGTGAGTAAGGAGAACTTCGGTTGAGTAAGGGGAGGCAGAATAGAGCGGGTGACCAAGTTTTGGTTTGTGCACCTAATGCACAGACGGGGAATTTCCTTACTCACGCTCTCCCCGTGAGTAGCTTTATTTTTGATGCATCTCATTGGCTATATTAAAGGAATTTTTAATTGCCTCCTTTAAACGACGGCTATTATTTTAATGTTATTTTATATATCCAAATTTTAGTTATATGATTTAGAGAGTGTACCTTTTTCCGTTTTGATGAAGCACATCACATAGTAGCCGGTCTAAAATTAACGATTACTACATCAACATTAAGTCGTCATTTCTACTACATAAATAACTTATCAATGTAATCTTTTTATACCTACAATTAAGGTATAATTTGTAACAACGTGCAGAGGCAAGGAATTTAAAATTTTTTATATCATGCAAATTATGATTAAATCGGCTTAAAATAAATAAAATAATCGTCATTAGCTCCTCAACTAAATTTCACTGGGGGTTTTCCGAAAGTGAGGAGTTGTGTTCCGTTACTCACGACCCCACTCACTCTACTCAGTCTGTGGGTATAAATACTACGTCCAGATTTCTATGTGTATTCACTCTGCTTTCAGTAACAGTTCAATATTTCAGTCCTCATTTTAAACTTATACTAATCGATAATGTCAGGTCGTGGTAAGGGCGGTAAGGTGAAGGGGAAGGCCAAGTCGCGTTCGAGCCGGGCGGGACTCCAGTTCCCCGTCGGTCGTATCCATCGTCTTTTGAGGAAGGGGAATTATGCGGAGCGAGTTGGTGCTGGAGCTCCCGTCTACTTGGCCGCCGTCATGGAATATTTGGCAGCTGAAGTTTTGGAGTTGGCGGGTAACGCTGCCCGTGACAACAAGAAGACCCGTATCATCCCTCGTCACTTGCAATTGGCCATCCGCAACGACGAAGAGTTGAACAAATTGCTCTCCGGAGTCACCATCGCCCAAGGAGGAGTTCTCCCCAACATCCAAGCTGTACTCCTACCCAAGAAAACCGAAAAGAAAGCCGCTTAAATAAATGCCCTTTCTTCTCACGCCTGTTAATACAACCAACGGCCCTTTTAAGGGCCACCACATTTTACTGAGAGCAAACTGAAAAGTGTTTATATTGATTAAGTGAGATGGTGATACCATTTTACCATTGTTAGTAAGTACATGCAATATGCCAGCTTTCGTGAGAAGGTCGAAAACATACTTTAGGACGTCCTATATACCTAAATAGTTTAATATTAACATCAATCAACTGAATAACTAAATAACATTGTTGCTCGGCTTTCCCTAGATTGCATGGCCTTCGATGACATTGTGTTTAAAATAATTTACAATCCATAGCTGTTAATGTATAGCTGCTGAGAAGGCTCGCGTTATTGTGCCAGGGCTTTCTTTTATTCTTTTATTAATTGCTTTTTTACCCACTTAAAACCTTTGCAGATGTTTATTTCAATGAAACTATGTGCTTACTGTACATTCTTGTATATAGATCACTTTTAATGATTTATCATAGAGTAGGATTAACTGTTTAAAAATTTAAAATGTTGGGCATAAATTGTACACATCACTTTGCAAATCTATTTTACATCTGTAGAGTGTATCGTATTATGCTATATTATAAGCCTGGAGAATATTCATTAGGGTTGACTGGGGATAGTGTACGAACTTTTCGTTTAGACGGCTCTATAAAATCAGGTTGAGGGATATAAATTGATTTTATTATTTGAATATAATGTGTACATTAGGCGGAGTTGCCATATTTTTATATATAATTTTAATTACTATCAAAACTAACAAAATATATTTTGTGGATTTCACTTTTTTCGTACACTATACCCAGTACTGGGTATAGTGTACGAACACCTTGGGGATAGTGTACGAATATTATTATTCGATGTTCTCTTCCATTATCTAGCGGTTCCATTTCTTAGGATGATTTTACGGATGCTGATGGTGTTATCTTTATTTATTCATGGTCATCGTAACATTCCTAAGTTTTCTATACTTGTTTTTTCCCGATGCATCAAATGAGGCATTTTAATAGCCATTTTCTATTGTCCATAAACAACCACGGACTAAATGGAGAAATATTTGCAGATGTACCCTATGTAATTAATGGGGGGCATTCAGTGATGCTTAACACATCACGTATGGTTAAAAAATAAATGATATTAGCCATAAATGGTCAACCAAATGTTCGTACACTATACCCATGTTGTTTCTCGTACACTATCCCCATTATGATTTTTTCGATCTAAATATTTTTCTTAAAAATACTTTCGAAATGATAGTCCCAAAGAGCAATGGATGTCATTAATAAAAGCCTATTCTCTGAGTCAGAAAATTCGTACTGCTTAATTGTGTTTAAAAGGGTCTCTGTGCAAAATTTTGTAGAGCCGCTAAAGTTTACTTTTCGGTATTTTTGTATTCACGGAAGCTAATTTTATTTTTAGAAAAACCAGTATGAACCCGAAATTAACAAATTTTTGTTAACATGTCCTGAAAAACATGCTTCGAATTTTGAAAATTTTGCCGACCATAAAATGTCAAGGATTCTATGAAAATTCTTAACCTCGTACACTATACCCATTCGTACACTATCCCCAGTCTCCCATATAGCTAAATCTACCTGAGTTGGTTTTATTTTTAAATATGTTATGGTAACTGTAGATGTGCAGATTTTTACAATTTTAAGAATTTATATGAACATCCTTCAGAAAGCTAATAATGTACAAGCCTGGAAAATATTATTTTAATATTAATGCATTTCCTCTGTACTTTATTACGTTTGGATGCATCACTATGACATAATATTGTGTAAAACATTTGAGCCTCCTCTATCTCTCTTTAATTATGTAGGGGAGACTGGGGATAGTGTACGAATGGGTATAGTGTACGAAGTTAAGAATTTTCATAGAATGCTTGACTTTTTATGGTCGGAAAAAATTTCAAAATTTGAAGTATGTCTTTGAGGACATGTTAACAAAAAGTTGTTAAATTCGGGTCCATACTACATTTTCTAAAAATAAAATTAACTTTCCTGATGCGAAAATTACACAAAAGTAAACTTTTGACACTTTACAAAATTTTGCACGCAGGCAGTTTTAAGACCATGGAAGTGATACAAATTTTTTGACTTAGAGAATAAGCATTCATAAACGATATCCGATGCTCATTGAGGCTATCATTTTGAAAGTTTTCTATAGAAAAATATTTTGGTCGAAAAAGTCATGGTGGGGATAGTGTACGAAAAATCAAATGGGTATAGTGTACGAACGTTTGGATGACCCTTTTGGCTAATGATATTTATTTTTTAACCAGAAGTGATGTGTTAAACATCACTGAGTGCCTCCTATTATTTAAATTGGTTATATCTGCAAATATTTCTCGAATAAGTCGATAGTTGTTTATGAACCATCGAAATTGCCTATTAAAATACCTCGTTAGATGCATCTGGAAAAAATAATTATAGAAAATTAACAACTGTTACGACGATCATGCAATAATAAACATATCACCGTCAGCATCCGTGGCAGCATCCTAAGAAATAAAACCGCTTGATATGGGAATAGAACATTAAAATAATAATATTCGTACACTATCCCCAAGGTATTCGTACACTATACCCACTACTGGGTATAGTGTACGAAAAAAGTGACTTATATAAAAATATATTTTGTTGGTTTTGATAGTGATTCAACTTATATGTAAAATAGGGTAACCGTGCCTAGATATGTATACATTACATTCAAATAATGAAATCAATTTATATCCCTCAACATTGATTTTATAGAGCCGTCTTAACGAAAAGTTCGTACACTATCCCCAGTCTCCCCTACTTGATTATCTCTTTAATTTTACTGACAAATGTTTTGCTAACCATAGGTGCTCAATAAGTTGGTTTTCAGTTGCAGTGCAAAAAGCCTATCGCTCAATTTTCATTTACATTGTCATTAAAAAAAGTAAGGCCCAACTACCATTTAGTATGCCCTAAAAAGTTTTGGTGACATTTGGTTTTGTTTGGAAAAGAGATGCTTTGTATACTGGTGTGTGAATATGAAATGTCAACCTTTTGAGCTACTCTTCTTGTTGATTTTCAATTAATCCATAGTAAAATAGCCCTATATATTGCTTATATACATGAAAACTCCCATGAGTACTTTTTAAAGTGCCATACTGTAGATTAAAGCTAGATTTTACCAGAGTTTCACTAAATGACTTACTTCACTAAATGCATTAAGCTGTAATGTCTGAATTCAGTTATCGGTTAAATATCCAAAAAACAATGATGCTTTTGGTAGGCACTGCACAAATTAGCGAATGGGGACTCACCTTTGAATCGCAAGAAATACAAAATAGGCTCCAAGTTGCAAATTAGTATAATTACATTCCTGTCCATTCACTACTCCTGAAAAAATGGGATTGCAAATCTGTGGTGGAGGCATGAATGATGCTTGCCGGGTGGATTCTGAAGTTATATGTTTCAATAAATGAATAAACAAGAATTATCTGTGTGGACTGGTTTCAAGTGGCTCATATTGTCATCTTCTCAGTTCTAATAGGGTTGGAATCTACACAAATGTTACCAAATACATATTATTATCTTGGATTCAACGAAACGAGAACATCAACTGCTATTAGTCCAGGTATACATAAATGTATTTTAAAGTTCTACTAACTACTACTTATAGGCTGGCTAATTAATAGGATATATTTTGTTCTATCTAAGGGTATCTAATAGTACCACAGAATGCAATAAATATTAGTGACGCAAATTGTAGTCTAAACATGTTATGTATGTAAAATAAATTTGAGTGTGTTGACTAAGGTATAATCTATAAGTGTCAGTTTGAATGATTTCTCTAACTCTGGCTCTATTGATTGAGTGGGACAAAGAATAAATAGGCATTTCCTTTTATCGAGAATAATGAGACGTATGTGGTGCTACCTTTGGCTGAATTTAGGCAGCGGATTATCGTAACCATCGCAACCACCGTAACAATCGTAACCGTCGTAACCATCATTTAAAACGTAACCACCGTAACCACCATAAAAACGTAACCACCGTAACCACCGTAAAAAACGTAACCACTATAACCACTACAACCATCATACCCTCCGCAACCATCGTAACCACCGTAACCAGCGCAACCACCGTAACCATCGTAACCATCATAACCTTATATTTTATAAGGGAATGCATCGCTACTCACATCTCATCTCAATGCTCTAAGATGCCCTTATAAAAGGTTATGATGGTTGGGTGGTTGCGGTGGTTACGATGGTTGTGTGGTTGCGGTGGTTACGATGGTTGTGTGGTTACGATGGTTGGGGTGGCTACGATGGTTGCGGTGGTTATAGTGGTTACGTTTTTTATGGTGGTTACGGTGGTTACGTTTTTATGGTGGTTACGGTGGTTACGTTTTTAATGATGGTTACGATGGTTACGATGGTTACGGTGGTTACGATGGTTGCGGTGGTTACGATAATCCGCTGCCTAAATTCAGCCCTACCTTTTTTCATTATTCGACTCAATAAATAGAGCCGAAGTTAGAGGGTGCAGGGTTATTGTACATAAGCTTATGGTAATGGTCACGTGGCACCTCGGGAGCCAAACCTTTCCCTATCTATTAACCATTAAGGTTTTTAATTATGTACCCCAAAGCACTTGCATTAGGGTACGCTTCAAACTTCACATGTAAAGACATCCAACAAATACTTCAGTCCTCACCTCAGCAAACACTAACCCTTTCTAAGACAGCACTAAAAACACTATTGGTCCCCTTAATATCCAAATTATGAACAAATTATTTAGATTTTCCAAAAAATTGACCGTACCCCAAACGTATCTCAATGGAATATTACGAACTTGTAGCGTACCCCGAACGTACCCCAATGACTTTATTATACATTGAATATTCAAAAATACTTCATATTATATAATAAAAGATACATTACATTTTAAGTTTTCTTAGGATGTAATTGCCAAAAGTTTATTTAGGCATGCATTTATGACCAACTGCGCAGATCCATCCCTCCCCAAAACAACAATCACTGTCCGTCTCGCACCGGCCTCTAGCACACTGAGAGACAGGAATTATCACAACCAACGCACTATTACTTTCAATCCTATAACATGAGGTTAATTAAATTTTTGGTTACTCACTAGACTTCCTACGCCCCATTGCGATCGCTTAAATTTGCTGCTTTCCTCCTCGGGTTCCGATTCTCCCACTGTAACATTATATAATAAAGCCATTTTTTGCATTCTACCGAAAGATTATAATAAAATGTATTTTCAAGTCAATCAATCTAGTGATAGACAGCAGAGACAGGATGAATCATGCTAAAACCAGTTTATATTTACGCTAATAGCGAAGCATTTTATTATTTCCCTTACCACAATATTTTGTTGAAAGCATAACAGCCAAAATACAGCCAAGAAGAAACCATGCAAATATTTTACACATCGTGGATTCTGCTATACTTATGTTAACGAATTATGCCAAAAAGTATGGAGCTTATCAGCAGGTAGGTACAAAAATAATGGTTTTCCCTTAAATACTTCAGAGCTCACCTCCCATCGTACTGAATCAGTCCATCACATTGTTTCTAGTTTTATTGTAATAAACGTTCTAATTGTTCTAATTGTTCTAATTGTATAGATTGTTTTTATTTCCGCATACATACGTACATATAAACAATGCTTGACTTCAATTCCATTTATTCATTTGTGTCGACATTAATTTTAGTTGTCTCAAAAGAGAAAAGTCGATAATGTGTGCGCATATGGATGACTTTGATATGATATCACGGTTAATTGTGACAGTAATTGATATATTATTATTTTATACTCAGGGCCGCAGCCAGAAAAAAATTTCGGGAGGGGCACCAAGAAAAAATTAGCTAATTTTCGCGCGAAGCGCGAAAATTTTAGCGATTTTTTGCGATTTTAGACAAAAATTTCTTTATTTTTCTCGATTTCGGGGGGGGGGCACGTGCCCCGGTGCCCCCCCCTCGCTGCGGCCCTGTTTATACTATAGTGTCATTACCAAGCACGTATCCAGTGGGGGACCGGGGGGACACAGCACCCCTCCCCTCCTGACTCTAAAAAAAAGAGTTGTTTTCTTTAAAAAGGCCAAAAATTGCAAAAAATTTTCGCGCTTCCCGCGAATATTTCCTATTTGTGTCATAATTGTTTGGTTGCCCCGCCCTTGACCAAATTTCTAGATACGTGCCTGGTCATTTACAATAATGCAACTTCATGAAATAATGACATACTATTTTGCCGTGTAAAATATTGTATTTGATATTATTTGCGTGGACATGCAGCTCACTATTAATTACTTTCCTTAAAAGATCTTTACTCCACAAAATAATATTTTTTGTGACACCTAAATAGATCAGGCTATCAAGGTTGGGGTCGAGGGTTAACCTACCATAATAAAACCTAAACTATAATAATAATTCTACCTATGTAAACGTATACTTTTGGGGGCAAATCCACCTAATGTTTTGTCAAAAAAGGTTAAAAAATAAAAATATTTGTTAAAGTCCACAAAATGTGTACATATGTAAATAGCTTATATCATATCCACTTATTGTTTTTGTACCAAATAGCAAGCCTATATCCACTTTTTGTTTTACGTACAAAATAGTTTACTTGAAAGGGATATTATGCCTTTACATATTTTTGGTACAAAGCAGGCACATGCAGAAAATGCCCTTTCACTAGGTTTAAATAAGTATCTAAAAAATTTTTGCAATTGCTCTTAGTAAAATGTGTTGGCCCTTAAAAGGGCCGTTGGTTGTCATATGAAGTGAGTAGGGTAGAGGGTGTGAGGGATATTTATTTGGAGGAAGTGTATTTGGTGACAGCCTTGGTTCCTTCAGAGACGGCGTGTTTGGCCAATTCTCCGGGGAGGAGGAGACGGACGGCGGTTTGGATCTCCCGGGAGGTGATGGTGGTTCTCTTGTTGTAGTGGGCGAGGCGGGAGGACTCGGCGGCGATTCTCTCGAAGATGTCGTTCACGAAGGAGTTCATGATGGACATGGCCTTGGAGGAGACTCCGGTGTCCGGGTGAACTTGTTTCAACACTTTGTAGATGTAGATTGCGTAAGACTCCTTCCTCTTACGCTTCTTCTTCTTGTCCCCCTTTGAGATATTCTTCTGCGCCTTTCCCGCCTTCTTCGCTGCCTTCCCACTCGTCTTTGGTGGCATTTTACACACTCAGTAAGTCAAACTTTATCAAAAGAGAGTTCAGTTGCAAGTGATGAGGACAGGAAGAGGGAATCCCTATTTATACTAAACTGAGTGAGTAACGGAAACTTCGGTTGAGTAAGGGGAGGGAGAACAGAGCGGGTGACCAAGTTTTGGTTTGTGCACTTAATGCACGGACGGGCCATTTCCTTACTCACGCTCTCCCCGTGAGTAGCTTTATTTTTGACGCATCTCATTGGCTATAATAAAGGAATTTTTAATTGCCTTCTTTAAACGGCTGCTATTATTTTAATGTTATTTTATATATTCAAATTTTAATTACTATGATTTAGAGAGTGTGCCGTTTTACGTTTTGATGAAGCACATCACATAGTTTCCGGTCAAAATTTAAAGATTACTACATCAACATTAAGTCGTCATTTCTACTACATAAATAACTTATCAATGTAGTCTTTTTATACCTACAATTAAGGTATAATTTGTAACAACGTGCAGAGGCAAGGAATTTAAAATTTTTTATATCATGCAAATTATGATTAAATCGGCATAAAATAAAGCTCCGTAGTCCCTCAACTAAAACTCTTCAGGGTTTTCCGAGAGTGAGGAGTTGTGTTCCGTTACTCACGACCCCACTCGCTTTACTCAGTCTGTGGGTATAAATACTACGTCCAGATTTCTATGTGTATTCACTCTGCTTTCAGTAACAGTTCAATATTTCAGTCCTCATTTTAAACTTATACTAATCTACAATGTCAGGTCGTGGTAAGGGCGGTAAGGTGAAGGGGAAGGCCAAGTCGCGTTCGAGCCGGGCGGGACTCCAGTTCCCCGTCGGTCGTATCCATCGTCTTTTGAGGAAGGGGAATTATGCGGAGCGAGTTGGTGCTGGAGCTCCCGTCTACTTGGCCGCCGTCATGGAATATTTGGCAGCTGAAGTTTTGGAGTTGGCGGGTAACGCTGCCCGTGACAACAAGAAGACCCGTATCATCCCTCGTCACTTGCAATTGGCCATCCGCAACGACGAAGAGTTGAACAAATTGCTCTCCGGAGTCACCATCGCCCAAGGAGGAGTTCTCCCCAACATCCAAGCTGTACTCCTACCCAAGAAAACCGAAAAGAAAGCCGCTTAAACTAATCCCCTCTCTTCTCCTGCCTGTTAATAAATCCAACGGCCCTTTTAAGGGCCACCACATTTTACTAAGAGCAAACTTGATTTCTGTAAGAGATGACTATAAGAATATTTCATACAGATAGTTATAAGTGTTATAAATGACAGTAAGTTTCTCGAGGAACGAAAACTAAGTATTTAATGAATGTTATAATCAACAATTATAAAGCCAATCAATACTTATGTACTGATAGGTGATAGTTGATATAGACAATTAATTTGTGGGATGTTTACGTTATATTTAAAATCTCCGCTAATTTTTAAAATTGAAATAGAGACACCGTCTAAATGTTTTAGTGGGTATTCGTATTGGTAATATTTTCAGCAATATTTACATTTTCAACGGTTTAATGTTTAATAATAATAAGTGCAATAAATCTCAATAATATAGAAACATAGAAACAATAATCATCTTGGTATCGTTTGTATACATTAATATTATGCATACAGTTGATATGAACTTCTGTCTTTTGTTCGCCTATATAAATATGGGTTTAGATTTCATTTCAAGCCACGAAGCAAATTTTCTCGGATCATTTCATTGCCAGTTTGCCAATTAGGCTTCATTAATATTTCTTGGGAGAAGATTTACATCTAAATTACTTTCTCTACGCATAGATGCCAAGACATTTTAAAATTGAAATTATTTAAAGGTATTAATTAAACGTATTTAAAAGTAGAAGTCAAGAGTCCTAATTTAAAATAGTATTTGACTTTTGTATAGACACTTTACTTATCTTTCTTGGAATTTTCGAGTAGATGATAATAATATAATGTATACTCATTTACTACGAAATGGAACAAGTAATCTCAAAAAATCGTTTACGAGCTTAACAAAAATTAAGCATGGCATCAAACAAATGAGATTCATTATAACACTCTGGGAATTATGGATAATTCATAATGACATATTTTATAAGTAATATCTCTATGTAAAACCATTCGAAGAAGCTTCAACAATGTAAAGTCTGGACCAATCAGCTAGCAGCTTTTAGATGACTAACACTGAATTACATGAGTCATGTGGAGATAGTGCCAACGGCCTTTGTCCTTTTTGCTCCGATTACATTTAGAACAACGCAACAGAGAACAATAAAAGTGGTCCCAATCCCTCGCCCGGTATTGAAGACCCAATAACAACGAGGCTTATTATAGCCAATGAGAAGAGTGAGTTTTGTTTCCAGTTACTCACGACCCTCTCCTCTTGGGTATAAATACGACTCTGTTTCTTCAACACTTCATCACTTTATTTTCAACTTTACTCTTGATCTAACCTCAGCTCAGCTCTAGAAAGGAATAATGGCTCGTACAAAGCAGACAGCTCGTAAGTCGACGGGAGGAAAGGCTCCGCGTAAGCAGTTGGCGACGAAGGCGGCGCGTAAGAGTGCGCCCGCGACGGGAGGAGTGAAGAAGCCTCATCGTTACAGGCCTGGAACAGTCGCTCTCCGAGAAATCCGTCGTTACCAGAAGAGCACTGAGCTCCTCATCCGCAAATTGCCCTTCCAGCGTCTCGTCAGAGAAATCGCTCAGGACTTCAAGACCGACTTGCGATTCCAGAGCTCCGCCGTCATGGCCCTCCAAGAAGCCTCAGAGGCCTACTTGGTCGGACTCTTTGAAGACACCAACTTGTGCGCCATCCACGCCAAGCGAGTCACCATCATGCCCAAGGACATCCAACTCGCCCGAAGAATCCGAGGAGAACGTGCCTAAACATATCTATCTACATTATCTACATATCGAAACCAACGGCCCTTTTAAGGGCCACCACATCTTACTGAGAGCAAATTATGACATTTACTTAACGTATTATAAAGCCTATAACATCCAACTGTAATTTAGCAAGTTAGAAACAGACACTGGAAATTACCATCGATTTTATAATTAGATATTGGTTGATGTTTTGGTAAACTAGACAGATTTATTGTCTCAGTGTCTGCTTATCATGCAAATCTACCACACAAGGCAGCTCTGAGATTATTATCACAATGATGATTAAGTAGTTTCTGAGCATATTTATTTATTTAATGTTGCATTATTGTAGAAGAACTAATATTACATCCGCAATTTTAACAAAAATTGTACTGATTATAAGACGATAGAACTCAATCTTTTAAGTTAATTTTATTTCTACGATTTATGTGTACCTATTTATTGCCATTTGCTAAATGAAGAATAATAATATATCTTTTAATGCAATAGAGTATTAAGTATAGTTTAATTAGTGTTTCATTTTAAAATAATGTTAAAAAAAGTTTACTGTAGAGGATTGACATCCATGAATGGATTGATAGTTACATAATAATAATAATATTATACTCATATAATAATAAACATAACAAGGATAGTAATCATTATTTACATTTCTTCACTATAAACGAATTGAACAAATTTATTAATTTCACCAAAATTATTTTATATAATTTTCCACACCATCAAAGGAACATCCATTAATCGAAATCTGGCATTATTTCAAAAAATGTATTATTAGATAAATGCAAAATAATGTGCATGGAATTCTGTCGGTGTGTGAAATTTTATGTTTGTCGGTATGGTTTTTGCAAATGACTAATTGGCTATATTGTATCACCTATCAATATTTCAAAAAGCTTTTATGCATCAACAATTATTTGGTCTACTAAATTATCAACGGTCTATCGATTTGAATTTCGGCCACAAAACAGTCCATAGAAATTTACTTATTTCAAAATTTTCTAGCACATTAGGCTAGATCTGCCGTTAGTTCTATATTATAATTCTATATTATAACTGCCGTCTTAGATAAAGCAATAAATTTACCTAATTATGTATGTCACTATGTGTGGTAGGGCGAACTAATATGCATATTACATAAAAAACCAAGTTACACTCTGGGTTAGCATTAATTAGCATAATTTTAAATTTTAAAATTTAAGGCGTATATTAATCTTTTGAAATTCAATATCCAATCCAATACGCATGATTATTGTCTACCTTTCGAAATTGAGTCATGCATGCTGGGGGTAACTAGTTAATTACAAATTTAAATAATACTTTGCTAACAGAAATTGAGAATACTAAACTACTAAATGCGATCTAAGATTACAATATTGGTAGTTTCTAGTTTTGTAACGAAAATATTTTTGCTCTTAGTAAAATGTGGTGGTCCTTAAAAGGACCGTTGGTTATCAAATGAGATGTGAAAGTGTCCGTTATAAATGGAATTATCCTCCGAATCCGTAGAGGGTTCTGCCTTGTCGTTTCAAGGCGTAGACGACGTCCATGGCAGTGACGGTCTTCCTCTTGGCGTGTTCGGTGTAGGTGACAGCGTCACGGATGACATTTTCAAGGAAGACCTTAAGGACTCCTCGGGTTTCTTCGTAGATGAGTCCAGAGATACGTTTGACTCCACCACGGCGGGCCAGACGACGGATGGCGGGTTTCGTGATTCCCTGGATGTTATCACGCAGAACTTTCCTGTGACGTTTCGCGCCTCCTTTCCCAAGACCCTTTCCTCCCTTTCCTCGGCCAGTCATTCTGAGACTTGAGAGTTTACTTTGAAGTATAAAGTAAGAAATTGTATTTGAGAGTGAATGAGTTCTGCTTACAAGGGCTAACTTTTAACTAGGAGGACGGACGTTGAAGCATATTTATTAAGCTTTTCTTTGACTGTTTCGTATTTTTCTATATTGCCGATTCAAATACAACATATAGAAACGGAGGGAATTGAATATACATTTCCATTTTCCTCAACGTCCGCTCTCGTTCCCTTGCAGCCTTATAACGAGAGGGTGAAGGAGACAACCAGTTTACTCACACAGAAACTCTGTCTGTTGAAACTCCAATCTCACTCAAGTGAACTCATTTTAAAATTCGAAATGGCTGATACTGCTGCCGAGACTCCCGCCGAAGCTCCAGCTGCCCCCGCCGCTGCTGCTACTCCCAAGAAGGGCCGCCCAGCTGCCAAGGGTCCAAAAACACCCAAGACCCCGAAGGAGAAGAAAGCGCCGAAACCGAAGGGCGAGAAGAAAGTGGCCACTCATCCCTCCGCGGCTGTCATGGTCATGGACGCAGTGACCAATCTGAAGGACAAGAAGGGCTCCTCCCTCAAGGCCATCAAGAAATACATCGCCGACCACAACAAGGTCGACGTTGAGAAACAAGCCTCCTTCATCCGCAAGGCTATCAAGAACGCCGTCACTAAGGGACTCCTTGTCCAAACCAAGGGAACCGGAGCAGCTGGCTCCTTCAAGTTGCCCGTCAAAGCCAAGCCCGAGAAGAAACCCGCCGGCGAGAAGAAACCAAAGGCCAAGAAAGCTAAAGCCGCCGCTTCTCCAAAAGCCAAGAAGCCCGCAGCAGCCAAGAAAGCCGCCTCCCCAAAGAAGAAGGCAGCCGCTCCCAAGAAAGCAGCCAATCCTAAGGCTAAGGCCCCCAAAGCCGCCAAGCCTAAACCAGCTTCTCCTGCCAAACCCAAAGCCGCATCTCCAGCCAAGCCAAAGGCAGCTCCCGCTAAGCCAAAACCAGCCGCAGAAAAGAAAGCCGCCGCAAAACCAGCAGCAGCCAAGCCAAAGACTCCTAAAGTCAAGGCACCGAAACCAAAGGCAGCTCCAAAAGCCACCAAAACTGTAGCCCCTAAAAAGGCGGCCCCCAAGAAGAAATAAATGACGACGGTCCACGGATAATTCAACTAAACCAACGGCCCTTTTAAGGGCCAACATATATTCCTAAGAGCAATTATAATGAATATTGTTATTACTATTTATTATGCATGGCATGAATATTTCCCCAGGTATTAAGTGTAATTAAAATCCCTGGCACAATTAAAAAAATAAGCCTTTTATTTTCCAATATCAATGGAAGATTACAACTTTATTAGAAAAATGCACCAAGGGCCTATTTATTACCATAAATTAAGCACTACTACTAGGATTACCTACCACCATAAAATTTAGCAACTAATAGCGTAACAAAAATACTAAACGAATGTGTATATTATATCAACACATATTATTACAATAAAACCTAATTTTGAATTAATTTTGTGATTTCAACTAACAGTATATTTTACATACCTTAATATCTTAATACCATTTAAAGATACATATCTGGAGTTACATTGAATACGTTATTGTGGTAGTTGGCCACTTGGAGTATATTAAATGAAAAATGTGTTGTTGGCTTTTACTTTTAATCAAATCAGCAAGCATGCCGTAGAAAATATAACGATCACTTTACTTGCAAAAATGTCTTTTAATTTCAGTAAAAGGATAAAATAAAGCACATGAATTTGCTGAGGATTTACAACTATTTTCAACAGCAGTTGAAAACAGCAAAAATTAAAATAAAAATCAATTTACAGCATTAATGATGAAAATCACCATAAAAGAACATACTAGGGAAATTTTACATGAACAAAAGTAACGCTGTGTATTAATATAATAAGGTTTTACATAGAAAAAACGTTGTGCTCTTAGTAAAATGTGGTGGTCCTTAAAAGGACCGTTGGTTAATAATTGAGATCATATAGTGTCCGCTGGTCGTCGTTGATAGAATTAACCTCCGAATCCGTAGAGGGTTCTGCCTTGTCGTTTCAAGGCGTAGACGACGTCCATGGCAGTGACGGTCTTCCTCTTGGCGTGTTCGGTGTAGGTGACAGCGTCACGGATGACATTTTCAAGGAAGACCTTAAGGACTCCTCGGGTTTCTTCGTAGATGAGTCCAGAGATACGTTTGACTCCACCACGGCGGGCCAGACGACGGATGGCGGGTTTCGTGATTCCCTGGATGTTATCACGCAGAACTTTCCTGTGACGCTTCGCGCCTCCTTTTCCAAGACCCTTTCCTCCCTTTCCACGACCAGTCATTGTAAGACTTGAGAGTTTACTTTGAAGTATAAAGTAAGAAATTGTATTTGAGAGTGAATGAGTTCGGCTTAGGAGGGCTAACTTTTAACATGGAGAGCGGACGTTGAAGCATCAAAGTTTCTTTAGTAATATTTTACAGAGTGTCTTTTCCATTTTCACTATTACTACATACCATATATAGAAATCTAAATACATAATATTGTGGGTCTTTATCAGAGACACTGGTTTTTTTATGCTATCATTATAATAATAGCTGCACAAATGTCCTTTGACATCAACTTACGACTTTCAAATTTTTACTGCATAGGCAAATCATAGTAAGAACCCCAAATTTCGAGTTTCAAAACGATATCTTTCATAGAAATCGTTTTATGATTTTCTGAATTTCGAATTTTAACATTGAAGGAGTGGGAGAAAACGCTCCGATCTGTCACGCTTTGTCCAGATACTCCTCCTACAGTTTTCATCCGATCTTTACCAAACTTTTTCCTGACCTACTCAACTTAATAATAAAGACGGTAGCCACTCCAGTTTTTTATTTTTTAGTAGAAAATATTTTGCCAGTGGATTTCAAAAATTTGACAAAGTCCTACTCTTTAAGCAGGCAGGCCTCCGCCATGTATAGGGATTAGTGTCCCTTTCAATTCGAACGGGGCGACCGCAGTGGAGTCAAACTATTAATAGCAAGGCAACGTTTATTAGTTAGTATGATTTGGTTGTGGATTGAATAGGTTTACTTGACTTGACATAGGATTGGTTAATTAATGTAACGGGGTAGGTAGAAAATAGTTAGAAATAACGAGGACGATTAAAATTGTGGTAGCTAATTAAAATAAGAGAGCTAATTAAAATGAAGAGGTGAAAATGACGTGAAGATTTAAGATGATGGGAATATTTAAAATAAAGAGATATTTAAAATGACAGGAATGCTTCAAATGACGTTAATAGATTTAAAACAACGGGGTTATTCAAAATGAAGGGGTGATTCTAAACGACGAAATTATTTAAAACGACGTCGATTTAAAATGTGAGGTCATTTACAATGACGTCTATTTAAAATGACAGGGTCATTTACCAGGGCTGCAGCCAGAAAAAACTTTGGGGGGAAAGGCGACAAATTATCAGAGAAAATATGAAAAATTTGGAAGTGATTGCGTTATTGAAAATGACGGGGTTATTTAAAATGACGGCGTAATTTAAAATGACGGGGTTATTTGAAATTACGGGTTTATTGAAAATGACGGGTTTATTGAAAATGACGTGTTTATTGAAAATGACGGGTTTATTGAAAATGACGGGGTTATTTGAAATGATGGGGTTATTTGAAATGACGGGATTATTGAAAATGACGGGGTTATTGAAAATGACGGGGTTATTTAGAATGACGGGGTTATTTAGAATGACGGGGTTTTTTAAAATGACGGGGTTATTTAGAATGACGGGGTTATTGAAAATCACTGGGTTATTCAAAATGACGGTGGGATTTAAAACGACGGGATTATTTAAAATGACGTCTATTTACAATGATTGGGTAATTAAAATGACGGAGTGATGTATATTGACGGGTGGATTTAAAATTATATATTATGTCCATATAATATTAATGATACAATAAAAATCAAGGGCTGATGAATGGACTTCAAACATTTATTTTAATTTCGCGCTTAGTTAAATGATGTTGAATTTGGTTCACTATTATTATGTTGATTCGAAAAGTATTGTAATTGGTTCCCCGTCCGTAGGATGTTGTAGCCATGCATCAAGCAATGTTTTAAACATTTTAATCTGTTAATTTTCATACTTTTTTAATGCATAATATGCAAACTCATGATCTACCGTCCCCATTAAGGGGTTACTCATTTCCCGTTCGGAGAACGGGCCTATTTCTAGTTATAACATGTTGTATTTACTAAGTTGCTATCATATTTAATGTAATAAATTTACATTTAATTTGACATTTGGCTAGTAATCGATATTAGCGTTAGTATCTTGGTCATGAGACTGAGAAAATGTTCTTCATTAAAATTATGAAATCTCCAATTAAAAAATACAAGTAAGCAGTTTGTAAGGCGATTTTTGAAAGTGAAGGAAACTGTATTTAGGTAAACTAAGGAGAAAATTTGACGAATAAGAGCAACTTTTATTATAGCCAATGGAGAGTGGTTTTATTATACCCATCGACGAGTGGCAAAAATATATTTACTCAAGGGGGGACCGTGAGTAAGGAAATTCCCCGTCCGTGTATTAAGTTGATTTAAGTGCATTGACCCACCCGTTCTTTTCTGCCTCCCCTTACTCAACCGAAGTTCTCGTTACTCACTCAGCTTAGTATAAATAGGGATTCTCTGTTCCCGTCCTCATCACTTGCAACTGAACTCTCATTTGATAAAGTTTACTAAACAGATTCTGTAAAATGCCACCAAAGACGAGTGGGAAGGCAGCGAAGAAGGCGGGAAAGGCGCAGAAGAATATCTCAAAGGGGGACAAGAAGAAGAAGCGTAAGAGGAAGGAGTCTTACGCAATCTACATCTACAAAGTGTTGAAACAAGTTCACCCGGACACCGGAGTCTCCTCCAAGGCCATGTCCATCATGAACTCCTTCGTGAACGACATCTTCGAGAGAATCGCCGCCGAGTCCTCCCGCCTCGCCCACTACAACAAGAGAACCACCATCACCTCCCGGGAGATCCAAACCGCCGTCCGTCTCCTCCTCCCCGGAGAATTGGCCAAACACGCCGTCTCTGAAGGAACCAAGGCTGTCACCAAATACACTTCCTCCAAATAAACATCTCATACAGCATTTCTGACCCAACGGCCCTTTTAAGGGCCAACACATCTTCCTAAGAGCAAAATGTATTCAATTAGATGAATTATTTTACTACAAGCAATAAAGGCTGTCAATTATTGGGTAAGCAGCAGAAAAAAGCAAATACTATGATAATTTGACGGCTCGACTGTCGTCTTGGTCTTAACACACTTTTCCTGCATATATGACATGCGGATATGGTGTCAGAACCTTCTAATACTAATACTAATAATTAATCATTGAGTAATGTTTTAAAATTAGCATTGCAAAATGTCCATTTAAAAGTTAAGTTAGGGCCGTGCACTTTCATAATAATCTGTCGAAACCATAGGAATGATTATCATTGATCATGAGAAGTCACAGTGTATACATCGGCATGCCGTAAATTATTTTCAAATGCCGCATGCCGAAAAGGCAGTAAATTCCGTAAATTACATTTGTAGCACAGTGTACTAGTAGGTAATATTAAACAACAGTCTAGCTAGTATATACCTATCAAATTATATAGTTTCTATCTTTTGTCTATGCATGATATTTAATAGCAATGTATTTTCACTTCTGGAGGCTTTTAGGGAACTATTAGTACTAGCATTGCGATATTAAACAACAGTCATAGTGTGTAAAAAATCATATTTGATTGTTATTCATCGCTTACTATATCAAATTATGTATAAAAACTGCTAAAAATACGAATAATAATTTATGACATGCCGCCAAATATCAAATGCCGTAAATTGAATTTGGCATGCGGTATTTACGGCCCACTCGACACAATGTAAAGTCATAAGAATGTTTAAGGTATTAAAAATGCGTAACATCCAGCTTCAGCATTTTTAGCTATTTTTGATTATTTTATTTACATGGCATTGGGAATTAGGCCTATTTTGCCAATTTTTGGTACAAACATAGGCGTCGGAACCGGGGGGACAGGGAGGACAATGTCCCCCCTAGAATAAGGCCAGGAGGGACATATCTCCTTAAAAATGTTCCAAAAACCAAACTAAAATTACACACGCACCAGAAAACGCAATTTTTGTTGTCAAAAAAGGTTAAAAATCCAAAATATTTTCGCGCTCCGCGCGAATATGTTCTTATTTTACCAATATTTTATTATTTTGGTGCCCCCCCCCTTTCTGAAGAAGTCATTTTGCCCCCCTGGATAAATTACGTTTCGACGCCTATGGGTACAAAGGGGGTATAATTTTCGCGAGAGTATATGTGAATTTTAGATAACATTTTTGAATTTTTAGGTAACAAGGGCCTCAAACAATTTTTCCGGTTTGCGTGATTATATGTGAATTTTAGGTTATTGTTGTACATTTTTGCAAAGTAGCCTAAAATCATAGTAGACGTGCTTGCCATTGTCCCTCCGCTCCGAAGTTGACTGCTAAATACAGTGCTGTATAGTTTACCGTTTTCTCGTCGACAATTTATGGTCAGCATAATATTATAGTAATGTTTATTTTGCTCTAGCTTCTTTGAATGTCTGCAAAAGAAATGTAATTTTTAATGTATCAACAACTTAGCCATTGATTAATTAATGTCTTTATTTTGATGAAAATCTAATTAATTATTAATACACACACTTTTATGACTATTGCCATGTAACCTAGTCCCACAGCTCTCCACCAAACTTCCCGGGGGTTTTCCGAGAGTGAGGAGTTGTGTTCCGTTACTCACGACCCCACTCATTTTACTCAGCCATTTCGTATAAATACGAGCCCTAGATTTCTATGTGTATTCATTCCATTCTCAATAACAGTTCAATATTTCAGTCCTCGTTTTAAACTTGTACTAATCGATAATGTCAGGTCGTGGTAAGGGCGGTAAGGTGAAGGGGAAGGCCAAGTCGCGTTCCAGCCGGGCGGGACTCCAGTTCCCCGTCGGTCGTATCCATCGTCTTTTGAGGAAGGGGAATTATGCGGAGCGAGTTGGTGCTGGAGCTCCCGTCTACTTGGCCGCCGTCATGGAATATTTGGCAGCTGAAGTTTTGGAGTTGGCGGGTAACGCTGCCCGTGACAACAAGAAGACCCGTATCATCCCTCGTCACTTGCAATTGGCCATCCGCAACGACGAAGAGTTGAACAAATTGCTCTCCGGAGTCACCATCGCCCAAGGAGGAGTTCTCCCCAACATCCAAGCTGTACTCCTACCCAAGAAAACCGAAAAGAAAGCCGCTTAAATTAATGCCCTCTCTTCTCACGCCTCTTAATACAACCAACGGCCCTTTTAAGGGCCACCACATTTTACTGAGAGCAAACTGTAAAGTGTTCATATTGATGAAGTGAGATGGTGATACCATTTTACCATTGTTAGTAAGTACATGCAATATGCCTGCTGTCGTGAGAAGGTCGAAAACATACTTTAGGACTTCCTATATACCTAAATAGTTTATAATTAACATCAATCTTCAACTGAATAACTAAATAACATTGTTGCTCGGCTTTCCCTAGATTGCATGGCCTCCGATGACATTGTGTTTAAAATTATTTACAATCCATAGCTGTTAATGTAAAGCTGCTGAGAAGGTTCGCGTTATTGTGCCATGGCTTTCTTTTATTCTTTTATTAATTGCTTTGTAGCCCACTTAAAACCTTTGCAGATGTTTATTTCAATGAACTATGTGTTTAATGTACACTTTTAATGATTTATCATAGAGTAGGATTAACTGTTTAAAAATTTAAAATGCTGGACATTATTATCGTTCCACTGCCACAGTTCTCTCATTGTATTCGAAAGACAATGGATCATATGTTGCAATACAAAGGCTTAACGTCAGCTCAAACTTCGAGTCGAGCAAATCAACGTGGGAGGTCCATTGTAATGCAACATATGATCCATTGTCTTTCGAATACAAAGAGAGAACTGTGGCAGCGGAACCATAATAATTGTACACATCACTTTGTAATTGTAAATCTATTATATCTGTAGAGTGTATCGTATACTATATTATAAGCCTGGAGAATATTCAGTATAGCTAAATCTACCTTAGTTGGTTTTATTTTTAAATATGTTATGGTAACTGTAGATGTGCAGATTTTTACAATTTTAAGAATTTATATGAACATCCTTCAGAAAGCTAATAATGTACAAGCCTGGAAAATATTATTTTAATATTAATGCATTTCCTTTGTACTTTACCTTTATCGCCACGCCATAATTATCGGCTGCATAATACCTAGGAATTATGTTTAGAGGATGCATCACTATGACATAATATTGTGTAAAACATTTGAGCCTCCTCACTCGCTTTAATTATGTACTTGATTACTATTACCCTATTTCCAAAAATAGTTTGTAGTTATTATGTACAATAAACATTTATTATTATTTTAGCTATACGTACTAGAATTAGAACATTAATTAGAAAAATACATTTTGCACCTATACACAAAAACGAATATAAATAGAAGGCAAATTAAAACAAAATTTGTCATTTTCTTCTGTTCTGATTACAATCAATATACCTCAAAAATCAAAATGAAATTTGCAGTCAGCATTTTATTTGCAATTTTTGCAATACAATTTTGGGAATTTTCACAATCTGATAAATTTAAAAAAGATCATGACATCAAAGTGGGAGACCATTGTTCAGCACCAGAATGTGATAGTGAATTTAAAAACACAACACCAAAGACATCAACATTAGGTAAGCTATTAAAACTACTCAAATTTAAGCCAATACAGAAAACACAGTTTCCTGTTTAGGAAATTTGTCTTTGATTCATTAGTTTATTAGTTTGAAATGTATAATATTGTGTATTTGTTTATGCAGATGCTGAAAAGGTAGGAGGAGGAATTGACAGCGATTATATTCCATACCAGGTTTCTCTTCAATCGTCGTCTGGAAGCCATTTTTGTGGAGGGAGCATCTATTCAAGAAACCCAAATTCTAAAACATTTACAAAAATAATAACTGCAGCACACTGTATCTATGACTATGACAGTTTAATAAGGTCTAAGGTAGTCGCCGGTATTAGAGAGCTAGATGAGAAGAGTGAATCTAGACAGGAATCTGGAATCTGTCGAGTAAAAATTCATGAAGACTATTATATATCAGATGGCTATCTATATAATGACATTGCTCTTATTACATTGAAGACTCCTCTGACGAAAATTAGAAATAGAACAGAAGCAATATCAATTACAGCTCTAAACCAAAACGTCTTACCCCGTAAGTATGATCTATTTATATCACTTATTATACATTACCGTAAGAATGTCGTAAAATTTCGAAATAATTATATTAAATATACATGAAATAAATATTTTATGAAATGTTTAAATTAATCTATAAACGGTCTATGTAAACATTATTATGGTATTTTTGTATCTTATCTTTATAATTTAGACATTGCACAAGTTAGCGGATGGGGATATACATTTGAGTCGGTAGAAATACAAAATAGGCTTCAAGTGGCAAATATAACTTTGCAATCCTGTCCATCAACTATTCCTAATTACCCGGGATATATCTGTGGCGGAGGCATGAATGATGCTTGCCGGGGGGATTCTGGAGGCCCATTAATATGTTACAATAAAAGAATGGACAAGTATTATCTGTGTGGACTAGTTTCAAGTGGCCAATATTGTCAAATTCCCAGTTCTAATAGGATTGGGATCTACACGAATGTTACCAAATATATATCTTGGATTCGAAGAAACGAAAACATCAACTGTTAGCAATCCAAATGCCCTAATTTCGGATTTTCATTTAAATGAGGCTAGTGGATAATAATTCGTAATACTTGCATTCGATTATTGTAAAACGTAGTAACATTACACTACAATAGTAACTGTACAATGTATATTAACAGTGTCTAACAAAGATTTGGGTTCATTCATTCGGTTTTCATATCTTCAGATACAATTGAAAATTATTCTAGATCACTAGGGATAAATATTTGTGAATATAATAAATCTAAGTTTAAAAGCAATAATTATTACAAATTTCCGAAGCCATTTTACGTGTTTCTACATTTCCTACTCGAAACCATAATATTAATACGCATTATACACACCCCAAAACGTATGCCCAACGCTTTTTCTGATATTTACTTTTGTGTTGAAATAGCGGGTTTATATTGTGAATAATTGAAGATTTTCACTGTCAACCTGAAACTGCATTTTACAGTTTTAATACATTATACCTTTTCATGACTTTTCAAACTTTTCATTTCTTTTCCTATGATTGCGAAAACTTATTATGAAAGAGCCAGGTAGTAATTTAAATTTTGAATGGCCATTTTGGAGATGTCCTAAAATTACAAATGCAAATTAGAAAAAAAATAGTGATTAAATACTAGAAGATTCTGACACTGCCATGTTCATATTAATGTCATAATGTATGCAGTTAGGGTTAGGGTATGTTAGGACTACGACCACAGTCAAATTGTGCTGTATGACTGGATATATATAAATTCACGATTTCCTTAATCTGCCTAGCAGAAGTGAAGGAATAGAGTTAATGGAAGGAAGAGCGGTGGTTAACTTAAGAGTGAGCAACTGATTACTGACTTAGTACCGTACCGTTGACCGTTGTGTCTGATGGGCCCGTATTGACTAATATAGACGTCAACTTCACTTTGCTTATTACTGCTATTTGCCCAATAATAATAGGAGTAAGTAATAGAATAGGACCAATTTTTTATAGTAGTAGTTATAGCCAGCTAACGACAAATAATAGGTGATGAAACTTCCTTCGTCAGTTGGGATTGCTTGCACAATAGTTTTAAATAATCTAATTGAAGACATTTTTGCATTTGCTCTTAGGAAGATGTGTTGGCCCTTAAAAGGGCCGTTGGTTGAATGAAGTGAGTAGGGTAGAGGGTGGTATATTTATTTGGAGGAAGTGTATTTGGTGACAGCCTTGGTTCCTTCAGAGACGGCGTGTTTGGCCAATTCTCCGGGGAGGAGGAGACGGACGGCGGTTTGGATCTCCCGGGAGGTGATGGTGGTTCTCTTGTTGTAGTGGGCGAGGCGGGAGGACTCGGCGGCGATTCTCTCGAAGATGTCGTTCACGAAGGAGTTCATGATGGACATGGCCTTGGAGGAGACTCCGGTGTCCGGGTGAACTTGTTTCAACACTTTGTAGATGTAGATTGCGTAAGACTCCTTCCTCTTACGCTTCTTCTTCTTGTCCCCCTTTGAGATATTCTTCTGCGCCTTTCCCGCCTTCTTCGCTGCCTTCCCACTCGTCTTTGGTGGCATTTTACACAATCTGTTTGTTAAACTTTATCAAATGAGAGTTCAATTGCAAGTGATGAGGACGGTGAAGAGAGAATCCCTATTTATACTAAACTGAGTGAGTAACGAGAACTTGAATTGAGTAAGGGGAGGTAAAACAGAGCGGGTGACCAAGTTTGAGTTTATGCACTTAATGCACGGACAGGGAATTTCCTTACTCACGCTATCCCCGTGAGTAGCTTTATTTTTGATGCATTTCATTGGCTATGCTATAATATAACAGTTTCCTATTGGGTATAATAAAATAGATTCCTATTGGATAAAATAAAATAGATTCCTATTGGATAAAATAAAATAGATTCTTATTGGCTATAAAAAAATAGATTCCTATTGGCTATAATAAAATAGGTTCCTATTGGCTATAATAAAATAGATTCTTATTGGCTATAATAAAATAGATTCCTATTGGTTATAATAAAATAGATTCCTATTGGCTATAATAAAATAGGTTCCTATTGGCTATAATAAAGTAGATTCCTATTGGCTATAATAAAATAGGTTCCTATTGGCTATAATAAAACAGGTTCCTATTGGCTATAATAAAACAGGTTCCTATTGGCTATTATAAAACAGGTTCCCATTGGCTATAATAAAATAGTTTTCCATTGGCTATAATAAAATAGTTTTCCATTGGGTACAAAAAATAGTTTTCCATTGGGTATAAAAAATAGTTTTCCATTGGGTACAAAAAATGGTTTTCTATAAGGTATAAAAAATAGTTTCTTTTAGGTATAATAAATTGTTTTGTATTGTTCAATATTCACCTCTATTTGCATATTTATTCGAGTTGGTTATCTTTGTTCTTATTTAATTGTTACAAAACCATTGCTATTAAAAACAATTTCAAACGATTATTTTTCATTAGGTGAAACTTATAGCACGTACAGTGGTACAGTTCACCAGAAAAATATTGAAACATGTAAAAAATGTTCTGTAAACTAAAAAGTGGATGCATGAGTCGAATCCGGAATGTCAATGTCTTCTATATAGAGGATTGATATCTTTAGGAAAAAGCAATAAATATCTCTATGTCATGGTTGGAGTCATTTTTAATTTATCTTGTAATTTAGTATTTCAACCCTGAGTGAATGCAAATTGTTCCGGACAACATCCCGATTTTTACATTGGCCGTTAAATTTTTCGTTTTATTTAATATAATACTTTATAATATACAATTAATTTATACATTAATTACATTAGTTTCACGAATTCCGATAAGAAGTGGCAAAACTATTTATTGTGACTTTTTAGATTGGATATTACAAAATTTATAGGCATTTTACTAGTACTTTATTTATAAAGTTGTAAAAGTGATTAAAACTTTAATAAAGCCAAATTTTAAATAAACTCAAAGTAATGAGTCTTAAAAATTACTAGAAATTATATTATTATCTATGAAATTTAATAAAATTGAACATTGATAGTCTCTATAATAAGTATAGTGTTATAAAGTCCACTTCGCATAAAAATACAATACAAAGTAAAACCAAAAAAGGAATTGGTAAAACCAAACCAAGCAAAGCTTATGCTTTAACGTCCGCACACCAGCTTAAAAGCGAGCTCTGCCCAGAAGAACTCATTCACTCTCAAATACCAATTTTTACTTCACACTTCCCAAAGTAAACTCTCTCAAGTGTCGATATGACTGGCCGAGGAAAGGGAGGAAAGGGTCTCGGAAAAGGAGGCGCGAAGCGTCACAGGAAAGTTCTGCGTGATAACATCCAGGGAATCACGAAACCCGCCATCCGTCGTCTGGCCCGCCGTGGTGGAGTCAAACGTATCTCTGGACTCATCTACGAAGAAACCCGAGGAGTCCTTAAGGTCTTCCTTGAAAATGTCATCCGTGACGCTGTCACCTACACCGAACACGCCAAGAGGAAGACCGTCACTGCCATGGACGTCGTCTACGCCTTGAAACGACAAGGCAGAACCCTCTACGGATTCGGAGGTTAATTCTGTCCACCAAGAATAATGCTCCCAAAAATCATACGTTAATAACCAACGGCCCTTTTAAGGGCCACCACATTTTCTTAAGAGCAAATCGATTTTAAATATTATAAACCATAATGTTTATCTTCTATCAACCGTTTTAAATTCTAATTCTACGGATAAGTTCTTCAACTATTGCACTAGGTTTGATATTATTATTTCATTATTTCTTCAACTCTAATGTCCACTTTATAGTTCAGTTTCACGAAGTCATCGTGAAGTTAAAGTGAAAATTTTCCCTTTCAAAATGCATCTCGACATTATCCTTCAATGATACCGTCATGATTCCCGTACTATAAACTGTGCTGTAAAACATTAGTCACTTCATGGTTATGTTTTATTTACTAAAATATACTATAACTAGTAAAAGTTGAGTACAGGTCTGTTGATACAGATAAATAAATGTCCCACATTTTTAACGACAATGCATTTCTAATGAAAAAGAAAATAATGAATCTTTCATAATATCATCGTTAACAGTCAAAACAATTTTAAATGAACTGGATTAAATTATTTAAAAATGGGATGCAAAATATAATTTCATTAATATCCTAGATTTAGTTGGCATGTTTTCAATCTGTATATATATACAAAAATGTATTTAATAGCTCATAAATGGTATATTTATTTAATTTATGGTGTTAAAATGTATTTTACATATAAAACATGAGAAATTTCGATTTGACAGAGACAAAAACCAATTGATCTTGTTTTTAAATTGTTCTTTCTGCTGATTATGTATAGTTATATATTCTCCATTTATATAGTGCCTTAATGAAAGATATGAACTAACTTTTGTGTCTTGAATTATATAAGAAATACCATGCGTACGTTTGATACCCGGCGAAATAACCGATCTATAGATAGTACACGGAATTATATGTTTCCATTGGTTGCTCTTTGGAATATATGTTGGCCCTTAAAAGGGCCGTTGGTTTAGTTGAATTATCCGTGGACCGTCGTCATTTATTTCTTCTTGGGGGCCGCCTTTTTAGGGGCTACAGTTTTGGTGGCTTTTGGAGCTGCCTTTGGTTTCGGTGCCTTGACTTTAGGAGTCTTTGGCTTGGCTGCTGCTGGTTTTGCGGCGGCTTTCTTTTCTGCGGCTGGTTTTGGCTTAGCGGGAGCTGCCTTTGGCTTGGCTGGAGATGCGGCTTTGGGTTTGGCAGGAGAAGCTGGTTTAGGCTTGGCGGCTTTGGGGGCCTTAGCCTTAGGACTGGCTGCTTTCTTGGGAGCGGCTGCCTTCTTCTTTGGGGAGGCGGCTTTCTTGGCTGCTGCGGGCTTCTTGGCTTTTGGAGAAGCGGCGGCTTTAGCCTTCTTGGCCTTTGGTTTCTTCTCGCCGGCGGGTTTCTTCTCGGGCTTGGCTTTGACGGGCAACTTGAAGGAGCCAGCTGCTCCGGTTCCCTTGGTTTGGACAAGGAGTCCCTTAGTGACGGCGTTCTTGATAGCCTTGCGGATGAAGGAGGCTTGTTTCTCAACGTCGACCTTGTTGTGGTCGGCGATGTATTTCTTGATGGCCTTGAGGGAGGAGCCCTTCTTGTCCTTCAGATTGGTCACTGCGTCCATGACCATGACAGCCGCGGAGGGATGAGTGGCCACTTTCTTCTCGCCCTTCGGTTTCGGCGCTTTCTTCTCCTTCGGGGTCTTGGGTGTTTTTGGACCCTTGGCAGCTGGGCGGCCCTTCTTGGGAGTAGCAGCAGCGGCGGGGGCAGCTGGAGCTTCGGCGGGAGTCTCGGCAGCAGTATCAGCCATTTCGATTTTTAAAATGTGCAGAAGTTTATGTAGTTAGATTGGAGTTTCAACAGACAGAGTTTCTGTGTGAGTAATAAATGTTTGTCTCCGTCACTCCCTCATTATAAGGCTGTTGTGGAGGGAGTGCGGACGTTCAGGACAATGAATATATTATTATCTTTTTACTTCCCTCCTTTACAAAGTTTTGTCCTTGAATCGCACAAAAGAGAAAAATGTGAAACAACATCAAAGAAACTTTAAGCTTCAACGTCCGTACACCAAGTTAAAAGCGAACTCTGCCCAGAAGAACTCATTCACTCTCAAATACCAATTCTTACTTTACACTTCTCAAAGTACTCTCAAGTCTCAGAATGACTGGTCGTGGAAAGGGAGGAAAGGGTCTTGGAAAAGGAGGCGCGAAGCGTCACAGGAAAGTTCTGCGTGATAACATCCAGGGAATCACGAAACCCGCCATCCGTCGTCTGGCCCGCCGTGGTGGAGTCAAACGTATCTCTGGACTCATCTACGAAGAAACCCGAGGAGTCCTTAAGGTCTTCCTTGAAAATGTCATCCGTGACGCTGTCACCTACACCGAACACGCCAAGAGGAAGACCGTCACTGCCATGGACGTCGTCTACGCCTTGAAACGACAAGGCAGAACCCTCTACGGATTCGGAGGATAATTCCATTTATAACGGACACTTTCACATCTCATTTGATAACCAACGGTCCTTTTAAGGACCACCACATTTTACTAAGAGCAAAAATATTTTTTTAGCTACAAACATTACTAAATAAAACGCAATAAACTACCATTAATTTGCTGTAATGTTCTCTTCGAATACAAAATCGTATTTTCTGGAAGTAATCTTGATCTATTAAATTGTGGTTTAATAATAATACGAGTATTTATGTGTATCAATCATGTGTGCATTCAGCTTATTTATTAAATACAGGCCCCCAATACTAATGCTGAATTTCAAAATGATTAGGCATATTAACAATGTTTAGTTTTCGAAATTAGATAATGTTCATTCATATTGGACTACCTTGTTTTATGAGATATGCATTGCAACAAAAACCAGCATTTCCCATGGCATATATAGATACTTGCGAGTTGCGACATAGGAATAAACAATTTTATTTAGATAATCTCTATATAATAAACACAGAAGGAAAAAAACTTACCAATCTATCTATCTATGTAACTATGTCTGGTAGGACAGCCTAGGGAACCTGCATATATTGCGTAACGCAAAACCCACTCCCCCATGTGTAACGCAAGTGCTGACTCCAACACTTTTGAGTACCTCCTCCTCCTATCAACTGCACACGTAATATATTATGCATGTACCTTAGAAGCAAGAAAGCAAAATGCGCAAGACCAATTCCTCTAAACAACCGAAATAAGTCGTTTCATATTATTATAACATCAAAACAATAATTGAAATTAACATAAGAAGGTTGAATGGTGGTGAGTCGTGATTGGATGGAAATGATTAGCGAAAGGGGACATTTCGTAATGATCGTAATGTGGCTTATTAAATAGCATTTGAAAACGTCTAATACAAATTGGTTATGCTATATCAACAAATCTAATACATATTCACGTTTCATTTCATTTTTTTAAAATAAATAAATACACTAAAAAACATCCATTTCTAAAGAAAATGGATACAAATTTTGACAGGGACCTAAACTTTTTAACTTTAATCTGTATCTGCTAAATTGTTTTTAAAAATCAAATTCAATTCTCTAAATTTATTTAATTACAGCCGCGAACAACTTAGTTGATTTCGCCAAACTCGAATAGTTTTACTATTTGAATTTTTACAACATTTTCGAGAAGTAGAACTCAAGAAAATGAAAATTACATACAATTTAAACCCTCAATAGTTGAACTTGTTTTCTCATGTTATATGTTAAGTCTTTGCAATATTTTTTAGTAGAGCTGGGTTTACTTTTTTACTACCCTCTTGACTCTTTTGGCAGTTGGCTCACCTTTTTGTAGAATTAAATAATAGTGCTGGGTAACTAACTTTTCTTAAAAAATATTTATTCATCAGTTGTACTCATAGAATTTGTACGTTTTTCCAAAATCCCAGGGGGAATCTTATTTTTCTGATTTAAAAGGGAGCTTTTTGGTGACTTTGTTTGTGGGATTTTGTTTCAAAAATGAGTCTTTCATTTTTCCCTGCATTTGAAGCTACCATGTACAGTTAATATTTTGGTTTAGGAAATTCCTTTTTATCAGGAAGTTGGGGCTGCAGCTGATTTATCCACCACTATACAGGTTAAAGTATTTTAATTTAAATATACTTTGTATTTACAAAGTTAACAAAATAACCTATATTGGTATGTTTTCGAAATTGTTTTTATTACTGTGAAGAAGGGTAGCCTGCTAGCTACTGAATTTTTCTTGAGTGATAGATTTGCCCTTTAGCTGGGTTCACTAGTAATATATAATAGGTGTAACTAAATGCCATATGTGAAGCATTTGTTGCAACTTACAACTCATCCGTTCGTTTTACGAATAAAAATGAGGATTTCTTGATTTTTGTAATTTATAAATTCTAAAGCTTTTCATCCAACCATCAAACATCATCATTCATTAATAATCCAAAGACTGTTGAAACCACACATATTAAAACATTATTTTTACATCATTAATAAAACTATTTTCGACTCTGATTGCTTTTGTACCAATAAACCTTGCTGCGTATGTTATTTTTCTTACCTAATTGTAATGTGTTTCATTGAAATGAAATTTTATAGCAAGTACAAATTGGCAATATAATATTACGGTGCAATTATTATGAAAAAAATTATTTTTGAATTTGCTTCTGGTCGAGAAATGAATAGTGGACTTGGGTATTACAATGCACTTAAGCATGTATCAACGAATTTGTTTAATTGCAGTTAGATAAGCGTAGGGGGACACCCTTAACTGCCCTTTGTTCTAAGTAGTGCGTGATTAGGTGATTCGTAATTGAAAAACTTCTCGTTTTCCCAGACTTAGGGGAGGAATTACGCCACTATTAAGTACATGCCTGATGAGGTGATGCGGTCAAGCAAACATGTGTGAATACATACAAACGTATCCATAAATTTTGTCAAGGCTAAGGCTTTTTACCTATAAGCCTAAGCTACCTAAGCTACCAAGTCAAAAACAGGACATATTAAAGCGAAGCGCGCAAATTTTTGGCCACATTTTTGGGAAAAATCTTCTATTTTTCAGATTTAGAGGGCGCTGCTTTCCCCCGCCCCCTACTGGATACGTGATTGCATACAACAAACAACAGAGTATGTATTTGTATTATTTAATAATATATTGATTCAGAATCAAGTAGAATTTTTTCCTTTGGGCACATTTAAGTAAGCGGCTAGGATTATTGATTGTATCAATCTTTTACTCAGAATATACCGAATACCATAATTTATGTATCGTTTGGCTCTGAAGGAGCTGTAAGACAACAAAATATTGTATTGTTTTGCAATTGTCTTAGCCATATACATTTTGAAAAGTGTACATTTTACATTAAATTGCATTGCAGTTAGTATAATAATATTATCATGATTCGTCATGATTATGTACCAAAGCATAATAAATGCATATTTTTCATCATGATCATAAAAAGATTTAAATGTCATATTTGCTCTCAGTAGGATGTGGTGGCCCTTAAAAGGGCCGTTGGTTGAGATGCTTAGATAATGTAGATCTATATGTTTAGGCACGTTCTCCTCGGATTCTTCGGGCGAGTTGGATGTCCTTGGGCATGATGGTGACTCGCTTGGCGTGGATGGCGCACAAGTTGGTGTCTTCAAAGAGTCCGACCAAGTAGGCCTCTGAGGCTTCTTGGAGGGCCATGACGGCGGAGCTCTGGAATCGCAAGTCGGTCTTGAAGTCCTGAGCGATTTCTCTGACGAGACGCTGGAAGGGCAATTTGCGGATGAGGAGCTCAGTGCTCTTCTGGTAACGACGGATTTCTCGGAGAGCGACTGTTCCAGGCCTGTAACGATGAGGCTTCTTCACTCCTCCCGTCGCGGGCGCACTCTTACGCGCCGCCTTCGTCGCCAACTGCTTACGCGGAGCCTTTCCTCCCGTCGACTTACGAGCTGTCTGCTTTGTACGAGCCATTATTCCTTTCTAGAGCTGAGCTGAGGTTAGATCAAGAGTAAAGTTGAAAATAAAGTGATGAAGTGTTGAAGAAACAGAGTCGTATTTATACCCAAGAGGAGAAGGCCGTGAGTAACGCGAAGCAAAACTCACTCTTCTCATTGGTGTATGGCAAAAGCCAGTTTGTTAGACTCAGTGCGAGGGAAGGGGAATCGTCCCTCCATTCTTCTCATTGTAACTGCATAGAGAAAAATAATCCGTTTGCCATGAGCAAGTAAGCCGTTGGTCTTATCTACTTTTCAAATATATTTATCAAGTTCCTGATTGGCTACTGAAGCTAAATGCATTTGTATGTGTCCCATTATTCTTTAAACTGAACATAAACCCTTTATAGAAATGAATACTATAATACAGCCTTACATTAATGCATGATAATAATACTTATGTTAATACTGATGCTTAGAATGCTGAATGGTTGGGGAATACATTTTCCTAATTGTAACACCATTACGTGGGTAGACTACGTATCTGATATGCTTATACTGCCCGTTATGAGTAATAGTTTGGACATTTGCATAATCACTAAAATTAAGCTCAGATATTTGTATTAATCAGAATTTATTTATTTTTACCGGTTATGCGAGTTTACTTATATAGTTGAATTTAGTTTTTAATTAAAATTTAAATAATGACGTTCTAGTAATTGCAACCTTTTCTGAAAATAAAGAATGAACTACATAAAACATAGACTTTGTGTCTTTATATAGCTCTAAGGATTGAAATCTAATTCGTGATCAATTTTGATCACAAATAATAATAATAATTTCCAACATACAAGTTAGACGCAAAATATCTACTTCTTGTACCTTACCTATTCTATATTATAACCACCGTTTGAGATAGAGCAATAAATTTATCTGCCTATACATGTATGTGTGGTATAATAGGGTGAAAAACCGGAACAATAAAATGTTTCTAATTTTGAAACAATAAATAAATATAACCTTTCGAAATTGAGGGGGAAATAGGAAACCTATCTCCCGATACAATGGTTTGTTACATTGTCGCAGCCATGATAAAATGGCTTGTTACTTTGTAATGTTAAACCTGTTAGGTAGACAAAATGTATCTAGCAATGGGTCACTATCCCCTAAAATTAAATGCGCCAAACTATGTGGGTGATGACAGATAAATCACGTATTTAGGACTGAATCCTATTGAACCCACCGCACTAAATCTCGATATAAAGAGGATTTTTTGAGAAATTAGAATAAATATCGCAAATTTTTGCGCGAAAATGTTTTGTTTTTTACCAATATACTGTAGCGTTCTAATTTCTTTGATTTATGCAGTACTCAATTTTTAGAAATTAGCACCCCCTAGATCCAATTTCTAGATACGCCCATGCAACAGGGCCGCAGCCAGAAAAAATTTCAGGGGGGGGGACAAAAAATAATCGAAAATATATACTATTCGCGTGAAGCGCAAAATATTTTTGGGTTTAAGGCAAAATTCCTTTCTTTTCTTCGATTTCGGGGGGAGGGCCGGGCCCCCTGGCCCCCCTGGCTGTGGCCCTGCCTTGAACAACACAGTTTCCACCTAAAACAATTTACCGTATTAATCTAATTAATTCTCCGGGTTTTTATTGTTTCATTGGCCTTTTTTTTAGCTCTTGAAAACGACGAAAATCGAAATAGTTAACCAGGTGGTGAATTATGTCGATACGGATAATTATTTTCCAAACAGCCAATTTTTCTTAAGTCAGAAATTTTGGTTGTAATACAGCTGTGCTTACGTCCGAATTTGACGTTCACAAGGTTGCTACAACGTTTTACAACGTAACGAAACTGTCACGTTAAAATGGCCCACTTGCCGTTGTGGAGGTGGAGACAGCGTCAAAATTTAACCACCCTACGACTAAAAGTGAACGTAAATAACTACGAATCTAGCTTTCGTATAACAAAACTAATACCACCTAAAATAATTATTTATTTCACTTAGCTTTCGGTTGGCAAGTAAAAAAATCCGAGAAAAAGATCAAAAAGTTAACTTATGAATTTATGATCAGGGTTGAAAGCCTTGACCAGTCCACCGTCCACCTCCCATCAACTCAACGGCTAATCAGCCACAGTTAGTTAGCGTAAGGGGTTATAAAGTTCTAATTCAACTACAAATCCTTATTTTGGTCAAATTATTAAGTAATTCGATACGGAGAATTATGTTTCAAAGGATATTGTTTTGCTCTTGAAAACGAAAAAAATTGAAATAGTTACCTGAGGGGAGCACTATTTCAATACGGAGAATTAATTCGATTAATACGGCATGCTTATAATAGCTCAAGTAATAAATTAAGTACGTTAACCCTATTGTTTGTATTAAAAAAAGTTCAATGACTGTTTAGATAATTATTATGCATGTTAGGCCGGTGGCCGGTGGCCGCCGGCCGCCTAGCAAAAACGAAAAAGGGCGTAACTTTTTTTAAATTTAATAAAATTAAAAAATTGGATATTAGGTTATTTCGTACACAAAACAAAAAGTGGTAATAGGCTATTTCGTACACAAAACAAAAGGTGGTAATAGGCTATTTCGTACACAAAACAAAAGGTGGTAATAGGCTATTTCGTACACAAAACAAAAAGTGGATATAGGCTATTTCGTACACAAAACAAAAAGTGGATATAGGCTATTTCGTACACAAAACAAAAAGTGGATATAGGCTATTTCGTACACAAAACAAAAAGTGGATGTAGGCTATTTCGTACACAAAACAAAAAGTGGCAATAGGCTATTTCGTACACAAAACAACAAGTGGATATAGGCTATTTCGTACACAAAACAAAAAGTGGATATAGGCTATTTCGTACACAAAACAAAAAGTGGATGTAGGCTATTTCGTACACAAAACAAAAAGTGGCAATAGGCTATTTCGTACACAAAACAATACGTGAAAATAATTTTACTACATTGTACACATTTTGCAGGCATACAGAAAATGTTTTTCTGCCCGGTAACCAAAATATTCTGAGCTTCCCTTTTCGGGCAGGCATAAAGCTGTCTGCCCGGTAACGAGGTTACCGTAAAATTACATTTTCTGTATGCCTTTTCTGTATGCCATTTTGTGGACTTAAACAAATATTTGAACATATACTTTTTAAACCTTTTTGCCATAACACTAAGTGGATTTGCCCCTAAAAGTATACGTTTACATAGGTAGAATTATTATAGTTTAGGTTTTATTATGGTAGGTTAACACTTTAACCCTCGACCCCAACCTTGATAACCTATGTACTTATATAGGTGTCACAAAATAATATTATTTTTTGGAGTAAAGATCTTTTAAGGCAAATAATTAATAGTGAGCTGCATGTACATGCAAATAATATCAAATAAAATATTTTACGGCGACAAAATATGTCATTATTTCATAAAGTTGTATTATTGTAATGACACTAGTATAAAATAATATATCAATTACTGTCACAAATAAATGTGATGCCATATCAAAGTCATCCATGCGCACACATTATTGACTTTTCTCTTTTGAGGTAACTAAAATTAACGTCGACACAATTTAATAAATGAATTAAAGTCAAGCATTGTTTATGTATGTATGTATGCGGAAATGAAAACAATGTATGCAATTAGAACTATTGGAAGGTATATTACAATAAAACTAGAAACATTGTGGTGCACTGATTCAGTATGACGGGAGGTGAACTCTGAAGTACCAAAGGGAAAACCATTATTTGTGTACCTACCTGCTGACAACCTCTGTACTTTTTGACATTATAATTCGTTTACATAAGCATAACATATAGCAGAATCCACGATGTGTAAAATATTTGCATGGTTTCTTCTTGGCTGTGTTTTGGTCGTTATGCTTTCAACAAAATATTGTGGTAAGGGAAATAATAAAATAATGCTTATCTATAGCGTAAATATAAACTGGTTTTTACATAATTCGTCCTGTCTCTGCTGTCTATCGTACAAGATTGATTAACTTGAAAACAAATTTATTATAATTTATCCTTATAGAATGCTAAAATATTAGTGTCATTATATATTACAGTGGGAGAATCGGAACCCGAGGAGGAAAGCAGCAAATTTAAGCGATCGGAAGTAAGTAATCAACAATTTAATTAACCTCATGTTATAGGATTGAAAGTAATTAGTGCGTTGTGATGATTCCTGTCTTCCAGTGTTATGGCGACCCGTGCCAGAAGGCCAGTGATTGTTGTGGTGGAAAAGGCGGATGGAGCTGCCCATCTAACCATAAATGCGCGCCACCTACTAAACTTCTGCCAATTAAACCATAAGAAAACTTAAAATGCCATGTATCTTTTATTATATAATATGAAATATTTTTGAATATTCAATGTATAATAAAGTCACATGAAAGTGGATGATTTATTTTGCATCTTGCTCTGCTACATATTAAGTTTTAAAAAAAATGCTGGCTGACACTTTGTAATTGCATAGTTTGCATTTTATTTTAAAACGTACGTATGTTATTGTTACGTATGTTATTGTGTAATTAAACATTGGAACTGGCATAGGCCTAGGCCACCCAAAAGCGAACTCATGGATATGAAAGGCAATAAAACTGTTTTGTTAGACCGGAGACTGATACACCTTAGCTGCCAGGCTGCCAGATACCTAGGTGAGCCCAGTCGAGATATGAACTTTCATTGTCTTAATATTTATTGTATTCTGTGATACTATTAGACACCCTTAGAATAAAATATATTCTATTAATTAGCTAGCCTAAAAGTGCATGGCAGCTGGTAGAACTTTAAAATACATTTATGTATACCTGGACCTGGACTAATAACAGTTGATGTTCTCGTTTCGTCGTATCCAAGATATATAGTTGGTAACATTTGTGTAGATCCCAACCCTATTAGAACTGGGAAGTTGACAATATCGGCCACTTGAAACCAGTCCACACAGATAATTCTTGTCCATTCTTTTATTAAAACATGTTAATGGGCCTCCAGAATCCCCCCGGCAAGCATCATTCATGCCTCCACCACAGATTTGCAGTCCCATTTTTTCAGGAGTAGTGAATGGACAGGATTGTAAAGTTATATTTGCAACTTGGAGCCTATTTTGTATTTCTAGCGATTCAAAGGTGAGTCCCCATCCGCTAATTTGTGCAGTGCCTAAAAAAACATCATTGTTGTTTTTAAATACTAAACCGATCTGAATTCATACATTACAGCTTAATACCAAGTCATTTAGTGAAATTCTGGAAAAATCTAGCTTTAATCTACAGTATGGTACATTAAAAAGTACTAATGGGAGTTTGCATGTATATAAGCAATATATAGGGCTATCTTACTATGGATTAATTGAAAATCAACAAGAAGAGTAGCTCAAAAGGTTGATATTTCATATTCACACAACAGTATACAAAGCATCTCTTTTCCAAAAAAAATCTCACCAAAACAGTTTAGAGCCAGGGCATGAAAAAGGCAAAAAACTGCCGTTTTGGTTATTTAAAAATAAATAAAATAAATTGCAATTTCTATGTTATACGGTACAAAAGTCATAGAAAATGGCAATATTAATGTCTCATGTGAAAATGAGGTCTGTAACAACCTCAAATTCATTTATAAATCAGCTTCATATGTAGCAAATGTCATAGGAAAAAGGCAAAAAGGTACAAAAAGAACCTTTTTCATGCCCTGTTCCCTATTTAGGGCACACTAAATGGTAGTTGGGCCTTAATTTTTTAATAAAAATGTAAATGAAGACTGAGAAGAGCGATAGGTTATTTGCACTGCAAGGTCTGCAACTGAAAACCAACTTATTGAACACCTATGGTTAGCAAAACATTTGTCAGTAAAATTGCTCAGTACTAGTAAAATAGCCATAATATTTTTCTTATACATGCGAATTCCCATTAGTACTATTTAATCTGCCATACTGTAGTGCATGAATAGGCATTAAGTATATTTGCCAGAATCACTAATGCGGTTGAAATTACATTGTAATCAGGGCAACAGCGAGGGGGGCTCCGTGGCACGTACGTTCCCCTCCCTCCCGAAATCAAGAGAAAATGTCTGAAAACGGAAAATTATCCCATTTCGCGCAAAAATTATATTTTTTCTCGATGTACCTCCCGAAATGTTTTATGGCTGCTCTGATTGCAGTAAATATAGTTTTATTAAGTCATTACTTGATAAGTAGTTTTGGTTTATAGCTGTAATTGATACAGGTTCGACTCTTTTCCGCTGTCTTCTCAAAGGTGTTTGCAATGTAATAAGCGCAATATCATTGAAATAGCCTTCTGAAGTATAGTCTTCATGAATTACTACTCGACACATTAGAGACTCCTGTTTGAATACACTATTCTCATTTAATTCTCTAATACGGGCGACTACAGTATAGTAGTTATTTCTGAACTTGAATAGCCATCAAAGCAATGCGCAGCAGTTATTATTGTTGAAAATGAATTTGAATTCCGATTTTTTGAATAGATGTTCCCTCCACAAAAATATTTACGTCCGTTTTCATGCTGAATATGAATTGAAACCTGAAATGGAATGTAATCACTGTCTCTTCCTCCTCCCACCTTTTCAGGATCTAAAAACATATACGGTCCACATTTAAATATTGAAACGTTTAATTTGCGAAAGATTTAAATTGCATTCGGCATAAAGGTTACACAGTTACATAATATTATGTATTGGACAGTAATTTTCATGAGGCTCTTGAAATTTTAAATCACAGAGGTTCTCTTTGAAAAGAAATTTCTGACATGGGAAAAATACCTTAAGTAGCTTTATTCAATACTTAACTTACCAGCTATCCACTGTTTCGATTTTCCTAGTATGTTTTTCTGCCATTTGCTTGGAAAATTTCCAGTCCAATCTGGAATGAAATAATATTTTCCCTTTTAAATTTTACACTCTCTTTTAAAATGATCAGATTGTGAAAATTCCCAAAATTGTATTGCAAATATTGCGAATAAAATGCTGACTGACTGAAAATGCAAATTTCATTTTGAGGTATAATATATTGATTGTAATCAGAAGAGAAGAAAATGACAAATTTTGTTTTAATTTGCCTTCTATTTATATTCGTTTTTGTGTATAGGTGCAAAATGTACTTCTAATGTTCTAATTCTAGTACGTATAGATAAAATAATAATAAATGTTTAATGTACATAAAAACTGCAAACTATTTTTGTAAATAGGGTAATAGTAATCAGGTACGTATTTAAAGGGAGACAGGAGGCGCACACATTTTCATGTTTTACACAATATTATGTCATAGGGGTGCATCCCCTAAACCAAATCCCTGGGTATTATGCTGTCGATAATATTATGGCATGGCGATGAAGTTTAAGTACAGCAGAAGAAATGCATGCATATTAAAATTTTAATAATATTTTCTAGGCTTGAACATTACCTTTCTGAAGGATGTTCACATAAGTTATTAAGGAGGCCGTCTGTACAGACTTGCCGCATTATTTTCCAGGTGTCGTATTGTAGATTAACAGTGCAGAGCTCAGAGATTGAACTTCTTCAAGAAGTTCGGAAATCTCTCGAAATGGCGCATGGGGTCAATGAGTTTGGACTACGGGAGGATCGTAAAAATATAGCTCCTGCCCCGGAGGAAAGTGTGGACTGTTGTGGCCTCGCTCTGGTCCTCCACCACACCACTCCTCCGTGCGATATCGCGATATGAATACAACAACACAATCTAACCACATTTGATTTGTTTGTACTAGACAAAATGGCAAAGTGAAGCCATTTCACACACACATAACACGCATCGTATAGCCTAATGTATTAAAACTGCCACCAGTCGTATCTGGATTTTTATAATGCTTGAGCGGGTCCATTGCATGTTGAAAATTCTTATAGGTTAATTTCGTCCCATTTAACCATTAAGATTTTACACCATAGAATAGACCCGCGCAAACATTTAAAAATCCAGATACGACTGGTGGCAGATTTAATACATTGGGCTATACGATGAGTGTTTTGTGTGTTTTCACACCTCATCAAACCAAGACTTCCTGAATTCCATTCTTATTAAGTGGTGTGCAACACCGCTTTATAGGAATGCCTGATCTGTCTCTCTGTCCGTCCGTCTGATTATCTGTTAGCACGGATAACTCAAAAACGGTTTGGGATAATCAACCCAAATTTACTGTACGTGATGTAGGGATGAAAAGCAAGGTCGAGTTCGAAAATGGACTAAATCGAACACACCCCTTGCCTGTGGGCATGGTCCAAATATTTAAAATTGTTGTAACTTTAGTTATTGACAATGTAGAACGTCATGAGATATTTCGCTCGAAAAGATTATTTGTTAAACCATGTCAAGGTCAAGTCACACGTATAGAAAGGTCAAAGGTCATTGGAAAAATTCACTAAAAACGACGATAAAAACGGTTTGAGATAATTAACTCAACCTTACTATGCGTGATGTAGGGATGAAAAGCAATGTCGAGTTAGAAAATAAAATAAATCAGACACACCCCCTGCCTGTGGGCGTGGTCCAAAAATTAAAAATTGATGTAACTTTAGTTATTGATATTGTAGAACGTCATGGGATAGCTCGTTCGAAAATTTTATTCGTTAGGCCATGTCAAGGTCATTGGAAAAATTCACTAAAAACGTCATGTAACGTCAGATAATTAGTTCAATTTTTTATGCAATTTCACACCACTTTTTTACATCCATTTGGACATGGTTTATTATTTCACTAGGACTCCACAGTACTAATTCTGAATTTCAAAATGATTACGCATATTAAGGTTCAGGGGTGGTTCAAAATACGGGGAAATTCAATGAGGGGCAGGTTCTAGACTTAAATTTTTTTAAATTATAATTGCAATTAGATTTTTTTTTAAATGCAACTATATCAAAAATCCAGTAACTCCCTTTTGTCCCTGGATAGTCCACGATTCCAAAAATGCAAGTCCTATAAAAATCGGACTAAACCGAAGATGAAAAGATGTTATGATGAATTTTAAATGCAATGGAGGTTGACCCTAATTGCTGTTGATGGATAATCCGAGGGCATAAGTCAACGCAATTCCAAAAACTAGATTCTAGGAAACGGGGAACTGGGGAAGTGTATTATATTATAAAGATTTCTATACTGACTTATAATAGCATTCCCATCAATGCATTGGCAATAATTTTATTGTTATTACTACTTTTGAAGTTGGCATCCTTTCTGGTACTCTTCTTGTACTATGATCGCCAAATAACTTTGGACAATAAGATTGAAGAACAATAAAACCGATAAGAATACATAATAGGCGATTTCGCGTTTCAGTGAGCACGAACAAAGGTGCTCGTTGAAGCACGAACTCCTGTATTTTTCATGCTCACTGATGCACGAACTCGCCTATTATATTTTCTTATCGGTTTTATTATTCTTCAATCTTATTGTCCAAAGTTATTTGGCGATCATAGTAATAGTCACTGACTTGTCCAATTTACTTCCTCCGCCAAACTCGATGTCAGATGGTAGACGGTTTGTTTGTGTTTTGTGAGTATTAGGAAACAATAACATACATTCATAATATCGCGCACAATCTGACGTCATTTCTAACGGTCATACCATTGAGGCACCTACGAACGGATGATCGAACTCACAGAGCGAGTTAATTGTACATATTTACATGTAATTATTTTCGAAATTTATTTGCGATGCAGGGCCAATTCTACATTAGCTAGGGTGTCATGCGAGAGGTCAAAAAAAAGATGATCTAATGACTTGGTTACTCAAAGAGGCGGATTTTGGATATCCGTTTTGGGAAAGCCGTAAAGATAACCTTTGCAAGTGTCCTCACAGTTAGCGATCTAAATAAAATTTTGAAATTTCCCCTTTTGAGTAACCCCAAAATGCGATTGCCTTTTTTTAAGCTATCATTCGTCTTTGTAGCTAGCGTAGATTTGGAGAATTGTCTCAGAGTATGAGATCAAGTCGAGCATGATTTTAAAACATGAAAAACGGCACTCTTAAAATTGTAAAAATCTGCAACTTTACAGGTACCATAACATATATATAAAAATAAAACCAACTTAGGCGGATTAGGTTATACTGAATATATTCCAGGCTAATACACGATGGTGCGATACGCCATAGATATGATAGAATTCCAAAGTGATGTACAATTTATGTCCAACATTTTAAACAGTTAATCCTACTCTATGACAAATCATTAACAGGTATAGGCATATTAACAATGTTTAGTTTTCGAAATTAGCTAATGTTCATTCATATTGGACTACCTTGTTTTATGAGATAAAATATGCATTATATATACGCGCATATGCATTGCAACAAAAAGCATCATTTCCCATGGCATATATAGATACTTGCGACAAAGGAATAAACAATTTTATTTAGATAATAATATATAATAGGTGTAACTAAATGCCATGTGAAGCATTTGTTGCAACTTACAACTCACCCGTTCGTTTTACGAATAAAAATGAGGATTTCTTGATTTTTGTAATTTATAAATTCTAAAGCTTTTCATCCAACCATCAAACATATCATATCATATCATATCAAGGTTTTATTGTCATACTTTGTTCAGCCGGATACAAGTCTTGCCGTTTTCCAACAAGGGACATACATAGATTTGAACTATAATTAAGGATTTAGTATTATAGTCCTAATGAACATAGCATAATTACAAATAGTACAGTTTACAATTTTCGGAGGCTCATTTCGAAAACTCCTAGATTTAGGCTACAATTTTTTTGGAAAAAAAAACTAAATAAAACAACTACAAACGTAAAGCTAATTAATAATACACAATACAGATTACTCACGCTTATATTTGATGTAACAATTTAGATCTTTTTTGAATATATGTATATTTTCAGCACATTTCAATTTATTAGGTAGTTTATTCCATTCCTCAATAGCTCTATATTTAAAGGATTTTTTGAAGAAAGTATTATTGAATGAGTTACTTATACAACCATTTTGTCTAGTTGCCCTTACGTTGTTATTTGCTGGAAAAAGCGAAGACAATTCATCATGAAAGATATGAGGTGTCTTAATCAAGGGGTACGCAATAGTTAAGATTGCATACTTTATATGTTCCTCTGCAGAGAGTATACCAAATGAATCATATAATGAGAACATATTTGGGGTTCCTAAGTTACCCACTCTTATTCGATTTACAGTCTTTCTACTAAAAAAGTAATTTAGAAGAAAATTATCAATAATTCCCTGAATTTTATTTAGATTATCCACTGATGTTGACGAGTAAATGGCAAGGCCATACTCAAAGATAGAATAAACCATTGCCCGAAAAATAATAATCATAGTGTCGGTAGGAATTAGTCTTTTTTGTTTTAGAAGCTTATTGCATCGAAATGACATTTTTTGACATATATACGAAACATGTAAGTTAAATGTTAATGACTGATCGACATGGACCCCTAGGTATTTAAATGAGGTTACATTTTTGATGCTATTATTCTCATATCTTCCCATTCTGGCAAGGGAAGTCTTCCCTTTGGATTTTTGTATAGTACAAAAAATGATTTATTCCAGTTTGGGGTAGAAAGGTTGTCTGAACACCATTTACCCAATTTGCCCATGGAATTTGATAGTTCATCCTTTAATATTGGGTAATTATCTTCTGATAAGGAATTTGCAACATCGTCAGCAAATAGGGTAACTGGCCTATCAATATAGTTTACTATATCACTAATATAGAAGCAGTAGCATAATGGTCCTAGTATACTACCTTCTGGGCTGCCTCCTAATACATCAAAATTCTCAGAATGATAATTATTGAGTTTTATGCATATCTTTCGGTCTAGAAAATAGCTAGCTAGCAGTCTGAGAAGTAGATGAGGAATATTAAAGTCTGTTTTCATTTTTGTAAGCAGAATCATGTAGTTCACACTTGGGAAGGCTTTCTGGACGTCATAGTAAGAAACACCAACCACTTTGTTTGAGTCTAGACCTGTATGGATTTGCATTGTCAGTGATACAAGTGCATGAGTAGTATTCAGAGACCTGCTGAATCCATACTGGCTTTTAAATTTTATGCCTTTACGGTTTAATGAGATACGTAGCTCATCTGCTATTAATGACTCAAATATTTTTCCCAAGAATGGTATAATGGAAATTAAACGATAACATCCTGGGTCAGTTTTTACTCCCCCAGCTTTAAGTATGGGTGTGGCAGTTGCCATTTTCCATTTTGCTGGAAAATAACCCTGTTTTATAGCTTGATTGAAGATCTTAACAAGTTGGGGTGCTAAAATTTCCGCCAAAAGTTTTATCAGTTTAGCGGGTAGTGGGGAACTAGCTGTATCTGAGGCATTAATGGATTTAAGTTTCTTAACCACATCCTTTTCCGTGACAGTGAAAGAGATGTCTGACTCGGTGTTAAGTGAGTTTACAAAGTCTTGAATACGTTCACTATCATCAACATGAGACAGGGAAAAGGTATCAACAAAGCATTCTGATATTTGTTCATTACTATTTAAAGTATTACCAGATACAATTAATTCATTACAAGAACCAGCAATTACATCACAATTGGTCAGTTGCTTGTAGATCTTCCATTTCTGGGCACTATCTTTAGTGAGATTAAATTTATTTCTGTAGTAAGTTCTTTTTGCCGACCTAATAGCACCAATAACGGACAGTTTTAGCTTACGACTATAATTCCACAATTGTTCTGTGTCGTAAGTCTTGGCAAGTTTGAAAATATGGTTTTTGTAATGAATTTGTTTTTTTAAATCTACCGTAATCCAAGGGTTAACAACAGACTTAATATTACGTTTACGCTTAGGTGCTACATTATCAACAACTTCCATAGTCAATTTTTCGAATGTATCTAACATATCATCTACATTTTCACTTAGATCTAAAATATTCCAAGGGACACTACTAAAAGCATCATCCAACAATTCAGGTTTCAGATTATTATAATTTCTAATGAGTTTAATTTTACGCACAAGCTGTATTTTTGGTTTTTTTTCTTACTATATAGACAAAATCATGATTCGTAATGTTTATATTCAATATACCAGATTTTTTGACATAATCAATACTATTCGTATACGCGTGATCTAGTAGTGAAGTATAATCCCTGGTAGGTGTAACACTATTTCCCTTATAAATTCTTGTGAAAGTAGGTTCAGTTATGAGTTGCATAAAACCTAACGTTGCCATGCTATCAGTAAGAAATGTGTTGCATGGTTTAAGCAAATCATAGTTAAAATCTCCTAGTAGATAAACTTCATTTGAGAATGTATTAAGGTAAGAGCATAATATATTGAGTTCATAGGCAAAACCTAGAGTTACCGTCCCATCTCTATGGTGTACTGTGTTGATGGGCGAATTAGGGTGTTTGTATATACCTGCTACAACAAATGGTTTAGTATGTGGTAATGTTACCACTATAGATATGCACTCATTTTCATTTTTCAAATCAGGTACATTATTTAAATGCTTTACAGAAATATGATTTCTATAATAGACTGCTACCCCTCCTCCCGTTCTTTCTCTGTCTATTCTTATGAACTCGTAACCATCAATAAATAATTCGTTAGTGAGTATAGATTCACTAGTGAACCCAGCTATGAGGGCAAATCTAGCACTCTAGAGAAATTCAGCAGGCCACCCATCACAGTAATAAAAACAATTTCGAAAACATCCCATTAGGTTGTTAACTTTGTAAATACAAAGTACATTTAAATTAATACACCCTTATTTTCTACAGTGGTTGGAAAAATTAGCTGCAGCCCCAACTTCCTGATAAAAGGAATTTCCTACACCAAAATAATAACTGTAGATAGTAGCATCAAATATAGGGAACAATGACCGACTATTTCCGAAAAAACTCCCACAAAGTTACCAAAACTTTGAAAATCGAAAAAATAAGATTCCCTCTAGGATTTTGGAAAAACGTTCAAATCCCATGAGTACAACTTAGGAATAAATATTTTTAAAGAATAGTTAATTACCCAGTGCTGTTATTTAATTCTACAAAAAGATATCCCAACTGGCACAAAGGAATTAAGAGGGTGGTAAAAAGTAAACCTAGCTCTATTAAAAAATGTTGAATAAGTTTTTCGATATTATAGCAGAACCACTTTGGATTAGAAGTTTTGAAATGCTATTTAATACGCACATTACGATCATTACGAAATGTTCCCTTTCGCTAATCATTTCCATTCGATACTCACCATTCAACCTTCTTATGTAAATTTCTATTTTTATTTAGACGTCATAATAATAATATGAAACGTGAAACGACTCATTTCGTTGGTTTAGAGGAATTGGGCTTGCGCATTTTGCTTTTTTGCTTTTAAGGAGCCTACATATATTACGTGTGCAGTTGATGGGAGGAGGAGATACCCAAAAGTGTTGCAGTCAGCACTTGCGTTACACATAGGGGGGGGGGAGGATTTGCGTTACGTAATATATGCAGGTTCCCTAGATTCTCCCTACCACACGTACATACATATATATATATATAGACAGGTAAATTTATTGAAGTCTGTGATTATACATAGAGATTAACTTTGGTTTCACTAATTAGTACAACATCCAACTTATAATGGTTACAGATTACCGATAGCTGATTCAAATTACCTACTAATCCATCTATATTTATGTGACTCATTATGAAGCCCTTAGGCAATGCAGTACTACTTCCAGGAGCGGATTCAGAAATATTGAAGATATCTGATAGGATTGGGGTATATACAATAGGTGATAATAGTTCCTCAACTAAATTAAAATCATGTATAGAGTCAAACTCAGAATTTTCAAGCTCCGTGAAAGGAAATATACATTTCATGCAATAATAGCTATTATAATTAGTATTATCTCGCTTACTCCCGATATTTGGTAAATGGCAGCGGTGATAAGGCAATTCACAACCTTCACAATACACTATAATGTAGTTTTTAACAGCCTTGAGACAGCACATGCCGGATACCAAATTAGGGTTCAAAGACCTCATCGTCGTCGGCTTGCTACACTCATTGCAATTGTCACAAACAAAATTTAATTCTAGCGATCTAATTTTTAGTTTTAAAAATGCACTTTCTGATAAGGCTGTACATAATCTATGATAATATAAATTACAAGACTTACAGTATAATCCAGTTAGTACATTATTAACTTTGTTACACTCGACACAAGTTGTATTCTTGCTATAATATTTAGGCACCATGTTTTCTAAGATGAGTGGAATGTCTTCATAAAATCACGATTTTCACCAGCTCATTTTTAGGCACTGGCTACCTAGCAGGCTACAGATGAGCCTTACCTCTTGAGGCCGTAACCAATTTTTAGGGGTTAGGAGCCCTGGCAGGAAAATTTCAGCAAATGAATAGCAGACTGAGGTCAGGCTAGGACAAGCAAGGCAAAGCAGCGAGTTTTGCAGTGCAGTGTGCATACGACTGCATAGTGGACAGAGGAGCGAGCGACCCTTCCTCAGCCGAAGCTGGAGAAAGAATGAAACATCATCATTCATTAATAATCCAAAGACTGTTGGAACCACACATATTAAAACATTATTTTTACATCATTAATAAAACTATTTTCGACTCTGATTGCTTTTGTACCAATAAACCTTGCTGCGTATGTTATTTTCCTTACCTAATTGTAATGTGTTTCATTGAAATGAAATTTAATAGCAAGTACAAATTGGCAATATAATATTACGGTGCAATTATTATGAAAAAAAAATTAGTTTTGAGTTGTTTCTGGTCGAGAAATGAATAGTGGACTTGGGTATTACAATGCACTTAAGCATGTATCAATAACGAATTTGTTTAATTGCAGTTAGATAAGCGTAGGGGGACACCCTTAACTGCCCTTTGTTCTAAGTAGTGCCTGATTAGGTGATTCGTAAATCGTAATTGAAAAAATTCTCGTTTTCCCAGACTTAGGGAAGGAATTACGCCCCTATTAAGTACATGCCTGATGAGGTGATGCGGTCAAGCAAACATGTGTGAATACATACAAACGTATCCAGAAATTTTGTCAAGGCTAAGGCTTTTTACCTAACCTAAGCCTAAGCTACCAAAAACTAAGTCAAAAACAGGACATATTAAAGCGAAGCGCGCAAATTTTTGGCCACATTTTTGGGAAAATTCTTCTATTTTTCAGATTTAGGGGGCGCTGCTTTCCCCCGCCCCCTACTGGATACGTGCTTGCATACAACAAACAACAGAGTATGTATTTGTATTATTTAATATTATTGATTCAGAATCAAGTGTAATTTTTTCCTTTGGGCACATTTAAGTAAGTGGCTAGGATTATTAATTGTATCAACACAACACCTTTTACTCAGAATATACCGAATACCATATTTTATGTATCGTTTGGCTCTGAAGGACCTGTAAGACAACAAAATATTGTATTGTTTTGCAATTGTCTTAGCCATATACATTTTGAAAAGTGTACATTTTACATTAAATTGCATTGCAGTTAGACATCACATTTATAATAATATTATCATGATTCGTCATGATTATGTAACAAAGCATAATAAATGCATATTTTTCATCATGATCATAAAAAGATTTAAATGTCATATTTGCCCTCAGTAGAATGTGTTGGCCCTTAAAAGGGCCGTTGGTTGAAGTAGTTGTGTGGGATGTTTAGGCACGTTCTCCTCGGATTCTTCGGGCGAGTTGGATGTCCTTGGGCATGATGGTGACTCGCTTGGCGTGGATGGCGCACAAGTTGGTGTCTTCAAAGAGTCCGACCAAGTAGGCCTCTGAGGCTTCTTGGAGGGCCATGACGGCGGAGCTCTGGAATCGCAAGTCGGTCTTGAAGTCCTGAGCGATTTCTCTGACGAGACGCTGGAAGGGCAATTTGCGGATGAGGAGCTCAGTGCTCTTCTGGTAACGACGGATTTCTCGGAGAGCGACTGTTCCAGGCCTGTAACGATGAGGCTTCTTCACTCCTCCCGTCGCGGGCGCACTCTTACGCGCCGCCTTCGTCGCCAACTGCTTACGCGGAGCCTTTCCTCCCGTCGACTTACGAGCTGTCTGCTTTGTACGCGCCATTATTCCTTTTAAGAGCTGAGGTGAGGTTGCTATTTCGTGCACAAAACAAAAAGTGGCAATAGGCTATTTCGTACACAAAACAACAAGTGGATATAGGCTATTTCGTACACAAAACAACAAGTGGATATAGGCTATTTCGTACACAAAATAAAAAGTGGATATAGGCTATTTCGTACACAAAACAAAAAGTGGATATAGGCTATTTCGTACACATAACAATACGTGCAAATAATTTTACTACATTGTACACATTTTGCAGGCATACAGAAAATGTTTTTCTGCCCGGTAACCAAAATATTCTGAGCTTCCCTTTTCGGGCAGGCATAAAGCTGTCTGCCCGGTAACGAGGTTACCGTAAAATTACATTTTCTGTATGCCTTTTCTGTATGCCATTTTGTGGACTTAAACAAATATTTGAACATATACTTTTTAAACCTTTTTTGCCATAACACTAAGTGGATTTGCCCCTAAAAGTATACGTTTACATAGGTAGAATTATTATAGTTTAGGTTTTATTATGGTAGGTTACAACTTTAACCCTCGACCCCAACCTTGATAACCTATGTACTTATATATCGTCTGCCTATGACTGCGACAATGTAACAAACCAATGTATCAGGAGTTAGGTTTGTTACATTGTCGCAGCCATGATAAAATGGTTTGTTACTTTGTAGCAGTCATGATGAAATGGCTTGTTACTTAGTAATGTTAGGCAGACGATATGTGTCACAAAATAATATTAGTTTTTGGAGTAAAGATCTTTTAAGGCAAATAATTAACAGTGAGCTGCATGTACACGTAAATAATATCAAATAAAATATTTTACGGCGACAAAATATGTCATTATTTCATAAAGTTGTATTATTGTAATGACACTAGTATAAAATAATATATCAATTACTGTCACAAATAAATGTGATGTCATATCAAAGTCATCCATGCGCACACATTATTGATTTTTCTCTTTTGAGGTAACTAAAATTAACGTCGACACAATTTAATAAATGAATTAAAGTCAAGCATTGTTTATGTATGTATGTATGCGGAAATGAAAACAATTATTATTATTATTACTACTTCTATTGGGACTTTCAATGTCCTGTCCTGGTGTAGCTCGATGACTCATCGCATCGCTTGCTTCGCTTTCCTTTCTCTCACACACTCACACAAGCCGGAGCCAAAGCACTCTTAAGTCAGTGACTGTTGGACCCGGCGGCCACAAAAGCTAAGACCCGACATACTATTATTGCACTACCGAATTACTCGGAAGTGGATACAACCAACAGCTGACATTCATATCAATTCAACGGCCACTATCGAGAATGTCCGAAATTTCGAATAAATTCGACCATCTTCGAATAAATTCTACCATCTTCGAATAAATTCGACCATCTTCGAATAAATTCGACCATCTTCGAATAAATTCGACCATCTTCGAATAAATTCGACCATCTTCGAATAAATTCGACCATCTTCGAATAAATTCGACCATCTTCGAATAAATTCGACCATCTTCGAATAAATTCGACCATCTTCGAATAAATTCGACCATCTTCGAATAAATTCGACCATCTTCGAATAAATTCGACCATCTTCGAATAAATTCGACCATCTTCGAATAAATTCGACCATCTTCGAATAAATTCGACCATCTTCGAATAAATTCGACCATCTTCGAATAAATTCGACCATCTTCGAATAAATTCGACCATCTTCGAATAAATTCGACCATCTTCGAATAAATTCGACCATCTTCGAATAAATTCGACCATCTTCGAATAAATTCGACCATCTTCGAATAAATTCGACCATCTTCGAATAAATACCATCTTCTTCAAATAAATTCCGGCATCTTCGAATAAACTCGACCATCTTCGAATAAATACCACCTTCTTCAAATAAATTCCGGCATCTTCGAATAAACTCGACCATCTTCAAATAAATTCGACCATATTCAAATAAATTCGACCATCGTCGAATAACGAATAAATTAACATAACATTGTACTCCAATCGAAATAAGCTAGATTCCTTTGTGTGATTTTTTTCATATTGTTGTGACGGCTAGGGTTTATGGACGGGCTCGTGTATACAATTAGAACTATTGGAAGGTATATTACAATAAAACTAGAAACATTGTGGTGCACTGATTCAGTATGACGGGAGGTGAACTCTGAAGAACCAAAGGGAAAACCATTATTTGTGTACCTACCTGCTGACAAGCTCTGTACTTTTTGACATTATAATTCGTTAACATAAGTATAGCAGAATCCACGATGTGTAAAATATTTGCATGGTTTCTTCTTGGCTGTGTTTTGGTCGTTATGCTTTCAACAAAATATTGTGGTAAGGGAACTAATAAAATGCTTATCTATAGCGTAAATATAAACTGGTTTTTACATAATTCATCCTGTCTCTGCTGTCCATCGTACAAGATTGATTAACTTCAAAATATATTTATTATAATTTATCCTTATAGAATGCTAAAATATTGGTGTTATTATATGTTACAGTGGGAGAATCGGAACCCGAGGAGGAAAGCAGCAAATTTAAGCGAGCGGACGACGTAAGTAATTAAAAATTTAATTAACCTCATGTTATAGGATTGAAAGTAATAGTGCGTTGTGATGATTCCTGTCTCTCAGTGTTATGGCGCCCGGTGCCAGAAGGCCAGTGATTGTTGTGGTGGAAACGGCGGATGGATCTGCACATCTGCCCATAAATGCATGCCACCTAGTAAACTTCTGGAAATTAAACCCTAAGAAAACTTAAAATGCCATTTATCTTTTATTATATAATATGAAATATTTTTGAATATTGAATGTATAATAAAGTCACATGAAAGTGGATGATTTATTTTGCATCTTGCTCTGCTACATATAAAGTTTTAAAAAAAATGCTGGCTGACACTTTGTAATTGCATAGTTTGCATTTTATTTTAAAACGTACCTATATGTTATTGTGTAATTAAACATAGGAACTGGCATAGGCCTAGGCCACCCAAAAGCGAACTCATGGATATGAAAGGCAATAAAACTGTTTTGTTAGACCGGAGACTGATACACCTTAGCTGCCAGGCTTCCAGATGCCTAGGTGAGCCCAGTCGTGAATGAGCTTTCATTGTCTTCTTATCTTTCAATCTTTTTGTTTTCCAGGTCTATAATCAGAAAAGAAAAAGTGGGGAACCATAGTTCTTAGTCCTCAGATGTTCGGTCAACGAGTTTGAAGTAATTTTAAGTTTCCGACATCTTTGTATTGTTTTTAAAACTCTAGTCAAAATTTCTCATGTATTTTAACTGGGAGACAAAATTTTGACCACGATTGAAATGCTTATTACATTGTACCAATTGATTCCAATGACTAAATAATTTAGAGTTAAATGCCGCTTCTAGCATGTTATTCATTTCATAATAATTGTATAAGTGTGGTATATATCAAAAGTTGAATTTTTGTTAAAATTCGTTTTTGGCTCATGGTGCGTTTGTGGGTGACCCTGTGGCTCATAATCCCCATAACCAAGGAATACTCTCGTTGTGTATGGCTGGGTGACACTGTGTCAAGCCATGTACTTGTTAATATTTTACTATACATAAAATTAATTATTCCTTAGTCACATGTATGTAATATGTCTCAAGCTGTCTAAATCCACCTGTGTATGCCATGGAAATGTCATACTGTTCACGGTAGTGCTCCCGAGGTGCCACGTAACCATTGTCATCCATAAGCATAATGCACAATAACCCTACACCCTCTAACTTCGGCTCTACTATTATTGAGTCGAATAATGAAAAAAGGTAGCACCACACACGCGCACACATCCCATTGTTCTCGAAAGGAAAGGGACTGGCTATTTCTTTGTTCCACTCAATGAATAGAGCCGAAGTTAGAGAAATCATGTAATACTAGATTACCTTGGTAAACACACTCTCAAATTTATTTTACATGTATAGCATGTTAAGACTACAATTTGCGTCATTAATATTTATTGTATTCTGTGATACTATTAGACACCCTTAGAATAAAATATATTCTATTAATTAGCTAGCCTAAAAGTGCATGGCAGCTGGTAGAACTTTAAAATACATTTATGTATACCTGGACTAATAACAGTTAATGTTCTCATTTCGTCGTATCCAAGATATATAGTTGGTAACGTTTGTGTAGATCCCAACCCTATTAGAACTGGGAAGTTGACAATATCGCCCATTTGAAACCAGTCCACACAGATAATTCTTGTCCATTCTTTTATTAAAACATATTAATGGGCCTCCAGAATCCCCCCGGCAAGCATCATTCATGCCTCCACCACAGATTTGCAGTCCCTTATTTTCAGGAGTAGTGAATGGACAGGATTGTAAAGTTATATTTGCAACTTGGAGCCTATTTTGTATTTCTTGCGATTCAAAGGTGCGTCCCCATCCGCTAATTTGTGCAGTGCCTAACAAAAACATCATTGTTGTTTTTAAATACTAAGCCGATCTGAATTCATACATTACAGCTTAATACCAAGCCATTTAGTGAAATTCTGGAAAAATCTAGCTTTAATCTACAGTATGGTACATTAAAAAGTACTAATGGGAGTTTGCATATGTATATAAGCAATATATAGGGCTATCTTACTATGGATTAATTGAAAATCAACAAGAAGATTAGCTCAAAAGGTTGACATTTCATATTCACACACCAGTATACAAAGCATCTCTTTTCCAAAAAAAATCTCACCCAAACAGTTTAGAGCCAGGGCATGCTAAAAGGCAAAAAGCTGCCTTTTTGCCTTTTTGGTTATTTTAAACTAAATAAAATAAATTGCAATTTCTATGTTATACGGTACAAAAGTCATAGAAAATGGCAATATTATTGTCTCATGTGAAAATGAGGTCTGTAACAACCTCAAATTCATTTATAAATCAGCTTCATATGTAGCAAATGTCATAGGAAAAAGGCAAAAAGGTACAAAAAGGTGCCTTTTTGCTAGCAAAAAGGCAACCTTTTCAATGCCCTGTTTAGGGCACACTAAATGGTAGTTGGGCCTTAATTTTTTAATAAAAATGTAAATGAAGACTGAGAAGAGCGATAGGTTATTTGCACTGCAAGGTCTGCAACTGAAAACCAACTTATTGAACACCTATGGTTAGCAAAACATTTGTCAGTAAAATTGCTCAGTACTAGTAAAATAGCCATAATATTTTTCTTATACATGCGAATTCCCATTAGTATTATTTAATCTGCCATACTGTAGTGCATGAATAGGCATTAAGTATATTTGCCAGAATCACTAATGCGGTTGAAATTACATTGTAATCAGGGCAACAGCGAGGGGGTCTCCGTAGCACGTACGTTCCCCTCCCTCCCGAAATCAAGAGAAAATGTCTGAAAACGGAAAATTATCCCATTTCGCGCAAAAATTATATTTTTTCTCGATGTACCTCCCGAAATTTTTTATGGCTGCTCTGATTGCAATAAATAGTTTTATTAAGTCATTACTTGATAAGTAGTTTTGGTTTATAGCTGTAATTGATACAGGTTCGACTCTTTTCCGCTGTCTTCTCAAAGGTGTTTGCAATGTAATAAGCGCAATATCATTGAAATAGCCTTCTGAAGTATAGTCTTCATGAATTACTACTCGACACATTAGAGACTCCTGTTTGAATACACTATTCTCATTTAATTCTCTAATACCGGCGACTACAGTAGTAGTTATTCCTGAACTTGAATAGCCATCAAAGCAATGCGCAGCAGTTATTATTGTTGAAAATGAATTTGAATTCCGATTTTTGGAATAGATGTTTCCTCCACAAAAATATTTACGTCCGTTTTCATGCTGAATATGAATTGAAACCTGAAATGGAATGTAATCACTGTCTCTTCCTCCTCCCACCTTTTCAGGATCTAAAAATATATACGGTCCACATTATATTACAATGAATATTGAAACATTTAATTTGCGAAAGATTTAAATTGCATTCGGCATAAAGGTTACACAGTTACATAATATTATGTATTGGACAGTAATTTTCATGAGGCTCTTGAAATTTTAAATCACAGAGGTTCTCTTTGAAAAGAAATTTCTGACATGGGAAAAATACCTTAAGTAGCTTTATTCAATACTTAACTTACCAGCTATCCCCTGTTTCGATTTTCCTAGTATGTTTTTCTGCCATTTGCTTGGAAAATTTCCAGCCCAATCTGGAATGGAATAATATTTTCCCTTTTGAATTTTACACTCTCTTTTAAAATGATCAGATTGTGAAAATTCCCAAAATTGTATTGCAAATATTGCGAATAAAATGCTGACTGCAAATTTCATTTTGAGGTATATTGATTGTAATCAGAAGAGAAGAAAATGACAAATTTTGTTTTAATTTGCCTTCTATTTATATTCGTTTTTGTGTATAGGTGCTAAATGTACTTCTAATGTTCTAATTCTAGTACGTATAGATAAAATAACAATAAATGTTCAATCTACATACATAATAACTGCAAACTATTTTTGTAAATAGGGTAATAGTTATCAGGTAAGTATTTAAAGGGAGACAGGGGGCGCACACATTTTCATGTTTTACACAATTATGTCATCGGGGTGCATCCCCTAAACCAAATCCCTGGGTATTATGCTGTCGATAATATTATGGCATGGCGATGAAGTTTAAGTACAGAAGAAATGCAGGCATATTAAAATTTTAATAATATTTACTAGGCTTGAACATTACCTTTCTAAAGAGTGTTCACTAAGTTATTAAAATTGTAAAAATCTGCAACTTTACAGGTACCATAACATATATTTAAAAATAAAACCAACTTAGGCGGATTAGGTTATACTGAATATTTTCCAGGCTAATACACGATGGTGCGATACACCCTAGATATGATAGAATTCCAAAATGATGTACAATTTATGTCCAACATTTTAAACAGTTAATCCTACTCTATGACAAATCATTAACAGGTATCTATATACAAGAATGTATATTAAACACATAGTTCATTGAAATAAACATCTGCAAAGGTTTTAAGTGGGTAAAAAAGCAATTAATAAAAGAATAAAAGAAAGCCATGGCACAATAACGCGAGCCTTCTCAGTAGCTATGCATACAGCTATGGATTCTAAATCATTTTTAACATAATGTCATCGGAGGCCATGCAATCTAGGGAAAGCCGAACAACGGTATTATTTTGTTATTCAGTTGATTGATGTTAATAATAAACTACTTTTTATGCTTATGCATTTACTACCTACTAAAGCATGTTTCGACCTTCTCACAAAAACTGGCACATTGCATTATTTGCTAACAATGCAATGGTCACTTTATAAATATGAACATTTTTCAGTTTGCTCTTAGTAGAATGTGGTGGCCCTTAAAAGGGCCGTTGGTTGTATTCAGAGGCGTGAGAAGAGATGGCATTTATTTAAGCGGCTTTCTTTTCGGTTTTCTTGGGTAGGAGTACAGCTTGGATGTTGGGGAGAACTCCTCCTTGGGCGATGGTGACTCCGGAGAGCAATTTGTTCAACTCTTCGTCGTTGCGGATGGCCAATTGCAAGTGACGAGGGATGATACGGGTCTTCTTGTTGTCACGGGCAGCGTTACCCGCCAACTCCAAAACTTCAGCTGCCAAATATTCCATGACGGCGGCCAAGTAGACGGGAGCTCCAGCACCAACTCGCTCCGCATAATTCCCCTTCCTCAAAAGACGATGGATACGACCGACGGGGAACTGGAGTCCCGCCCGGCTCGAACGCGACTTGGCCTTCCCCTTCACCTTACCGCCCTTACCACGACCTGACATTATTACAAGTTAGAACTGAGAAGGACTGAAATCTTGAAATGTTTTGAAAGCAGAGTGAATACTCATAGAAATCTAGGGCTCGTATTTATACGAAATGGCTGAGTAAAGTGAGTGGGGTCGTGAGTAACGGAACACAACTCCTCACTCTCGGAAAACCCCCGGGAAGTTTGGTGGAGAGCTGTAGGACTAGGTTATGACAATAGTCATAAAAGTGTGGGTATTTGTATTAATAAATCATTGCGCCGAAGTTATGTGATGTACATCAAATAAAAGACATCAATCAACCCATGCCTAATTAAGTTTTTAACATTAAAAATAACATTAAAATATTTGCAGTCATTCAAAAAAGGTTAAAGCAAAGCTGCTATAGCCAATGAGATACGTCAAAAAAGAAGCCTACTCACGGGGAGAGCATGAGTAAGGAAATTCCCCGTCCGTGCATTAAGTGCATAAACTCAAACTTGGTCACCCGTACCTTTTCTGCCTCCCCTTACTCAACCAAAGTTCTCGTTACTCACTCAGTTTAGTATAAATAGGGATTCCCTCTTCCCGTCCTCATCACTTGCAATTGAACTCTCATTTGATAAAGTTTAACAAACTGACTTAGTAAAATGCCACCAAAGACGAGTGGGAAGGCAGCGAAGAAGGCGGGAAAGGCGCAGAAGAATATCTCAAAGGGGGACAAGAAGAAGAAGCGTAAGAGGAAGGAGTCTTACGCAATCTACATCTACAAAGTGTTGAAACAAGTTCACCCGGACACCGGAGTCTCCTCCAAGGCCATGTCCATCATGAACTCCTTCGTGAACGACATCTTCGAGAGAATCGCCGCCGAGTCCTCCCGCCTCGCCCACTACAACAAGAGAACCACCATCACCTCCCGGGAGATCCAAACCGCCGTCCGTCTCCTCCTCCCCGGAGAATTGGCCAAACACGCCGTCTCTGAAGGAACCAAGGCTGTCACCAAATACACTTCCTCCAAATAAATATCCCTCCCACCCTCACTTCATTCAACCAACGGCCCTTTTAAGGGCCAACATATCTTCCTAAGAGCAAACTTTTAAAAATATTTTGTAAAGGAATATTAAGGTAATGAAAATAAATTTTATATAAACTGAAACCAATTTTAAAACTTTTAACCTAGTGCCAGTACAATTGAAATTGGTTGATGGTGCAAAATGACGATTCATGTTTTATTAGACAACTGCCTATGCTTACATTTCAATTCTAACATGGAAAGGAAACCCGTTTCTAAGATTAATTGAGCTTCCCTTTTGGAAATACGTTGATGTTGCCTACTTAGAAACATAATTAACCACAATTTAGAATTAGAATTAATACAATCAGGATTACTTAGTACATTATCCGAGCTAAATGTGCATTAGAAATAGTTTGATACAATTTGATTAATTTAATGATTCTAGAGTATAATATAATGTCAATAGTTAAGCATAATATTATGGAGAAAAAATAATTATATAATTTGTTATTAATTGCCCTGCTTATAGGTCACAGCATTCCACATCCAAGTTGTTCAATGAGGTATCGTCTATGCCTACGAATTCAGAAACTATAATTACTATCAAATGGTTAGTTTGTATTATATCAAAGATTTTTTTACCGGATTAAATAGAAATTAAATTTACTTGTTCCTTGAGCCATCTCCACTTGTGTTCTTAGGGCGCACATGGCTTGACCTTTCGGACACATTTGAACGGAAGTCCATTCCCCCCAATTCAAGCCTCCACCTTGGACGAATTTATTGGGATTGGAATAAATCAACCGAAGGTTGTTGGCCGCACTGTCATCACCATCCTCTTGCGGAAGTTCTGATCGGAGCTGAAATCCCGTTGCGTAGTCGCCACATTCATAGATCAAACCCCAAGATCCCCAGTATCCTTGAAGACTCCGAATTCCTTTGTCTTCGACCATCAGCCCAGATATGAATCTCGATTTCGGCACAAGAACTGAATTCCGTTTAATGCCGTATCATCGAGTGGTCCTTGCACTGGTTTTGTCTTCAAACGCATTCCATACACGTAAGAACCATTTGGACAACGGTCCCAATGTCCCCAATCCCCATAATTTGTTATTTTCGGTGATGACAAAATATTTTGAGATGAGGCAATCGCAAGAAAACTGCAAAATACTGTTTTAAATACCATGTTGAAAAAATATACACGTTTCATTATTATTAATTCTAATTTGGAAATTGTTTCTATAGAAATAATGGTTCTAAAGTATCGGTTTATTATTATCTGGGAATGAAACTGACCAAACAAAATGAGTTATTTTCGAATTCAACTTATTTATATACAAGTAATTCCCTTTTACGCCAGTTGCTTGCGTTGCGTCATTTTATTTACCAGGAAATCATTGATATGAAAAAGCAATAAGTCTTACTTATTCAACGGCCTGGTTCAGGTTTATTATATTGCCCTTTTAAAAATTTTGTATGAATGAAATGAATGAAAAAGGACGTCAAATGAATATTTAATCTGATAGTGCAAATACAAACTAATTAGGAGTTGTATTTACATGAAAGCATTTATTTCTATCATAATATTCTGTCTGTGAATAATTATACTTTTGAGTAGTAGTGATTATGGGGTAAGTTATAATGAGACTATGATAGGGTTAACACCATAGTTAGTATTACGGAGTAATCAGTCGTACACATTACCCCGCAAGGCAAGACATTAACTACGGCACTAGTGCCGTAGTGCCTATTTATACAATAGTTCTAATCACTAACACGTAAATTATGTTTCAGTGTTATTTGGTATAGATATAAGTATTTACGATTATTATTAATACAATATGAAGCAAATTATACCCATTATACAAACAAAAAAGAACAGTGCCTCAAAACAGGACTTAAATAATATTAGGTAATGTTCTAAAAATTGTGCACAAACGGAATCCCTGTAAATAAATGTCAATGAAAATATTGTGATGGAACATTATATTTAACCATAATGCAGATTCCATTGAGAGTTTGAGAGTAATGAAACGCAGTTTTGTAATACCCTCATTTACAGAAGAATGCCACAATAAAATATTTTAGTCAATAGGGCATAGTTTTAGTATAGCCAATCATTAGCATGCAATATTATTTGACTTTAAGCAACAACAAAAATTAGGATCTCTCCATCTTTAGTAATTTGAAATAATAACTACAGAATTCGCCACTAACGGTTTCTCTATCAATAATATTATCAACATCATAATAATTATTATTATCAACGGTCTAAAATAATAAAAATTAAAAGCAACACAATTCTGTGTAATTACAGTAAAAAATAACCACAGTATAGAAAACAATTTTATTATAGCCAATGAGATGCATCAAAAATAAAGCTACTCACGGGGAGAGCGTGAGTAAGGAAATTCCCCGTCCGTGCATTAAGTATACTTAAGTGCATTGACCCACCCGCTCGATTCCCTCTCCCCCTACTCAACCGAAGTTCTCGTTACTCACTCGGTTTAGTATAAATTAATAGGGATTCTCTGTTCCCGTCCTCATCTCTTGCAATTGAACTCTCATTTGATAAAGTTTGACAAACAGATTGTGTAAAATGCCACCAAAGACGAGTGGGAAGGCAGCGAAGAAGGCGGGAAAGGCGCAGAAGAATATCTCAAAGGGGGACAAGAAGAAGAAGCGTAAGAGGAAGGAGTCTTACGCAATCTACATCTACAAAGTGTTGAAACAAGTTCACCCGGACACCGGAGTCTCCTCCAAGGCCATGTCCATCATGAACTCCTTCGTGAACGACATCTTCGAGAGAATCGCCGCCGAGTCCTCCCGCCTCGCCCACTACAACAAGAGAACCACCATCACCTCCCGGGAGATCCAAACCGCCGTCCGTCTCCTCCTCCCCGGAGAATTGGCCAAACACGCCGTCTCTGAAGGAACCAAGGCTGTCACCAAATACACTTCCTCCAAATAAATATCCCTCCCACCCTCACTTCATACAACCAACGGCCCTTTTAAGGGCCACCATATTTTACTGAGAGCAAATGCAAAGACTGCATAAAACAAATCAAGAGTTCCTTTGGTCCTTCAACATGAATATGCAATTTATTTATATTTGATTTAAGTCATTTTATTTTTAAAAAATTATCTTTTCAGAAATTCTTTTCATTCCTTTAATTTATTAGTTACTAATTAAATACACGAGTGGCCTAAAATTGGTTAACTGATTGTAAATCACAAAATCAGAGCAATTTTATTGATTCAAACTTTAAAAACAATTAACAGAACAGTTGCGCTGCTATTCTGTTTATGGTCGCCAGTAAATGTTGCTTCGGAATGAATGGTATGAACTACATTTAACAAAATTATCATTTCACCCATCTTCGAATTTTACTTTTACACAAAATGTGAAACCTGAAAATGAAGGGCAAGTTTGGAGTATGCCTGAATGGGAAAATATGGTTTAAAACAATTAAATTGAACTTATTTTGTAGTTGAAGTTAACGATAACTTATTGTACAAACCTACATTAGGCATAGAAATTCAAAGTTTAGCTTTTTAAAAACTAAACTTAAGGATTGTTTCGTAATTTTAAATCCTAACATGTTCTTTGCATTTACCAAAATGGTTGTTTGATGCCACACAGATAGATCGCATTTAAATTTATGCTGCGTAACCATGGAACAAAATGTACGGCATGACAATGAGACTTGAATCTGGATCCAATGTATAATTAGAAGGTATTTGTGCTTGATTTTGGTAAAAGCAGTGTAATTAATAATTGTAATTACTAATATATTATTTAATTGTAATTGATTGACTAGGGCAATAAATGTACATCTGTATCAGGGAATTGACAAGAAGCGTAGTGTCAGTAGGTATTAATTATTCTACCTACAACATCTGGCCTTAGAGTTTTGTTAAAATCTGCCATTCTCGTGAAAAACAATTGCAGCTGGAAACAGCTTTCCATGACCGCAGTCATGGAAAGATATGAATTGCCATTTACATGTTTTTGTCATCTGTTATATAATTATGCTGCAAGGTCAGGGTTATTTACTACGAACAACTACGAAAATTTCTCGCCATTCATAAACATGGTTTCATATTTGATTTAATTATAAATACATATTGTAAATTAAAATCATACACTTTGTTTTCATTTACGACTTTAGTGTTTCGAAAACATTGGGATCCACATTTGGTTGACGTCATTTTTGTCACAGTCCGTTGTAACCACCGTAGTTTTGTTTTCATTAGCTTTAATGCACTTTTGAGTAGCCGAATGGAAAATTTGTAGTCTGTCTGAAGACACTTTAATAAACCTAAAGTACTGAAGCCCGTCGTTATAGTTACACTTTTTGGTATACATCCGTACGTTATTAGTAGAACCATTTAAGTATCCAGTGTAGATACACGCATGAACTCCGTAGGCTGAATTTATGGGCAAATGAACTGTTTGTAATTCATATTGATCTTCTGGTATTTTTCCAAGGCGGAATTTCTTTGTGCCTGCATACGGCTTTTCATTATTGCTACAGATAAGAAAAATTACACATGTAAATAAATTGCAGACATCTTAAAACGTATATATATTTCAAATATTTTCTAAATATCTCTCTAATCTCTAAATTTTTAATTGGATTAATTAATTCACAAAACAAAATAGTTGCATTTTGTGTCAATGTCAATTTGTCGTACTTTTAGCTCGTAGTTCATGCAATTAAATATTATAATTTATTTACGTAATTGCCAGGAATTTTAATTAGTTTTGTCTATAACGTCATAATAGAATCAAAATTTCATGAAAAAAATGCTCATACCTTGAACAGGGTAGGAGATTAATTATCGAACTGTTTTCGTCCAACTGATCTGTTGTCATACACAAAGTTTGATCATCAGCAGATTTGAAGACAACCTTGCCATCGTCATCCCATTTCCAATCATAATCCAGAAATTGTGCTTCCCATATTTGGGTGATGTCATTTTCGTCACATTTTCTTGTCTTAAGATCAGTTCCATTTGTGATTGTTGGAGCTGCGACGCATGTTTCTGTTTCTTTGTGAATCCATTGTACCCTGCCTTTTGAAACTTCGTTAAACCTCCATTGGTGCCAGGGATTGTCCGGATTGCATCTGTCGGTGAGGACTATAGAATCCCCTCCTATACCGGCGTAGAAACATCCGTATTCTGGAGCTGGATAATTTCCTTTATCTGGATCTACATCCGGAGGATAAAGAGTCGTCCGTAAATGATTATACTTGCCATCCACAAAGCCGACATCAAAACGCTTGTCGCCAAGGTACGATGGGTATTCTCTATTACAAAATGTAAAACTCGCTGAATTACGAAGCCAATATTCTCGTCAAAAATAGAAAACTAATTACAACGTGTCCTGTACCTGACTTTTACTCAAAAAGAAAAATAAACCGACGAATTTAATTATTGAAAGTTATAAAATCTACTTACAATTCACACTTCACCAACTTCAAAAAGACCTTTTCCTTATTCAACATTTCCGTTCTGGCGCATAATGATGTGTCAGCAGCTGCTTTAAGGATAACAGTTCCGTTATGTTTCCATCTGTGGTCATTGGGAAAGCTGTGTTGGGATATAACCATGTGGACCACATTTAACAAAATGACCCAACTTATTAAACCCATTTTTAACCCTTAATATTTCTACAAAAATTGTGAATCCTGTAAATGAGAAGTTAAGAGACAATATGGTGATAATGTAAGCAAGGCATGAAAAATGGTTGTCTTTTTGTAAAAATGTTGTTCCCTTTATGCTGCGCTGTTATTTTTGCCTTTAATGTTTTTGTAGGGGTCTTCGCAATATATGTGAAATTAAATTTTGGTTTGTTTTTTTACATATATATATAAAATATGACAGAAATGAAAAGTGAATAAATTACTTTAAATTTAACTTCCATTTTTGTTTAAAAGTGAAATTAATGAAAGAAATGACTTTGTTTGACGTAGAGTAGGTGAAAAAGTTCACTTTTTTCAACTTATTTCACAATTTCACTTTTCAAAAAGAAAACCTTGAAATGGGAAAAAAATGCCAAAATCCTAATGACAGATAAATACTCATTTTTAATAGCTTGAATAAGCTCAACATGATTCTTAATCAGTTTTAATTATATACCTTTATTTGAATTTTTCGTTGTCTCCATTCTGCATGGCCCCCAAAAAGAGGAGATTTTTGCTCATTTCAATAGACAAAAAGGTAAAAACAAAAAGTCAATTTAGCGAAAGGGCAAAAAATTGCGTTTTACGTACTGTTCGCTCTGCGCCTGAGAGGGTATTGTTTAAAATAATTAAATTGAACAATTTTGTGGTCTAAAGTATCTTTATGGTATCAAAAAGGCAACCTTCTTCATGACCTGCTGTGAATCTATACATGCGGAGAAATGACGATCAACGGGGATCTGCGTGTACTGATAAAATATTATTTGATCGTACATTGACAGACACATAGGTAATTATGGAATTTAGCGTATCACTACGTGACTAATGAAACAAGCTTCATGGTTTATTTATATGATTTCAAAAAATGGCACACAATAGTCAATGTGTAGCAAATAGATTATTGTTTCGCAATGCAAAGTGATTTCCGTACCTGCATTTAATTTGCAATTAATGAACATCTGTACCAGAAATCTGGTAAGCACACACCATAAGTTTCAAATTATCATCCCTGTTTGGAAGTATTATTGCCTTTTCACCCACAATTGCATAAGATATTCATAAGTGCCACAATCATATTGTCTCCTTTTCGGTACATTTTAGTAACCGGCAAAGAATATTAATTGTATCAGTGCGACAAGTTTTACTTACGTTACTATTTCGTACCGTTAATTATGTATACGCATAAAAGTCATGACGGTTTTTAATGTGCATTTTAAATTAAATTTATCACATTACAGTCAGACATCACTCACATAATATTATCATGATTCGTCTTAATCATGTACGAAAGCATAATAATTATGTGCATATTCTCAAAATGTTATAATTTGCTCTCAGTAAGATGTGGTGGCCCTTAAAAGGGCCGTTGGTTGATATGTAGATAGATGTTTAGGCACGTTCTCCTCGGATTCTTCGGGCGAGTTGGATGTCCTTGGGCATGATGGTGACTCGCTTGGCGTGGATGGCGCACAAGTTGGTGTCTTCAAAGAGTCCGACCAAGTAGGCCTCTGAGGCTTCTTGGAGGGCCATGACGGCGGAGCTCTGGAATCGCAAGTCGGTCTTGAAGTCCTGAGCGATTTCTCTGACGAGACGCTGGAAGGGCAATTTGCGGATGAGGAGCTCAGTGCTCTTCTGGTAACGACGGATTTCTCGGAGAGCGACTGTTCCAGGCCTGTAACGATGAGGCTTCTTCACTCCTCCCGTCGCGGGCGCACTCTTACGCGCCGCCTTCGTCGCCAACTGCTTACGCGGAGCCTTTCCTCCCGTCGACTTACGAGCTGTCTGCTTTGTACGAGCCATTATCCCTTTTTATAAGAGCTGATGAGTTGAGCTGAGGTTATTTGTCGAGTAAAGTTGAAAATAAAGTGATGAATCGTGGAAGGAACGGAGTCGTATTTATACCCAAGAGGAGAGGGTCGTGAGTAACGAGAAACAAAACTCACACTTCTCATTGGCTATAATAAGCCTCGTTGCTATTGGGTCTTCAAGACCGGACGAGGGATTGGGACCATTTTTATTGTTCCATGTTGCTTTGTAAATGCATTCTGAGCAAAAAGGGACAGATGGCCGTTGGCAATGTTGGCATTATCTCCATGAGCCATTCATTTCAATTTTAAACATTTATAGCTGATTGGTCGACGGGTTTATAAAGAGATATTACAATAAACAATAAATATGCATGGAGTTTTCCAGCAATTCTTCAAATGTCAATAGTCAATGGATCTTAATACTTGCTGCCGAGCATAATTTTTGTTAAGTGATTTGCTAGACTACTTATGGTATTCTTTGTAAAATAAGTATTTTATCTACCTGAAAATTCTAAGTTGATAGCTAAAGTATTTTTAAAATAATATATTGATGCCATTTATTTTATGCTTCTTGGGGGCTAGATTTAGGCAGCGGGATATCGTTGCCTCAATTGCCCCCGTTGCCTCCGTTGCCCCCTCCCCCGTTGCCCCTAGTTCAGCCACTTAACCTATTATCTTTGCGATTTGCTTCCCGTTACTATTTCTGCCTCTTTTTTGACCTAACCTAATTAAAAATAAACATATTACTTGCTTGTTAGGCTTTAACAATAAAACAGTTTATTTTTTATTAGGTTAGGTCAAAAAAGAGGCAAAAATAGTAACCGGAGGCAACGGGGACAATATATTAAAGTAAAAGGTTAAGTGGCTAAACTAGGGGCAACGGGGGAGGGGGCAACGGAGGCAACAGGGGCAATTGAGGCAACGATATCCCGCTGCCTAAATCCAGCCCTTCTTGGGAATTCAATTCTGAATCACCTTGTAGTATCTATGGAGGAAGAAATTGTGATTTGTGATGGTCTTTTTCTCCCAATAAATATTTAAACCAGCCTAACTGGCAAAAGGCTAACTGCAAAATGGCGTGATATTATTTGCTCCGTTGTTTATAATTTATTCTAAACATTTTTGTGGGTCAGTGAGTCAAAGTTAAAACAAGGAACTATACTATAATATTGTTCACTGTACAGATGCATTATGTTGTTTGTAGTTTATTTCACATATTAAACCACAATCCAAATTTTATAAATAAATATCGCTTAAAATGTTAAAAATGCCAAAACTACAACCAATAGAAATAGTTTATCACTATTTCAGTTTCGAAATTTCATTGAAATTGTATTAGGGTGCACATTTAGCAAAACCGCTTGAACAACAAATGACTTTAATTTTAACGAGGTCATCAAGTAAACCGAAATCTTGTGAGCATAAAAGGCTTTATCGGTGATTGGCACATATACAATATAGTTTATCTACACACCTTATAATAATTTATTATTCTTCATACTACATCTACTTATAAATCCTTCATACATAGTTTCAAAAGGATTTGATAGGTACCTATTAACGCTTTTGATTACATGACATTTTCATTTCATTTTCTGTGCTAAAACAGTGTGAAGACAATGTATTATGCTGAAAATGATAATCTATTTTTCAGTTTGCTCTCAGTAAAATGTGGTGGCCCTTAAAAGGGCCGTTGGATGTATTAAGAGGCAGGAGAGGAGAGGGCATTTATTTAAGCGGCTTTCTTTTCGGTTTTCTTGGGTAGGAGTACAGCTTGGATGTTGGGGAGAACTCCTCCTTGGGCGATGGTGACTCCGGAGAGCAATTTGTTCAACTCTTCGTCGTTGCGGATGGCCAATTGCAAGTGACGAGGGATGATACGGGTCTTCTTGTTGTCACGGGCAGCGTTACCCGCCAACTCCAAAACTTCAGCTGCCAAATATTCCATGACGGCGGCCAAGTAGACGGGAGCTCCAGCACCAACTCGCTCCGCATAATTCCCCTTCCTCAAAAGACGATGGATACGACCGACGGGGAACTGGAGTCCCGCCCGGCTCGAACGCGACTTGGCCTTCCCCTTCACCTTACCGCCCTTACCACGACCTGACATTGTAGATTACTACGACTTAAAACGAGGACTGAAATATGGAACTGTTATGAGAGCGGAATGAATACACATAGAAATCTGGACCTCGTATTTATACGAAATCGCCGAGTAAAGTGAGTGGGGTCGTGAGTAACGGAACACAACTCCTCACTTTCGGAAAACCCTGAAGAGTTTTAGTTGAGGGACTACGGCGCTTTATTTTATGCCGATTTAATCATTGTCTTTATATTTCACACGATATTAATTGTTTAAATTCTTTACATCTGTTGTCAATACAAATCATACTTTAATTGTAGAGGTATAAATAAACTACCTTAATAAGTTGTTTATGTAGTCGAGATGATGAATTAAAAATTAGGTGTAGTAATCGTTAGACAGGATACTATGTGATGTACTTCATCAAAGCGTAAAACGACACACTCTACACTCTATAGGTCAAGGCCGTATTGAGGGGGGCATTGGGGGCAAATGCCCCTCCTAAATCCAAGAAAAAGGGAAAATTTTTCTCAAAATACTAAAAAATTTCGCGATTTTATGTCATTTTTATGCTATTTTTGACTCATTTTAGACAAAATAAGCCAAAATTTTTAGCGCTTCGAGCAAATATACCTAATATATTATGTAGTCCTATAATATTATTGCCCCCTCCGAAATCGACTTCTAAATACGGTACTGCTATAGGTCATAGTAACTAAAATTTTGATATATAAAAATAACATTAAAATAATTGAAGTCTTTTAAAGAAAGCAATTACAAAATTACTTTATTACAGCCAATGAGATACATCAAAAATAAAGCTACTCAAGGGGAGAGCATGAGTAAGGGAATTCCCCGTCCGTGCATTAAGTGCATAAACTCAAACTTGGTCACCCGCTCTGTTCTCCCTCCCCTTACTCAACCGAAGTTTCCGTTACTCACTCAGTTTAGTATAAATATGGATTCTCCGTTCCCGTCCTCATCACTTGCAATTAAACTCTCTCTTAGTAAACTTTACTAAACAGATTGTGTAAAATGCCACCAAAGACGAGTGGGAAGGCAGCGAAGAAGGCGGGAAAGGCGCAGAAGAATATCTCAAAGGGGGACAAGAAGAAGAAGCGTAAGAGGAAGGAGTCTTACGCAATCTACATCTACAAAGTGTTGAAACAAGTTCACCCGGACACCGGAGTCTCCTCCAAGGCCATGTCCATCATGAACTCCTTCGTGAACGACATCTTCGAGAGAATCGCCGCCGAGTCCTCCCGCCTCGCCCACTACAACAAGAGAACCACCATCACCTCCCGGGAGATCCAAACCGCCGTCCGTCTCCTCCTCCCCGGAGAATTGGCCAAACACGCCGTCTCTGAAGGAACCAAGGCTGTCACCAAATACACTTCCTCCAAATAAATATCCCACCCTCTACCCTACTCACTTCATACAACCAACGGCCCTTTTAAGGGCCAACACATTTTACTAAGAGCAAATACTACAATTTTGCTGTTTAATTTTAAAATCCTTAAACTTTAAACTACAGGTATAATAATATCATTGCATCCCTATGCCTACCAAATACAAGACTCTTGCGGAACACATTCTACTCTGTATGTACTAAATTGCTCCACCGTCGAACCGAAATGGAATTTGATGTCTTGTCAAAAGCCACAAAGGTTAGTAAGTAGTAGAAGGAACGCAAAAACGTTGTAAGTAAATTTTCGGCATGTTTATGGAGAACTATGAAATGAATGAACTAATGAACATGGGAGAGAATCTCAAATTGACAACACCTTAGTGTCAACCCCCTTAAATTATACATGATGCGTTAGTTAGGTTAGGTTAGGTTATATTATTAGGTTAGTTTATAATGTTGACAAAAAGGTATTGACCATTTGGAGGTGAATCGAACGTGGTACTATGCTTCGGCCTTCTCAACTTGGACTTATTATGCATAGGATATTTATGCGACATGGCTGAAATAAATTGTTGACGTGTTGCATATACTTGGAAAATTTAAAGATTAGTGATCCATTAATTTGTCTGTAGAACAGTAAATTAAAAACTACCCCAAGAACTCTGGCTAACGATTGATAAAGACATTTGGAAAATTTCATTTTTTCCTTATATTCCCATTTCTGGTGCGTCGTCATTGTAAAGCTAAATGTTTTTATTTATTTTTATGCCCATAGTTACATACAATTCCTAATATATTTATTTACTACAAAGTTTGCTTACTGTTATTACAAGTTTCTAGAAAGTTATGGAGTTGTTGTGTATGGATTTAAATCTTATAAACTTCTAGCATAATATTGTTTACTATTCTGGGTATATACCATTAAGTTAATGAATTTTACTTTCATTATTTATTTAATGTTTTACAGGGCTGAGCTTTTTAACTGAGTAGTTATAACATGCAGAACGCCTGAATGATACGTAAATAGTTCAAGCTATCATAAATAAGATACAGGAATATATATTACTAAGGTATATCTAAGTATTGCAGGTAAACATCTTTGAGACGAAAACAAAGTGTTGACAATTATTATTAGGAATTTATCCTACCAATAAAGTAATGACATTATCCGCTGCAATTGCCTGGAACTGGAGAAAAGTTCCTTGATCAATGTAGTAGAATCGCCCAATTTGAAATCGATAGGATCTGCAGGACCTACCGAAGGTCCTGATTAACTTGCCAGGGTGTGATTTCCAGTAGGAGATGACATCAGAACTGGCTTGTTCGACTTTAGCAGCGAGACGGAAGAACAAGTACTCAAAGGACATGAAAGATATCATTGTGCCCGGAATGACGAAATAGACTTCCATATCAATCTTCCCAAAATACGCAATGGAGACATACAAGTAGATCACGTGACCGACCAGTACGTATACTTTGGCCAAAGGAAGGACAGTCGTGCCCGCCACTTGATTGAATACTTGGTTGATGATCTTCCCACTTCTGTAAACCAAAGATAAATTTTCGTATTTTTTGAATACCTCTAATTTTGATTTGGGGACATTGAAATCATCATTCCATTCGATGGCTGTTGATGCATAAACAATCAAGAGGTAGGAGTACATGATGATTATGGTCCAGTTGATTGCTGTTATAACCAGAGATCGCAATCAGTTCTCATTTCTCATTTTTGAGAACATGAGTGGCTCTCAAATGCACTCTTTACCACTCTTTCTCAAAGAGTAAAGAGTGTTCTCTTGAGTACGGCCTTTTGACAAAAAGAGTATCTGAGAGATTGAGTTGAGTATGGCCGTTTGGTGAAAAGAGTATTGAGAGAATGGGTTGAGTATGGCCGTTTGGTGAAAAGAGTATTGAGAGATTGAGTTGAGTATTGCCTTTTGACAAAAAGAGTATTGAGAGGTTGAGTTGAGTATGGCCCTTTGACAAAAAGAGCATTGAGAGATTGAGTTGAGTATGGCCGTTTGGTGAAAAGAGTTTTGAGAGGCTGAGTTGAGTATTGTCTTTTGACAAAAAGAGTATTGAGTGTTTGAGTTGAGTGTAGCCGTTTGGTGAAGGAATATTTGAGCGTTTATGGGCCTTTTTTCAATAACTCACCTCAACTTATCTCACTTTTTGCCCAAAATCGAGTTATAACTCAAGTAATTTCTAAGCCTGACAAAGTAGTCCGACTCGATACAACTCAATTTTGATGCTGAGTTAGTAGCCGATTCAACTCCACTCGTTTGCAAAATTAACCAAAATGACAACTCAACCAACTTAACTCACTGTCCACCTTAGTTTACCTCAACCAACTTAACTCACTGACCACCTTAGTTTAACTCAACCAACTTAACTCACTGTCCACCTTAGTTTAACTCAACCAACTTAACTCACTGTCCACCTTAGTTTACCTCAACCAACTTAACTCACTGACCACCTTAGTTTAACTCAACCAACTTAACTCACTGTCCACCTTAGTTTAACTCAACCAACTTAACTCACTGTCCACCTTAGTTTAACTCAACCAACTTAACTCACTGTCCACCGTAGTTTAACTCAACTCAAGCTCAACTCGCATGCTTCCCTTCCCTAGTAAAAAGAATAAAAAAAAAGAGTATTGAGTGATTGAGTTGAGTATGGCCGTTTTGTGAAAAGAGTATTGAGAGGTTGAGTTGAGTATTGCCTTTTGACAAAAAGAGTATTGAGAGGTGGAGTTGAGTGTTGCCTTTTGACAAAAAGAGTATTGAGAGGTTGAGTTGAGTGTTGCCTTTTGACAAAATGAGTATTGAGAGATTGAGTTGAGTTTGGCCTTATGACAAAAAGAGTATTGAGAGCTTGAGTTGAGTTTGGCCTTATGACAAAAAGAGTATTGAGAGGTTGAGTTGAGTATGGACGTTTGGGGAAAAGAGTATTGAGTGATTGAGTTGTGTGTGGCCGTTTGCAGAAAAGAGTATTGAGAGTTTGAGTTGAGAGTTTTTGATTTTCAAAATGAGAAAAGAGTAGGCCCTTCTCAATACTCTTCCAAATTGCGATCTCTGGTTATAACACCGATCCAGTAAGCAAGTATAAATTCATGGTACGGAATCCACCTCAAGAAAAACAGATACTCGATCCCAATTGTGTACAAGTAGCGACGGTTTGGGTCTAATGGGTTGAAGAAGGAGAGTCCCATGGCTGTAGAATGGATCACAGAAAATATCACTCCAGACAAAATGACCAATTCTTGCCCCCAAACCTTTTCACAGGCGACCTTTCGTTCCTTAGTCCAAAATTTTTCTATAAAGTCATTAAATAATTACAAAAATTGGAACGCTATTTAAATACATGTATTAACTATCTATATAATATTTATGAAAAGAAAAGGCTTTATTAAAGAACCAGCACATATGCTCTTTCGGCTTATAAATCGGGCAACTATTGTAGGTAAATGGTGGGAAAGATTTTTGAGCGAGCAAGCCGAGCTAAGCCTCCTCATCCAATAGGGTGGGGCGATCTAATCCTTAGAACAAAGACAAACTGAATGTGGTTTTGAAAATCTGTGCTAACCTTTTATGTCCTCGTCATTTTTCAAGGATTCGTTTATGAAGCCCATGATTTCCTTATTTTTGCAGATGGTGCATATCTGAAGTAGTCCAGGTAAGAAGAGCATCAAGTAAATGACGAGAGTGAAAATTTTTGCTGCGTCCGGGGCTTCTTTGTCTGCAACTACATAGGGACCCATGGCCATGTAGATTACCATGATGTTTAATGTGACCATGCAATTCCCCATCCAGCAAAGTTTGTTGAACTTGCTTTTGACTTGGCGTAGACATTTGTTCTTTTTGTCCCACTCCCAAGGAAATGAGCGACAGAAGGCACAGTAGTATATAAATAATTTCCAAACTGTTTTGGATCTTTTGTTGATCATTTCGCACTTGCAATTTTATTAAGTATGGTATGAATAGTGATCTTCCTTTGGAACTAAACTAAAAATTTTATAGAAATATTTATAAAAATTATTTGAGCCAAACGGGTTGTTGTGTTCTTAGTTAGGAATAGTCTCAATATATTGTGTATTAGTAGTTTACTTTATGGGTAAACGACGAAAACAATAATGGCATTTATATGCTTTGTTGAAATTATAAATAGAACTGGAAGGTGAACTTATTACAAAGTGAATATATTATATATTTGTAGTTCTTGTTTTGTGGGAGTGATAGTATGCCACGAAAACAAAATTATCTTTAAAAAAGGCACTTTGATAAAATGAAATGACTAAAAGTACCTTAAAAAGTAAAGTGTCTTTAAACTTTTTAGTGCTTTCAGACTTATAAATCTATAATAGAGTGCCGCCCCATATTATGGTATTATGTAATTCATATTTTTGTCTCTCATTGCTGCCTATGTAACTGTTGACTGTGTGAACCCATAGCTTCCTGTAAACCTCTATTCTCAACTTCCCACTCACAATCAGAAGCGATCAACACACAAGCAATGGCACAATGTGCACTAAGGTCTACTGGTAGTGCAGTGGCACGGCACAAATGTGCATTTTGTGCCAGAGAAAGCAGGTTATATTTTCTTTTAAATTGTCTACCTCATTGAAATGTTAAATACATGAATTTCAAATCTCTATATATAGCGTCGGGTCTCGTCGTATCTTGTAACTTAAATTATATTGCTAACTAACTAGGATAAAATACAATTCTACTGTGATGTAATATTTGCTCCAGGTTGAACATCAAAAACCGATCGAAAATATCTAATTAGAAGACGTTTGTTTAGCAATGGAAAAGTGGAAAAAGTACTAGGGTTTTAAATGTCCGCCCGTCCCTACACACGCTGCAGTATGTGCGACATCCGCAAACACAAACAATTTTAAATGTCGTCAATACGTTTAGTAGGGATGGACTAATGTAGATAGCACATTCATTATGCAGATTTTACCTATACGGGTAGATCTAAACCAGCTACTTTTTGCACAACGGCACACAGATAGTCGATAGACACTGATATTGAGTCCCTCGCCCTCCCCAAACCAAATCACTATACCATCATGAAAATCAAAAGGTCTTATGTAACACTGCTATGAAAACAGTATAATTATTGTAAAAATTGATGGTACATTTTAATCTAAATCAAGAATCAAGACACGTCCCAAATTAGCAAATCGTAATGGCAGAATGCAATGCTTTGGGTTACAATGATTTTTCAATTTTACATAATTGAATACCTTCTTTTACTATACTATAATTAGATAAAAATTGGTTCTTATTAGATATTAATAGGAAATCCATGAAAGTGTTATATTGGCATTTATGCACGAGCCATAAAAATTGTTTAAGCGAAATGATAAATTAATGATGCAATTTCAGTTTTCAAAGAGCATTTTCTACAAATTTGTTTTTGTTATATAGATAGATAGATAGATCCAGAGTATAAAGTCGGCATGCCGTAAATTATTTTCAGATGCCGCATGCCGTAAATGCCGTAAAAGCCGTAAATGCCGTAAAATACATAATACACGGAATTGGCAGTTTAATAGTAATATTCAACTACTGGAAGAACAAAAAATATAATTTTGATCATTTTATAATAAATGACAACTGTCATAAGTTATAAAATGAGTTTTCACTTTTCAAAGCTTTTCAGCCACAAGGAGTGGCATATAATGATGTTAATACACAATATTGATATATAAAATCACTTTTAGCGTGTTTTTACTCACTTACCGCATCAATTTATGTATAAAAACAGCTAAAAACGTAAAAAATAATTTTCGGCATTTACGGCATGCCGCCAAATACCAAATGCCGTAAATTCTATTTACGGCATTTACGGCATGCGGCATTTACGGCACACTCGACACCTTGGATAGATCTTTATTGTGCTTCTCACATTCATTACACAAAGTATGTTTTAATATAATAGATTGTGGACAGCACAACTGATTTAAGTATATAATAATTCGTATCTATGAATTATTCGGTTATTATCACTACAAATTGAAATAATGATAAATAATACTCAAAATATTGTAGAGACAAAGACAATAATGGTCTAATTGTATCTTACTAACTAATAATATCTCCTATGACATAGTGTTGGATTGGCAATTTTTTATTCATTTTTAACCCATGCACGTAGTTTTAGGCTACGTACAAAGTAACTATAAATATTCTGCGTAAAACGCGAACTTCTTCGACCACAAACAGAGTATGGAAATTATTATATAGGTAGTTCAAATTACATAAATAAGTTCTAACTGTTTTAGTTATATTTGTAGTACGTGACATTCTTATATTCGTAAAAAATATTCGTACGTGTTAAAAATATTAGCAGCTAGGCGAGCTAGGTATATAGTAATGTTGTAATACTATAATAATATAAGAAACAGTTATAATGTAGAAATATTCATTGAAATTTATCTTCTCCAACGATTCTAGTCGTAAACAGACATGGCATTTATTTCATTTTTCAGGAAATATTTCTTGAAAAGTGAAATATTTCAAATATTTCGCGAAAAATGAAATAAATGAAATTTTTGAAATAAATGAAATAAATTAAACGCGCATGTGTATAGACATGCGCAGTTAATTTATTTCACTTGAAATAAATTGAAATAAATTGAAATAAATGCCATGTACCCTATTTATTTCATTTATTTCAAATATTTCATTTTTCAAGGAAAGCGTAAGTGAAATATTTCGCGAAATATTTCAAAAATTTCACCTATTTATTTCAAGCGAAATATTTCAAGTGCCATGTCTGGTCGTAAAGTCGGTAACCGATGTACATTTCTACGTAGGTAATGCCACGTAAATATTTGTCAACGTCAGCATGTTCTCTAAATCGGTGAGATAAATTTCGACCTAGTACTGAATATTTTCAACATCGACTACTCTACAGAGAAACGTTAAAAATATATCCATCGCCATTGCATAGGATACTATTTAATTATATTTTAAGTACTTAATTTATTTAATTTATGCATTAACTAACCTATAATATCATTCACAAATTAATTTGATAACATTATAATGTAGCGTGAGGTTATAAACTACGTTTAGATTGATATGATCAATACAAGCAGCTTCATTATTTCATCCTAATTATTTAAATGTATAACTATAGATTAATCCCTTATCAATAATAAATTAATACTGCTCAAGAAATCCATGTATATTAGTGACTGGCTAAATGAGAACAGAGTTCAAATAGTTAACAGCCGTACACATGCATACATTATGATGTAAACGTTAAACGAAATAGTAGTAACTATTTCGTGGTAATAATAATAATTCCCAACAAGTATAGATGACGCGTGTGAGAGCACGAGTTACTTTCAATTACATTTGTACCGACTAACGATCATGGAGTGATAAAACGGAAATGAGACGTACGTCTCTGCTACAATTAGTATAAAAGGGGAGATTCCCTCGGTTAGTTCCATTCCCTTTTCAAGCAATAAATCTGCCAACATTTCCTAATTTTCAAATTGTATTGTCTACAGTCTACACTGCTACCGTCCCCGTCCCTCTTTTAACGTTATAAAACTATTTTCCAAAATGAAATACAATTTCTCTGCTATTCTTCTGGCTGTTTTGGTGGCTTTAGCCACAATCTGTCAAAGTGAAGCCTGCACTTGCAAGAATGAAGATCGGGGAATGCATTGTGGGAAGAGCACGCTGATGTCCAACGGTTGTCTTTCCGACCATCTCTATATGTGCAGGGGAACATGGAACGCAGTGGCAATCCATTATGGGGAATGCGAAAACGGTTGCCGACTCCGTGGAACATCTAGAGATTACTGTGCTAACAGGTACGGAACCTATATTTGCAAATTAACATACAGATTTAGTATTTCGTAGGTTTTTCTGAAAATGGTTGTAATATTGGGGGAATCTCAATATCTGAATTAAGATAATTACACAATATAAAAAATCAATTCAGTAAATTTATTCATCAGTTTACCTCCATTATACAATCATATAAATATAATTATTTCATATGCACATTATTTCCTATGTAAATTACACACGAAAAACTTTTGATTCAATGGATACCTATGATTTTTTTATTCAACAATCTTCTGAAATGTAACCATCATTATTCTTTGCAGCTACAAGTAAAAATCCTATCTGGAATTGAGCCGCTAGGATTATTTGACAGCTACAACATCGACTCAGGAAACCATCAAGATTTATTTATCCTTGACTCTTAATTATACTTAACTACTAAGCTGCTAATAAATATACATTTTTCCAAAAACCATCACGCGTATTCTTTCTTTGTTTTCGTTTGCAGCCGATATATATATTTAGCCGATATTTTGCCCTAGTATTAATTTCCAAGTGAATGAAGATAAGTGAATCAAATTGAATGTTAATTTCCTGACGTGCAGAATAGGCTTTTAGTACCAAACATAAATTTACAGAACTTTTCATCAACTATTATATTCCAGAAAATGACATCGACTGTTGTTAATTCTAAGTATTCGTAAACATAAATTCAAACATACGAACAGTTACCCCTTTTGTACCGTCTAAATGTTAACATATTTCGTAACCTTTTGAAATTCAACATATGAAACAATGCATCACTATCTATAAAGTTATTTTGATGTCACGTGTTTGCTTAAACGTATCGCTCAATTTGCATATTACAAAAAAAGAAATTCCCTCTGCTCTGGGTTAACATTAAAATCTTTTGAAATTAACGGAAGTGCTTAGGGCCTAGCATTTCATAAAAGTGTAAACTTCACTTTGGGTCATCTTAAAACAGAAGGTCTGATTTTACGAGTCCCGACGGCCAAACAAAAATGCAACATGTTATGAAATCGGTTTTTATTTTGGTTTCTCCGAAGCAATAAATATAACCTGGTATTTATTTGCTTGCATTCAATTCCAATGTTTTTTTTAAATTATAAAAATTCGGTTTTCCTCGCTATTCTTTTGCCCTCTAAATTTTATAAAGGTTGGACACTTGGTTGCACTAATGTCAATACAGTTACATTTAAAACTGGGTAAAAGTTATGCGATGTTCCTTAATTAATTATCAACTGCATTTTTGTTTGGCCATCGGGAAGTTTTTTCTGGATGTATAATTGTTAAGATTTAGTCCAACGATTCCCATTTTTAGGATTGGGTCCCAAACTATGAGGACTATATCCTCCCGAAACAGCGTACATATTGGACGGTAATTCAGATTCAAGCTTGCATATTTTGCGTTTGGGGTGACAGATCAATTTAGGCTGCAAATTGGTCACATTGAGCTGCGAATTAGTCAAATTGACCAGCCAAGGGGCCAATTCTTCCACACAACAATCGGTGTCCTTGTCGCACTGTTCACCACTTTTGCTACACTGAGAAACAGGTACACCACAATGTAAAATTATTGCCAATCCTATAAAGGGCCATATTATGAACCTCGTCTCAGAGTCTGAGGGCTATTCAAATTCTCGATTACCATCTTGAGGAGCCCTCAGAATCTGACACGTGGTTCATTATACGGCCCAAAGACTAATAAAAATGTTTGATTACATTCTTAGTTACTTACACCCTCTCGCTTTTTTCCTCCTCCGATTCTCCTTCTATAACAAATTATATTTTCAATATTATATTATAGCATTCTTCTAAAAGATTACATTATCGGCCGTTAGCGACACAAAGAAACATATAAAACAGTTCAGCTTTTATGAATGACTGTGATTACGCATGCATTTCACTTACCACAATATTTTGTTGAAAGCATAAAGACCAAAACACAGCCAAAAAGAAACCATGGCATATTTTACACATCGTGGATCTGAACCCTTTACGTTCTCAGCCACAAATGGGGATGTTGCTAGGCAACTAGCAAAAATTCTCATAGAGGGTAAATGCAATTCCGATTTTATGTGAAATTCGTACTTTTTTAGGAGAATCCCTAAGGATCAAGGATCTGAGACCATTGGTCCTACACCCATATATTAAATGTAAAAAAGATTCGTCAAAACCTATTCTATGCAGGACATATTGAAAATTTCACATTTTTGTCTTCTGCTTCAAGATATTATCGTTAAACCTTATATCTTGAAGTAGAAGACAAAAATGTCAAATTTTCAATATGTCCTTCATAAAATAGGTTTCGACGAACCTTTTTTACATTTAATGTATGGGTGTAGGACCAATGGTCTCAGATCCTTAGGGATTCTCCTAAAAAAAGTTTATGTTTAATTTAAATGGGAATATGAAAGTCGGAAAATCTGCCCGTAACCAGGAACCCGGACGTTAACGTATTATGTCAAAAAGTATACAAAAATTGGCAACAGATATTTAGATAGTTATTTTACATTTAATAATACTTCAGAGCTCACCTTGAAACTTCCAATTTTACTACCCTGTTTTAATTTCCGCATTCCTGTATTGTATCAACATACATAACATACAAATTCAATGCTTGACTTCAATTCCATTGCTTCAATCACGTCTAAGTTAGTTTTATGATTTACTTACATGCTATGTAAGGCAGAAATATCAATAATCTACATTACAGATTTACATCTACATTTACTTTTGCACTATTACATGGAACTCCCTCAGTCATACTCTTAAATCCAAGGGTGAATCATTTAAAAATTTTTGTAAACTGTTAAACTACTATCTAATTATACAGCGTAAAGATCTATTTGTACATTAGGTTAAAATACTCTGTTACTAATTATTACTAAAATATAAGGCCATAGGTTAATTTTTGTGACTTGTCACATTGAAATTATTTGCATATATTTGACTATCGATTATCAAATGGGTACGACTTGGATATGATTGAGGGAGTAAGACAACTAAACTTGCTTGTCTTCGGTGCTGATTGTCGTTAAAACAAATTCATCCTGTATGATTTGAACTTTTTGGCACTTAAATAAACTTTGAATTGAATTGAATTGAGATTAAGCACTTATGCCTGCAGAGATGTATGATTTTGATATTATGAAAGTATCAGTAAGCTTTACCTTTAGCCAAGAAAATGGAAAATAAAACTGTATAAATTATGCTCTCAATGACCTCTTGATACTAAATAGCCCTTTTAAGAACAGATTGTTAATTATGACAACATAATTAGTCGCAAAAGTCGCGTTTTTCTACGCGCTGTTATCAGTCACTACGAAATTCCAAGAGAAATATATATATCGGCATAAAAGACTGTTTGTTTGTCACATATTTAATCCACCGCTATCTCAAGTCATCTCACGCGTACTCTAACGATCGACAAAGACATTTGACAAATTGTCATTTCTGGCAATTGTATAGCTAAATGTTTTTCTTTATTTCGTATAACAGAAAATAAAGAAAATAGGAAATTCCTATGTTACGTTACATGACTTCCCAATTTATTTGTTTAATATTGCTACAAATTTTACTGTAATTCAAATTCTAGAAAGTGATTGAAATGTCCTGGTTGTGTACCTGTGAATTTGAGATTCAACCTCTAGCCACAACGGCCCCTCATTGTTTACTATTCTGGGAATACATACCATTAGATTAATGTATTTTACTTTAATTATTAAGTAGCGGAGCTGCTTTATAGGAATCCCTCTGACTGTCCCTCCGTCCGTTAGCACGTTAAATATTAAAATATTTGATATAAACAATTCAACATTTCCACATCTAGGGATAAAAGTGAGATCAATTTCGAAAATGGACAAAATCGGACACAACTCTTTCCTGTGGGAGTGGTTCAAAAATTGTAATTTTAGTTTTCGACATTGTAGAACGTCATTAGATAGCTAGTTTGAAAGGTTAGTTGGTAGGTCAGGTTAAGGTCATGATTTACAGGTCAAGGGGTTAAAGGTCATTAGAAAAATGCACTAAAAGCGTCATGCAACATGATTATCTCCGCTCCTTTTTTAGTACTTGCATTTGAAATGGTTTATCTATGTTTTAAGCAAAACTGAACCTTAAAACTGTATATATGTTAACGGTAATAAGTAAATTCAGGCAATAAGCTTAATGCCTAGGCATTAGGTGTTTTTTTGAAACATTTTAGTTTCTTATACTTAAAAGTTGAAAGACCATTAATATACCATTATTTCGTATTTGCATTTGAATAAGGACATTTTTACAATTCCAAAAAGGTAAAGATGTTTACTGTGTCATGAATAAGGAGCGAGTTATAGACCTTAAAACTTTTGTATGAAAGCCACTACAACTTTTTAAATCTTAGTCGCCCGCTATTCATATGCGGCATTTTGATTTTGTTACAATGTCCTTATTTACGAAAAAGAATGTAATTGGACTTTATAAATGGTCTTCTAAATTTCAAATACCAAAAACTAGAATTCTTCAAAAATTTTACTTTTATTGCCTAGGCATTAAGCTTAATGCCTGAATTTACTTATTACCGTTAACATATATATAACTTGGCTACGAGTAGTTTAATTGTTAATTAATTTTTAGTAAATATAAGATTCATTCAACCAACCTTTATAAGCTTTTGCCAAACTCTCCGCATTGATTTGCCAAACTGGGCAAATGCAGAAAACCAATTTGCCAAACAGGCTTTTGCCCCACAAATGTATAGATTATCTCACCTTTCATTTCATTTGGTTTTTGAAAATCATCGAGTATTTCACATTGATGTGTCAGAACATTCTTGGCATCAAAAAGATTACTTGAATTCTAATAAACCATGTACAAATAAAGCGAGAGAGAATACAGTAGTACTAAAAGCTGCGTCACGGTCACGTCATTTACCCACACTTTGAAAGCAATGAAAGCCGCCTTTGGTTCTACACTTGACTAGAAGAAAGGAAAATTATATTTTTATTTAACTGGAGCAAATTTTTGTTTATCGTCGTTTATACTCATTGTAATTACAAAGAAGACTTAAGGTGACTGACTATTGACTGTAAGTAAACTAACTAATTAGTATTTCAGTAAAATCTAATTTTATTATAACGTACAATCACAATCAACATCGTTCAACACAACAGAAAAACATCTTTCTGATAGACACAAAAGCACTCCTGACTATAATATAGGCAGTAAGGACTAAGGACAACAGTCAACAATGAACCGGCAGCGGCAGGCACTCTCCCGTTACTCCCGTATATTCAATATTATTATTATTTCTTTCTTAACCCACAAGTGACAAGTACCTATTTGTCTGTCATTCATATACTTGACTTAAAATAATTATCATGATAATATTAAAAAATATATAATTCTTCTGGTTGGGTTGCTGCAAACGGGACGCAGTAAGCAAAAATTTTCTAAGTTTTTTTCCCAATGGAAAATCGTACCCAAATTTTTCTAAGTTCTTTTCCCACTGTAAGAATGACGAATTCAGTCTTCAGTGTATAATCACTTTTTAAGCCACCCTTCACTATTTTTGCCTTTTTTCTAAACTAACCTAATAAAAATGAATATAATAAATGTTTGATTGTTTCAATTTTATTAGGTTAGGTCAAAAAAGAGGCAAATAGTGACTAGTTTTGAAAATACTTAGAAATTTGTTGTCTGATTTTTGCATTGGGAAAAAACTTTCGGTTACTGCGTCCCGTTTGCAGCAACCCAACCAATTCTTCTTTCGGAATTTCGAAAGCACTTTCTTCCGCTGCATATTTGAATTTCATGCAGCATTCAGTTTTTTTTCGGTAAAGGTATAAGGTAACACTATCTAAAAAATATTAAATTTATATCTATGCAAAAATATATTTGGAATTAGAATAGAATATTAATGTCTATATTGGCGACAGCTGACAGCGAGCGAGCGAGCGATCGGCCCTGGACTAGGAGCGAAACAAAGCGCGAGTTAACAGAGACAAAGTTGATCAGCTTATGGTTTAAATATTAACTAATTTTACACATCATACAAACAGTCCAGGGCCGAAACGCTAGCTGTGGCTGTGGCCAATATAGAAAGACGTTTATATTTGGGAAACAAAGATTCTCGCCCCTGGGGGTAAAAATTTTACAGTTCAAAAGTTTTTAAAATTTTTACAAATTCAGGCTGTACTACAGAGACAGATACTACAGCCGATGGATGTTGAAAAACATACTTCGGCACTCCGGACTCCGGAGCCTAGAGTTAAAGCACGGTTTAATGTTAGATAATGTGATTATCTGAATGTAATCTATATTTATAATTATTTCTTTCTAGAAATTGTATGGTCGTTTCGTTTCTGTATATATTATTGTCAGGACAATCAGGAGTGAGGACAGTCAGGAGTGCCTATTGTGTCTGCCACTGCTTTATATAATTATTGTACAAGTTATTTTGCAGTATCAAGTTTGTGTGGGTTTTTGGTCGTCATTTATATAACCTCTATGTTTTTTAGTTTCAGAAAATTTGGAGATTGTCTGCTTTACTATTCCCCATTAAATTGAATTTTTAAGACATCATGTTTACTGGAGGTATTTAAGCCATACATGAACAAAAATAAATATTTAAGTGGTCAGTGGATAAAAAACAAAATAATATCTCTTTCTCACTTTACTTTGATGTTTATTATTTTAGGTGGAGGGTTTCAACTTGGAACGGGAGCTACTAATCCGGCAAACCCGACCGCCACAATGCAGCCATCACTTGCTGCAAATCCCACGATCGCACAGGCATCAAATCCCGCTCCACTCTTTAGTTAGTTGAATGAAATCTAATTTCTTTGTAAAATGAATGTCCGAACCGAATGCTGTCTAGACTTTGTCATAATTATTTTTAAAACATGAATTTTTACGTCTTTAGGTGGATTTGGCACGCCTGCAACCAATACTAATCCCGTCACTTCCACTCCAACGGTTACCAGTCAGCCGAGTTTCAGTTTCGGAACCCCTAGTTCAGGTATACGAGGCTAATATTTTAATTACATTTATAATTTGACAGCTTGACAATAAGAATTTGACCGAAAAATAAATTACGGAAATGTTTACATTACAGCGATCACTTCAACAGCTGCTGCAACTCCTGCACCTGTAGCATCAACAACTGCAGTTCCGGGAGTAACAGGTAGGTACCATTATATAATTTTATTACGTGTAGACGTCAAAATAATTTCAATTAAATCCTGGTTAATCAAGTGACAAGTGTCTCAATTTTATTTACTATTTTTTGAATTACAACAGCTCCCCTTGGCCAATCAATCGTTCCCAGTGCCTCTTTGAATACCGCCACGACGTAAATGTTTTTAATTTACATTCAAAGTATTCAAACTAAAACATTTTAACAATAATAACCATTACAATATTAATATTTGTAATTTTAATTAGGACAACTGCTTCAGGGACTGGTAACACACCACAAATGAACTTCAGACAGCTCCAGGATCTCGTAAACAAATGGACAATAGAATTGGAAGGACAAGAAAAAATATTCATTGAACAAGCAACAAAAGTCAATTCTTGGGATAAGACTTTGATGGCTAATGGCGATAAGGTAATTTTATTTACATTTCTTCCACTGGCGTATCATGTATATACATTTGGCTTTTGAAAAAATTTCATTTTAATAAAATGTGAGTGCTAATCTGCTAATTTATTTCTTTGAAATGCAGATTACTAAACTTAGTGAATCTTTAGAAAAAGTTAAACTGGATCACATGAAGTTGGAACACACTTTAGATTATTTGAAAGGTCAGCAGCAGGAATTCGAAGGATATTTAGAAGTTCTTGAGTCATCCTTACCTGCAAATCCTACCACTGAACCCGAACGGGAATACTTGTAAGTAAAAATGATCTGTCGACGTTTTGAGTTTTTTATAGATTGAGAAATTATGCTTATCATCATCTAGTATTTTTTACTAGGTAATAATATTATTATTCTGTTAAACTGTTACACCTTAGTTTAAGTGTCACTTCCATTTCACTCATTCCTGAAAAGAGGACCATTCAGTTATTAATTTTGTCTAAAATTCAAAATCCGCTCACCTTGGGAAACGTACTTGTTTTATTTATGCATGATCGTTTACTGAGAAAGTGAAAAGTAAGTGACACTGGGCTTCAGTCCCTCTGATAATCATGAAAAATTTTTCGAATTTCGAAAAACAATGTAGGGTCCTAATGTTAGCCGAAACCCATATCCTATCCCAACCGATCAACCGACACACTAAAGATGTACAGTTCAAACTATCCCTGGTTTATGAAAATCATCGAGTATTTTGCACATACTGACATGTCAATGTAAAATACTCGATGATTTTCAAAAACCAAATAAAATGAGATAATCTTTGCATTTGTAGTTGAAAATGCAAATCAAATGAAATGACATTAAGTCCAAAATTAGTTCAGTCGTAAGCAAAATGAATGAATGATATGTCATTCTATTCAAGGAGTGTTAACAGCTTTATCATTTTAATCTACATTTTATTCAGAATCATTTTAAATAGGTTTTGTTGTTATAATTTAAGTGTTTATGAATGATTTTCCAAGAGCCTCAACCCTCAAGATACTAAAGTCCATAACCACTATCTTTAATGTATTTAATTATATGTTAGGTACAATCTGGCAGAAAATATGGATACTCAATTGCAACAAATGGCTGAGGATTTAAAAGATGTGATTCGTCATATTAACGATACAAACAAACCATTAGAAAAAGCTGATCCGGTAAGATTCGATTATTTGTCAGTCAAAATAAATTTTATTTGTTATTACGGTGGTCATTTCTTATTTTAAAGGTGGCCCAGATCTTAAAAATTTTGAACGAGCACACAGATGCGTTGCAGTGGGTCGAAGACAATACCTCCGCTGTGAAAAAGTCTTTGGACGATGTCACTAAATTACATCAGATGTTCCGTCGTGACCATGAACGATCTCTTCGTATGATGTACAAGAACTGATAAAAGTTAAATCGTTGAAATTTTCAATTGTATTCTTTAAAAAATTATTCTTCAACCAATACAATGTAATTCAAGTAAAATTAAAACCACACTATTGAAAGTAGATATATGATTACCATTCTCTTTTCTTTGCTACTAATCCGTATTGTCTAGAACCTCTCCCGTATGAGCTGGTTGCTGAACGACTGTCTAGAATCATTGCCATTGATTTTTTCATCCATCTTTGCAACGAATATCTTTGGAAACATAGTTGATGGCCGACAAAGAGGCAAGACATGAGCGAGTAGCGATAAGGTCGGCGGTGCAGTCATTAATTCACCTGATTTTATATTTATATTGCAACTGCCTACTTCCTCTTATTTCGTTAGAATTGCCGTCATTCCTTTGCTATTGGTATATTTTTAGAGAGAAAATAAGAAATTATTATAATGAATTTTGGAATTAGAATGTGATCTATACATCACCTTCTAAATTTTCAGAGAAGAAAAAAATTGCCACTCATATAACAAAAGATCTTTATTTATGTCCCAGTTAATTATTCTTTTGGAGAAGTTTCTATAACTTTAGTTCTCACCACTTCTCACCATTCATATTACCATGGAAAATTATCTAACTTTATGGAGAATTTTTTGAAATTATTTCCAGCTACGCATAGCTGTGCTGGCTTATAGTTTTACCCAACCCTGTTAAGCATTACGCTTCTCCTGTTTTACTAAGGCCCTGGTAGACCTTGGCCCCACCCTTTTAGACATTGGCTCGATGGCCCCACACACTGGTAGACCTTGGCCCACCTTGGTAGACTTTGGCCCCACCCTGGTAGACCTTGGCCTCACCCTGATACACCTTGGCCCACCCTGGTGGTAGACCTAGTATATTATTCTGTTTTATATTTTATACCATTTAGTAAGTATTTTGTTCACGTTGATATCGAATATCGACATCAACATTACTAAATTATAAAAACACTTACTTACGAACAACGCTGGCAGTTTCATTACTTCGTCCTGATTATCTCTAAGTGGAATAATCCCTTACCACGAATGGAGGAATGTGTGACTTGACTTAATCCACTATCCATGTATGTTTGTGACCAATTGAGTCATAACAAGGTTCAAATAGTCAAAAGCTTTACATCATTTACACAAAATAATGAATAGGATTATAAACTAAGTAGATGACGCGTATGGATGTAAGAAGTACTGCCCCGTGCGTAGATTTGTACGGGCTAATGATGAAGGAGTGGTTAAACGGAAATGAGACGTGTCTCTGATATAATTGGTATAAAAGGGGGGATTGGCCATTGGCCCGGTTAGTTGCATTCGTTTTCAAGCATTAAATCTGCCAAGGTTCCTAATTTTCAAATTGTATTGTCTATATGGCGTCCCCGTCCCTCTTTTAACAGTTATAAAACTATTTTCCAAAATGAAATACAATTTCTCTGCTTTTCTTCTGGCTGTTTTGGTGGTCTTCGCCACAATCTGTCTTAGTGAAGCCTGCACTTACAAGAATGAAGATCGAATTGTGGGAAGAGCACACTGATGTCCACAGTCCACGGACCATCTCTATATGTGCAGAGGAACATGGAACGCAGTGGCAATCCATTATGGGGAATGCGACAATGGTTGCCGACTCGGTAGAACATCTAGAGATTACTGCGCTAACAGGTACGTAATAATCTATATTTAGACATCAAACAAAATATCGTCTGCTTAATATTATTAATAAACTGTTGGCAACAGGCGTATACGCAGGATCGAAGCGGGAGATTTTAAAAAAATTCTGATGGTCTGGTTGTCCTTCGATAATAAAATGCACGCATATTTTGGAACGACATAACTTGTTTCAAATCTGCTTTTTGCATATGGTAGAACATGTATTCAGCCACAATCAGTTGTCATTAGAATCAAGGCAAATAGACTGATTTCCGCCCCTTCCTCCCCCCTTCCCCTGCCCGTATCAGCTGGGTTCTGTAGAGAAAGTCCTATAAAATAGTTTGAAATTTTATATGGGACTTTCTTATGAATTAGTCCCATTCCGGAATCCCATTCCTGTTCCAGATCAAACTGCTGGTAGTCATGAATATCCACCCTTCAGGAGTCAATTAACACCAAGCTAAATAGTGATATCTTGTCGATTTTGTAGATTCCACGATAAAATGTTTATTCCAAATAGTGGACTTCAATTCTTCACCATGTGTCAACATGCAGTACTCAATCAATTCCTAGTAGACTGTCAAGCTGGAAAGAACGGAATATGTCATTTAATAATGAGTAGGGATGCATTCGGCAAGTCAGCTGGAAATACAAATTCAATATAGTAACGTGAATCACGATTAGGATTATACCCGATTAATATTTTTTTGGATTTCAATACAAATTGAATATAGTATTTAAACAATACCTAAATAATGATTTGTGACAACTGTAGTTAACTGCACTCAGCACTGATGAATCCCACACGTGTATTTATAATGAAGTGACGATGGACGACCATTTCCGTTATATTTTGACAATTTTTACGATTAAATGTTTCAAACTAATTACAACCCAATCAATTCCGCACCAGGTGACTGTAAAGCTGGAAAGAATCGAGTGTAACGATTAGAATTATACCCGATTAATAATTTTTTGGATTGCAATACAAATTGAATGTAGTATTGTGATTTAAACAATACCTAAATAGTGATTTGTGATAATTGTAGTTAACTGCACTCACCACTGATGAATCCCACACGTGTATTTATAATGAAGTGAAGTTGGACAACCATTTCCATTATATTTTGACAATTTTCACGTTAAAATGTTCCAAACTCGTATATTTTGACAATTTTTACGATAAAATGTTTCAAACTGTATTTAACTAATCACAATGGACAAAAATCCTCTTCTTTAGCCAATTTTCACTTTTGGGTTACAATGCAGTGACAATATTGTTGCAATGGAACGAAAATTGTATTCAACTAATCGTTGTACTAAAGAGAAGCTATTTTATATTGCATTTGTCTCCCGCAGTTTCAGAGCATGTTAATACCAGCGCGGTGTGTAGTCAGTCCTCTATGCTACTACGCTGGCTGTCTCACCTGCCGTACTATTACTGTCTGCCTCACCTTCTGTATTTATATAATTTCCACAAACCAGGGGATGCATCAAATTTGAATTCTAATGATAACTGGTTGCTCCTGAATACATTTCCTACCATATGCAAAAAACAGATTTGAAATAATTTATGCCAATGCAAAGATATAGTTGCTCCTTATTAATAGTGGACGACCAGACACCCAGACAACCAGACGACCAGACGATCGGACAGAGTGACGGCGACAAATTCATAAGGATACTAAGCAAAGCTTCGATCCTAATAAGTAACAAGCCAAATTATCATGGCCGCTACAAAGTTACATTATATAGTAGCCATGATAATTTGGCTTGTTATTTAGTAATGTTAAAGCAGACGATATAATTCGTTTGGTAGGTTTTTGTGAACCTCTTTTATTACTTGAATCCTCAAATTCAAACTAAAATAATTATTTGTAAGTAATCAATCAATGAAAAATCAATCAGAAAATGCATTTGACAGTTTACGCCAATTCCTATCAATAAGATTAATGTAAAGTGTGTCCGTTAACATTTCAGAGCCTGAATTTGGCTCAGTGGCGTTGGAATGTTACAAATAATTCCAGGCTCTCAACTGTCTCAACACACACAAGTCACACAGTTCTCTGCACACAGCTCATTCCAATTCCACTTCTTTGCTCAAGAAGTAGCAAAGGAGTGGCATCAAACGGGATTTTGAGCGAACAATTTCAGCTGGCCGAGCCAAGTTTTGAAATGAAGCGAGATCGTATTCGATCTCCGTCTCTGCTCCTATCTGTTGTCCATCTGCCGTCTGTTGTCCATCTGCCGTCTGTTGTCCATCTGTTGTCCATCTGTTGACCGTCTATTGTCCATCTGTTGTCTGTTGACCGTCTATTGTCCATCTGTTGTCTGTTGACCATCTGCTCTCCAACTGGTGTCTGTTGACCACCTGCTGTCTGTTGTCCAACTGCTGTCAGTTGTCCAGTGCTGTCTGTTGTCCAACTGCTGTCTTCTTCATCACAGCTGGCATTGGTAATTCCGATTTAAACAATCACAAATGACACATTCGGTTGATTGTACTTGGGCAGAAAACCGAGTACAATAAACCGAATGTGTCATTTGGATTTTGTGCATTCTGTGTATTATATTCATGTATTGTATTTTGTAGTACTTCGCATATTTTATAGATTCCACAGATGGGGGAATTTTAGCAACACTTTGCAATTTACTACAAAATACAATACACTATATGAATATTCTACACAGGATGCACACAAAGATTATAACTTTGCAAGGTACAACACGGAGTCATTTGTGAATGTTTGAATCGTTTTAAAATTATTAAAAGTAGAATGAATATGATTCCGTTGTTGTACCTTGCAACATTAATTTTTTGTGTGCATTCTGTGTATTATATTCATGTATTGTATTTTGCAGTACTGTTAGTCCCAGCTAGGAATTGTATTGCCCATTGCGGATTTGCACTTGGATATGCATTCTGATTGGGCGTAATTTTTTGAAATCCAGCCGGCTTATTGACTATTGCTACATCTGATATTTTATAGATTCCCCAGATGGGGGAATTTTAGCAACACTTTGCAATTTACTACAAAATACAATACACCATATGAATATTATACACAGGATGCAGACAAAGATTATAGCTTGGCAAGGTACAACAACGGAGTCATTTGTGAATGTTTGAATCTGTTTTAAAATTATTAAAAGTAGAATGAATATGATTCCGTTGTTGTACCTTGCAACATTAATTTTTTGTGTGCATTCTGTGTATTATATTCATGTATTGTATTTTGTAGTACTTCGAATATTTTATAGATTCCCCAGATGGGGGAATTTTAGCAACACTTTGCAATTTACTACAAAATACAATACACTATATGAATATTATTATACACAGGATGCACACAAAGATTATAACTTTGCAAGGAGGTACAACAACGGAGTCATTTGTTAATGTTTGAATCGGTTTAAAATTATTAAAAGTAGAATGAATATGATTCCGTTGTTGTACCTTGCAACATTAATTTTTTGTGTGCATTCTGTGTATTATATTCATGTATTGTATTTTGTAGTACTTCGAATATTTTATAGATTCCCCAGATGGGGGAATTTTAGCAACACTTTGCAATTTACTACAAAATACAATACACTATATGAATATTATACACAGGATGCACACAAAGATTATAGCTTTGCAAGGTACAATTACGGAATCGTTCTTATGAGGGAAAAGGCCCCATGCTAATTGAATTAGTAACCAATAGTAAACGATTTTAATTTCATTTTGATTTTGATAGCCAATATTTTCTGACAGATAATGAGTTCGAAAAGGAAATTCAAAAGTGATAAATCAATGAATGGAAGTAGTTCATCGTGTAGCAGTCAAAGCCAAGCGTCCACCCAATGTAGTCCATGTGTAAATTCAACTCAAACCGATATGGGGAAACTGCCTGTTTCAAAATTCAAAAGGTTTTGCCCAAAATGTCGGCTCTGCATTCAAGACTACTACACCGTACGTAAATGCAGTTTATGATTTGGATATATTTAAATCGTTTAAATTTGAATAAAGCATTAAGACTTCGGGAAACTGAAATGTATTTTTATAATTTCAGAGAAGTGTGCAAGATGTAACTATGTGATTGAACACGAAATGCCAGAATTGGTTGGAAAAGATGATGAAGAATGGTCATGGTGTGAAGGGTGTCATGTCGCCCCTGTGAGAACTAATTTTATGTGTTGCATGATCTGCAATACACCCACCGACGCTGGATTGACACTTCTTGCAGCTCATGCTGAGCATAAAAAGCAGGTAGATGACTTGCGTGAAAAGTTGAAAAAGGAAGATGAAAAGCTTCGAGAATCTTTACTTATGTCGAAAAAAAAGGTGGTCCCTGTTGCTGTGGAAGATGCAATGGAGTGATTTCATTTCCAATTAGTTTTGAAATTTTGAATAAAATTTTTTTTTGAATATTCAAGCGCCCTGTTATTAACCCCGTCCGTAGGACGGGTAACCTTACTCGTACAATAATATATATTATTTATAACAAAATATGATGACTTAATATGACATAATAATATTATTATTACTTCCGATGTAAATAATTAGACATTTTATTTAATGGAAATGGTGTTTCTTGAACAGTTTTCTAAAATGTAATCATCATTATTCTTTGCAGTTACAAGTAAAAATGCTATATCTGGACAAAGGAAACCATCAAGAGTTATTTATCCTTGGCTCTTAATTATACTTAACTATTAAGTTGCTAATAAATATACGTTTATTCAAAAATCATTAAAAGAGAGTGTTCTTTTTTGTTTTCTTTGCATATGCCTTGCATATAAGAACGGATTGAGGCATTTTTTTAACCTTTCAGGACATTTTTATTGTGAAAATTTAAGTTTGTTAATGGACGTAATTTTTATTAATAATATCATCGGAGATAGTTGCGGATTAGATGAGATTACTCAAAATCGGATAGATTCGATTCGACAGAGTGACAGAGAACCGAGTATCGGAAGAGTATGAGTATATACAGAAGCTCTGAGGCAACAGTAACTGATATTACATGCATATAAGTGGTTGGTCTGCTCACACTCACGAAGATATGTTACACGACAATGACTGATATTATATTGTTAATAAGATAATATATGTTACCATGGAAGAATTATGTATGTATGTATGTATGTATGGCATTTATTCTGAAAAGATGAGACTGGCAACTTTACAGTTGAAGTAGGCTCAATACAATTGATAGGACAGATAAGATTAGGAAATCAGTAGGAAATCTGATCAAATTATGACTGATTGCATAAGTCTTAGATTTATTTTGTAATAAAACTATCTGTCATTTTGAATTCGATATTTGAACATTTGGTTTTCACAATGTATCATTTAGCATTCGGTATTCTTTTTGCATTCTATCATTTGGTATTCGATATTCGATATTTTGTTTTTGCATTCTATCATTTGGTATTCGGTATTCGATCTTTTGTTTTCGCATTCTACCAATCATTCTACCAAATGACTTTCGGTGTTTTGGTTCCACACCCCTGAACCACATTTTAACTCAAAAAGATCCATTGCTTTTAAAACATCTTTAATTTTAAAAGTTTAAATCAAAGTCTTTTTCCATTTTTCTCATCAATCATACAATATTGTTCCATGTCCATCCATATACTCAATAGCTTTATTTAAAACTATGCCTGGGCCGCCCTGTGACTGGCTAGTTACATATTATAATAGGTAATATTTTATTTTAGGGTTTACAAATGAAAAACCTCATGAAGTGAAAACTCATTCTCAATTTCCACTGTTCAGTGTCCAGAGTCCAGACTTTATTAATTCACAAGGAATTGATGAAACAACGCGCACGGCGCAACACAGCGCCACTTAACTTAGCGCTTTGGTCTTTGTTTCCCAAGCATTCAAGCAATAAGTATTGTATTTTTTGTCGACGATTGATAGGTATAGCAAATCTATCTCCAGAGATGACAACAAACTTTGTTCACAGCTCCAGAGTTTAAAATTGTGAACTGGCAACGAGGACGACTACACTACTGAAACCGAAACTGGAGTGTATATGCGCCGGACGGCCGGACAGTGAATCAGTGAAACCCAACATTTTTGGTTTGATTGGCAGCTAATTTTAACACTTTGATTTTTGAATTCAAAAGTAAAGTAAGTAATAAATTATCTTTTTTACTCAGTTGAACTTTTAAGAATCTCGTTTTATGTATATTTTTTAGTTGGAAAATGTATATTTTGTGTATTGGGTTGGGGTGGGGGATCAGGAGTACTGTTGACTGTTTTTTAACCCTACATAGTAGATAGTAAACTAGAATGCTCAGCCAACGCACATGAATTTGGTATGTAGGATCCGCGATCCCAGCCTCATATAAATATAAATGTACGAAACCTTATGTCATATGTGATGTTATAATATAAAAGTTTTATTTTGTTTGTTTTGCAGCGTATGTTTTTGGCAAAATAACCTGATGTCAGTCAGAGAGTCAGATGTATATACATCTGCTATATTATACGAAATCTGGATTAATCCTAAGATCATTTGGCTGTGGATTTCTTTAGCATGTAAGCTTAAACTTTTATTCATACAATCTACTAATAATGTATGTTCAGTTAATTTTTATTTCCTTCTGGTTTTGTTCTTTAATTTGTCCTTGTCCTCTTCAATCTACTATTACGGTGACCTAACCTATTCTAACACAATCAACAATAGAGAACAGGAAGGTCAAAGGTGACATTTTGAAGTTATTTCATGTCCCTGGGGTTGGAAAAGGGTCAAAAAATAGATTCACTGAAACCAAAGGATAAATTCTGAGAATTTCATTAAAAATCGACGTATTTGGATTATTGTGCTGACCTGATAAAACATTCCATTGTTTTTCGTTTCAGAATTCTACCTAGGCTTAGAAATACATAGAGATAGTCAAACGTGAGACTCTGCTTGGTTGCTTAACCCCTTTACGCTTTTCTGTATTGGTCATTGGTGGCTATAGAGGAACCTTTTTGAAATCTGTAAGAAGTAGTAGAAAGTTAAGATAAGTCAAATATTTTTATTTAGGTTTCTTTGGTTGTATAATTAATTAATAATCACGTTGTTTCACGATTTCTTGTTTATTCATTCATTGTTAATTAAACAGATAAAGAAAATTGACCGACTGTTTATTAATATCAAAAACTATGGAGGTGTCCAGCGACTACAAATCCCAAGTGACTGTTGGCAGTGAAAGCGAAGAAAACAAACATAGTATCGCAAGTAAGGCTGTACCGCCCCCATATTTGGAGATTGAAGAGATTCAGCTGACATGCACTGGGGAAATCGACAGCGCCGAAGCCACCGAATCACCGTTTAACTATACCCGATATCAAACTTTCAGAGTGACTTTGAAGAAATTGCAAAGATTAGAAAGGAGTTTAAAAATAAAACATGGATTCACTGTTGACGAAAAAATCGAAGACCCTACGGATTCAAATCTCTCTCTTACAATGCAGTCGGAATTTGGGCCGTTAGATACCGTTTCGGAATCTTACAATAGTTACCTTGAAGCGTACAAGAAAGCATATCGGAAAACACTGACGGGGGAGGAAGACATGTTAAAATCAGAGAGATACTTGAAAAGGAAGATCCATAAAGTCAAAGAAAAGTTGAATTGGTCATTGAAACGTGGAGCGACGAAACTTCAGAGTTTGGAAGAAATGATAAACAGCCAGCATGTTGATTGGTTTGACCTTCCACGACTAAACTTGGCTCGTGTTGACAAGCGACACAAATTGTATTTGCAAAAAGTTATTGCTGAGGGAGGTAAAATAATCGAAGATGTGGGAGAAAGGGGCTCAGAAAAATCAACCGTGTTTGTTGTTCCTAAAGTTGCTCCTCTTAATTTGATCTTTTTTGACCCAATGATATCTATCCCATCAGAGATATTCTACTCTAAAATTTCCGAAGAGGAGGCTTTGAAACTTAAGGCCGTAATACTTGAATTTCCAAACGGATTAACTTTTGATGAATATATTATGGTTTACACATCAAATTATGGATCACAACCGAATTTTCTGCCTTTTGGATCGTTTGCCAAAATGGTCGAAGAGTTGCCAGATATTTTTTTGATTCCCGATGCAGCTGTTCTTGGACGGAGGCTTCTTTTCCCTGCATATTGGTTTGGAATACTCAAAACAATAAATGTCATTATGGCAAAACTCTGCCACTGGATTAAATTCCTGGTTAATTACAACGGCGGCTCTATCTTTTCAGACGATGTTTTCCCACAGTTGGAACATTTTTTCAACATCCATTTCCAGCCCGAAGATTGGGGATTTAATTGTATCGAAGAATTTTTTGATTGTATTAGTGCCTGTGTCATGCCACAACCAGCCTTTACTGTCAGTTATGACGAGACAACTGGCAAGTGCAAACTTTATTTTAAAGATTGTCCCTCGATGGAACAAGAATGAGGAAGCTTTTGGAAAGCTAAGAAAGTTACTGAAGGTTATTATAGGTAATTTAGTAATATTTTGTTTTATGTCACGTACGAAGCTGTGTTATGAGTTATCTGTATAAGGGTAGGTGTTGGGAAGTTGAAACTCAAAGTGGTTATAATATATACATATCAATTATTATGTTACCCCTTTAAACATATTTACCAAATCCACAATTATCAGTATTATTACATTTTTATACTCGTTTCTTTAAATTAAATGAATAATGAATTGACTAATAAATGAATTTCAGTTTATAACACAATATAATAGACGACGAGAAAAGTATATTCATAATGTGTTCCTTAAACAATTGTAAATCTGTTTTCTACATCAATTTCGATGTTTTTAAAATCCAAATGGACATTTCATAATTTAGTAGTTAGTTTTGGAGTCAAGTCGTTGTTAGTGTCTTAGCCATTTATCTGTAAAGTGTTATTACTTAGTAGTACGTTGAATTGAATATGTGTAGACTGTAGACTTAATCAACTGTTGTTTATAATTATTAATGAACTTATGAAATAGTAATGTATACCACCTGTCTAAATATGAATTACCCGTTATAACAAAAATTGGATTATTGTACTAATAATTCTAGGTGAGTGGTATTCTTTAACTGTTGTAACGAACAAAGTTTATAATTTTACACGCTATACAAGACAGTTGTGGCTTATTAATTAGTAATTAAATTTTTCTTCGTCGTTTTTCTTATCTTACAATATGAAATCTTTAGTACCAAGCCACATTCTAATTTTTGTTTTGTGTTGTAGCAAAATTATTGATTATCTTATTATTATTACTGATTAATTATCTTCACAATTATTCCTATGCATTTTTAAAAATCTTATATACTTGCTCTCCCATATCGTCAAAATAAATGTCAAATAGCAGGTCATGAACTAAAATGTACATGTAGTAATTATTTTTTCTCCACAACATTATTATCATAACTAATTCAAAAAAGCTTTTACAGAAAATTATAATCATGTAACGCCCGAACTGCAGCCTAATAATATATCAGTATCAATAGTCGGCAGTGACGACAATCAATTAATTATTAATACAATTGTGTTCATTAGAGATCGCATCTTCTCACTCAATCTTATCTCGCATAATATTTGCATCAGAAGAAGAGTGTCGGAGTTCAAGTTCAAGGTGAGACGAATTGATGTGAGGCAATTGTACATAGGTAGTTAAGCGGTATTTTTAAATTACGTTCATTTGGGATTCACCCATTCACCTCTTTCTGGCAGTAGAATGGAAATCAAACTTCAAACTTCGACGAAAGGTTGAAGGTTTTCATTTTTGTTTAAACAAAACAATATAGAATTTTAAAATGAGTTTGAGAAACCAAAAATGCGTAATTTGCTACAAAAAAATTTCATCAGAAAGAAATTTGAAGGACAAAGTGAGCAAAAATTCTTTTGCCTATGAAGGGAATTTCGGTAAACAACCATTTTTATCTTTAAATGATAATAATTTTGAAAAAGAGGGTAATTATTTATTAATTATTGTTCATTTCTATTTTCTGGTTTGTCTTGCAGGTACGGGTGAAAAGTGCGCTAGTTTGGAGCAACTACCAGTGATATGTTTTGTACGATTACTGCTAAATATCCCTGAAAAAATGTGCCAAAACTTCTTGCAAACTAGTGGAAATCCAATTTCATGGATATTTTGGTGCGATTCTTGTTCCAAGCTTGTAAGAGAAACAGAAAATTTATTCCAACAAATTCAAAAGTTGGAATACAGACTGAATTTGTTGCGGATGGATATCAAAAACACAATTATTTCATCTGCAGATAAATTAGAAAATACTTCTCCCAAACGACGGGGAATTTCAATTAATACGACATTAAGTCCAACAGAAGAAATACGATCCTACATTATTAAAGGTAACTTTAAGATGTTTTGAAATTTGAATGTTAACGGCGGATTCTGACACTACTGATATATTTATAATTATATTAATTGATTTTTGCTAGAGTGCGAAAATTATAATGACGCTAAAGAGAAAGTCAAGATAGAACCGGAAGAAGTTAATTATTATGGTGAATCCCATTCCCCTGGCTCTTGTTCGTTTGAAAATTTTAACGAGGACGATGAATTAAATCATACAATTACATTAACCAATCCTGCCGTAAAAAAGAGCTGTCAACAATATGGTAACAAACGATTTGCCAAATATATTTTTAAATTAAATGTTTGTTTCTTCCATTTCAAAAAAGTATAAGTGTCGTTTTTACGTATCATTGTTTTGAATTTTTAACTGCAAATAACTAACATTTCTATCACTCACAGTTAACTTAATTTATATAAATAGATGATGAATTGGGGAAATTCGAAGATTCACATGTATCCGATCGACAAATGTCAGAGACCAGTAATACCAAGGAAGATGCCGAAGTTAGTAATTCAAAAGTGGTAGCCGAATTAAAGTGTACCGTATGTTTCCGTGTGTACAAGAGTTTGGATTCGCTTCGGAGACATTATAAATCAATACATGAGAAGTCAGCATCCAAATCTCTTAACTTGGATGTCAAAATATTGAAGAAACCAGGATTGGAGGAGAAAAATGAAAAAGTTGTTGATGTTACTAGATTTTTTTGTGAAATTTGTAAGAGAAGTTATTCGAGACTTTCCGAGTTAAAAAGGCATTGTCGGAATAATCACAACGACACTGAGCCAGTGGCAGCGGTAAAAGTTACAAAAGAAAAAATCTGGGATTGCGAAAAATGTGGTAAAGTGTACCAGTGCTTGGGAAACTTAAAAAAGCACCGTGCATCAGTTCATGAACCTTGTGCACAGGATAATAAGTTCTGCAGCATTTGCCCGCGAAAATTCATAAAATCCTGCAGCCTCAAATTCCATTATCTTCAAAAACATGTAGAAGAATTTGAAAATAGGTTTCCCGGGGTGAAAAAACCTAAAGAATTACATTGTACTACTTGCGATTACAAATCATTTTTCCCGAGGAATTTTAATGATCATCTGAAAATCCATTTACCAGTAAAAGAACGTCCTTTTATTTGCGATATTTGCGGGGAGAGTTTCACATCTAAAACCTACCTTGACCATCACCAGCAAAGCAAACATTATCAAGAGCTGGGGAAAACTCCGTTCAAGTGCATAGATTGTGGGAAATGTTTTGCTTCCCCTCAAAACCTTAAGACCCACATAAAACACACACATCAGAAAAAATTTAAATTTTTGTGTCCACTGTGCGGCTTAGGATGTTGTAGTCAAAGTACATTCAACCTTCATATGAAAGTACATTCTGGCGTCAAACCTGAAAAGTGTGCAGAGTGCGAGGCTTCGTTTAGGACAAACAGCCAACTCCTTGGCCATACTAGGAGAGTTCATCGGAAAGAGAGGCCCTTCTCATGCAAACAATGCCCGAAAAAGTTCAAAGAAAGCTCCGCTCTTCACCGTCATGTCAATAGTGTCCATTCTCAAGGAAATAACCCATTTAAGTGTGACTTATGTCAAAAATCGTTTCGAATTAGAAATTATTTATACATTCATATGAGATCTCATCGCAAAAAAGGTGAGATTTCTAATACCAAAGTAGACACCGTGTGAATGTAATTTATTTTCTGTTTTATGTTTCCAATTTCATCTTTTTAATTTAGATATTTTTTTAAATGTTTTATGCAACCTTGAAAATTTCTTTTCGGTTAATTAAATATTATTCAACTAAAAATTATATTGTTATTATATCCACTAATTGCATTTGTAATTATAAACAATAATCTAATACAAACGAATACTATTTTTTAGTTTAAAAAATCTACCAAATTCATTTAATTATGAGTAAATTTGCTACAACGTGGCTTGGCAAATGATGCATACGTACTATGTGGCGGAAAATATACAGATATGAATTATGAATCAGGGCTACTTATCAGTAGAAGTTGGACTGTTGGAAATTACTTATGCAAATTAAGTACTAATTTACTACTGATTGCATGTTCAAAAAAATTGATTCTGAGAATAGCGAATCTTCATTATTTATTTCTAGTCTATTTATTTTATTATTTTCCCAATGTGGACAATAGTCAGTTAAATAGATCTTTACGATATAGGTATACAGAACAGAGTTTAATCACTCAAATTATAATCTAATCACGATGACAGCATGAAGGGTTGTGAGTAAAATTCAATTACAAAAGGTTCAATTACTATTTATTATGCATTTCTGTAGTACCGGTGAATGGCCTGGGATAGAAATGTTTCCTAATACTCTATACAAGCCAAAATGCTATTATGATTAATTTAAATAGATAGATCATAATATGGTGAAGTCTAATCAGTTCTGGGGAGTTCTCATTTATTAGCTATAGAATTGATTAGACTTAAGATTCAGCTCACAAATGATTGCATAATTTGTAGCCTTGGGGAAAAAAGAAAGGAAACTATTTCCATGCAAGAAAAGAGTGTCATTGGAGAAATTTAGTCGTTAAATTATATCTAAAATGATATCTTTCATTTTTTGGGACAGGAATCGGAAATGATGAAATAAAGTGGTTTTCCATTTTAACGTTTTTCAATCAATTTCGAAATGATATTACAAAATAATAACCTAGATATCTTATGGTTATTTAAAACTTTTACAACATTTAATGGGTTTAAATATTGGTATTAAACTATTATGGCAGATATTTCCGTAGACAGTACATCAAAATTATAAAATGCATACATTTTACTAATTTAATGATTTTTGCAAGGAAAATTAAGCATTCTTCCACATCGCTTTTAGTAAAAGTGAATACATATATTTGCTTGCTAGCATGATTTTTTGACGTATTCTTATGCAATAAAAAACTAGCTTCTGACGAAAACCAATAATTATTTCGATAATAAAAATTACGTTGAGTAAAATCAGTCTTTCATAAACATCGTCAATGTGCAGATAAATATTTTCTGCTGCAACTGCACCAACTGATAAGCTACTTTTTTCTTTGGTGTTTACTTTCACTCCTCCGTTGTATATTTCAGGAAGTCCATTAGTCTTCCAATATTCATACAATCCAGCTTCGAATATAAACATTAATTTTTTGTCTACATCATTAATCCAAGGGGCGTGTTTGTCAAATGACATTCTCCAAGAATATTTGAAATCCATGTCTCTGATCATCAAAGAAAATCGAGTGGAAGGGGACACGGTTGATGATAATTCTCGAAATTGTTGTTTCCATCCCAAGCAAAGGAACTTTTCACCGGCCAAAACTCTTTCAAAACAATCCTTGGGTTTGGATTGTATGAAATAATTAGCGTCGGCTCTGGAAATACGATATCTATTGTCAGATTTTAAGAATGACCATATTTTAGGGGTGATTATTCCACATTTGTAACCATGAGTAATTAACAGGTCATCCAAACTAATAGAACGCGATAGGATCACGTTGGCTGCAATACTACTAGTCGCCTTACATTTGTAATCAATCACAAACAGAATACCGTAGAACCAAAATGCAAGAAAAGTCCATTTAAGAAATTTCTTTTGCGTAAGGCTAGCAAGTGTGGTCAATGAAAGGGCCAGAAATTTCAGACTCATCAGCAGAGAAAAAGTTTCGTAAAACGCCAACCTTAAAAGAATATTAAATTAAATAATTAATAATAATTGAAGATAACATTGTTTGTAGTAAATTGTGCAGTTCAAAAGATTGATATAACATTACTTACAATAATTTCCAAAAAATGCCAAACTTGTGTTTCTTCCAAAATAAAGAAATCCTTGTGAAAACTACCTTCCCCAATTTTTGTTCAGAAAACTCCAGAATCAATATAAATATTGCAGCTGGAAAGAATGCAATAGTAACTGTGTTTCCAACAGAATGATGTTTGTGAATATCTTTCAAAAATGCACCATCCACGGAGAGGTTTTTCAACGCAAGAAATGCCACAATGTCAGTACTGATTGTAGACGACATTTGGATTTCACTAAAATAAGTTAGATTGATATTTTGGGACATGTTATTCTTAAAAGTCTGAATTGCTGTGACAATAGGACCGGCAAAAGTTCTTTTTTGCTTAATAAATTCACTTATTATTTGACCTTGAAATTGTATCGATTTAAATTCATTTTCTGAATCGAATGATTTACAAATAACTTCGATAAGATTCGTGAAACTAGATTGTGCCCTTTGTAGAATTCTAGGATTTGACTCAGATATGTATGTTAAAACTGACCAACTTCCTTTCGTATAAGATTCTGGACAAGGTTCGAACATTCTTATACGGGACAATGTCAAACCATTTTCAATAGTGAAAACGCCGATCAGTTTTCTATTGGGGCACGTTGAAGTTATCGTAAATCTTCCTTCTGTTCTTTGTTTGCCGTACCCGACTCTGATTTCGATTTTATCCCGAACGATGTCCAATGATTGGTCAGAAAGGAGTGAAGTATTAGGTTGCTCAAGGTTCTGGTTGGGGATTTCGTGTATGAAAATGTATTTTCCATGGTTCATACTGAGTGGGTAGTAGGAATCGTACAAATATTTGGCAACGAGAGTTACTTCCAATGGTTTTAAAATGACAATATGTACTTTGCAGTCATTTTTTGTATGTTTCATCACTTGAGCCCATGGATGCTTAACAATTTTAAAATTTTGTACTAATTTTGTCAAATTCAATTCTAGTATTACGACTTCCTTATTAATATCAATGGCAAACAAATTGGAAATTTTGTACGTTGAAATAATTGAAAACGTGCATTGAGAAAATTCGTTCTGTTTTATGATTTCTTTCAACAAATCCGAAATTTTAAATGGTGAATTGTTTACAGTGGTGGAATCTAATGTATTAACAGAAAATAAAATGTTTAAAAGAACCATGAACAGCAACAATTTCGACATTCCGAGTATCTTGAGCCAGAATTGCTTTTATTGAATGAATCGTTATTTTTGTCAGCATTTTATTTCTATGTAGATTCTTTGTAATTTGTGCAAGTTATTTTAGCGTTGTATTCAATCAAGATATTCTCACAATTATTTCTAAATCTTGAATGACATTGTGTGATGTAATTTATTCATTTACTTCTATAGTAGTACTTTGTGTTGCAGAAGTGGAAATAAAAGCAATGAATATTGTAGAAACTGAAAATTGGAATTTCATGTGACTACAAGCAGTTTAATCTCTCGATTTCAATCACCCAAATAATCGGCCTTACTTCATCCAACATGCATACACAACAAAATTAGCTGTAATGTTACCACTTACACCGTCTAGTTTACTCGATCCATCTAGAGTCGTCCTTCCTGATGAGTAGAATAAGAAAAGATTCGACCAATAAATAAGTAATAGTATACTTTTTGCTTTCCAAGAAAGTAATTTGCCCTGGGAAAAGATTACTATTTCGTGGCTTTTGCACGTTGTATATTTTTAAGTGAACTATTGAGACATTGCATGGATCAACTGAGTGAACTTCAATAGAATTCAAGATAAGGGCTTAATTTTCATTGAAGATTCAGTGATGTAGACCTTCCAACTTGACGCATAATATTGCGTTACGATGTTTTTTGACAATTCATCAATATGCAATATACAGAAATGCAGAGTCAGGCTTAACTTTATATTTGTGATAGGTTCCTGTTTGTTCAGACGCATTCATGAAGTATGATTTTCCAAGAATGTTTGACCCTTTTATTTTTACCTTTTTTGGAAAAGATGAACATGGTAGTAGCTTTGTGTAACTTGGTTACCTTTATGTAAAAGCAATGCGTTGTAGTTGTAACTACTTATTTATACTAAATGTTAGATATATACCTAGGCCTAAGCAATATTCAGCAAAGATCAGTTATACATAGTAAAACCTTTATACACTTACATAATTCCTAATCCTATTCATTAATAGTCCAAAGACACTTCCAAATTGTGCCACTCAATTGGGTAAGAAAGATATTTGTTTATATTGGACAACGCATTGGTCCCTTATTCTCAGAAAATCAAAGACGGGGCAATTGCTTCTACTTCCAAAACTCCTATAAAAGCATTCATGTCTACAGCGTTGTGAGGAGCAGACTACCTACCAAATAAATATCCTGATAACTTAAATAACAAAATAACCCATTTTTAAAAGTTTGCGGTAGTTTTCATTGGTCATTTTTCTAAACAGATAAAAACTGAAAAGTTACACAAAATTAAATACTTCCCAAATTAAAGGCCTTAGGTGAGTGATTGGTTATTGATTTTGAATACTTTTATTTCAGTGACTATGGTTATAGTAGCAAGCAGACTTTGATAAAACGAAAGTGTTAATTTTGTAAAATTTTCTTTTTAATATAGATAAAATGGAATATTGTCAAAAAGAAAGCGTGTCAGCCGGGGATGACGTGAAGCGAGGCTACAAAAGTTTCAGAGCCAAATTCATCGCCTTTGTAAAGGAGTACAATGTGGCAATGACTGCGGGAACAATTTCCTTAACGCCAGAGGAACTCGAAGCTTTAAGTAAATTGCAAAAAATGTGGAAAAATGCCTCTTTCCAAAATAGTTTGCAGTACTTTATGGATATGAAAGAGCACCATACTTACCTCAATGGACCATTTATGGATTCATCCAAAAGCCCAGTTCATGCAGCATGGAATGCCTACACGGAGAAAGGGATGGCTTGGAGGACTGAAGTCATGGCTTTTAATTATTATCGAAGCTCCCATGGAATTAACGGACAGTACTGATTCATTTTTCAAACTATCTAATTGGTCGAAAGTTGCGATACTATGAAATTAAATTTACACATTTTTTAAACATTTTTTCGTCACAGACACCTTAATTAAAAATTATGAAGTCTAGATAGCGTTTTTATTCCACTTATCTTATGAAATAACAAACTATAATATCAAACAACATATATTTTTCAATTTAACCTGTAAATAACGTTCTGTAAATATGTTAATTAATAAAATGTGAAAGCTATGCTGTAAAGCACCTACATACACTACAATATTCGCATAGCGTGTAGCCGTACTATTATTATAAACTATACTATTATCATAATATTATAATTCAGCATATTATTATCATTGATATAAATATCTATTTTCAGTTACTGTTTTTAAATAGTTACTTTTATTGCAACAAACATTTTGTAATATTATGCAAGTGTAAACTATTACTATAACCTTTCAAAAGCTCGTTGTTAACCCTTAGCTAATACGTTTTTTCAGAAACTTTAGAGACGAATACATAATATTCGCAGCTAACTTGATTTTTGCACTCATTCTTAAGCAATAACCAAACATAGGCTCATAAAATCCAATGAATACTTCTATAGCGAATATTGCAATGACTATATATAGTCTTAGAAAAGTATCGAAAATGTGACTGTAGACAATCTCTGATGCAACTGCACCAACTGATAAGCTACTTTTCCTTTCGGTGTTTACTTTCACCCCTCCGTTGTATATTTCAGGAAGTCCATTAGTCTTCCAATATTCATACAATCCAGCCTCAAATGCAAACATTAATTTTTTGTCTACATCATTAATCCAAGGGGCATGCTTGTCAAATGACATTCTCCAAGAATATTTGAAATCCATGTCTATAATTCTTAAAGATATTCTGGTGGAAGGGGACACTGTCGATGATAGTTCCCTAAATTGTTGTCTCCATCCCAAACAAACAATCTTTTCCCCTCCCAAAACCCTTTCAAAACAATCCTTGGGATTGGATTGTGTGAAATAATTAGCGTCCGATCTGGAAATTCGATATCTCTGATCAGATTTTAAGAATGACCATATTGCCGGAGTGATAACTTCGCATCTGTATTCACTATCAAATAAAAAGTCTAAATTGACTGAACGCGGTAACATAACGTTGGCAGCAAAATTACTAGTAGCTTGGCATTTGTAATCATTAACAAAATAAATACTATGAATCCAAAACGCGAGAAAAGTCCATTTGAGGAATTTCTTTTGCATGAGCTTAGTCAGGGTCGCCAACGGAAGGGCGAGGAATTTCAGGCAGGTCAGTGTTTTAATAATTTTGAAGAATTCCAACCTTTAACCAAAAAAAATTATTATTTTAGATTCAGTAGCGTTGTAATAAGATGACAGTTTGATTTAAAACTCATTTACCATAATATCCATAAGGCATAAAATTTGTACTTCTTAATAAACATATAGCTTGTTGTAAAAACTCCTCTCCCCATTTTTTGTTCAAAGAATTCCATAATTAATACAAATACAGAAGCTGGCAATAATGACGTGAAAATATATTTATCAAAATTAATTCTATGTATTTCCAATAGATTTGTAACGTCCATAGATCGGTCTTTCAAATAAAGAAAAGCCACAGTATCAGTGCTGATTGTAGACGACATTTGAACCTCCCCAAAGTATGATAGATTGATATTTTGTGACATGTTATTCTTAAAAGTCTGAATTGCTGTGACGATTGGACCGACAAATGTTCTTTTTTGCTTGATAAATTTACTTATACTCTGACCTTGAAATTGTATCAATTTAAATTCATTTTTTGAATCGAATGATTTACAAATAAATTCGATAAGATTCGTGAAACTAGATTGTGCTCTTTGAAGTAAAATAGGATTCGACTCAGATATGTATGTTAAAACTGACCAACTTCCTTTGGTGTAAGATTCCGGACAAGGTTGGAATATTCTTTTACGGAACAAAGTCAAACCGTTTTCAATAGTGAAGATACCAATCAGTTTTCTGCTAGGACAGGCTGAAGTAATTACAAGCCTTCCTGACTTTCTTCGTCTACCATATCCAATTCTGATTTCGATTTTATCTCGAATATTCTCCAATGATTTTTCAGAAAGAATTGAAGCATGATGGTCTTGGTTTATTTCGTGTATGAAAATGTATTTCCCACTGTTAACACTGAGTGGATAGTAGGAATCGTACAAATATTTGGCAACAAGAGTTATTTCCAATGGTTTTAAAATTATAATGTGCACTTTGCAGTTGTTTTTGGTGTGCTTCATTGCTTCCACCCATGGATGCTTAATAGTTTCAGAATTTTGTACAACTAACTTTGTCAAATTTAATTCCGATAAAACGACTCCAGTACTAAAATCCATTGGAGGCCAATTTGGAATTGTGTAAGTAGAAATTAATGAGAATGTGCATTGTTGAAATTCCTTCTGTTTTATGATTTCTTTCAACAAATCTGCTTCAAATCCCGAAAAGAATGGATTTTGACTATTTAAATCAATATCCGCTTCATCCTTTCCAAATACTGGGTAAAAAGATATTAAGAGAACAGACAATAATAACAGTTTTGACATTTTGATGTGCAAGAATGTAGCGTACTAATCAAGCCGTTTTTCCTTTAGTAGATCATTTTATTTTTACTGATTGGATGTAGCATGTCACATATCTAATAATTAGGAGTTACTTTTAGCTATTGGCCGTTCTTGTAATGTCAATTTTGTTTGAAAATTGTTAATGTGGACTTGAAATATAAATTGAAATACTGAATGTGAAATAATTTCAAAAATTAACCCACATTCAGTTTTCAGTTAGTTTTAATGAGGACGCTAGACTTATTATTTATGTACGAACAGATTCTCTATATATTCTTACTTGCCTGAATTTGTCACATTTATACTTATGCGGTGAGTTGCATTGTAATCTAATTAACGATAATCTATTCCCCCAAATTGAATTATTATTCATTCATGGCGTGCGAAATTGAACTGACTGTGAATTTAATTTAACGAAATACATTATTATAGCTTTCCATTCGTCATGGGAACTGTGAACAAAACTGTTCAGTTAATTTTTGATGATGGTCTTGATAAGCTAATCGTTTGAATTGCTTTTTTAAGTAGGCATGGTAGGCAATGGAAATAGTACTGTATTAAAACCATTGGCGTCCTGTGATGTGATATGTTATGTATAGGGCCATGTGATATAGATATCAAATATATGTACTATTGCCCTCCTAAACAATAAACTATACTTAAAATATTATTATTATTATTAATGAAGTGTCAAGATTGGAAAGCGCTCTGACATATTCTTTATTTAATCGATTAATATAAAGAATCAGATAAATAACTGCCGATTTTCCGATATAGAATCAAACTAATTAATAACTTTTCCCGTCACATTTGTCGTCTTCTATTTTCAGATGCAGATATTATTGCAGATGAATTCAAAATATCTTGAAGATCTGCAAGAGATACAATTTAGAATTTAGCAAGCTAAATTAATAGTTAAAAAGGATAAGAAAGGAGGAAATAATTTTTTAATAGTTACTTACCAGGTTTTCTCATAAAGTATTTTGGGGTCATGTGAGAGGTATCCACAGTTCTTAAAGTATTCATTAGACTTTCTTTTATTTTTTCTGGTTTATTGGAGTTTATAGAATAAGCGAGTCGCCTTGGGACAGAAGAAGGGCCAACATCTTCTTGATTCCGTAAAATAGTCGGCTTGTAAATTTAAAAAATACTCCATAATCCCAATCTCTTAACAAGGAGAAATACGGAAAAGTTTCTCTGTACACACAAAGTAAATAAATAATCATCATGTAAAAAAGACCGACAAATTAAAGTATGCATCAAAACAAATAAATCCAGGTTTACTCGAAGTAGTTGACAATTTTTGAGGTGGAAACTGGAGTAATAGATTGATTAACAAGTGCGAAAAATACAATTTGCCGATAGGAAAAAGACGGAGGACTCCAACACTTCCAGCGATTTTGTGAATTGTCCATTGGATTTACCTAGCAATTTAAAAAATGACATATCAACGCAAGGGTATTTTACATTGTTTATAATTAATATTTTAATACCTTACCTGTTATACCGATTCGGAAACATTTTTGATAAAAATTTGCCCACACTATTTTCAAGGGCAGAAGAAAGACAAAAGATAATATATATGAATATTAGTTTGTCCCAGCACACACAATTTTAAATAAATACCCAAAGTCTCAGCACGCAAACAGCCGGCATGTGACATTGGAGGAAGAAGTAGAAGTATTTATTTATATTAAATATTTTACTAGATTTTAAAAAACATAAAAAGTTCGTTTTTGAATGCCTTGAACTGAACGCTCTCCTTTGACAATTGTCTAAATAAATTGTATTGAATTGTAATGCTGCTGGCTGTTGGGACACATGGACCACCTTCAACTATACGTTGATAGTCAAAAGGACATCGAATGATCTTCGGGGCTGTTGTTTTTTTCGGAACATTAAAAACGGACTTGGTTATCACACTTTTCGACTCTAAACCATCCTCCTGAGCGACAGGGTCAAGAACAAAGTTTAGCTCCTGCTTATTCAGGGGCAAAGGATGACTTTGTGTAACCATTTCACAAAGTAATATTATTATCATTGCCATCCGTATGGAAATAACCAGCCGTTGCTTCATTTTAACAAAAAGTCTTCCCATTTATTCCTTCAACTTTGAAAAATTAGGGATAGCTTTATAGTTATTGCCTTCTTTAATTTGCGTATAATAGTGGCACGACGAAATCTTTTCTTCCACAGATTTCAATTTTTCAAAAGCACATTTTAAAACAAATCATAACAAGTTGGCAATATTTGGCAGTATTGACAAAAATTATTCTTTCTCTCTCGGACGTATGTTTTAGTCGATGTCTGTGTGAACGTGTATTTTGGATAGTTTGTATACAAACGTAAAGTTATGTTTACAGTTTACAGGATCCCGTCGACATTCGGCTGCTGATTTTACTTGGAGTACATTATTCTTCTGACTTTCCTAGAATTTTTGACCTTTTAAACCACCATCCTATAGGTATATAAGTGGCTTACAGGTACCACCGTTTATTAGTTCCTACATGGAATAGAATACACACAGTCCATACTGCAGCATAAAATCATGCACTTGGATATGTATTAATCTTTATTTTAGGTAATTTAAGTTGAATAAAATCCTTGGCTGTCAAAGAAAATGATAACTCATGGCATGTCAATTCTGTATTCTATCCATATACTTTAGGTATCTCAAAATACCTACCAGATCCACACATACGTATAGCTAAGCTCTATAAACCTTCTTTGGAGTAATAAATTCTGCTGGAGGGTAAAAAAAGTGTTTGTATCCGGCCAACTGTATTGCTCCTTTATTCTCAGAAAAATAAACGGAGGGAAAATGCTTCTGCCTCTGAGAGTCATTTAAATTCACTCATAATATTCATTGTCACATTGTTTGGTATAGTACGCAGTACACATATTCGGAACAGAAATACACAATTATTTCACTCAAATAAACCGGAAAAGAACCGAAACTCTTTTTGGCTGTTTTTGATACATAAAAATGTCTTCCATACAAAATTGTAAGTTAATCATTCAAATAAAGATACAAATCCATAAGTGTGTTATGCTTTGAAGTGCAATCAAACATCAAAGTTCCCCTAACATATTTTTGCGTTCTTGATTATCGTCCATCCAAGGGTCCAAGTCCAGCAGTGTCATAATATTATATCCCAGAATCCTGTACACTAGTAAAATTATTGGTACCTACATAATTTATTTTCTATCTGATTTTGTCATTTTTATGAAGATATTGGTTGTAGTTTCTACTTTCGACGTAGTTTATATACTAGACAATGTTAATTGGTATTATTATATTATACATAATATTATTATATTGTATAAATATATAGTTTGCGTAAAATGCAAGCTATATATATTGTGAGTATGTATGTTATTTAATTGAATTCTGAAACTAAATTTCATATTTTTTATAAACCGATCGAAAATCCAACAAAATATTTTTCTTGAGAATCTCCGTCTTTTATTAATTTCAACCTATATATTAATAGGGCTAATGTGTGTGACGATTTTGTGAAATTGTTTCATGTTTCTGTAACTTCAATAGAGACAAAATGGATTTTCTTCAAAAAGGGGGCCCGATTACCGGGGATGCTGTGAAACAAGGTTACAAAAGTTTACGAGCCAAGTACATCGCTTTTGTAAAGGAGTACAATGCCGCCAAGACTGCAGGAACAATTTTGTTACCTCCGGAGGAACAAGAAGCTCTGAATAAATTGCAAGAAATGTGGAAAAACGCTTCTTTCCAAAAGAGTTCGCAGTACTTTTTCGACATGAAAGAACACCATACTTATCTCAATGGACGATTTATGGACTCTTCCGAAGGACCTGTTCATGCAGCGTGGAATGCCTACACGCAAGAGGGATTATCTTGGAGGACTACTGTGATGGCAGCAAATTTCCGACAATCCCAATTAATGGGCAATTAGTAGGAGACTAATAAGTATATTATACTGATATTATTTAATTTTTTCTTACAAGTATTTTCAGTAACGACCGGGAAATAGTTTACATTTCACGTAATTCGAAATTTCTCGAATTTGTAATTGTAATTGGTCCTTCTGTATTACAAAATATATATAAAAAATAGTCCCATCTAAATTTTGTGTGTATCAATGTTCTCATTTCACATAATAAGTAATAACTTTTAAATATATACAAATTGTCATCATTGTTATAATCGTAATAATTGAAATTTGAATTGAAGTAAGGCAGAGGTTGCACAAATACCTATCAATGTCAATTTTATTGTTTTAATTAGGTTAAAGTGCCGCAGCCAGGCCCCCTCCCCTCGAAGAAAAGAAAGGAAATTTTGCCCTAAAATCCAAAATTTTTTCGAATATAGTGTACGTATTATTAAATCTGAGTTGATAGTAAAAATTCACTTACAATCTTATACTGTCCCTCAAAAATACTATTATAGCGAAACTAATTTTAAAAAATGTATTACTAATGTACATTATGTTTACTTTACATTAAGAATTTTGCATCCGCATCAGTTAAAAATTATAAAGAGGTATCCATTTTAAGCCAAGGGAAATGTTACAAGCAGGGTGACGGTGAAAGATAGGATGGCTTCATAAGTATCAAAAAGATGTTTGTATTTGACAGCCTTCAAGACTCCGTAACGAATTCCATAAGGCTGGAGAGCACGAAGTCTCAAACGATCCAGTTTTGAATTTCCAAATGTTGATCGCATACTTTTCAGGATTTTGGATGATTTTTCCCAACATATTGCAGAACCCAACAATAACATTGTCAGATACAAAAACCGAAACCAAACAACCCCATTCAGCATGAAGACCTTTAATATATTTCCCCTGAAAATTCTCATAAGGATACAAATATGCTCATTGTCAAACAAACAGAAATTGTAGTTATGAAAGTTGGCATTAGGGAAGATACACAACTGTTATTGTAAAGGATGTTGAAGACACGCAGTTTTTGAAAATCTGCAATTTTAACTTGCATTTCTGTTTCCGTGCTATAAGATGCAAATTTAAATAAAAATAATAAGAAAATAGCATAATACATTTTGAAAGCCGTAAGTATTATAATTTATTGAATTACAGTGTAATAGAAACAAAATCCTATCATATTATCATTTTCTAACGTTTTTTAATTTAAATCGAAAATTAAAAAAATTAAAACAAAAATTATGGTCTCGTTCTATTTATACAATTTCAAGCAAACTCATTATTTAAATATCAGTAGCTAACCCTATACCAGGAAGGAGACAAGACTCTATTTGGGTAATGTGTTATTGTTATTGAATTTGAATGCATAATATTGTGGAATTTTATGAAGGTATGTGCTTGAAGCCACTATTATGCATCCATTTGCAGACGCTGATATAATTTTGTTTGTGGGAGAAAATTGCTTTTCGTATAAAATATTTGTTTTAAACGACCTTAATATTTCTATGATCGCTGTATTTGTGTGTACCATTTTGGCAGTTTTGAAAATGACGCCATAACTTGTTTATTACAAGCAGAAGTAACAAAAAACATTTAAATTGTTTACATGCAAGCTGTCAAGTTTGATATTTTTCCTTCATTACATTAGAAATAATTTAATGTAATACTCTTGGAAATAGGCTGGGAATGACTGTTAAAATTTAAACTATGCATTTGATAAACGAAATACTAGGTAAAGGGTAAACACTTTAATTAAAGGCACTTTACGATTGAAGTTCCGGTGAGTCGTTATGTCCATAAATAAAACGTTTTTCCGGAAAAATTTACTGTCAACTCTAACTATTTATCGATTATGATAATGATACAGAATTACATAGCTAGCGATACATTTACTGAAATATTCAGATTGAATCTAATATGTTCCTGCTCAAGATAATATCAGTAACTTTCAAAAAACTAAACGAAACTAGAAATAGGAAAACCTATCGGCACGTGTTCAGAAATTTTGTAAAGGAAAGAGCAACCAAAAATGGCCTCAAAACGACAAATACATGATTGTAGTTCCCCATTTTGTCTATATTTTTAACACGTAATATAAGTATAACATTGATAATAATGTTGGCATTTGCTACATATCATAATATACTTCGAATGCAAAAATATGAATAAAATTATGAATACATGCATATGTATAAAGCTATGAGTAAGCGAGAGCGAGAAAAAAATATTAATTAGCTCTCTCTCTTCTCTTGCCTACGTCATAAAGTCATAACCATTCATTGCGTAGAATAGAATTATGTTGAATTTGTCTTATAAGCTTTCAACTTATGTTAGGCCAGGCTGCTTTATATGGAATTGCATCTTGCATCATCAACGTAAGCGTACGTAGGAAGTTTCTCAATGTTGTGATGAGTCATACTCATGGCCATACTAAGCATAGTAAGTTCTTAATGTATGAGACTGGAAGTTTGCCACTGCACAAGCAAAGCACACGTTACTCTGTCTCAAACTCATGTATATGGTACACGTATACTTAGTAACCTGCGTAAGTTCTATCTAACATAAATATAACGTGAGTGAAATTGGAAATAGTAAACATTCAATCACCAGCGTTCAGTACATACACTATATTATACTCATCTGTTTAGTTTAGTTCTTTGTGTTTTGTGAGCAACACCCACCAATCTACCAAATCTGTTGTTTCTAAGTGAATTATATTTTGAATTGATACTGAATTAAAACGACTGATTTTGGAATCCATCGACAGTGGATATATCTGGTAAGAGACGTAGACAATTCAAACATTAAATACTACATACCGTGAGAATTATTAAAATCTTTAATGTTCTTATTGGTACTTGGCATCGAAAGGTTTTGGATATTGTTGTTTAAACTACAAATCAATGTCCAAATATATTTCTTTATTACCCAATGTAAAATATTCAAATAGAGTAACGTGAGAGTTATGTGTAAAGCGTACTAATATACAATGTGTTATAGAATATCAATTCTAAATTCATTGTATGATTCAAAGATACGAAATTTCTCTAAACGAAGCTATATAATACGTCCATAATGCCCAATTTAAAAGTCAATAATACTTAGTTAACTCAGTTAATTGATGTTTCATTAAAGCCGTAACATAAAATAACATAGTAAATACCAAGAAAGATAAGAACCAGACACACATTTAGTCTATATAACTAAATCTCATTTGCGCAGCAGATACTGTCTAGCTTTATAAAAATCCGAATGATGAACTCTAGTAATCCCATTTAGCCCCACCTATAACAAATATTTTTTCATCAATATTTATTTTATTTCGGTTTAATAAATAATGTTGTTGTGGTTACAGTCAAATGTGACGCTAAAGACTGTATGGTTCCTGTAATTTGGTGTGAAGTAACAACATTTGTCAACAATGGGGTTACTAAAGGTCATCATTCAGATTTTTATAAAGTTAGACAGTACATAGATCGTATTGCCAAGCAAAGCAGATACATTTCTTCTTTCTGTGATATTATATAAAGCATGAAGATTTTTAGGCCACATAAAACCGCATATTAATATATGAATTAGACTTGAGTCAAAATGTTTGCACAATTTCTTCTTAATTTCCTCACTGGCAGACATGGTATTTCTTGGATACAAATCGATGAAATTTTTGAAATATTTCGCGAAATATTTCACCTCCAATTTTCTTGAAAAATTAAATATTTGAAATAAATACGGTACATATAGAATCTATTTCAATAAGTTTCCCTTGAAATTAATTAATTGTGCAAGTTTATACAAACGCTAGTTGTATTAATTTCAAATAATTCGTTTTGAAGAAATATTTTCTGAAATAAATTAATGCCATGTCTGCTTGCTGGTGAGCAAATGAGCAGTTTTCAATACTGTGTCAAAGTTGATTTCGGCTTTCTTTAGATTTTTCTTAATTTTTGCGTTCTTAAATATTATATCAGTTCCAATTTCCATATTCTAAAGAAATTATTGTTCGTTTATCTAATATTAATGATAATTTTCAGAATAACAGCAAGTAAATCACAATGGGCGCGGGCCAATCCTACGATCAACCTTTGTATCCAGCTCCAGAGGCGGTATGTGCCACAGAGCCAAGATTCTGCCTGCCTAATACTGTGCAGCTCCGCTTGCGTGAGAAATACTTTTCCTTGTCAGGAGACGATTTCAAAATCTCAGATCCAGCGACTGGAGTAATTTACTTCCAGTGCCATGGAAAAACGTTCAGTTTGCGGGATAAAAAAGTTCTCTGTGACAACATGGGCCAACCTGTTCTCAACCTGAAAGAAAAACTCCTTTCCTTCACTGACAAATACAGAGTTTACGCTGGGGACAACTCAAACCGAGAGATTTGCAAGTTCAATTCCACACTGACATTGTTAAAAGCCAAATTATCGACACATTTCACGGATATTTTGAGTGGGAAGCCGAGATACATTGTTCTCAAAGGAGATTGGAGGGAGAAGAGATGCGTCGTTTTCCTCGGTGAACCCAAACAAGGCGGAATCCCTATTGCCAAAATATTTCGACCTCTAACAGGCAGATCATTCATGTTTGGAGTTGATGATTACATTATTGAGATTGCAGCCGGAGTTGATATTGCATTGATGGTTATTATGTGCATAGCTCTTGACGAACACAAAAGAGATGACAACTAAAATATAATTATATTACCAATTGTATTAGAAGTATGACTACTTATCACTCTGCATTTAATTAATTGTTACATGTTACCTATTTGTCATTTGTACTATTAGTGCAAGTGCCTATAATATTATATCTTACAGCTTTATTGTTAAACTAAACCATTTCTATAAATCTTTTAATTTATGTATGTTTCTGCCTATGTTATGAGGTAGGTAAAGCCAAAATGCAAAATGCGAAAACGCTTATGTGATGCAAATTGCATAAAACAATGAACTACCCTGTATGGGATATTAGAATGTTTCGAAATTAAATCAAAGCAAATGTAGATCGTTTGAAATTCAATAGGAATGTTGGGTGGCCTACTGGCCTATATCCAATAGGCATGATTATGCTGGATGCCTACCTTTCGAAATTTAGTCACATGCACTGGGGGCTACTATAGTCTACTAGTATCAGATATATCTGAATCTGAACGAAATAATACACCTAATACAATGTTTCTAATCACCCATATGGGTACACTATGTTCATTTAAGGTGAATTGAATGTTTCAATGGTCTTCAGGGGTAAGTTAACGACGCGCGACGTGCTTGAATCGGGGGAAAGTGGTTAAAAAATCTGGTTGGCGGAAACCATTTTCTGGAGACCGTCGTCACATAACCCCTGAGGGCGTAGCCATGGAAACATTTAATTTACCTTGGATACATTGTTCTGAACCATGCATAATAATGCTTTTCTATTTTTATCTATTTCAGAATATGATTGCCATGTATAATATAACATAAATATGTACTGCTATATAACAAAAGCTATTATGATTTATTCACAAAGTTTTGTGCTATAATAGAGTAAACACCTAACGATTTAGGTACAAATAATATATCCAAATTATTATTAATATATAACTATACTATATTTTAATAATTTAATGTGTTGAAAAATTCCAGTTATTTAATAAAGGCAGTAATCGAATTATTGAATTAAGGAGATGTACCTTTTTTTAAAGTGAAATTATACTATTAATGTCTATAATATAATCGTAGACTTGAAAAAATTTACCAACCTATTCTATATAATATGTGTGTCGGGTAGGAGAACCAACGAAACCTGCATATTATACATAACGCAAAACCCCCTCCCCCATGTGCTGACTTTAGCGTACCTCCTCCTCCCATCAACATCAACTGCACACGTATTATATTCATCTCAGTTCCATTTAAGTTTTAACCAAAACAGAATAATAAAATATCACAACCATCTATCCAATATCCAATCCAAACTAAAATATTTCCGCAATAGTATGATGGACTCGGAATAAGTTATAATTTGCTTGAGACATAATTTAAATTAGAAACATGAGCAGTAGATTTCATGTTATGTTTATTATGCAATATTCCTAATTTCTTTACAATGTGAGTCAAATAAAAAAATTTAAACCAGAAATGGTACTTTAGAATTTCAAACAGCTTTCTCTTTCATATATTTTTAAGTATATTGTACAGTTGAATACAAGAAGTACTAACTAGACTCTCGAGATAATGCACCTTGATAATTTAAAAGTTAAATTTCTTCTTATAAAAGCGTATACATAATACTTTAAGCAAGTTACTTATCGTTCAAGTTATAAATTCGTATACGATCAATGACGATGTGTCCAATAAATGTTTTAGAGGGACAAGGTTATGATGTATAATATATAATATAATGTGTCATGGGCAGTCAGGTTTACATGAAGAAGTCGGTTCTGGGAAGTATCCCAAATAAAGGGAAAAACGAAAAGGCTAATTGCATATAAACCAAACCTGAACAAGTAGTGTCTGCTATTTAGCCAATAAACAACCCCCGTATTCTAAATAAAAGGATATAACTATCCTTTGACTTGTTTGTATAACGTCGCCTGGATTATTTGGCCAAACAGCAAACCATATATTTATTGATTGTATTACATTGGCATTATATTATATCATGTAGGCTACTACAAGGCTACTTTAAAGAAGTTAACTATCAATTTACTGCTGCCGCAGTTGTGGTCAAGTTTGTATTTTCCCTTCTGGTTGTTCCAAATTTCAGGATTATAGACATTGAAATTTAATAATACATATTTTGCAATTTTGTCTTAATTCATGAAATGGCACCTTTTATGTCCCTGTATCTAATATTACATTTAGTTAAATTTGTTGTAGGATGGAATCTAAAGGAATTGGCTATGATGGAGAAAGATTGTTTTATTAATATTTTACTATTTTATAACTATCAAAATTCGACAAAACCTGTTGAAATTTTGATTGATAATTTAGATCAAATTAAAACTCCATATACAATTAGAAATCAGTATTGTGAAAAACACTTTCCAGGATGCAACTCATCATATTTGTCTAGAAATATTAACTTCACGGCATTTCCAATAGATTTCAATACAAAATTCATCTGTGTCGCAAACTTTGTCGTTAATATGAATCCAAAGATATATTCTGATTTTAAAATAACTCTTTTCTCTTCGGAATTAGTTAAAACATTTGATCTTCACGAGCATGGTTTACAAAATGTTGAATACAACAATCTAGAATATTCATCTGTTTACTTGTTCGTAGATGATTTGGAGTTATATTCTAAAAAGCTAAAATACTATGCAAATGAAAGGTCATTGGAATTCATGTGGACAAACAATTGGTTTATGGTAGTTTTGGGAGATAGCGATAACCAAACGACACATTTTCTGTATCGTATTACGAATGACTACAAAGTAACTTCCGTTCAACGATCAAAATTTAATTCACTGGGAAACATTTTACGAAAAATCGCATTGAGATTCATCATCAAAAACATTGCAGACATATCATTATTTATTTTCCAAACGACTGACACCAAGTACTGTGGGCCACCACAACAGAATAAATATTTCCTAAAATCAAATACGCCGTCAATTTCCATTTTTTCATTAATAGCTGAACAATTCCCAAATACTACCATTCATAACACACAAAAATGCCAATCCAAACAGCCCACTATGGTCAGGGACTACCTTCATATAACAATATACTTTCAAAACGATTACTTGGCAAATGGCCATTATTTGCCCGACGGTGCCCAAATTTTGACTGGTGAGGATTCCTATAATTTCATTTCGTGTACTATTTTGGAGGATGAAAGTCTATCGTTCGTGGGATACATTCGACCTTACCAGTCCTCTGCGTGGATAGCGATGGTCATCACGTTGTTTGTGACAATTGCATTCGTCCAATGCACTCTTTACTTCCGAGACGAGGGGAATCTTCTTTTTGTGCTGATCTGTTATGCATATCTACTTGAAGTTAGCTATTCACTAACCAAACAGACGGAAAAACTGGGTTGGTTGAAATTAGTCATTGGCCCATTGCTGCTTATGTTTATCGTTCTCACTAATGCCTACAAGGGGATTGTCACTACAGATTTGGTTGAACCCCGACCTGTAAAACTTATTGAATCAATTTTAGATTTGATTAACATCACTTATTTAAGTGCATTCAGTCCAGCCGATAAAGTGCACATCAATGAAGACGGGAGTTTCAGTCACGTGCTACCTGATACTAAATATGAAATATTACGTCTATATGACTGTGATATGGAAAAGAGGAACATGAACGGAAGACTCCCGAAACATTTATGTTTAAAATTTATGCGCATGAATTATTTATACATTATAAAATCTTATTTTGCTAATGTTAGTGAACTTGTCATCAGTTCTGCTTTTGAATGGTGCAATTCCAACTCATTTTGTGCCAACCAATTCATAAACGGACCATCAAAGTCCATCTATTTTTACAGGGATAATAATAGGACAAAGCAAATGCAATTTGCGAATATCATACATAACTCGATCAAATTTCCTCCCGGATTTCCTACCGACAGTATCCATAAATGGATTTCCAAATGCAATAACTCCATGTTCATTGACAAAAGTTCTAGACTTCACAAATTTTTGAATGACTCATTTTGGGATACAAAAATTGGCGGTGTTTCTGCACTGAAACCTTTGTATACTGGGACACAAGAAAATTCTTTCATGCCTACGGAAACATGGACATTTTCATATGCTCCAAAGGCACCTTGGCTTGGGAGCTATTTTAAAGCCAGTCTCATGACTCTTATGCATTCTGGGTTATATCAAATATGGATGGATTATTATAACCGAAATAACTTCACACAATGCAGATCATGCTTTAGGAGGCTTGAGCCTCGACCATTAACATTTTACAATTCAAACGTCCTTACTATCTTTTATATTGCTATATTTCTCTTAGTTGTGCCTTTCATCCTGTTTGTACTGGAGATATTTTATCCCAAAAGACAATACTTATTTGGCAAATGGCATAACTTCAAAATAAACGTCATTGCGTTAGTAAAAATTGGAAAGGAAATTTTCAATATGCAGAAACATAAAATCTTAAATGTTTTTAAATATTATACTAACTTACCAAAAAGGAAGAACATCGTCAAAAGGGGAAAAGTGTTCTGGTTAAGTAATGGTCAACGCTAGTAATAATGCATTTTGTCCTAATAGTCCAATATAAAATAATACTTTATCTCTGCAGCCTACCATGCATGCTTAAATATAAATCTAAATAAATAGTTATTCTAAAGTATACTTTTAACATGGTGTGGAGTTCATATTGTGTAACTATTTACTATGTTAGGCTTATAAACACATTTTAAATCGACATGCTAAATTAGATTTAGATGACACAGATACATTGGTATAGAAGAAATAAACGCAATGCAAATCTGTTTTCTCAAAATGGACTAATGTCTAACCATAACCATATCCAACAATTGACTTTTTTAATGTTTAAGTTAAGTATAATATTATAGTTTCCGCTCCTTTCTACTAAGATGATTTATACCCAGGTTTGTAGCATGGAATCTACATGAATTGGTTGTGATCGAGAAAGATTTGAGTTTTTGGGCATCAAACAGCAAAAACCGTTGGTTTTTCATGCGTTGTATGTCAGAGTTATCAGCTTGTTTTTTTAGACTACCTACAGATATATGCACTGTCCTCTCGGATATCTAATGTGAAGTCACGTCTACATAAAAAATTCAGATACTTAGGTAAATATTACATTGTTCATATACATAGACTGAAGGACAAATGGACTGGATAAAAGTTGGTTTAGGCTAGACTAAGGAATAATATTTTTTGCGGTCAGGTACATATTATTATTTTATTCTGACTTCTCTTCTACTTCTGAGCACCCGAAACTAGTAGAATTATTATATCTTGTTTGTCTGAGTTTGAATACCGTCTCCAGGATCCTTTTGCTTCAAACATTATGCTTATGCTACAATCAATAGATAGTCTGTATATTCTATACAGTAGACAGTATAACTTAAAAACATTTAAAGTTACCAGCAAAATATGGTACTATAATATAATATTCAGCTTTCTTTTAAATTAACCTTCTTATGTAGCCACCAAGCCGTAGTGTTTTATTACACGAATTGGTGAGTTCTTCTAGTAGTCTAGAATTATAATTGTCATCTAAGTTAACATTATTCAGCTTACAACAGTCTTTTCCCAACAAATGAAGGTATATTATAATATTTCACTCATTTATAACACTCGAAGGATTATACATACAAGAGTATGACTGTAATGTCCTCAAGACCCGTATGTTTGAATACCCTCTCCTGGATTTTCGTGTCAAGCATTATACCTCTATAATATCCATTGGGATCATACGTTTTACCGTACACGTAGGGTTAAATTTAGTGATATAGGCATTTATATTCTTTTACCAGTATGATATAAGCATTGAAGTCAAAAATTAATATTTTCTCTAACTTCCCTGATAAGTTCAATATCTCAGGTGAACTAAAATGGAGTTTATTAATTGTTTTCATCTACTATTATTTGTGGTAGTTAAAATAGTTTTAGGATGGAATCTTAATGAAGTGGCTGTGGTCGAGAAGAACTGTTTCATTAATATTTTTGTATTTTACGAATATCAATATTCTACTAAATTTGTTGAAACCCTGACTGACAATTTAAGTCAAATTAAAATTCCATTTGCAATTAGAAATCTGCATTGTGAAACTCAGCTTCTAGAATGCAAATCCACAGTTAAATCTTTCTTGTTTTCAACTGCTGTCACTTTTCCCACAGATTTTATATCAAAATCTACTTGTGAGGCAAACTTTGTGGTTAACATTGATCATAAATTATTTTCTAACTTTACGTCGTATCATGATTCAATTAATGCTATCAACAATAATTACATTGTTCTTCGCTATATTGCTTATCAATTAATTTATTATAGCAATCCTGAACATTCATCTGTTTACCTGTTTTTAGAAAAAGAAGACATTGAGTTTTATCGGTCCATAGCAAATTTTCCTGGACATAATAGCTTAATAAACGAACACATTTATATTCTGTTAAGAAAAACCTGGTTTATAGTACTATTGGGAGATAATGATAACCAAAAGGTACATTTCCTATATTTCAATGGGCGTGACCACGAAATAGTAGAGCTAAAAATAATAAAATACCATTTAAAGGGATACTATTTACGAAAAATAGCATTGAGATACTTTATTAAAGAGACCAATATATTTAATGAAATGATAATGATAATTAAGATGGACAATGAAGTTACATACTGTAGCTCAGGGCAAAAAAATAATTATCTCAGAAATATAAATATCTTGTCAATTTCTATTTTTTCAATAATCTTTGAAAATATTCCCAATACTACTATTTATAACTCAGATACATGCCTTTATCGAAATCCTTCGTTGGGCATTTTATCTATTAATTTTCAAAAAGACAGGATGGAAGAATATTTTCCCTACGGTGCTCACACTTTGACTGGTGAGGATACCTATAACTTTATTTCGTGTACTATTTTAGAGGATGAAAGCCTCTCGTTCGTGGGATATATTCGACCTTACCAGTCCTCTGCGTGGATAGCGATGATCATCACGTTGTTTGTGACGATTGCATTTGTCCAATGCACTCTCTACTTCCCAAACAAACGAATCTTCTTTTTGTGTTGATCTGTTATGCATATCTACTTGAAGTCAGCTATTCATTAACCAAACAGACGGACAAACTGGGTTGGTTAAAATTAGTCATTGGCCCATTGCTGCTTATGTTCATCGTTCTGACTAATGCCTACAAGGGGATTGTCACTACAGATTTAGTTGAACCCCGACTTGTAAAAATTATTGAATCAATTTTAGACTTGATTAACATCACCTATTTACGTGCATTCACTCCTCTAGGTCCAGAATATAGCAATGAACAGGGGAGTTTGCCTTATTTGTTGCCAGATACTGATTATGAAATATTGCGACAATATATTTGTGAAAAGGAAAAATATAAAAAGGAAGGAAGAACTCTGCCCTTTTATTTATGTTCAAAATTTATGTATGTACATTATATCACTATACTAAAATCATATTTGGTGAATGTGAATGAATCTACTATCATTGCTGCGTTTGAATGGTGTAATTCTGATTCATTTTGTAAAAATTTTATAAAGGAACAGTCAAGTCCCTTATTTGGCAATAAACATTCACTCATGTATCATAAGACCTGGACTAAAACAGATGAACTATTGACATCAATCCAACAATCAACCATATTTCCACCAAGATTTCCAATCGACAGTATCCATAAATGGATTTCGAAATGTAACAACTCAATGTTCATTGACAAGAGTTCGAGACTTCATAGATTTTTGAATGATTCGTACTGGGATACAAAAATCGGTGGTGTCTCCGCACTAAAACCTCTGTATACTGGGACACAAGAAAATTCTTTCATGCCAACACAAATATGGACGTCGTTAAATCAATTATCTGTACCATCACTCCATAGATTTTTTATAGACAGTTTAATGACACTGATACACTCTGGGCTGTTTCAGGTATGGGTGGATTACAACAATAGACAAAATTTTACATTGTGCAGATCGTGCTTTCAGAGACTTGAGCCCCGCGCATTAACATTTTCCAACTCAAATGTTCTTACTATCTTTTGCATTGCCATGATTGTCTTACTAACGCCTTTAATGATGTTTGTATTGGAAATATTTTATCCCAGTAGACAATATTTAGTCATCGGTTGGCAAAACTTCAAAATTAAAGTCATTGAATTTGTCCACAATACAATTGAAATGTTTAGCTTACAGAAACGAAGATTCTTAAATTTTTGTAAAAACATTTTTATAAATGTAAGAAATATTACCCAATGGAAAACGATATTTTGGTATAGACGTGGACAACGTCATTAATATTGCGTTAGAAATAAAGAATTACACTTTGATTTATTTAACGGTTTAACCACAATTTTACACAATTCTAAACAACCGAAATGAGTCGTTTCTTATAACATCAAAACAATAATAGAAATTAAAATAAGAAGGTTGAATGGTGGTGAGTCGTGATTGAATGGAAATGATTAGCGAAAGGGGACGTTTCGTAACGATCGTTATGTGGCAAATAGCATTTGAAAACTTCGAATACAAATTGGTTATGCTATATCGACAAACTAAACATTTTTTAGTAAAGTTAAGTATACTTTTTTACTACCCTCTTGATTCTTTTGGCAGTTGGCACACCTTTTTGTAGAATTAAATAACAATACTGGGTAACTATCTATTCTTTAAAAATATTTATTCGTAAGTTGTACTTTGTACTCATCGAATTTGTACGGTTTTCCAAAATCCCTTGGGAATCTTATTTTTCTGATTTAAAAGGGAGATTTTTGGTGACTGTGGGATTTTTTTTCAAAAATGGAGTCTTTCATTTTTCCCTGCTTTTGAAACTACGATCTACAGTTATTATTTTGGTTTAGGAAATTCCTTTTATCAGGAAGTTGGGGCCACCGGTTGCAGCTAATTTATCCACCACTATATACATTAAAGTATTTTAATTTAAATATACTTTGTATTTACAAAATTAACATCACTGTCACTACTAAAGATAATCGTTTTCTTCGAGTTGCGCGGTGAAATTCGATATGTCGGTATGTATGTCAGTGTATGTACTATCGTGCATTAACACTCATGCGTTCTATGTGCAGTTCCTTTCTCGCTTTCATCACATCACAACTAAAAATGTGTGGCCTGTCAAATTCAAATTCGTATTTATTTGAGTGCCAAAAAGTTCAAATCTTACAGAAAGAAATGTTTTAACAACAATCAGCACCGAAGGCAAGCCAGTTTCGTTACCTTACTCCCATAATCAAAGCCGATTCGTACCCAGATCAATATCGAAAGTCAATATATACATTAACATTCATGAAATTTAATGTGTTAACCCACAGTAATTAGTATTTAGTTACTTAGTATTAGTAAAATTATAATGTCACATTTCTATAATTCTTTGTCCAATGCTGTGACTGTGAGATGTGATTGGGGAAGTTTTTGTTCCTTTTGGTGCTTTCACCCATTTAATGTTTTCATATTTTGATTCGCTTTTGTTAAATTGAAACGGCGCAAGAAATAATGTTTTTAAATTTTATTCACAATTGTAATCAATAAGTATCTATTTCATATGTTATCCTTAATGTTGAGTATATTCAATGTATATTTTAAATCGTAGTTTTTGTGCTGTGACATTTATAAGTAAAATTATAAGAGTACATCTTTACTTAGGCATTACATTACGTGAATAAGAAAGAGTAATATCGGCTGTTGTAGTAAGCTTGCGTTTAGAAGTGTTCCAGTTCGCTATTAACTCTGGCTTGAAATATTTATAACCGTATAATACAATATCGATCCTCTGAAAAGTTCACCCCCGTAGCTTTATAAATTTTAATGTGAACCAATGTCTTTGAAGCCTTGCGTGAGCAATATAACCCGCTGTAAATCTGGCAGCCAACAGTGAAACGTTTTTTCCAATTAAACTTCAGGAATTAAGTTTTTATCATGATCCTGATATTATATAGTACACAATAAATGCCAATACAATAACACAATGACTAATAATAAAAAACATTATACGGAGTTAAGTGCATTTCATTGACAGCAATTTTAACTCATTTAAGTATAATTTAAAATACTTCCAAGTATTTTAAGTATAAGGCCTAATTTAATTATATTTATTATACTTGCTATTTAAGTATACCTGGTAACCTTGACAGTAATCTTTCAAATATGACTCTCAATGAAGTTTCAATAGCACTTAAAGCCTTCAAAACCGATTGATATATGTTTCGTAACGCAGAAACTATAAAAATCCTGACTTCATAAAGAAAGACAGCAACATAAACAAGGACGTGTGCAGCTGCAATGATGAATATAGTTCCAATATTTGATTTATCCAGTCCCAATTTTTTCACTTGGTTTTCTGTCATGCAAAATGAGCATCCGGGATTTCCACTTGAAAATTTCCACCATTTTTCAAAAATTCCGCTTTGATGAATCAACTTGAAGCGATATTCCAAATAAATGGCTAGAAAAGGGGATTCCACTGCGTAAACTGCAGTTCCATAAGTGATGACATTATACTGGTTGTTGATATCTCCCATATAAAATTTCTGTTTCGCACGAAATGTCTCATTTAAATAACGTTCTTGCAATCTAAAGAATTTAAGTAAATTGCTCTGTCTATCAACCCAAGCCGAATTTTCGCATTTTGAAATCCAATTCTGAGGACTTGTAAATGGGAATCCGGGAGGAAAAGAAAATCTTCTGAATATATCGAACATAAATGCCTTTTCAGCTGTTGTGAAAGTGTGGTCGCTACGAAACAATGAAGCATGAATTCGATCGGGCAAATCAAGTATATGAATTTTGCATCCCAATGAGACTCCACATAATGAAACTGCTCTAATTGTGGAATTCCTATCACGTTCTTGCGTTGGTTGCCAATTAATTTTAGTGACATTCTTACAGCGCAACGATCTTTCAAGATAATAATAGTCGGCATGCACGGATGTTTCAGAAAAGCATTTAAACCTATCTGGTAGAACATATTCCTCCTGATCCAGAAATGTGAACACAAGGCGCTTGAAGTCTTTCAAAGATGAGCCGTAACCAGTAATTTTGGCAATGGGGCCAAATAGAGAAATAGAGCGATTTGGTAATTCGAATATTGATTCAAGACGATTGGGTTCAATCTGAGCGGTGACATCCGTAATGACAATGCCCTTGTATCCGTTGGTCAATATAATTCCCATTAAAAGAAAAGGTCCAAAAACAAGTTTGAGCCAAGGCTTATTGATATTTCTTGGGAGGGAATAACTAATTTCTAATAAATAAGCATAACATATCAATACGATGGGAATTTGTTTGATTTCTTTGCAAATGAAAATTAACTTGACAAATCCAATCACAGTGCAGAACGAAATAAAAATGGCTACCCAAGATGCAACGGAATAAGGTCTGAGATAACCATAAAAGGAAATGGTTGCGTCTTCTAAAACTGTACAGGAAATAAAATTATAACCTTCGGTATGAGTTGGAATAAACGTTGATATAATCCGTAAATCATGGATAGAAACTTCCGACTCAACATTAAGACCTATTGGAACAATTGAAGGAGTTGCAATGCACTTTGTCTTCCATATGGTCGAATTTGGAGCAGTTTGTAAAAGAATCCCACGGATTGCTCTTTTAAAGTCAACGATAGCTTCGGGGAAAGTGGAAGTTTTTACAAAGTAATATTTCAGATATATTTCGCCACAATTTTCAGGAGTTTGGGTTTGAGAAAAATGCAGGGCTACTACTTCGTTCATTGCTAAATCCTGGAAAGTTTTTAGATTTAATGAACCTTGGCGGATGTTTTCGATGTCCATTTGAAAAGACTCACCGATATAAACACGCTTTCCCCATTTTTTACCCAAATATCGAACACAATGAAACAGTTCAGAATTCCATGCCATAAACACAGAACTATATCCGTAGATGAAAACCAGTTTTTGGATTGTGTAAGCGTTAAAATTATTCAAGCTGTTAAAAAGATCTTTAATAAAATTACTTCTTAGTATAGAATAGTCGATATCTGTATTACCTTGGACATCTAGTGTTTCTGCAGGTTTTAAGTGAATTTGATGGCGGGATCCTTCGTATCATGAAGATATTCATCACTAAACACAGTACATCACTAAATACAGTGATGAATATCTTCATGATACAAAGGATCCCGCCATCAAATTCACTTAAAACCTGCAGAAACACTAGATGTCCAAGGTAATACAGATTTCGACTATTCGTTAGAGTTAAGTTTTCTGTGACTATATGAACGGACGTGTGGCTGAAATCGTAAGAATAACTTATTTGGTGGTCATTGCTTATCAAATTCTGTTCGCTAAGCTTTCCTAATAAATAATTATTTATAATGTAATCAGTCACTATCATATCCAATCTTCTTGATGGGTTTAGGCCAACTAAAATATGAACTAAACAATTAAACTTTGCAAACGTAACTCGGGACTGCACCTTCGTCTCCAAAATTCTTCTGACACAGTGACAATATGAGAAACACCCAAATTGTTTCGCAAAATGATAGTCAAATGGATAATTCGTATTTTGAACAACTTCTTCAGTGCAGTTAGCAAACTTTTGGTAATGTCTTTCCAACAGGTGCAGGTCAATCAATGTAAATGGAAAAGTAATATGCATGAGATCTTCCTGTGACTTCTCAACTAGAGTTGGCGATTTTGAATAGCTCTCCCTCTTGTAGAAAAATATATTGGTGTGACAGTCGCTGCTGAGCGTTGATAATGATTTCACATTATGGCACTCAATTTTTGAAAAAAGTAATAAATAAATTACAAAACTGAAATTAATATTGATTTGCGTCATTACAAACATGTTAATATAATTTTGCCTTAAAAATTGACAACGAAGGACAATAATATTATACTGTAGCAAATTATTATATATAATTAGTACCCAATCTACGGTCTTATTTCAGTTGAAATATGAAAATCACGATTTGAAATTTTTAATGCTTAAAACTTTAAGTAGGAATAGGGGTTCATTTATCACTTTCCAATAGCGTACAAACAGTACGAACAAGGAAAACTAGAGTCAATATTACAGTTTGAGGTTTTTGTAAGTTTAGAGTACATTTGATTAATATACATATACATACACATATAATATACATGGGACAATAACATTAAATATTATAAAGTAGTCCTTAAATTACTTAGTAGATTACTTGGCTTAAGCAATAATTGCTTAGGCCACTTTAGTTAACAAGGTATTTCTTCCATGCTTGTTTATCTCCCTCTGTAAATTTTTGTTACCTGTCATATCCGTTTGGTGCTTGGTGGCACTTTAGCGATAATTCTAAACTTAGGTAACTTGCCTATGCATAAATTTTTTAATAAGGGTGGAGTTAATTAATATAACTTTTCTAATGGTTTCTACGTGGCACGCAAAGACATCACGAAATATGAGGAATTGCAAAAGGTACTGCCAAGTTAAAATTTTAAAACGTTTTCCCAATTTTTAATGGAAATTTTAAGGCCTATTACAAATAGGTACTATACATAAAATATTTACTAAAGTTACAATATTGATACGTAAAATTAATTTGATCGGATATTCTTAACAAAATTTTGTCTGCAAACCTCAATGCTGAATGTTCTGTTGTAATCAAGTGTGGCATTTTATCAATAGACTTTCTGTAATGGTGAGAATATGCAATATTTTCCGGAACTTTCATCGACAATACAATTTTGTGCCAATTTATTCTGAAGAAAGAGAAGGGATTTTAAATTAAAGTACGTTGTAGATAAGTTGATTTAAAAAAAATTGACTCCGACTCTTGATACTCTTATGAAATAATAAGAATAGAACACGCAGGAAGTCTTGATTACTGTGTGGTGTGAATGAAAACATCGGGATTTTAGCTGGTATGAAACATTAGAAGATTATTCATTTTCATTCAGACCTGAAATTGCTAACGCTTAAATGCACAGCTATCCGAAAAACCTGTCTGTATCACGTAGCTTCTCCATGTGTGGAGAGACGTCTCATTGGCTTAATTTTCGCACAGTTTTGGTGTGCGACTCTATATGTTTCTCCTGGCTAGTGGCCAGGTACAAATGGCCTAATGACTTAATGGCACAAATGTCATATGGCATAAATGACATATTGCCATAAATAGCATAATGTCGTGACACAAATGGCATAATATCACAAGTGACATGGTGGCATAAATGCCTTAATATCTAAATGGTACAAATGAAGTATATGGGATTGGGATTTTCAAGGTATCGAAAAACCCGGTTTTTTTAGGAAAAAACCCTCGACCCCGGTTTTTTTAGGGTTTTTTGGGTTTTTTGGGTTTAAGGGTTTTTTATATAACTATAGGTATAAATACAAGCCTATACTATACCATATATGAAAACTACAGCTGACAACAACAACAACCGTGTCAACTACTATTACTTACGTCAATGAAAAGAAAAATTAAAGCATAAAAGTTTAATTTTATTATGTTGTAACGTAGCAAATGCAGAATTTTTGTGAACACCTATATTATTACTGTTTGATAACAACTAGTGAAATGAAATATTAAGCATTATAATATTTTACTGATTATATTGACTTTATGAAATTATTCCTTTGTTAATTTGAAGCTTTAATTGCAAAGCATTACAGTAATGAATATGTAAGTGATAAATTGAAATTATGTGTACAACAATATTATAAACATAATCTTCACAATGCAATGACTAAAGTATACATAAAACTAATATTATTATAGTCATCACATTACGATACATTAATTACGCGTAGAAGTGTAGAAGCTATATTTGTTTCCACCTGATTATGCATTTGCTTATATTTTTGAATAGAAATTAGTATGTATTGCGTATCTAGATAGAGCTGTAGTGCACATTTTTGTATTTTTGTAAAAAACCCAAAAAACCTAATAAACCCGGGGTTTTTTAAGTAAAGCGGGGTGGGTTTTTTCCCAAAAAACCCAAAAAACCCCAACCCATAAAAAACCCGACCCACAACCCTGGGGATTTTCAAATGCTTTATACCCACATTTTGTTGACCCAAATAATAGTGACCCAACCCAGCGAATATAGCCATGTTGAAAATATATAGTTACTGTAAAAATCCTTATTTTATACCAACTAAATATTATGGACTTAATTGCTATACTTTGTGTGTATATAAATAAATGCTTTATCTCTGTTTATACTTCAATAATATTGTTTTTCCTTTTGTGTCTTTAAATTCCTATTGACATCAGTAAGTACCTCACTCAAAATCTTCATTCAGTTCCAAGTACAGAAAGGGAAAACATTTCCAAGAAATCTTTTTGCCAATACACTTAATGCAAATATTTATGATGATTATCCATTCATACAGCTAAAACACAGTACAATGAATTTTTTAAGCGACTACTCATAAAAGCATGTTAACACTCATGTTGAGACGTATAGTCTTGTGATGTATAGTGCTGCTACAGGTACCTTGTATACAATAAGCCCATTGAAGTTTAACAGATCCAATTTATAGGTATTCGTAATTATCATTGTTGTATCTCCCCTGGTACACAAAAGGAATTGTGTTGTGAATTAATGTTGTTTATATTTGCAGCTCATCCCGCATCTCTATATAATAAACACAGAAGGAAAAACTTACCAATCTATCTATCTATCTATGTGTGGTAGGACAGCCTAGGGAACCTGCATATATTGCGTAACGCAAAACCCACTCCCCCATGTGCAACGCAAGTGCTGACCGCAACACTTTTGAGTACCTCCTCCTCCTCCACTCATCAACTGCACATGTAGTATATGCACATTCCCACAAAAATGTGCAGGTTTATTTCCTCTAAACTGTCGAAATAAGTGCGAGTGGTTTCATACTAATCCACCCTAATTTTCAGCAATTTCGAATGCGTGAAAAGTGTTCTGCTCTGTAGTGAGTGGTAGAATTGTAATTTTCCTTTTTGACCGCTACGATTTACAATCACCACCATTTTAGTTCATTCTGGTATTTGATTTATGAACTAAAGACACAAGCTAAGTGAATCTGCTGTTTCTTCATTAAAAGGAAAAATTCTCAGCTTCTTTTTGATATTTTGATCTGACTGAAATTGACAATTGAACCGAAACGCGTTGTCATTTTTTTTATTTGAACACTGGTGACTGAATTTGGTCATATATGGCGTCCTGAACACTGCCGCTGATTGGTACCTATTTAACATAATATTATCTATTTCAAGCTTGTCTGTTAAGATAGCTGTTAGAAATTATTCGTTTGGTTAGTTATTACTGTGACACTTTTGGGTAACTTTTCCTCCCATCAACTGCACATGCGCATGCTCATGCATGCCACGTCCTCTTCTTAACCACTGAAATGAGTCGTTTCATTCATCAATTTACATAATTTAAGGTGATTATTGGTGATTGAATGGAGATGATTAGCAAAAGGGGACATTGCAAAATATTAGGCGTATTAATTAGCATTCAAAACCACTAATCCAAATTGGTTCTGCTCTATATATCGACAAATTTATGTCCCATTTTTTAATAGAGCTGATATTAATTTTTACTGCCCCCTTTATTCTTTCGTGCCAGTTTGTACACCTTTTTGCAGAATCAAATAACTGAGGAGCACTATTTATTCGTATAGTGTACTCATTGGATTTGTACATTTTTCTAAAATCCAGGGAATCTTATTTTTCTGATTTTAAATGTGAACTTTTGGAGTGTTTATTAAAAATGGAGTCTTTCATTGTTGCCTGTATTTGGTGCTACGATCTACCTACAGTTATTGTTTTTGTTTAGGAACTTCCTTTTGATCAGAAAGTTGGCATTTTTCCAACTGCTGTAGAAAATTAAAGTATATTTAAAATATTGTATTTACAAAGTTAAAATAATAACTTAAGGGAAATACCGATGATATTTTCGGAATTGTTTTTATTACTGTGATGGGTGGCCTGCTGAATTTCTCTTGAATGCTAGGTTTACTCCTTTTAGCTGGGTTCACTAGTAATATAATAAGTAGTAACTTCAGATGAGGTTGTTTATCAACGCGAGGTTTTTGTGGTACTAGGGTACTACAATACTACTACTTCATGCTGTTGTATGTATCCCTTCCCATATTAATATGCGCACTGTATTATGTAGCAGTGTAGCAGATATTGTGATATTTTGCAGTAACAAACAAACCAAGCAAAAACATGCAAAAACGTTCACATCTAATTTTTGCTGATTAATGATATTATTATTATCTAAGATCTCGGCACAATTTAGTGAATTTGCATTTTGTGCTGGAAAGGGTCTTGAAAGAATAAATTCCGTTTCTTTTGCCCATGCAAATGTAAATGTATTAATAATGCCTATAGCACGAATTTTAGATTTTGTACAATTTATGCCATGATTTAAGATATTCACCCAGGGTACAAAACCTTGTCATTTTAAGTATGATGTGTAGTAAATATTAATGGTTGAACTTCTTCCTCCAAACTTGTTGACGAGCAGCAGATTACCCAAGAAAGAAAACAAATCATTTCTGGGAAGCATTTCATCATTCTCAGAAAACCGAAAGACAAAAGGTCATAATCGGTCTGCCTTCCTTATCCTTATAAAAGCAACAGTGAATTTGTCTTCGATTCACAATTTAATTTACTTTTATAATCAAACGGACCTTAAATATTGCTCTTCCGCACTTTTCCAGTTTATATTGATAATCAAAGATGAAATATTTCCAGCATCTCCTGATCATTTTGTGCCTGAGTGCACTAACCGTTGGAATTGCAGGTAAGAGAGTCATAAAGAACACAGATTACTACTTTCAATGCTCGAGTTAGATTTTAAACGATTTTTGAGACAAAATATTTTGAGGCAGTTTGAATAAATGGAACAAATCTTTCAAGAATCAAATATTTCTTTTATTCTAATAAAGATTGAATTATTAATGAACGTATTTGTTATGTATACTAAAATGTTTGAATTGCAGATGCCATATCCTGCCAAAACCAGGGAGGATATTGTAATCCGAGAGGATCAAGGGCTTGCCCTCCGGGATCACGCAGTGTCTTCTGGGACTCTGGATGTCGAGGGAGCTCGACCAAATGTTGCGTACCTAACTAAATCTAGCCTAACTAAACGATCTTGGACCAGCTAGACATGGACATGACTTATTAATTAAAGGTAACCTACTGATATAGGCAGCTGGGTTTTATTTAATGCTCACTAATTTTGAGTTTTAATTTAATCTACACAATTATGTAACTAACATTTAGTTTTAATTATAAAACATTTCAATTCTTTGTAGATAAGGTAGATTAGCAGTTATTATCTATATCACAAAACTCAAATGACTATCTTATAAAATAAGGAAGAAAATTGTACTAGATGATTGTGGTGAACATAAATTAAATAATATTATGATATTACTAGATTCAAATGACGTGCACAGCGTAAAGAAAATTTCTTTTATAAAAATTGCTAAATTAAATAATTATGTTTGATACCTTGATGTGTAGATAATAACAAACAGCTCTAAGACTTGATATTGTAAATAAAAATGTTGTCATGTTCTGTGGGCCAAGTACTCGGAGAGAACATTACAATAAATCAAAGCAAACCAAATATTATGGAATGTAAGGATGTGTAGGAAAACTGAGCTGTTAACGTGTATAGATAAATAAAGTGCAATTATTTTGCCTTTCTTGGAAGTGTTTATTTGTTTTATTATATGGACATACTATTATCATTCTATGCTATCTGTCAAAACATTATTAAAAGAAACAGTTGTTTATTTACAAAATCTAGCTAAGAAAATGATTCCAAGGCGTTCCATCTTCTACTACTCTACTAATACTGAATTGTCAGACAGTTACATCTTTTGTGTGCCATCCATTCTCTACATCAAAGAATCGATTATGGTCTTAATACATTGTTTGGCGAAGATGCAGATAGATGAGGATGATTTCCTATTTATATAGCAGAGAATATTTTTATCAATTAGTAAATACACAAAATGCACTACTAGCTAAAGGTGCTATTTTTAGTCAAATTTAAACTGTTGATTAAAGGATGCTATTTAATGGGACATTGAAATAATTTAAAATGTCCCTGAATAATAATTTAAACGGTCATTTTTGAAGGTGTCCCTGCGAATAATTTAGAAAGTCCCTAAACAAAAATTTAAAATGTCCCTGCCACCCGTGATTTTGTACATACGCAAGTTATTGTAAAGCGTTGTTGAAACAAACGGAGCAGAGGCGAAGTGAGACATTTCTGCCGTGTACATGCAGAAAGTAACTTTCATACAGCGCACCTTCATGCAATTTAAAATAGCGGATTCCATGAGCAATTATCTCAAATAATGAGATACACAAAAATGTTTGTTCAACCCTCGTCCTCATTACCAAAAATTTTTTTTTCAAAGTTGCACCCCGTTTCTTTACAAAGAGCAAAAATTATGTGACAATTAAATGCATAGTAAATCTACACGCACCATTTATCCCCAACCAAACTCTTTTGGTTGGATAGTATGATAGTACATAAAAAATGCTACATTTTACTAATTGGAACCAGTGAGGATAAATGGTGCATTCAAAAGTTATAAACGTTTAAAAAAGTCTCGAAATAGTGGAAATTCATAAAATTTTCAAAATACCAAGGTAGTTTTATGTAGGGACAATTACAGATCCTTTATTACAAAATATTTTAAAGGTATAGACCCTAGGAAATTAATGACTTTAACTACAAAGGCAATTTTAGGCGTACTTAAGTTTTCGAACACGGTGATTTCGAAAAAAATAAATCTTACTATGAAATTCAAAAAGGTGGGACTTTTTCAGTGTCTGCAGGGACATTTTAAATTTTTGTTTAGGGACTTTCTAAATTATTCGCAAGGACACCTTCAAAAATGACCGTTTAAATTATTTTTCAGGGACATTTTAAATTATTTCAATTACCCATTAAATATATTTCTTGATTAAACTGGTATAGTAATTATTTTATCAAAATTAGGTATATATCCGAGACATATAGTTGGACTGTAATAATACTTTGCGCTAAGGTAATATAATAATGCTATTATGTATCAACATGCATGGGAATATTGTTGCATTTAGCATACATGACGGATTCTAATTGCCAGTATTCCTGCTCAGGAGATACCAACCAGCCTACATGTTGTATAATATAATGAATTTGGATTGTTCACGTAATTACGTAGTGGTCTTTAATAATATAATTTAAGATTATAAACATTTTTAATTATTATATATCGTAGGCATTCAAAGGTGGGAATTTTGTGACATTGGCTAGTTAAAACAGGCTTTAAGCAATTTTTAATAAATAATAATTTTCCTCTTTTGCATGATTAAACTTTTCTGCATGTTTGGTAGGAAAATGGGAGTTATTTACATGAATGAGTCATCTAAAAAGCCAGCAGAGTATCTGCATTATGTTAATGATCGTCATAGAGTTGTGCATAATATGGATTTGTAATGTACCTACCAGCTACAACATTGTAGAATGGGAACTGAGTATCTGCACAATGTAATCAGTAATACTGTACGGCGTAGATTTGATCACTCTCATCACGGTTCCATTCCGGGAAGAACGCTGCACTTCAACATTAGTTGTTCATATATCTACATAAATGGAACACCATACCAACGTTTTCATTAATAACAAGTGTTAGAAGGTTCGAATAGGTAGCATGATTATGATAATGATGTCCAACGTTTTGACGATTAGCAATGTAGATTGAAACTTATAAATTCACTTCTTTGGGAACGATCGACAAGCTGTAAAAAGGATTTCCATCGAACTTCTGTTTATCTGTTCTGTTGAAAACTACAATCGCAAATAAACAAAAACAACTATTCAATACTATCCTGCAGATGATCTACCTATTTGTTGTGCCACAAACCACAACATATTAACTGGAAATTGCACTCCTTTTTTATAGACTTTGTGAGTATGTAGTTCAGTTCAGGGGAGCAGATGGGATTGCAACGTATAGTATATCACACATTGAACTGCAAATAAGAACAACTTAGCTTTTAGCACTAAAAATACCACCATGGGCAAGTATATTTGTTGAGAGTGAATGGGGTGAAGTATTTTACTACCATATGAGATAACTACATTATTTATGTTGATGATGATGCACGTAAAACCTTGAAAAGCACGGATGAGTTACAGTAGGTACAACAAAGAGTTGGTTAGTTGTCATATAAATAGAGTTAATCCAAAGGAAGGAATGGAGCATTACCGTTGTAACATTTAATGGGATCTGTTTTACTAAAACTCTTCTACTGGAATTTTTCTTTCGAATTTACTTCAACCACATTTGGGAAATTCAAATCTAAATACATTGACTATTTAAAATCAGAATAATATTGTTATTTTATTTCTTGCTTTTAATTGGAATAACTAAAATCATTCGTTTTGGTGAAGTTTAAGCAAAAATGAGACAGATTCTACTTCTTCCTTTGTGCTTCGCTGTTTTACTATTATTCCCGACGGTTTTGTCGATGTCATTTAACCCTGACATCGTGGAAGCTATTGATTCTGCCATAGAAAATTATTTTCTTCCATCTAACAACTTGACTGGCTTTGGTCTTTCTATAGTTAAGATAAAAAATGGCAATACTAACGCCCTTTCAAAAGGATACGGATTCAGAAATCTGGAAAGTCAAATGAAAGCTAACAATCGGACTATATTTTCAATTGGATCTATTTCAAAGGTACGTTTTATTCCCTTGGTAGGCTTACTATTCCCAGAAACAGATAAATTTTGCCCGCCATAATAACCAGGAATATAAACACGATATTAGTAGTTCATATAATTTTCTAATTCCCTGTATGTACAATATCAACTAAAATACAGCAATTAATAAATCGGATATTTTGTGTTTATGTCCAAATTATTGAATTTGAATGCCATGTGAAACGGTTTAATTTAGAGTTTCACGGCAACAATAGTTGTAAAAACTTTAACAGAAAAATTCCCCCAAATGAACGAGAGCGTCTTAGATGTGCCCATTAGGACATTAATACCTTCGGCAAACTTTACTCTGAGTGACAGGTGAGATTGCTTAACTTTATATTCCGTTGGCTGTGATTTTATCTTTATCTCATTGATAATATCAGAGTACATTGCGTGAAAATGTAGGACAAAAAAATTATTGACTTGAAAAATGGAATTATTACAGATTTCGTTCAGAGAGTACCACATTTCGAGATCTGTTATCCCACAGAATGTGTACAAATTCAGGAATACTGGCCTTTCTTTTACGGGCTTACAAGAATGCAGAAGAATATGCGTAGTATGTTATTTATTTAATTTCACGAATATTATTAGTTTCGGATTTTCCCATTTCCCACCTCATTTTGATAGCCAGTTGGGAAAAGTGGGAAAAGTGGGAAATACGGGAAAAGTGGGAAATTTCTGGGAAATGAAAAAAAGTCACGTGAAATGATATGATTCGATGCGGTAACCTAGGGCGGCTGTTCTTTTATGCTACAAATTACCAACCAAAAACAAAAGTAAATAATTTTGTAATTCCACAATCCAGATGACAAGGACTGCCAATTCCATACTCTAAATTTTACTTTGGTTTATTTTCTATACTTATTACGATCACGTAAATTATGACAAAGTGAATAAAAATTTGGAATACTCGGCAGTTGCATTAGTATTGACTTGTGAAGTGAGTAATACAAGTATTTTGATTTAATAATCACATTTTGTAATTTGGGCTATGAATTTATACAGCGGAATAACGTCACTGTATCTGAAGCACAGTGCGCAGTGTTTTTATTTTAATATACATTAATCTGTTGCATATTCATTGCATAAGGCAACACAGGTAACGATATCCCGCTGATTAAAAGCCCTAAATTATTGTAATTATTATTACGTTTACTTACGTTAAAAAAAAAAACTTCAATGCAAAATTTTTATTACATCTACAAACAACTCTTAGTAACTTACGAAATGTAAACTAGCAAGGATGACTTGAAGAGCACTAAGGAAGTCTCGTCTCATATGAGACTGCTAGGGAGCAGTATTTATACCTTTTGTGTACTAATGTTTCATTTCCCAGTCATTTTTTTCATTTCCCATTTTCCCACCCACTAAGCCATTTTGATTCCCACTTTTCCCACTGGGAAAATGGGAAGATTCCACTTTTTGATTTCCCACCCGAAACCTTATAAAGCTTATTAGCTTTAATTATTGTAAATTCAATTAATTATCCTTTCATATTCAATATAAAATACATCTTTCTTTAGTAGTCATTGATGTTATTGGTATCTTAAATTATTTTCTCTGTAATTTCTCTATTATTTGGTAATCAAAACTTTTTGTTTTTTAAATTTTGATCTAAGGAGGTAAAATGAAAAGATGCATACGAGATAATTTGGAGCCACTATTACAATTCTTTAATCAAAGACGACAAACCATACATTAGTTTTTACATCTAATGATATCATATTATTTTGTGTGTACTGTGTAGCCGGCTTAGATATGCCGAAGAAAAGTGTTCGTTTAGGACGGGTTTTGTGTACAATAATGCAGCGTATCTCATGGCAGGAGAAATCATTGCCCAAATTGCAAATTCGACGTTTGAAAATATGGTAAGGAAAGAAATATTGCTATAATTATAATAGCCAAATAATTTTTATGCTATTCCTCGTTTCACGCTCTGTATTTTTAACAATTCTTAAACTTGTGTGGACATTTTTACAGTTGGTAGATCTTTTGGGAGAAATTGGTATGAATAGCACTACAATCGTTCGCGACTCCGATGACTACGAAAATATTCCAAATATGTCCAGAGGGTACTACACTGCTCGCGATGGGCAAACCAAGAAATACAGCTTTGAACTCCTTAAGTAAGATTGCCATTTCTGCATAACATGTAATTACCCGCATTTGTTAAAATTGTCAATTTATAAAGTGGTCATAAAAATATTTTCTTCGTGAAGGTGGATAGCAATTTCCGCTGCCCCTGGAGGTATTTTAAGCACACCTGAAGATATGCTCAAATACATGCTTTTTCACATCAATAATGGAAAAGTGGGAGGTAAACAAGTTGTGCCTGAGGTGAGTTTACTGACAAAATCAACATTTAATGGTTTTCGTGGTGGTAACGGGGAACAAAAAAGGACCTTTTTCCCTTTTTATAAAAAGGAAGGAGTAAGATTTTTAAAACGCAGTCATTTTTTGCCTTTTTAGATGTAGCAGCGTTCCCCATTTAGTACTTCCATTTTATATGGAAATAAGGTAAAAATGTAAAAAGGACTGCTTTTTAGAAAATGTAGTTTTTACCTTTTTTGTAAAAAAGGAGTACATTTTTTGTTCCCTGTGTAGTAAGAAGGACACGTCTGTTTTTACTGATTTGCTTGGACGTGGTCTCGCAGTTTCGCACTAGGTATCATAATAGCAGCAGGGTTGTGGGTCGGGTTTTTTATGGATTGGTGTACTTGGCAAACAACCCACCCCACTTTACTTAAAAAACCTGGGTTTATTGGGTTTTCTACAAAACAGACAATAATGTGTATTAAAGCTCCATCTAGATAAGCAAAACATACTAATTTTGTCATATTTCTATTCAAAAATGTAAAGAACTGTATAATCAGGTGAAAACAAACTGTAGCTTCTGCACTTTTAGGTGTGCAATAAATGTATCGTATCGAGATGACTTAGTTTTATGCAATTTTTAATCGTTGTGAAGTTTATGTATTGTTGTATACATAATTATGCTCAAATTTTAATTAACTACTTACATTTTCAATTCATTGCTCTACTGCTTTACAATTAAAGCTCCAATTTAATTAAGGAATTTCATAAAGTCAATTTAATCAGTAAAATATTATTATGCATAATTATAATCACTACTTGCTATCAAACAGCAATAATAGTATAGGTGCTCAAAAAATACTGCGTGTTTGCTGTGTTAAAATATGTTGACAATAAAAACTTTTTTGGCTTAACTTTTTGTTTTTACAGTAAAATATAATATTAGTTGCAAGATTACGCAGATGTTTTTATTGTCAGCTTTAGTTTTCCTATATAGTATAGGCTTGCATTTATGCCTATAGTTATATAAAAAACCCTTAAACCCAAAACCCCAAACATCAGGGGTCGTGGGTTTTTTCCTAAAAAACCCGGGTTTTTTGATACCTTGCATAGCATCATGTCGTACTATCTGTAATGTAATACACCCTCTTTTAACACATGTAAATCCTAAATGAAAAAATGGTCTGTATTTTAGATGGCCATGAGCTATCTACGGAAAGGGTCAATGGCAGTTCCCGGTCTTATGGGAAAAACTGATCCTGATGACATAGTCCAGGCATTTGCAGCTTATGGCTTAGGATTTTTGGTTGGCTTTCTTGATGGTACATATTTATTAATTTGTGTGGTAAATAATCAAAGTGAGTATCTAGAGAGATTATTTGATTTGTAGGTTGGGAATCTATAAGTCATGATGGTCTTCTGCCGCCTTACAAAAGTTACATGTCTTTTTACCCAGCATTAAAACTCGGAATCTTCACTGTTGGAAATGGTCCAAATATGAACCCAGAATTTTTCTTTCTACACAAACTCATTTACCAAATCATTGAAAAAGGTTCATTGCATTCTGCTAATTATTATGTAATTACTAATGGTTACAATTACAATTCTGTGTTGCTTCTATTAGATCGCAGAAATTATGACAGTTTAACAACAAGGCCTAAATATCAGCCTTTGGCAAAACCTAAAATGGAAGTCCGTGATGTTCAATCTACAGTGGAAATTGATAACATTGTGGGAATTTATGGACACCCTTTGGAAGGTACATAAATAAATTATGACACTTGGGGTTCAGATCATACCATTCCAAAAAATCCAGATAGGAGATAGTATTCCAAAAATAAATTTAGTACATTCTTTAGTAATGATTGACCACAATAATTATTAAGCAACCATCAAATATCAAATAAGATTGATAATGATATTAATATTTTTCAGCTGAATTTACAGTATCCCAAACTAATGGAACCCTGCAAATTGCTTATGGGCAATTAGGAAAAGGAATATTGCGTCCCTATTCAAACACAAGTTTCTCCGTCGAATGGAACACTGATATAGATCAACTAATGTCAATCCAGGGTTGGAAAGACCAGCTTATCGATTTTAGCCAACAAGATAAAGCTTCGTTAATATTAACTTTCTATGAAACAGAAACACAAATGCCTTTTGTGTTTGAAAGGAATTTGACATTAGATACACTGCCAGCTCAACCATGGCCCTCCGATAGCTGTGGACCCACCAAAAATTAAATTAAAATACTCTAAGCAGAAATGACATCGCCAGTCATGAAAAGGAATGTTTAATTTTCTAAGCCATCCTTTCAGATTAAGTATTACATCAAAATTAAGTATTAAGGCTTTTATTACAGTTCTATCTATGTAACTTTACTATTTCTTATCCCTTTTTCACCCATTTTGTTTGTGTTCATGATACTATTTTATGATTATAGGACTTTACCATATTACCTATTTGATTACATATCATGTAAATATTACACAATAAACTAAGATTTACTTTCATTAAAAAGGAAAGGCAAGCCGTAACAGAAGCTTGCCCGAGTAAAGAGACCTTGTAATTTGTACATTGTGTACATAATATTATTTGCAGTAGTAAATTCACATAAGTAGAATAATAGTAAGACTAATATGACTAATAATTAAGACTATAAAGGCACTTAAAACGTCAAGTAAGTGGAGATTGTAATTGTCTAAATACAACTAGATTTTTAAATATAATAAATCATTTAACGAGTAGTTTTCGATTTGCTACAAGCATGTTATAATATCTCAATTCAATGAGCCTTTCTTCAAAAAATTGACCCCGCCAGTTTTTGTCAATTTTTATACCAACATACTCATAATATTAACAATTGAAAATGGTTCAGTGAGCTGAATCGAGTTTTAGGAATTGCATTTTTCACTTACGTTACCGTCGGTTCCTGTTTAAAATTGTTCAAGAGCTTGTTTATAAATGAAATTGTCTCATTATATGTGTTGCAGTGTCTCCCTAAATATGCAAAGTGTGGTCAATGTGATTGGTCGGATTTTATCAACGATTGGGAATGTGACGAGTGTTGTGGTACTTTCGTATGCAGACAAATATATACGACTAGTATTTTGTTCGTTTTTTGGCAAAATGGGATAGAATACATTTTGATAGAATATAAAAACAAATGTTCGATTAACCAATTCAAATTGATAGAATTGAAGCGATCCAGGCTAAGTGCATTGGGAAATGGGAATGGTAGATAATTGATAATTTAATAAGTTTATAATAAAACGTTTAATAAAAAATTTAATGGTATTTATTGCTACTAACCAAAAACTGTAAAATGCAGTTTTAGAAACAACAATAAACCCATTAATTATATTATGATGGAATATGGAATTAACTTCATTGTTATCGCAAATAAATGCAGAGTGCCGAAAGGATTTTTACATATCCAAGATGGTTTGAAATGATAGTAGTAAAAGTTAATAGTCCCAATTTTTAGTATTTATGTTTGCACAAAGGAATGTGTTGATAAAAAGTGCACAAATAAATTATCAGCATTTTAAATAAATATTCTAGTCTTTTAATTTTGTGGTGAAGTTGTTGGTTGTTAGTGTTATTGTGTGAAAATATTAAATGATACTCAAACAATATGAAGCATTATTCGGTTTTCTTTGTGATGTTATGTCTTACTGAAATAATCGTCGGAAGAGAAGGTAAACGAATATAAATAGCATATAAATAGTATTTTATGCTCAATTCCTCAAAAAGCTTTAATGAAATTTAAATATCTAACAAAAATTTTACAAATATGAACTTTTTAAAACGTACTTTTAATAATTATTCTGTTTTTAGAAACAAACTGTCAAAAGCAGGGAGGATATTGTAATCCAAAGGGGTCTTGGTCTTGCCCCACAGGATCACGGAGTATCCCATGGAGGTCTGGCTGCAGACTTAAAAAAACTAAATGTTGTATTGAAAGTTCTAAGGTAACTAATCATGTTCAGTTCTAAGGTATCTGTAATTAAAGCACATGTTTTTAAAGCATTAATAGTTGTCTAGAGTTTATACCCAATTGCCCCAGCAAATGGGTCTAGTATCTTTGGCTCTACCAAATGCATTCTGTTTGCCACGGATTCCGTGAACAAACAGAGGTGATGACCGACAATGAGGCAAGGTGGAAATGTGAGGAGGCGGCCAAAACTGATGTAACCATGGATATTCTGGCCGCCTCCGTGGCAAACAGAATGCATTTGGTAGAGCCAATGATACTAGACCCATTTGCTGAGGCAATTGGGTATAGACTCTAGACAATATTAATAGCAACTGAATGCTAATAGTTTTTTATTGTCTTCACTGGTATAGTTTCGGGAGACCTGAATTTAAGGAAACGAGAAAATATGAACAAAATCCAATGTAACCAAAAAATTGAAATTCTAAACTTCTGGAATACACCGTCCTATCTGTCTCAAGAAACAATATAAAAATAAACTATAAGGTTGCTTATAAAAGCTGATTTAGGTAGATAGGATATGGCTCTACTCCTATTTCCTTAATTATGGCCCAATCTATTCATATTTCTTGCAAGGTGACTAGGTGACAGTATAAAAGTTAGAAATTGGCATTAGGGACACCATCTTTTAATTGCAGATTGTGCTTCTGGTTATGCTATACATAGTGTGCATAAACACATTTGATTTATTTAATGACATAAGTTATCCAACTGCTCTTGTGTCTTGGAAATTGGACTAATAGCAAATAATAAAAAATATTCAGTCGTACTTCAGCCGGTCGAGAAAGAATCAATATCCTTACATATTTTTACCGGAATGAATCTATACTTCATATACCTACTTAACCTTACTAGAATGAAAAATGAATGAGAATGCATGGGTCCAGTGACCCGACACATCTTAATAATATTATTATGTAACTTCCTTTACAATGTTATACAACACTTCTGAGTGTACTTATATGTAGTATTATAATAACCATAATTAAACCATTTAACCATTTATTAATTATTAATAAATGTGTAATTATTATATTAAAAACTTAAAATAACCATCTTCATCGCTATACCATAATTAATATAAGACTGAAAGTTATAATACAAATATTATGCTATCAGTATATAATAAAAATATTTATTCTTATGTTCTACTAGAAATAAGCCCACCCTACGGACTCGAAATATTGTAATTATTCTTGCGCCTGCGTACCTACACGAAGTTCATCTTTTACATTTATACATTATCACGGAAATTTTTCATTGCGCAACTCCACTTTGCGATTATCTTATGGGTATGATAAGCCCCAGTATCATTGCTGAATTTCAAAATGATTATGCAAATATTATCATTGTCTAATTTCGAAATAAGCTAATGTTTATTACCCATAATATTGGACTTCCTTGTTTTATGAAACATGCATTGTATACGCGCATGTGCATTGCAACAAAATGCCGCATTGTCCATGGCATAGATAGATACATAGATACCTGCGACATAGGAATAAATAATTTTATTATATAGAGATGTATCCATGTCTCTTGGACTTTGCGGCTTTTTGTTGCAATGCGCAAACGCATAACAATACGCCCGCCACGGGTTTAAAGTATTTCGAAATTAACCAATACACATGATGCTAGATGCCTATCTTTCGAAATCGAGTCACTCATGCTAGGGCTACTAGTATGGAATATGAGTATAATATGCAAAGTCACACGTCTCATACAATTTTCTTTTTTATAAAATTAGTAATAGCTTTATTTTCGATATTTTTCGATTTAGATTAAAAAAAGACAGGATGCAGTGGGTTTTACAATAATAAGTAAGGTACAATTTTATTGTTCATGGTAATGCAATTTAAATTTACATACAATTTTTAAATCCACTTCAAATTATAATAATATTGTGTGGTGCAGTTTGCTAATGATTGGCACTAAAAGTATTGGTCAGATATTCTTTAGCCAACTCTGAAGCAATACTTAAAGCATTAGATTGTATAAATTGCATTTAGGTTCCCTTACAGATTTGCATAAGAAATAAGGAGCGATGTCACAAGGTTGAGACCGACGTCATAACAGTCCAAAGTGTGTTTGTGTTTCACCACTTGGAATAATCCAAACCGAATACCAAAGCCAGTTGTACTCGCAAGCATTTGTCTACAATATTTTTTACTAAGTGTATTGACAGATAATTCTTTTCGCAGTGCATTCAATGTATCTAACGAACTTTTGTAACATATTGAGTAGGAGAACAACAGCAGAGTGGTGAGAGCAGCACTTTCGCCAAATATAATTGCTAACACTATAACAGTGCCAACTTCTTTTGTACCTTGCTTAATAAGAGCAAACAGACCAACTGACGATGCAATTACCAGCAAATATATTACGCCTGGGACAAATAATTTGACAAGGCAGTCATTGAATAGTATATTCAAAATACGTAATCCAATAAAGGACCTGATTTTCTCCTCCAGAGTTGCTTTGCTTTCTCTGAAAAATGTATTAATCCGAAAATTATTTATAGTCAATCTAAGTAATATTAGTGCTATTTAAATTTTTACATTAATTTAAGTTAATTTAAGTTAATTGTCCTGATGAAATGACTAAAACTAAAAAAATAAAATTACCTTATCATGTGGAGATATAAGCACGTTCTTATTGAATAAATGACTGTCAAAGTACCAAGGACAGTCAACAAAAAGAGTCCTGGAGCTGCTACCAACCAACATTGTGCAAACCTCAACGGACTTTCCAACTTATTTAAATGGAATAACTTCACTTCCTTGATGATTTCCGCAGCAATATGTTTTCCCGGAACGAAGTAGCAGTATAAATACGACACCATCAAAATAGGGATGATATAACTTCCTATATTCCACTTGGATAACAGCACTTCCCAGTAAATGAAGCTCTTGATTCCAGTTTGCTTCCAACCTTCCAATGTCAAAGGGTCGTTAAAAATTTCAATTTACCAAAATGGGAATTTTAATGACTTAAATACCTTCATTTAAAACCGGATAACCCTTTAAGTGTATTTGATTTAAAACGTGCGTCATTTCAGGCGATTTTGTTAGCCAATGGGACCAAATAATTGCCATGATTACGTATGTTATTATGGCTATGACAATGCATACAGTTTCCAGGTTGATATCCCCACCGGAGCGGAAGAATAGGAAAAATTGTATCACTTCATAAACTTGAAATGCCCATACAAGATACTTTTGCACTCTTAGTAAAGGCGATGTTGAAATAAAATAAAATGTTTTTGTAGATTTTTTATATTTTATGGGGAGGTACCCTAATGAGCTATTGACGTAGAAACCAATCCAATCTAAAATTTGCTCTCCAGAATAGTTTTTTAAATTCGGAATAATCCTGGATTTTAGTTTGCTGGAAATGTTGTTTAAACTAGAAATAAGAGCGGATTTCATGGCAAATACAAAATCCGTACTTCTATAATAACTCAAAGTAACTAAAAATGCTATGAATCTAGTTTTAATGTGGCACTAAAACAAAATCAAAATTATTGAAGGTATTCCTACCATTTCAAATAATCTTTTCTGAAGGAATATCACATTTGAAATGCGAACTATGAATAGAAGCTTCTTTTATTTAAAGGACTGTATTGCGAAAGCTATTAACATCGCCCTACGTGCTTTTAGAGCATCATCATAAAATCATTACATTATAAATTATGTTTTTCCGGTATATTAACATTACTTACCATCGTCTATCGGTTTCCTTCCATCGCTGCATCATCAGTAAATTATTTACTGACATATCTTGCTCTAACTCCAACTATCCAACCAAGTAAATAATTTACCATTATTGATACTCTCATTACTCATTATACTATTAAATAACAAAAGTGAATACTGTTTTCATGGCTACCTTATGATCTGAATAAAAATATTCAATGCCTTATAAGTTGTTATAAGTTGATAATGGTCTACTATGGTATACTATATAAAACGGATCGATTAATTACTCATTTTCTTCATAACTTATGTAGTCATGTGGCAAGTCAGGAAATATAAATAAATTATAACCCTATGCTTAATTTAATGAATTGTTCCCACAACTTTGCAGTAACAGTAAGAAAACTGTTAAAGATTGAATGAGAGTTTCATTTCTACGCCTTAATCCTTAACCTATTTTCTTCAATTTTGTCTTGGAATGTTGGAATAAACTCCATACATTGGACAGTAAATGACGTTTGCTATTAATATGGGCAACCAGTACTGTCTGAATTTCAAAATATTTAGACATAATTATAGCGTAGTGCTTTAGTACACTTATTTGGGAGTTCTAGAATTATTATAATATACTGTCGTCTACAGAAATTTCCGTCCTTCACCTTCAAGTTGAGATGTTGTTTCTAAAAAGACAGTTAACTGTGTTCAGCCTACAACAGTTTCCCCTATAACCAATAAAGGTATACTATAATATTTTTCACAAAACATTATAGCATTCGGAGTAACATACAAGAACATAAAACTACATGTCCTTGTAACCCCAACGTTTGAACACCGTCTCCTAGAAAATTAATTTTGATGTATTTAAACATTTAAGCACAATTAATTACATTCAATAGACTGTTGGTGAAAATAGCATGTCACTTAGCCATTGAAAAGAAAAGAGGATAGCTCATATCTTTTTTGCTGAAAATGTTTTCTCTTTTAAATTAAATGCTGGATGTTTTATTGTGACGCTTTCTTTGTTCCTTTCGCTTTCGTATGCATTCTTCCACACGATATCCATTGCAAGCAAATACTAATGCCTGGCCTAGTGCAGATGTAGAGAAAAAAACGCGCGAACTAAGGAAGCTATCGTAGAATGAAAATAATTTATTTTAGAACTGATTGTCAATGTCAAAATATTAAGGCAAAATAAAAAATTCCTCATTGTTTTTTGTCATTATGTCGTGGCGGTTATAAATGTTCATGATCAAATCTGATTGTTGATCAGATTTGATCAGTGGTGATTCAGATTTGCACTTAAACATCAAACATGCTAAAACTTTGTGCGTCCGTGTGCTGAGGGCTGAGACTTACTGAACTACTTACGGTAATTTTTCTCTCATTTAAATTAGTGAACTGCGAAAATTATAGTTTTAAATTTTTTCTTATAATATTGCTGAATGCTGTGACCTGCGGGAGAAATTTTATTTTACTTTCATATTTATTGCTTTTAGTAGTAATCAAAGAAGTCTTCAAAATGACTGTTTCAAAACTCAGCAGATTGAAATCTTTAAAAAATCCAGACAAAGGACGTTGCACAAACTGTTCCAAACCATATGATGGTCCTAATGGATGCGGTGGTGGAAATAAAATATCTTGGTATGATCGCATTAGCTCAGAAGAGAGAAATATTACAATCGGTGATGCAATTTCAATCATATTTGAAGGCCTTCTGAAGATGAATAATACAAAAATTGATCCTACAGAAGATGTTTCAATGTGTTACGATTGTCTATTCAATGTGTCTGAATTATATCGAAATTATCGCGAATTTATGGGTCGAACAGTTCCGGCATCGTTTACTAAAGAATTATTCGCTAACTGTATTCTTTGGCCAAATAAACAAAATACGGTCTCTGAAATCAAAGAGAAAGATGAATCTGGTTTGCAATTATCTGAAAACGATGATGCTGATGCTACTGAAGAAACGGAAGATATTATTGATGGCTGTGCGGCGTTATTTGATGTGCAAGAAATCATCAATGAAATTTCAATAAAAACAGAAATAGAAGATAATGACAATTTTGATTGTCTACCTGAAATTGGATTTTCAGCTGAAGATAGCGGCGATGAACAAAGTAATAGCAATAATGTACGTACCAGTGACTTACTTACCAACGATGTAATGACAAACAATATCAGATATAGTCGCCACCGAAAAGTTGAAAGGGGTAGTAACGTTGTCCAGTTACCAAATGGAAAATGGTACATTCCTAAAGAAGCAAAAATTTTACTTCGCAAATATACCCCCGGAAAAACCTGTTCTCTGGATTTAGGAAAAGCGGGTAACATTATTTGAATTCCTGTCATTTTAACAAAATGTATTACTTTTGCTGGGAAGTGTATAAATAGTATTTTTGATTTTACAGTTTCTCAATTTCTTGGTAGAGAAATTAAAGTCGGTAATGGAACGGTACTAAAGATCCCACAAAACAAAATCTATTTCTACCAATGCCTCGCAAAACAAAAACTGTTAGCCCAAGGTTTTACCAAATCATGTAAATTCTGCAGAGAAGTCTTCACAAAGAAAGAACTGTATGATGAGCATATCAAGAATCATCAGGAAGGAGAAAAAAACAAGTTTCAGTGTGCAAAATGTGGCAAAGAGCACATATCTCTAAAATCCTTGTGGAATCACAGTCGGACAGCTCACCTCCCAGAAAAAAAGTATGCTTGTCTCCATTGTGGGAAGGGTTTTCCCCTTCTAGACTATTTAAAAGCGCATATCCACGAAGTACATTACCAATCTAAAGAGGAACGAGAACTAAAAAGTAATTTTTTTCAAGAAATGTTAAATTGTCTATTTTATAAATGAGGAAAAGTCCAATGGTTGTAATTAGATTTGTAAAAAGGGTGTTTCGGGGAAATTACTTCGCAAGAGCAAATACAAATGCATTGCAAATGTAAAATCCCATACTTCAAACATAAAATCATTCCTTTTAATCCTTTTAATGAATATTTTTTAGACAAAGCCCGTTATGAAAGAATTAAAAGAAACCCAAGACCCCGTATTAAAAAGAAATCTAAAAAGTGGCTGGAAGTTCATCCCGGTGAGATTGACAAAGTTACGTGTGAGTATTGTGGCAAAGTATTAGCCTCACCTTACATGAAAGCTCACCACGTGTTCACGTTGCACAAACCTGAGAGTGAACGGCCTTTTGGATGCCAATTTTGTGAAAGACGGTTTCCAACTAAAGGATTGAAAGAAACTCATGAAAAGGGTCATCACTTGGATACAAGGGAATACAAATGCGAAATTTGCGGAAAGACGTTTGTTACTTCATCATCGTTGCAAAACCACATTAAAACTCATTCTGATGATCGAACTTGCATCTGCGAACACTGTGGGAAAAGATATAAACATCAAATCGGTAATTAATTAAATTTTTGTAATCTAACTCATTACTAAACTAAAAGAAAATTTTTAAGTAGCATAAGATATAAAATAGTACCTATTGCAAAAAATATGCAAGATAAAAATGCCTTAATTTACTTCTCAATTTTATTTTACGTCAAGAGCCTTATTAATTTTTCAGTACATTTTATAATAAAAAATATTGTTCTGATTTGTTTTAAAAGCTCTTCAAAAGCACATCTTTGTGATTCACGAAGTGAAGGGGAGGACTCATGCATGTGATATTTGTAATGCGACATTTAAGACTCAAGATGCTATGAAAACTCACAAAAGGGGAATCCACAGTTCAACTGACCAATCTTGTCTTTGTTTTGAATGTGGACTGAAATTGAAAACAAAAAAGATTTGGGAAATCCATATGCTAAACAGCCACGGAATGAATGCAGAGTTCGTTTGCAATGTTTGTAGCAGGGGATTCAACAAAGCAAGAGAATACGAAGAGCACATGGCAAAAGGTTCTCACATCAAACCTTTGTGGATGCGACCGGAGTCGCAGCGAAAGAAAAGAAATTATAAAGTCCCAAGTTACGCACGAGCAAAAGTACAGAAAAAGCTAGAGAGACGCATAATTAGGAGAGAAAAAGAAGGCTTACTACCTTTGACTGAAAACGAAAAAGAACTATTTATAAAAAACGGCATGAAAGAGTACGGGGTAGGAACGGAGCCACTAAGAAAACGAAACAAACCAACCAAAAATCTTCAGCCGCAACAAATGCCTATAATTCCTATTTATAATTACTTGTAACGTAGAAGTGTAATTATGACTATAAAGCCTTTTTTACCAATTTGTAGTGAATTTTTAATACAATTTGTATAAAAATATTTTTATAAGCAGCTTTTTAACTAATAATGCATTGTGATTGATCTTCATGCCTACATTAACTGCAAACTTATAACTATTTCAGTTAGCTTCTATTTAAGTCATAACATAAATAGGTACATGAATAAAACTAGTATATTATTAAATAATTATATGCCCACTTATCAATTCATTGTATACTGTAGATTGTGTAGATTTATTTATTTAACCTAATTTTGCTTGCTTGCCAGTAATATTATTATTGTTTACCTTTACCTATTTTAAAAGACGCACATTGTTGGAAACTAAGAGAAAATTATTTTATCCTCTAAATGTTTTTCTAAAAAAATTCTGTTGAATCCTAAAGATACAAGCAAAAAGAAAAACTCTTAATATTTCTCCTTCGGCAAATTTTTTATCAGTAGTAAATTATTAATGTACGTTTTCAATATGATTTGATACCATCCATGAAAATTTGACATTCGTCAATACTCTTGGGCGAAGTAAAATAAAATAATGAATGAGTACATTTGAGTAATTATGAGCTAATTGAGATTTATTAGTAATTGTCAGTAATCAATAGCTATAAATACCATTATATAGATTTTATTCACAGGATTACTATTAAACATTATTTAAACAATATTTAAGATTTTAGACATCTAGTGTAGTTAAGCATGTTATATCGAGGTTACTACTATTTAATGAATAATGAATGGATAAACTGCATACTATGAAATTATTAATCAGTCTTCAAAATAATTCGGAACATTTTCCTTAAGGGGGTATTTCTAGTATAACAAAAGCATATAGCAATACAATATAAGCTGAAACATAATAATATACTCTGATTTTATTGTTATAATATTGTAATGCTACAAAATTTTATTCTCCTTAATTTAATTTGAACTGATGTTTGTGATATAGTTAATAGCGTCTACGATTTCCCCCAAAATTGGGATTTTGATTATGATAGCCTTGACTAGCAGATTTTTTGACAGCCGCGACAAGTTCTGCCTCCCTTGCAGTTTCTGTGACTTTTGGCATGAGCACAAAGTCGAAGAATTCATTCCAGTTTTTCACAGCTACAATCTGTCCATAAAGACCTTTCAGTTCAGCGACCAAATATTCCGGAGCGAGTCCAAAGTTGGAATCAAATTCTGCCAGGTCGAGGAATTTCGTAACATTTGCGAATTTTATTTGGAACATGACTAGATTACGACTGACTTTTGTGGCAGCGAACACTTTGTTATTCCGATCTCCCTTGTAGTTCGGATTGACCAATTCAGGATACGCCGGAGGGTTATTTCTATTGCCGACGCAGTACCAGAAGACATTTCTTGCCTCACACTCATCCATGAACACTTTAGAGATGTTGTCCCAAGTGAATCGAGTAGAAATTGTCAAGTGCATTAAAAATTCACCAATATTTGGCACGGCATTTTTCACTCGGTTTTCCGAGCGTGAAATGAACTTATGTAAAGACTCATCTGCAAAAGCAATCAGCTGATTGTACTGTTGAGCATATTGATGCAATAGTCTAAAGATAGAGAAATAGCCATTGATGAATTTATCGTTGGCAGTTGCATTGTTTTGATTGTTCATAATTTCTACAACTAAACTGTTCATCAAGGACGAGCAGACTTTGAACACTTTTTTGTGAATTGGTCCGCTGAAATTAATATTGGTGCAAATTTCTTCAACAGCAGAGAGAAACTTTTCTTTTACATTTTTGGAGAATCCCAGTCTTTTTTCTGTACTAAAATCGGAAGCCAATATTCAAAAGGTTTGTTGGTAGTACTCTTTCGAATATTTCCTTTAATGAATGATTCCTCGCTCAAATATTCACAAGGAGATGTCAGGATTCCGTTTCTTGGATTTTCAACGTGAATTCCATAGCCGAGAGAAGAATTAGTCCCATTTAATTGACCATTTGCATAGCAAATGTAAAATGTTTCTAAAATTCCTCCGGTAGATTGTGGGTTTAACTCCCGGTACTTTTCTCTAATAGCTGCAGCCTCTGCTGGGTCCATGATGACTTGTGGAAACCACAAAGATGAATCAGATCCATCGTGCCCCGTCTCTAGACAAGTAAACTTAAGTGCGTTGTCGATCATTTTCTGAACTTGAGATCTTTCTGAAGAAAGCATGTCGCTCATCACCAATGCTTGCATTGACAATAAAATTGTAGACACGGTATAGGCAGGGGACCATCCTGAAGACTCCGATTTCCATTCCGTGTGGATATGGCCAAAGTTCCCGAAGATATTAAGACACACTTCCATCCTTCCCTTGCTATCATACATGGTGGCCCCGTTTGCATAGCAGATGTACGTCTCAAAGTAAGCCTTAGGCGGGGAATTTGGGTAGTCGTTCGGAAATTCCAGGCAAAATCGAAGGGGGATACCCGACAGTGGAGTTCCCTCTGTTCCAACGACAATTCCATTCCAGACCATCAGGTTTTTACCGTCGAAAGGCTCCGCCATAGCTCCAACGATAGGCTCCTCCTTCAGTTGCTTCAGATCTTGCTGAAGACGCTTAATTGCTGGGGATGACATATTCCTGTGTTGACATATACAGCCATATATGTAATTAGTGCATTTCTTTAAATAAATATCTAAATCAAATCCTAAATACCTACCAAATAAAAAATACATTCCATTTTAATTGTTTTGTACAAAAAACATTTAATGTCATTCTTATTTTTGAGGTTCAATAGACGTTTCCCACAATTCAAGGATAACATAGACAGGTACTGTAGTCATTTCAATACCTATTCATGTTAATTTAGTGACCGGTCACCAATTGTGGGAAACCTTTATTCTGGGCAGCCAAAGTTATATTGTTGATAAAGCAAGTTCATCAACATAATTCAACCTGATTTTGAATGCCGTTTGAACAGGGCAAAAATAAGAATCAGGATAGGAAAAAGCGTACTTTAGAACTCATTGGTGAATGGTATGGTGTATGTATTATTGGTAATTATTGTTATATTATCAGGATGAATTTCTGCAAACACAAAGGGCAAACCTTGATTTTTGGTCGAACGGAATTGCCGGTAAGAGGTAGACTTTTAATCCAGAATTTTAGATGACAACTTAGTAGCGATTCGAGATTCTCAACGTCTCAGCTTTGAGCTCTCAACTCTCAGCTTTAAGTTTGAAGTGAGCAGTGAACAGTGAACTCCGTGAAGTAAAGCCAATTGCTTTTACTTTGATTCCGAACTTTTATTTGTTATAGGTTGGATGGTCAAACCAGTATTTATACAAATACTTCAGTACTTCTGATTCTGATTGAGAACAGCTTAAACTGAAGATTTCCGAATAGAATCCCTAAACGTCGTGATGCTGGCAAAACTGATAAAAAGTACGTTGTACTTATACGTATGTATTATACATAGCACTTTATTTTGTAGCAGGCAGTCAGTTACATCGAGCTCAAGCTCATTCCATTCCACCGCACGGCGCACCAGACTACATGCATACTATATACAGTATACAGTGCACAGAGACATGTACGTGTTGTTGTTATCATGAAAATAATATGAATGGGAAAAGGTTACGTTTGTAAATTACCAAGTATTAACGCGGTCTGTTTTTACTACGTTTTGTGATCGTCGGCTGCTATACCAAACCAAAGCAAAGCTTATGCGTCACTACATCGTTCTCATAAATACACTGACAAACAGATATGAGTTATTGATGTTTTCAATAATGTACCCCAACGCATACCTTCATGTGCTAAATTTAGTATACAGAGGTATGCGTAGGGGTACATTATCGAAAACATTAAATACACTGACAAACATAGTTATTGGAGTCAGTGTGAAATGATGAAATGACCCATATAACACTGGTACTTGGTAATGGTAATAAATGATTTTATGGTAAGTTTATTGCCCATTTTTAGATACTAGTTGTCAGAAAAAGCTTAACAGCGACATAACATTAATAATAATTTAAGCACATGTAGTATTATTTTATCTTTCAGCAAACAAAAGCATTCACAGCAGTATGTGTATGTATAGTAAAAAAGCATAGAAGGTATAATGCATGTCAGTCAGTTAAATACAGATACCTGGATTGTAGATTAGAGAAGTTATTGTTACGTTACAAGTATAATTGTATAAAGTAAAGGTATATTAAGGTATAAAGAACAATAGGATGATAAAAATTGCTCGCAGTACTCAACATACGTTTTATTATGGAAAGGAGTTGTATGCATTCATCCAGCAGTAGTTATATTAGAGATTCACAGTAATTTTAAACTCCCAGTATATGTTATTGGATTTTAAATTCCTTAAGCATTACTGAAAAATAAATTCCAATCACCCCATTCTCAAAAATGAAATCATACGCGTGGTGCCTACAACTTTACCCCCAATGCAATGCAATGAAGTCTAAAAATAAATAAAAAGACCTTGGTATTGCTATGCTGTATGCTATCATTTCAATCGATTAACTTAATACAATAAATGACAAAAAGCCAGATTAGTGTAGAGTCTTTCTTCTGCGGATGTTATTGTAGGAAAACTATATTGAAATTCATTTGGAATTATTAGCCACGCCACTAGAGTATTACTATTAACAGTACTAATCAACGCTGCAGTGAGGGGGTCACCGGGGCACCTGCCTTCTCCCCGAAGTTGAAAAACATAAAAAAATTATCTTGAAACGCAAATTATCCTAAAATTTTTTTCTCGATGCCCCCACCGAAATTTTTTTCTACATGCGGCCCTGGTATTTATGTGCAATATGAAATGAACTAAGTTATAAATATGAGACTTAAACTATACCAGAATACCTATATATTACATCATAATATGATGGTGCTATAATAACAACTAAATTGAAAATTGTTATTGGTTAGAACTCACTTTCATGTACAGGGTTAGTCATTTAAGATAGTATGAAATTTTAACATGTATTTAATAAATTTACCGTTGCAAGCATTACCCCAATGCAACTCTTTAACGTTCAACTTACTGGGAAAACAGAATGAAGTAATAGGAAGTGGTCACAGACATTTGTAAAACTTATGAAATTAAAGTACATGTAAAAATCCCATACGTCTTGACTAACCCTGTAGTATTCTGGTCTTATGAATTGAGTGATAAAATCCTAGAAAGTAAAATACTACTACTTTGCTTATGCTTAATTCTACCTAACTATTTTGAAATAAAAAATAACTTTCATCTCTCAACTCAAATTCAGAAAGGTTTAGTTCTTTAGTGAACTGACCAAAGCAAAAAATGGCTATCATTTAAGATTTAATAATATCAGTGAAGACAGTTGAAAAGTTTTTCAAGATGACAGAAAAATTAAGAGAAAACCTTGTGTTTTTGACGGAAAATATAACTAACTTGGCGAAAATATTAGTATATCTTATCCCCAGCAAACCACGTCCCTTCAAATAATGTTCATTAGATCATCATTTGACAATCAGTGTCATCAGAACCTCATCTGTATCATACAATGATGGGGAGCGGAACATCATTTGAATGTTCAGCAATGATTGCAAGACGCGATGCTGCGCTGTGTATCATCCAAGTACCCTCCAAACTATATCATACGCAGCGGACACCTCATCATTCATGCGAGTCTGCGCTATGCATCATCAAAGTACGATCCAGATTACATCCTAAGTAGCGGACGTCTCAACATTCTTCGTTGCGCATGCGATTCTGGCAAGCCAACCTTGTGGTTGGCGGTTTGCATAATTTATCGGCCATTTCAAGTTGTTTCTGAATCGTGCATGCTGTTAATTTACGTTATCAATTTTGACAACTGAAAACTTTTTCAGGTTTGATTATTTTATTTTGATAGGTTGGTTTAGGTTGACTTCAAAGGTACTGTGATTTTATCTACCTTTAATTTAAATATAATTTTACTGTCAAGTCTGTGATCAATTGAAAACTAATGTCACCTGATATTTTCGCCACTTTAATAGTTTGTTTTCAGGTTTTCTAATTTTTAAGCAACAACATTTTTGGTAATTAACCTCAAGTTCAAAAGGATCTATTAATTTGATGTGAATATTGGTACATTTTCCATTTAGTGCGCCAAATATATAATAATAATTGGTATGATAATAAAATGTAATTTTCAATTTTAAAATAGTCCCCCTCGATAAAATGGGAAAGAGAGTCGGTCGGTTTTATGATCCCTGTTCAGTAACTCCAGCCCATAAACGGAGGAAAATTGCAAAAGAAGTAAAATGCATTATGGACACTATTCAGGCAGAAAGCAGCTCATCGATACAGTGTACACCATCAAAACCACGAAATGATAATTTTGTGCCCAGAAAATTAAATTTTTGTACAAACACCACCATATACAGTGAAAGTGAACTAGATCAGTTTTCCGGAATTGAAACTGAAACAAACTCTTCTACCGTTGATGAAGAATTAACTGACTTTAGCAGTGAAAGTGACTTCAATTTTGCAAATAACATATCAGATGCTGAACCCTCCATCGGAAATGAGTCAGTGAATGAAGATGATAATCTAAATACCGAAGATAATAGTGATAATACTGATTCACTAATACCGCAAAAAATTAAGGAATGGGCTTTGGAGACGGGTATTCGAGGAAACAAGTTAACATTACTGCTAAAAAACTTCGTGAAGGAGGAGTGAAGAATTTACCGTCCGATGGAAGAACTTTACTTCAAATTAGAAGAGACGTCAAATTAGGGGAATTTTCTGATGGGCAGTATTATTATTTCGGAATGGAAATAAATATAAGACACCTGTTGCGGGATATGGTTGTCTTACCGGTAGAAATGGAACTCCGTTTCAACATTGACGGACTGCCGTTATTTAAAAGTGACCAAACTCAATTTTGGTGCATCCTTGGCTCTACAAATATTCAACGATCAGTAGTGTTTCCAGTAGCTATATTTCAAGGATATAAGAAACCCAATTTAGATAGTTTTCTCAATCCGTTTATATTAGAATTAAATAACATCAAAAATAGTGGGTTGGAATTTAGAGGACAAAATATAAAAGTAAAGATGGGACCAATTATGTGCGACGCTCCTGCCAAAGCCTACGTTAAAAATATTGTGCAGTTTAGTGGTTATTATGGCTGCGATTACTGCTGTCAAAAAGGAGACTACGTTAAAAGTGTAGTGTTTCCTGGATACAGAGTCTATTTTACGAACTGACGAAAATTTTCGGGAACGACGTCAGGAAAGTCATCACAAAGGAAAATCGCCTTTTGAAAAACTATTGTTTGTTGATATGGTTTACCACTTTGTTCACGACTCATTACATTTAATCTGTCTTGGAGTATGCAAACGTTTAGTGAAATGTGGTTTAATGAAGCAAAAGGACACTATCGAGTTAAAGGTTCGTTAGCTACAATTGCTTCAAACAAAATGGTTCATGCGGCAAAATATAAACCATTAGAATTTAACCGAGCTCCAAGAAGTTTCCAATTATTTAAGTTATTTAAAGGACACGAATGGCAACACGTGGTGCTTTACTATGGTATTGTTGTCTTTAAAGATGTAATTTCAAGTTCACATTATGAGCATTTTTTATTACTTCACACAGCAATATACATCTTGTCATGCAACGGGTTGCTGAATAAACTCAATTTAGCAGAACAGTTTTTGTTAAAGTTTGTCAATGACGGTAGGTTGATTTACGGATTAGAATACATGGTATACAACACACACAGCTTGCTACACTTAGGTACAGATGTACGAAACTGGGGTGTTCTTTCCAACTTTAGCGCGTACCCCTTTGAATCGTTTTTGGGGAAGTTAAAGTCCATGTTAAGGAAGCCAAATCATCCCTTATCCCAAGTAGTACTAAGTATTCTTGCATGTTTTGACAACAAAACGGACATTGTCAAAATCAAAAAACAAACAGAGAGTTGGGAGCCTTCTAAACTTCATGTAACTGGTCCACTGGCAGATATTAGTGACGCAATGCAATACCATAAGTTGGAAGGACCATTTTTTTCTATTATATGCAAAAATGGAGACAACATCTATATAACTACAAAACAAGATATAATTTTAGTTGTGAACATTCTGCAGATCAATTCAGATTTTATATTGTTGGCAAAAAAGTTTGGAACAAAAAAGGATTGTTACAAAAGCCCGATTAAATCTAGTGAGTTAGATATTTACTCTGTTTCAGAGTTAAAAGACAAAATCGCAAAATATAACTTGGTTGACATTAAGTGCAAAATGTGCGTCGTACCAGAAGGAAATGAAAAATATATAGTGATCCCATTAGTTCACTGTATTTAAAATGGTGCCCTTAAAAAATTGCTAAATTTATATTCTTATTATCTATTTTTTATCGTATTAGAACAATGTTTCATGCTGTGGAATTCACTAGTGGAGAAACTGATGAAACCAGTACAGTGGCTGTTGCACTGGACACGTGGATTGAAAAAATAAATGGCGAATACCTGTGCTGGTGGCCACATGGAGTAACGAACTCCGACCAGTTAAATAAATTGTACAACAAACGTGTGGCGCCAGACAATAAGAGTTGGACTCTTTTCAACTGCGTAATCCATGCTACAAAAGGTACTGACATTCTGGGGCTATTCATTAAAATTAAGTCATAAATCATTTTAATTTAAGTTATGTCATATCACTCAGCTTATCAAAATAATATAATGTATTATTATAATTACCAGATACACTTATGCTGGCCAACAGAAAAGTAGAGAAAATTGTCAATGCCAAGTCTGATAATTTTGAAGATGCCGTGGCTACAACGGACGATGAAACGTCAAAACGTTCACGTGCCACAAGAAAAAGAAAAATGTTCGTCGACTCGCCCGGCTCCTCTCAAAGAAGTCAGTTAACAAAAACTAAAACGATTCAACCCTCTCCTAGTCAACCCAAAATTGTCCCAGTGCAGGAAATTGTGGCATACGTTAACAGGGAAATAACAGAAGTTCCTCCAGGAAACGCTCCTACTATTCCTCAAAATTTAGCCGCTCAAACTCCCGTTCTTACTCCTGGAGAAATTTTAAATGAAACAGAATATGAAATTATATTGGATGGCGAAGTTAACAATTCTCCCACAGCTGCAAAATTATTTCGAAACAATCCTGTTCCTGAGGGAGTTTTCCGAAAGTATTGTGAGTATTTTTTCTTTACAAAACCTTTTTGTGTACAGATTTGAATCCATAATATATATTAATTTCAATGCAGACATTCTCAAAATAATATTGCTAATGGGTATTTAAAATAATGTATTTTAGGTCTTAAGCTGCTCTCAGAAATGAAAAGTCTCAAAGCTGAGGTAGCTAATTTGCGAAAGGACATCTCTTCTTTTAAAGATGAACGAAATCCAGTGACTGAGCAATTTGAAGCGCCAGATTTTACAAAAGAATGGCCACTTCATGAAGCAGAGATGTTTCAAGCTCAAGAGAAATTACTTCTTGACAATAACCTCCACCAAACATCGGTAAGTAAGGTAGTGGAATAATTGACTGCTAAATCATTAAATTTACTTTAAACTGACTAAACGTCATTAATTTAATTTTCATTTAATAGATATCTTGGATGGTTCAAACATTTACTGAAAAAATTCGGACAAATGGCTAGAGGCATACTAACCAAAATGCTGAGTGTGGAGATGCAGCAAAAGTTCACATTTAGCGAAAAGGCAAAATCACCGCTGATGAAATTTGAAAGTACGAAGTCTTACTTGTTGATAAAAGGTGTGTGTGAAGCCTATTATTATTTCATATTGTGTTTCTTTTTGTAAATTAAGTCAAAGGTTATTATAAAGGGTTACAAAATAATTTTCTACATTTTTTTCAGATTCTGTGAAGGCAAGTTTTCCTACGGCTGAATCATCGGACATCAGATCATGCATTCAAAACTGGCTGCAGCATAAAACAGACAGGAAACAAGAAAATAAAAGGGTCAAAGTTAATGCTACAGAAAATCAATAAAATTACAATATATAAGTGTGTACTAAAATAGTTCTTGCAATATTTTATATTCTTATAGTATAGTAGAATCTGCTTATTTTTATAGAAACTAGCAATTATTATTTTTTAAGTGAATTTAAACAATGTTAGAACAAATGTATAACTAAATGTGGATTAATGGAAATTAATTATATATTGGAATCCATTTTTAATTCTTTTATATTGTATAAACTGATGAACGTTGTAAAAGTAGTTTTTTATAAATTGTTTTAAAACGTAAATAAAATTTGTGCTTTAAAAGTGAAATAAACTGCCAATAATATCAAAATTGTTTGATTGCCGCCTTATTTTAATAGCATCACATGACATCCTATAATATCCTCAAAATGGCATCCATAAGATATCCGATGATCATCATAAATGCATCCATGAGATATCCGAGGATCATCATAAATACATCCATAAGATATCCGAGGATCATCCTAAATGCATCCATAATGTATCCTAAGACCATCATATGCGGCATCTTTAGGACATCCATATGTCATCATACTGAATGCTCAGTCGAGGCTTTCAAAACGTGCACCAGGATGCCCAGACTGTTAATCTGCAGATATCATCTTCAGACAACATTCTGACATCGTGATTGTCATCATTTTGATCATCAAGGGATCAGATGTGGTTTGCTGGGTCCAAGAAAGAATAATTTCGCAAGATGAGAGCGACGAAATTGTAAGCGTTTTATTTATTAGTATTTAACTATTAATTTATTCCCTTTTGTTTCGATGAACTACATATTAATGTTAAAAATGTTAGAATGCTGAAAAGACTCCACAACAGAGAAATGTGAAATTGTTAAGCACAATACAAAAGAAAGACTTGACAACAACAAAGTCATATTTTCTAGAAATCCTTCGAAAAACAAACAACGAGAATTGTGCAAATCGAATTGACGGAGTTGCATGTCACTACAAGAGAAATCTTCAACATCCAAAAGTATTGAAAAGTAAATGGTGGCCTGACAAGAAGCTCCTTATAAAATCTCTTTATCGAAGAAAATGTGGATCCAAGTTGTTAGTGGAAGAATTACACAACCGAATTTTGACTGAAGAGAACCAAATGGTAGTGATCTGCGAATCGGCAACCGCGTTGAAATATTCAGGAATGGGAGGCATGGGGAAAACCCTCACTGCTAAATGGTATGCTCATGAATATGAACAAGAATATGACCATATTATCTGGATTGACTGTGGGGAAGGAAGTCTTATCACGTCATTTGAAAGTTTGGCCAGAGATTTGGAAGTGAAGCATCTGGAAAAATTGAAATTGAAGGAAATTGCTGTCAAAAGTTTTGACGAGTTGACTGAATTCAAATGTCTCTGGATTTATGACAATGCAGAGAATTACAAAGGAGAAGGCGGAATCATAAATATTCTTCCAAAATACAGAGAAAACTTTTACTGCATCATCACGTCAAGAAGTCGAGATTGGGGAACTAAAAATATTGGATTCGGGAAAATAAGTGCCTTGGAACTGGACATTTTCAGTGACGAAGAAAGTCAGGCCTTTTTGAAATCCACTTTAAATGGTTCAGTTGAACATACAAATTCACAATTGAAAGAACTGGGCAGATTGATGGGAAATCTTCCTTTGGCTCTTCAGTTGACTGTAGCTGCACTGATTGATGGAAAAATTGATTTACAAAATTACATTGAGAAGACTTCTTTAGAAGATGTAGGAAATATTGTTGATGAAGAATTTGATGACTACGAAAAGACCATCAACAAAAATGTCAGAATTTCAATGGATTTAATCTCACGACAAGAAAATGGACAATTGGCACGTGATATTTTAATAATTTTAGGCTACATTCGACCAGATGACGTTCGATCAAAATTCTTAATGAAAGTTTTGAACAGCGACGAAGCATCATTATTCAAAGCGATAGTTTTGCTGGAAAAATATAACTTGGTAACCATAACTAAGAAAGTGATGAACATTTGTGAGGAACCGGAAATGTTTAATATCCGCCGCCGACGCAGAATCGAAGGCGATGATTATGAAGAAGTAGAAATTGTTTTGAACATCCATCGATTACTGCAACAAGTAATTCGTCACAACGGAAGAGAGGCTGAGGAGGAGACTTTGAGGAGTATTCTTGGCTGCGAGGGATTCATCGACTACAAATTACTTCCATTCACAAAGTATTCCAACGTCAAACTCCAAAAAGAATTTCTCAAAGTCAAAGCAGAATTATTGGACCAATGGCAGCTAAATAAACTCATTAGAGAAGACAGAATCGAGGAATCTGTCCAATTGGCAAAATTCATTTGTGAAGAATTAAAAACAAAAACGGCGATTTTTAATTACGCAATTTGTTTAGCTAAAAATCAAGAATTGCAAGAATCTGTCGATATCCTGGAGAATTTGGCTACTAAAGAAATGAAAGAAAACGGAGAGTATCATAAAAATGATTTCGAAATGGATCTTTTGAAGCTGCAGAAGGAAGTGTCAAGAGCTTTGATTTGTGGAAGTTTGCTGATTCTTCTCTGGAGAATTGACAATAGAAAGAGAATTAAAGAACTTGTAGAAAATACAAAAGAATTCAAGATTATTCCTTCAAGTGAGTCTTTGTATATTTTGTTGCGAATAATCCATTCTGGTCTGATTGATTGTAATTACTCTCTGGTGAAGAGGTCTTCCGCATTTACATTCCAATTGGGGACAAAATCAAAGCAAATGTATTTAAAAGGATGTTCATTAGATTTGTTTTCATTTGATCAATTCTCCCCTGACGAATTGACATTATTTGATGTCTCATTTACTCGCGGTGGGCAGGAATTAGAAGGAGTAACAGTCAATGAGTTCATCGACTTGAAGAAAATCAGTCAACTTACACTCAATTGTGAATTTGAGAATAATACGAAAATGTCCATCGAGTTGACTGGGAACATCTCCCTCGAAGATCTTTGGTTGTGCAATGTAGAGGTATTGGGCTGGAAGGAATCCAAATGGAAGGTCAAGAGGTTAATGTTAGAACATGTTGATTTCGTGGAGAAGACAAACATGACAATCAAAGACATCCAATTCCGCAACGTTTCGACTTTAGTTGTCTCCTGTCTACCTCAATCAATTCAAAAACTATATTTAGACAGAACAGAAGAATGGTTTATGACTGCTAGTGAAGAAATTTACTTGCCCAACTTAAAGTATTTGACACTGTCAGAGATGTCCGATAGTTCCATCTTGTCTTCATTCGCCTCTGTCAACATCACCCATATCCACTTAAAGTGGATTAATGAAATAAATGTAGATCATCTACCAGAAAGCGTAACCCACATCAAAATTACTAGAGATTTTGTCAGTAGCACGATTATTGTTGGTGAAGTAAGAAAAGTGGACAAAGTCATTCTACAACACTTTTCTTATCCTTTAGTCGAAGAAATGTTGAGTCACTTTCAAACAAATGACCTCGTGCTAGACTGTAAATATGGAATTACTCCAAAAGAGTTCATTCGGTTGATTGACACTGGAATAAAGACAATTACAGTGGGAGAAGTTAATTGGCTTAAACAGGATTTCTCGATCCTTTCGAACCACGTGGATAAAAAAGAAGAATTTTATTTCTGGGAAGATGGAAAGGGGAGGGGAATTGACGGAGATGAGTTTGAAGAACTGAAGGAATTATATTAACAATTGAATCTTACAAGTATTACCAAATTCAAACAGTTTATTTGCCCATAACCAGGAATTGGATTCAAAAATCATGATTTTAAATTATATTTATTGCACACAGTTGTAAATATGTGGCATAAAGTGTAACCTATAAACAAATGTAATATAGTTAAAGGATAAATTGTAACAGAGTAAACTATTAAGAGAATCCATTTAGACGGTTTTGCCAATCCTTTCCCCTTGTTGGAACTGGATAAGGACGATGAGATACGTAGCGCACGCAGTGTAAATCTAGTATAGAAACATTAATTAGTAAACCTCATTACATACACAATACGCTATATACCTATATAACTATATATACATTTTAGTTAATCTATTTGAAGATTTCTGAGTTTGGACTCTTGCTTACTTTCTAAAACGGAGTTTCGTTTAGCTTAGTTTCATTTTCATTGTTTTAAATGTTAAATTTTTGAAACATTTAGTTTTAATTTTTCATTCAATACAGAAATAAAACGATGTTTTGCCATTTTGTATACTTTTGAATACTTACACACCAATTCCTAATCAAAATATTTAAATGCTAGTTCAGCATTGTCTTTGATTCGATATTAGTTCATAAAATTCTAAACAAAAATTGGTTTTTGTTTTGTAATCACAAAATACTTCTCGTTTCGTTTTTCATTTGTAGTAAAGTGGTTCTATTAAAGATGAACGAAATAAATATATTCAATTTTATACGGAAAAAATAAACTGTCCGACAGCATTTCTATATTATTTTGGATGGTAATAACTAAATCAATTACAGATGTCAGCATAGAATGGTCCACGACAAAAAAGGAATTAGGTGAAATTCTCAACAGGTTTTTAGACGTATTTGAAGAGAATATTTGTATCTGAAACAAAAATGGAAATAAAATGTCAAACTATATATTTTCAATATTGAATTTTAGTAAAAAATATTACCTGCAAATGAAGCTTCAAACTGATATGCTTAACTTTCACAGGTATTCGGCAAACTTGCTGAATAAAAGCTTTGTCGACTGTGCTGAGTATATTGGATTCAGTAGCTAGTCTGTATGTGATATTACCGTAAAATATAATAGGGGAGATGAAAGGAATGGACTGTATGGCTCCGTCAGCTCCACCAGATAGAATCATATTCATGACGATAAAAATGTAGATGATGGTAATTATGAGGCTGTAACTGATATCGATTATCAAGTTAAAACTCAACTCTTTATGGAATTCGTTAAGCATTGTAACAATTTCATAATAGGTGTGGAGGCAGTTGGAAACTTTTCTCTCAAACTCTTCCAATCGTTGCTTATTCCCAATTTTTTGTGATTTATTAGTGACTAGAGCAGCTTCAACGTTGTATATTGAAGTGGTATTATATTCCCTTTCATCTACTGATCTAATTGAATCAGAAATAGTTACACCACTGTCGTATTCAGTAACAATGTTTTTAATTTTATCCAAATTGAAAGATAAAGTGGATTGGTAAAGTTTAATAAAAAAGACAGTCCACACAGAGCCACAAGGTTGGAAAAGGAAGAAGAAAATGTAAAATCCTATTGCCAGCAATATAATGATAGAAAGCGTAGTAGAAACTGAATGTCTAACTATTTTATATAATCCTAGCATATTTTCTGGAGTGACTGCCAACATTATCCCTAGATAAACCACTCCACCAAACGCATAAAATAAAATTGCATTTCTTAGCTGCGAGTTGATTTTGGAAAACTGTTTGGATGCAATCAGCTCACTTTCTAGCAGACTTTCGACAGTTTTAAAAAGATTACATTGGGATTTCCAGAATTTCAAAACTCTCTCTCCCTTTACAATTCCTATAATTCGAAATACGAATCCACTGAGAAAAACAATCAATCCCATTGAACTGATGCTTATCCACTCGGTTACTGTTTGGGTACTATGTTTCATCATCTCAATCACACTAACAAATTGGAAATAGTACAACCAAACTAAAGACACTAAACAAATGATTATTGAATGCAAAACAGGGAAACTGAAAAAATTAAATTTAAATCCTCGATATCCCGATTTTGTTTTGTAAATCGAAAATGGGAGAAATCCCAGTATGCGCATACACCAGATTATCCATTTTCCCACTTGGAAAAGATTTTCTTCGGCAAGATTCTCAGAATCCATCTTTATAATTATTAAGTTTGATGATTTTTAGAATCGAATTTTATTTTTGATTCTACTGACTGGAGTTTATAATGACAGGAGTGATGTACTGAATTAAGGTGGACTAGATTCTAAAATAGATTGATATTATGCCTATTATTGATTTCCAGACAGAAGGACAAGTGTATCAATCTGGCCATTTCCACTCATTTAGCTACGTGTTCGTTTAATGTGTGCTGGTTCTGATGTAACCTTCGGTATAAAAAACGTGTTTTTATCGAGATTGTGGTTAGTATAGCCAAAAAATTTGTACCTAGTTTCATTTCGGCTTATTTTATTTTTATCGATTGATTGTAAATATCTTTTTATACACCGGTCTTTATAATTTATATACTAGTGACATATTGAAACATTTAGAATGGATTCTGAAAACAATGTTTTTGTATGGAGCCGGCTTTTAGCTTTCATTTTTATAGATAAGCACTCTTTGTTTATACAAGTAATGCATTTAGTGGTCCGCGTTGTTTTTCTTGAGAAATGCTAAATTCAATACTATGAGCCAACTGTTCTCTTTTCAAAGGCAGCCGTAGATGTTTTTGATTTTGATACCGATTAGGTTACCTGCGTAAAATTATGATTAACATTCTTTGACCCAGCAAGTATTCACATTTAAGTGGTTGTTAGTATATACTTACTCTTTCTGTGTAAAATGTAATTCTCTAGATAAACTGTTTTGTTCTTCAATGGCAGTTAGTGAATGATGTTGACACTATTCGATAAGATAGTACGTTATAAAATATTATGCTTCTTTAGTTACTCTGTCCTCGAAACTGTATCAGAACAATCAGATATGTTGCAATAGCGCCACAGATCTATGTAGGAAAAAAATTATTTTCCCCATTATAGTTATCATAAGTCATAAGGAACAAAAACAATTTCTACAATAGGTGTTCTACATATTAACTTCTTATTAATACAATCATTGTGGCATGAACATAATAAGGTCCATATTTATTATACAAATAAAACAATTTGACAGTACCGAAGTAATCAGTTGGCGATTAATGACAAAATATTGGCCAGCTGAAATTCTGGGAGGAGATGTCATTAATTTCAGAGAAATTCTTTTTCCCTGAAAAATTAAAAAGTAATTAAATCTAATCTAATTATATCTCTTTGTTCCATCAATATTGAACAATAAGTTTATATTTGGTAAGGCTAGTCTTAGATGACCTAAGATACTTACTGTTGCTTTTAAATCTGCAGAGAATTGGTACAGCGGTACATTGTTCAAAACATTTAACAGTAAGTTTGCACTTGCTGTCAAAATTTCCGACTCCTCTGTAAGTATGTGTAGCTCACGACAGAAAAAATATAGAGGAATAGTAATCGAAAATAAATTGATCCATTGGTTACTAGCCACCCATATACAAGCAAAAAATCCGAAACAAGATACACCTGTAACACACAGCAGGGTATCCAATAAAAATCTGGCTTCGAATAAATTGTTGAACTTGTCTACGAGTTGATCCATTTCAAGGATCACATCAAAATAACTTTTCAGTTTGATTTCTCGGAAACTTAAAGAGGATTCAGCTGAGCTGGGAATATGATTTCCATTTTTCTGTGACTGTATAATTTGAAACTGCCCAAAATCAGTTTTGCCTTTTGGAGAATTGGAAGATTCCAAAGTAAACTGATCTAATTTGTCGGCTAAGCAATGAAAAGCTGTTGAATAAATTCTGATATAAAAGGACATCCAGATCGAATTCACAAAATGGCTGTAGCCAATAAAAAGAATGAAAGCATTATTTGAATAGTTTAGAAATGTAGATAATGAGGGAATAAACGCATTTCCACGCAATAATTCAACCAAGACAAGAACAAATAAAATATGAATCAGCAAAAGAAAAATGTAAATAAATAGATCATTTCGAAGACTCTTTTTTACAGCCATGAATTTTTCACTATTATTTTCTGATTCTTCGAAATTTTTCAAGCTTAAAAATTTGCAAAATAATGCAACATTTTCTTGCCAGAACGAAATGATTTTAGGTAACTTAACCAGAACTATCACTTTAAGCACAGCGTTTATGACAGTAGTCAGCCTAATAAAGAACAAAAGGGCAAAAACTTCCGTCGACTGACGAATTTCATATTTTGCTCTGACTCTCTGTTCATCAAAGAACATAAAATCCAATATAACGGGACAGATTATTAAGATGATGCAATAAAATGATTGCAAAGAGATTATTTTAGCTTTCAGTTTATTGTTCTCGATGGAAAAAGGAAAATAGCCGAATATATTTGTAGCTTTCAGGGACCAAGATCCTACTTCTAGCAATTTTATCTCAGTTTTCTCTAATGTCCACATTTTTAATTTTAGTTGCAACTAGCGCTTCGAACGAAATTTTATTTTATGTAATGGGAATTTTGCTTGTCTTAAGGTTGGAATCTAATCCTGTCATCCTTCTGCCACTGCTAAGGATAAAAGTGAACTGTGGAAAAAATTGATCATCTGCATTGCAAATTAACCAAGTTTTAGTACTTATTCATTTAACAAGATAAAAATCAATGTATACAATGAGATTGTTATGATAAGACTAAACAAAAATTAAATGCTCCGACTATACAATTTTTATTGTGGAACAAAAAAATCCTAAGAACTTCAATGGTGTTAATACAGCCGGAGTAAATTAATTATTTATCCTGATATATCTGATAAACAGAACAACTGACTGTTACAGTCTTAACGCTATTAACATTGTTGGCATGTAGAGCCACAGCGGCGAAGGGAAAATAAATTGTAGACTGAAAACATGCTGATAGCATTTTTGGATTATACAGGAACAAAATGGAAAAGAGTCTTTCATTTAAAAAGTGGTCTTTTATCCAGGTTAACTCGCCCTTCTTAAATGGTTATTATGGTAAAGGTGAACAGCGTACATTTTGACATTCAAATTCGTCAAAATATACATTTTAATTAATTAAAGCAGTTGCTCCCAGTTAGATTGTTTAGATTTCGAAAATAATATCAACAAATGCTTTTCAAGGATTTTAAGTCAGATCTGGTACAAATAGACCACGTTATTATGCTAGAAGCGTTTTAATGTTTGAAGTTGAAGTAATGTAAAATTATATTTGGGTACAGCTACAGCCATCTTTTACTGTTATGCAGGGCTAAGATTATTTGTAAAACAGCAACAACCAACATGTTTAATCTCATATGAAATGTTCAATCTATTAAAATAAAGCAATACCGACAAGGATGTTCTCGGACATGAAGTGGCATAGTCAATAAAATAATATAATATCCATAACCCAGACATTATGTTAAATAATTTATACAATGGGGACTTTCAGGTGCGCGAATGTCGAGTTTAACCTTGGTTCTACCGAAGAGTTCTTGCGTAAGATTCTAGGAAAACTACTGAGTTTTGGGAATCATATTATTATGGGCTTTACAATTGCTTCATTCGATGCTATCCTAAACTTACGGAAAGAGTATAGGCACACAGCAATTTTTTAAAGTAAATAAGTATAAAGATCGATTCCTTGATTACGTGGAATTGCCATTATATAAAATCAAATAATATTAAAAGGCAATACATTATGTAGTCGTGATAGAACTCTCTGGTATGTTGGACTTGGATCGGTTTTCTTTTTTTGTGTAGCGAGAATCTCACTGTGAGACTGTGAGGCTATATATAAATTCGAAATTGACAGTTTAAAATTTCTAGCTTTTGTAGCAGTTAAGACAATGTATTATTTAGACAGGACCATTATTTTTGTTTGTAGTTTTGTTTGAGAACAAAGAGACAGAAACCAACTTACCACCAAAGACTAACTTCAATCGAATTATCGTGGCTGCAGGCAGTGGCCTCGACATTATAATATATTTTATTATATTATACAAGTTATATACAATGCATGAACGGGAAAGGATAGGCTGAGTCGAATAATAAAAGGTTATCGAATAATAATCTATAAAGGTTTTCCCAAATATTCGCTGTCAACAGAATGTCAATTTCATTGTGCAATTAAAGGTAATAGCTACAGTTAGTTGGTTTTCCTTTTCTAACAAATATGTAGCAAAATATCTTAGCCTTTGTGGGTTCACTTAACGCTTCCATCCTCCAGTGATATACAAATAATACCTTTTCTAGGTCCATATTAGTAATATCTAAATGAACAAGTTACCAAAAATGAAAAATCGAAGAACCACCATGGAGGAACTAAAATGTTCAACATTTCCTATTAACTTGCCACTAAAAGACGTAAAACCTAAAGTGATATACTCAATTCCAAGCAAGATATTTGACCAATTAGACAAAAGTCTCAAGTTAGCAAACTTTTTAAAAATATCTCCATATTATTGGTGTGGAAAAGACTACGGAGTAAAAACAAGAGATGATAAAACTGTAACCTACATTTCTTATCTACATGTGACGATAGTGTTTATAGTCTCAATTTTCTATGGAATTCAATTCATAAGATTTTCTAAATATGATGATTTTTCTTTGTTCTACGTTTTATCATTGCTTTTGAGCGGCTTATGCCTCGTACTACTTCTCTTTAACATAATATGGATAAGATTGTCACGGGATCTTGTGGCAGCTATCACCGATGGCTTGCGGATTCTTCGTAATTTTGAAGGTAACATTTATCTGCCGTTTTACAATTTTTATTTCAAAAGGTAATACAAATTTTAATCATTATGTTAAACATATAGAACAATATATACACAATAAGCAAGAATATCCAGCTGAGAAAACGGAAAAGATAATGAAAATAATTTACATAACTCCATATGCATTTCCCTTCATTGTGACAACTTCCTATCTAATTTTCTACCGAGAACCATTATTTATCTACGTAGATCTTCCAGTAAAATATCAGCATTTCTCCCTCGTCGTTTTATGTTCCATTGTAATATTTTGCATGAGCATGACCATTACATGCTTAATTACTGCCATGTTGGAGCTAAGTCTAGTTGGATATGAAATTATTAATATTTTTCAAAAGGAGTTAAGGTAAATAAATATCAAATTATAGTTATAGATACCTATTTCATTTAAAATCTTTCTAACGAATTTATAATATTTATAACAGGCTGGGACAAGAAGAGTATAGATCTGACGATATTGTTCGCCAAGATCCAACGATCGTTTTCAAATACGGTTGTATATGCAGATACTACTTACAATACGTCCAAAATGATCTTGGCTTGATACTTGGTCCTATTCAATCCTTGGTCACTAGAGTAGTTATAGTCGGTGCAGTCATTGCTATAAAGTATTACAAAGTCCTACCTATTATTTTTCTGATCCTATTTGGCATTGCTGGTTTTGCCCTTTGTCTATACTGGTGCATAGTTTTAGTATCCATTTATAAATGTACAGACATGTTAAATAATGCCGTTAAAAGCTACTCAAAACTGTACTCTTCCCAAAACACTTTTTATACTATTTATGTTAAGAAGGTTTTACGCTCCCATAAAGAAATGCATTTTAAAATAGGATTGGATGAACCGGTTACTATACAAAGTATTCCCCGGTTTGTGTTGAGTATTAGTAGAGGGGTGACAAAATTACTAATGTCCACTGGTGATTTAGGAGGAGTATTTGATTTTATTTAAAAAGATTGCTCAAATTGTGGGACTGTGTGTAAAACTGTTATGCTTAGGTTTTAGTAAGTAATAAGAAAGCAAATCAAATAGCACTAATAGAATGGATAAACATGAACATGTAAACTCCGATATGGGCTTATTTCTATTATTGTTAGGTCAACATAATTATGGAATACTGCAAGGAACAAAAAATGACGTTTTATTTCATTTTACCTTTTTTGCCTTTTAAAATAGACATTAGTAAGTAAGTAAGTTTTTTAAAAGCAGTCCTTTTTGCCTTTTTTGATGTAGCAGTGTGCCCCATTTGCTTTCACCTGTCAGAAATTGTAAAAAGGAATGTTTTAAAAAAGTGGCATCATTGTTTTAATTTTTATAAAAAATGAGTAGGTGCCTTTTTTGTTCCCTGGAACACTGCTGCGCCTTTATATAAATATTGCTGAGAAAGAAAAGAACACAATATTGTACAAGAGTTAACATTAAGAAACCTTTCAATATAACTAGTAATAAATGGATGGAAATGGTGGATAGCAATCATGGTGCCCAAATAGTTTTTGAACGTTGATGGTTTTCATATGTAAAGGACAAACTTGTATTATAGAAGAATATTATAATCGACATTTCTTTCGATCGAAGGAAATAAAAGCAAGAGTTGGGTATTAACACTTATGCATAAATTATTACAGTGACAATCATATTTTAAGGATTTAAGCTGACAAGCGCATGTAAAATCATCATTCCAATCTCTCTCTGGAAAAGAAATTTATCTGAACAGAAAGAAGAGTAAATAGGAAGAGAGCGTAGTGACGATATTTCCATGAATGTATAAGATAAGATGATTCTGATTTAAATGTTTTACAATCTATAATAAATCTGTAAAAGTAAATGTACAAATAAATACAGGACACAAATTACCTTTATGAAGTCTTGGAGTGATGTAACTATAATATAAACACTGTATCTGTAATTGGAATATTGTAATTGCTTGAATCATTGTGCAAATAGCTACACCTACGCATAAAATGTGGGCATCTCTCATTCCTTTTGCTTTCTCAAACCATGCAAATTTTTAAAATGCTAAAAAAATTACTATACGGAATTGGGTCAGGCAATAAATTTTGTACACGGTGCTATTTTTCTCGTAAGCTCGTGATTGTGTGGCATTTCACATAGACATTCATTGAATTAATACATTCGTCAGTTGTAGTTACACAAGTTAAGTAGCAGAATTAATGTGGCAGAAAATGTCTTCCACGTATATACGTGCCCTATTATTTTTAGCACTTTCTGTTATAGCAATTGAAGGAGTTCTTTTATTGTACTTAAGACAGAATAATATCACTCATATTGATATAAAACGGTATATCTACCATTTTGATCCTCCGTCATTATCCCAGAAGGCAGATAATCAAAAAACGGAAAATATTGAAAAAAGTCTGTACGGACATCTTTGTTTCGCCCCAAATCTCATGAGCAGAGTAATGACAATGGAAAAGGTAAATTAACAACTTTAAAATAGTTTTTATGTAAATAACAATTAATGTAGACGTTTTGTTTTGTAAATAATTTTTACATATTAAATAAATAATATTTTACCATTAAAAATTTATACAGTTCAATAAAATGGCTGGAGCTGGAGGTCGTTTTAGTGAATGGCCGATTGTTTTAGGGAATGAAATCGGTCGCCTACACTTGGCTTCACAATTAATAGGAAGAACGCTGGAAGTGTTCGGCGATTTTAATGGAATGTGCCTGAAAATTGAGAGAGCATTTCAATTGAAGGGAAATTTAACCATTGGTGGCTTCAATGGATTTGGACATCGTCATGCTGCCATATGGAAATGTAAAGCTTCAAAAGATTTTTACGGGGTATACAGATGTAATATACGTAATTCTTTCAGAAACTACAGTGAGTAGATTTATTTGCTTTTAATACTAACTTATGTATAAAACGGGAAGAAAACTTTTTTATTAAGTACTAGTTGAATCCTAGCATATTAAGTGTGCTAGAAAATGTTGAAATCAGTAAATTTCTATAGCGACTGCGCATTGGCCCGAAATTCATAGACCGTTGATTGGACTCAGTACTGATAGTCTAAGTCTAGTCCTTGCTCATTAATTACAAAATATTACCCTTACTCATTAATTACAAAATAATATTACCCTTACTCATTAATTACAAAATATTACCCTTACTCATTAATTACAAAATATTACCCTTACTCATTAATTACAAAATATTACCCTTACTCATTAATTACAAAATAATATTACCCTTACTCATTAATTACAAAATAATATTACCTTTACTCATTAATTACAAAATATTACCCTTACTCATTAATTACAAAATACCCTTACTCATTAATTACAAAATACCCTTACTGATTAATTACAAAATATTATTACCCTTACTCATTAATTACAAAATATTACCCTTACTCATTAATTACAAAATATTACGGATATACAAACCTTTATACAAGAATAGTGAAAGAATTCCATGCGCATGTCCCACTTTACGTTTATGTAGTTTTAAGTTAAGTATAATAGTTTTTCATTTCTGTAAAAGTTGTGCTACCTCCAAAAGTTTTAGATAGCCAAAATCATTGACATTAATGATAATTTTGTTGTTTCAGCTGAAGATGTTATGTTTTATTTTACGGACACAAACAGGAAGAATATTTATGTGACTGTCCTATGCTATCCTAATGGGGACGTTGGGTGGCACAGCTTATCTACTGAGACAGTTTTGACTAAAGAGGACATAAATGCCATCGAAATTCAAGCACAATTTCTTGGTTTTTCGAAATTCAATATCGTGCCGATTTTTGGTAATAATTCTTGTAGTCCTCCAAGAAGGAAAAGCTTAAAGAATCTCGGAAAACAATAAATGCAAAAATATGATTTTTTTCCTTCGTTTTTCAGTTTTTCCGACAAATAGAAAATGCATAAAAGTTCATAGTAGGATATTATTAAATGTTGAACTATCGGTATGTATATTTATACCTCATAATATGTACCAAATTGCTAAATTTCTGCTGGTTGAGTGACCAAAAACAAACCTAAAACTATATTTCGTTTACACTCTGCATCACCTTTAGAATTCATCAATTAATTCACCTTTTTTTGCCTGGAGTTTGCTAAGCGTTTTAGTAGGTGACAAAAATGTAGCAAATTAATTTTAGACAAATATTATAGTGCTCTGCTTGTGCGCACTACCGTGCAAATGCAAAGGACTAATTCGTACTGCACAAAAATCGCCACTTGCATCCATGCGGGGAACACAATAAGCACTCGTTCCTTTTCACAAAAAAGGAAAAAATGTATTACTATTTTTAAAATGCGATCCTGTTTTACTTTTTTAACCTATTTTGCTTTTATTGCATGTAACTTAAATAGAACAAAGTGCTACATCAAAAAAGGAAGCAAGGCAAACACTAAAAAAATATTATTACTCATATTATACACCCTTTTTATAAAAATAACAAAAAAGGTCCCTTTTAGTTTCCTGCACATGGATGTTCGGATGTTGTGCGGCTACCATCATCAGATCATCACCGTCGCGTCGGTCAGTTCCACGCCAGTTCAGAGGCCAATGAGACAGCCGAATCTCAACAAACATTGCTGGAATGAAAGTTACTTGGCAGATTACGGGGGAATTTTCAATGTGTGAACATGCACATCACACTTTTCCTGCAGGTCTGCAGGCAAATTGTACTCGAACGAATGTTGAATGTTAATTAAAGTTGTAATTGTAAGTGATCTGCCTGCTGGCTGTCTGCTCTCCATTCAATCATCTGTGCAATGCAATCTGCACCCTGACACCTGATCTCAATATTATTATCTCCTGTGACCTGTTGACAGTTGAGGAATTTCTGTTTTCATTATTTAATTATTTATTAAGTATATAATTATAATAAAATGTACAAATTCCCTCTTTCGTGGTTCATATGCAAATTGTGCAAAGCAACCTTTTCCACTCGTGAAAAACTTGTTTTTCATAAAAAAAGTAAACATAAAGCTACTTTAACCGGAGTTCAAGCCGACCTGAGTACGTTATCGACCGAATGTGGCAATACAACAAAAGTGGACGCAAATTTGAAAAGGTAAATATTGAAACCATTTAATTTAACATTTATACATATGGAATGCAATTTCTTATTTTTATATAATATGTATTAATTCGTAATTATTTCATGTAATACTACTTTAAATAATAGAATTAGGTAATTCTATATATCATATAAATATGGCAATATTATTGAAATCTTAACAGATTTTGGAATAGGCGTCTTTCCATATTACCGCATTCTAACGCAATGGCTCTGTACTTGATGAATAATTTAAATTATTTTGGTGGGATCAGTGTTTTGGATGTTGTTTTCTACTAGCGTCTCGGATAAACTACATCAGAGACACTGTTCCCACCAAAATAATTTAAATTATTCATCAAGTACAGAGCCGTTGTTGCGTTAGAATGCGGTAAATGGAAAGACGCCCAACGCCTATTGTAGAAGTTAATATTGAAGTGGGTATCCTTTAAATTAAAAATAAATGTTTTGAAGTTATAGCTATTATTTTTTGCTTATTATAATGACGTCGGAGAAAATTACGTAATACTATTTTTCGTTCTGCAAAGCTTCTTCTGTATTCTAAAAGTACAATTATATATTTGTGGTATTATGAATGCATTATGAGTACAATTTCAGTTCTGAGATGTATGATAAGAAATAATCTTGACATTACAGAAATCTAGTGATCCCCATTATTCGACTGGATAATTTTGAGATGGCTAAACTCTTACAAAAGTTTCCCAATTTAAGGTATAATCTTTATATAAGTTTAAAAAGGATTTTTTATTAAAAATGAATTTTTGAATTTTTATAAACATAAAATATGGCCGGCCGCTATTTTTTTTTCTATTTTTCACTTTTTAGTGCTTGTGATTATAAACATTTGCTCTTTGCCTGATTCACTTTTTTTGCATGGCGTTATTTATTTATTTTAAAGTGTTTTGGAATCTGCACCCTGATCTCATCTCTTTGTATTGTACTTTGTAGATGCAACTATACTTCATTTGAAAATAATATGGACGATTTGGATGATACAGCTACAATCGCGGACACTGTAAATGATGAAGGTAAACGTTTCAGTTATATCTGCAAAAATATTGTCTGCAAAAATATCATTGTTGGGTGCAAGATATAAGGAATAGCAATGTAAAATGTAACATTTGGCAACATTTTAGGACAAATTAGGAACGCGAATACTAATGAGGAGCAACCGAATCAAAGAAAACATTTGACTAGAAGATTACTGCACTGTGCTTCGCGGCGAAAATCATTGGACAATCATTCACTGTTAAATTCGCACAAAAGGATTCACGATGCAAAGCGTCGTTTTAAATGCAATGATTGCGAAAGGAGTTTTTCACAAAAATGCGGTTTGAGTAGTCACAAAAGGGTACATGTCAATTATCGACGTTTTAAGTGCAACCATTGCGGAAAACGTTATACACAGTTACAAAGTTTAAAATATCATTTAAAATTGCACACCGGAGAAAATTTATTTAACTGCAGTACTTGTAACAAATGTTTTACAAAGGTGACTGTTCTACGATATCATGAAATGATACACACTAGAGAAAAACGTTTTAAGTGCAGCTATTGTAAAAAATGTTTTACATTTAAAAGCGACCTGGTCTGTCACGAAAGAAGGCACACCGGAGAAACGCCATTTAAATGCAGCACTTGCGATAAAGGATTTTCACAGTTGTCCGGTTTAAGAGGTCATGAAATTTTGCATACTCAAACACGACCATTCAAATGTAGCAGTTGCCAAAAAAGCTTTGCACACGTGGGAGCTTTAAAAACTCATGAACGATTTCACACTGGCGACAAACCATTTAAATGCAAATATTGCGAAAAATGTTTTTCACAAATGGGAGGTTTAAAATCTCATGAAGCATTGCACACTGGAAAACGACCTTTTAAATGCAACAGTTGCGAAAAATGCTTTACGCAGATAGGAGCTTTAAAAATTCATAAAAGACTTCACACTGGAGAAAAGCCTTTTAAGTGCAATTATTGCGAAAAATGTTTTTCACAAATGGGAGGTTTAAAATCTCATGAACGACTTCACACTGGCGAAAAACCTTTTAAGTGCAAATATTGCGAAAAATGTTTTGCACAAATGGGAGGTTTAAATTCCCATGAAGTATTGCACACTGGAAAACGACCTTTTAAATGCAACAGTTGCGAAAAATGTTTTACTCAGATAGGAGCTTTAAAAATTCATGAAAGACTTCACACTGGTGAAAAACCTTTTAAGTGCAAATATTGCGAAAAATGTTTTGCTCACGTGGGAGTTTTAAAAACTCATGAACGACTTCACACTGGCGACAAACCTTTTAAATGCAAATATTGCGAAAAATGTTTTTCACAAATGGGAGGTTTAAAATCTCATGAAGCATTGCACACTGGAAAACGACCTTTTAAATGCAACAGATGCGAAAAATGTTTTACTCAGATAGGAGCTTTAAAAATTCATGAAAGACTTCACACTGGAGAAAAACCTTTTAAGTGCAAATATTGCGAAAAATGTTTTGCACAGATGGGAGGTTTAAAAACTCATGAACGACTTCACACTGGCGACAAACCTTTTAAATGCAAATATTGCGAAAAATGTTTTTCACAAATGGGAGGTTTAAATTCTCATGAAGTATTGCACACTGGAAAACGACCTTTTAAATGCAACAGATGCGAAAAATATTTTGCACAGATGGGAGCTTTAAAAATTCATGAAAGACTTCACACTGGAGAAAAACCTTTTAAGTGCAAATATTGCGAAAAATGTTTTGCACAGATGGGAGGTTTAAAAACTCATGAACGACTTCACACTGGAGAAAAACCTTTTAAATGCAAATATTGCGAAAAATGTTTTGGACAGTTGGGAGCTTTAAGAACTCATGAAAGACTTCACACTGGTGAAAAGCCTTTTAAATGCAATTATTGCGAAAAATGTTTTGCACAGATGGGAGTTTTAAAAACTCATGAACGACTTCACACTGGCGACAAACCTTTTAAATGCAAATTTTGTGAAAAATGTTTTTCACAAATGGGAGGTTTAAAATCTCATGAAGTATTGCACACTGGAAAACGACCTTTTAAATGCAACAGTTGCGAAAAATGTTTTACATCTATGGGAGGTTTAATAAATCATAAAAGATTGCACTCCGGACAACGGCCATTTAAGTGCAGACAATGCGGAAAATGTTTTGCACAGATGGGAGGTTTACAAAATCACCAAAAATCACATACTGGCGAAAAACTTTATAGATGCAATTTTTGTGAAAAACATTTTACCTACCGCCATACTTTGGCAGTTCATGTTAGAACTCACACTAAAGAAAAACCATACAAATGCAATAATTGTCAAAAGTCATTCACACAGCAATCTTGTTTCAATATCCATAAATGTAAACAAGAAACGCTTACCAAAATTTCTTGCGTTGCTGATGTTAATACTCTGGAGAGACAAAGAAGACTCTGTATCAGATTAGAGAAGATTCAGCTGCCTTTCCCATCCTTGTCATCACCGAGCGATCTGGACTAAACGTAATTGACATTAATAAAACTATTGGAGTACCTAAAAGTTACTCTGAAAAATCTATTGTAAAAAATGAAAAGTCAAAATTGTATAGAAACGGTATAATTTCCTTTTTTCACTGAGCAATGTTTTTTCTCATGGGTAATAGTATAACTGTCTAGTGGGGGAATACTACACTGAAGGCAACTTTGATAAAATGAGAATTGGTACGTTATTCTATCTAATTGTTCTATATTTAGTTTATTAATTATGTAGTCACCGTAGTCAGAAGCGGTTATAATCTCATTGGCGTAATAGCTCGTTAATTATTTTAATTATTAACTACTTTTAAAGGGGTGTTAATTGTTAAAGTCAGGGCAACATTTAATAATTAATTTTATGGTATCTCGATGTTTGCAAATACTTAAGAAAGTGTCACATACCATGTAAGGCTTGTTTTACATACCATCTACTCTGGGAATTTTGTATCAAATCTTAGTTCATTGTGTATAATAAAGTTTACATGGCATAAATATTTTTGTATTATTTCGTAAAAACATTGCTTGTATTCCTATTAGTTAGTTCAAACGTACAAATTAAGTGTGAGCCTAGAAAATTGATAATTGAGTATCTCTTCCCACTCATATAATGATTTAATGCCAAATACATCTTCATCGCAATCATCAGCTAGATTATCCTTTTAAAGGAAAACGATATCACTAATGAGTAAAAGAAATTATATTGACACAATATACGTAGCAAAAACTAATTAATACACAAACTCCAAGACAAATTTCAAGAAGACATTTTTTCTAGCTTTTATTTATTAGTCTACAGTTACAACAAGTATTTTATAATGGCCTACTGCTTTGCATATTTAGAAGCTTGATACAAAGCCATACAAATAGTTTTGTCTGCCAAACTGTGCATTGTTTCCATAACAGAATGTCGGTCCACTTCAGATGCATATATTCGAATTCCAGTGGCTTTTATTGATCGAATCTGGCAGGAGAGTAATTTTCGGTTTAACTTGCTTGTTTTTGGTGGTAGTTTTGCCAAATTATAGTCTAAATTTCTGATGCAATTTTGAAAAGCAGGGACAAGTGTAGTCATACTCTTTACGAATAAATAAATAGTGTAAACTATACCCGTGGCATCGACCATTGTAAATAAAAGTGCAAAAAGTTGATCTTCTAAACCATAAAAATGAAGCATTTCAATAATATAGTAAATATCGCACAAAATCTGAATAAACAACATAAACTTATAATACCAATTTATGATGGACATTGAGCGATTATAATTAGCGATCAAGAATGCAATTTTTGTACAATAATTTTGAACCAATTGGATTTGTTCTCCTTTATCTAAAACCTCAGTAAATGAGATACGTACTTTTTCGGTTTCTTCATTTGGACCTTTAAAATTTTCTTTTGCCAAATCAGTAGAAGTTGATTCTTCTTTGCTAGTAATTGTTCCGTTATTTAACTCAGGGCGAAGGCGAACGTTAATAATGGACTTAGGTTCTTGTTGTAAAAAACGAGCCATGTTTTTTAAACAGAGGGTCATGCTGAAGCCAACCATTACATTTGTAAAAATAAGGAAACAGTACCACATCAATAAATGAAAAGCAAAAAATATTTCGTGTAAACTTAAAACGTAAAATATGAAATCGTGATTTTCATTCCCAACAATGGAGTAGGTGTACATGAAATATTTTGGATTCTCAATATACCGAACGAAGAACATAAACAGGAATAAAAAGACTATGGTCCTAAAAGAAAATCCACAAAATTTGTTCATTAAACTAACACAAAAATTATTGTACCTATTCTTATTATTAATAACTCGCTGTATTTATAATTAAATAAAGCAAACTCTTACCCATATCTAATCCAAAACTGAATGGTCGACTTGCGAATAGTTTTCTGACACAATTTGTAGTCATCACCAATTCTAAAATGTATATCATTTTGCAGGCTTAGAATTTCTCGAATTATTTCATAGAACGGATAACGTTGCCCATAGATTGACAGGAACATGAAATAGAAAATAATGCACAGCATCCAGAATAAGATTTCAACATAAGCTGAAAAATCCAGTTTATTTGAGGTTGCCCCTAGTCCTAATAAAATGAAGTAGGCTGCTTTAATAAGGCTGTTGAGATTCCAAAGGATATACAAGAAGTATGGGAATCTTTTCGGCTTGGCCAAATCATACCGACGAATTTTGTTTTCTTTCAATATCGTTTGTGATATCCCGATGTATGGAAAAATTGAAAGTACGTTATACAGAAGTTTATTGGTTGTCCTTATTTTTTCCATTTTGCTGTTTATTTTGGTTTCTGGAGTGTAGACGTTACTTGCCTTAAAGTCAAACGGGAAATGAGAATTTTTTGTTGATTAAAGTAGATTCATACTTTTACGAAGTGTAATAATTGATCGTAATATTTATATTTAATATGAGTTATATAACAACTAGCTGTATAATATTTAACCATATATTATTATAATATGAATGGATAAGCTCTGTTTCTGTTTTGTCTTCATGGAGAGTGTTTGAAAACATCATAATAATTCCATGATTCTTCATTAATTCTTTATATTATGCTGGTTTTCTTGCTATTTTATTTGGGAATATATTGATGGATGAATGATGGTATTATGTATTATACTACTTTGAATACCTTATTATTAGTGCTAAAGGAGCGACTTGTTTAAGGGTGGCTTCCCCCTTTTGCCTGCGATGAGAACAGGTCACAGGGTCAACTTATAGCTTTGAAACAGTTATATTCTGAAAGTTCCAGTTTTTGCCTAGGGCACCTGAAGGCCGGAATTTTGAAAAAAAAATTTTAAGTATTTTTAATCTTTTTTTGAAAATAAAAACATTGAGTACGAATTTACATTGAGCTGCGAAATATGGTGTCTTTTTTCCTATTTCTAATTTTAAATCGGAAAAAAGGGCTGTCAAGTGCCCTAGTACTTTTTGCGGTCTTTCGAATAAGCTGCTACACGCTTCTGTACGCTTATCCAAAACGCTTATCTCATCGCAGGGAGATTTCCCTACTCATAATGCATTGCCGAGAAAGTTGAGGGTTCATTCATAAGTAACAATCATCAGCTCATATTATCTCATATCTCCTTGCCCCAAACCACCAAATTCTCATTCCTGGTTAATCCCGCATTACATCCTAAATACGCCAACCTTGCGTTGCAGCGGCTTCGTTCATAGATTGACCAACTATGTGAACGGCCCGTTGCGAAGCTGTGTTCAAAGGGTTAAGAGGGAAGTAGTCCTTAAGTTGTCTGTTCCAATTACATAGACCGACTATATCAAACTTAAGAAAATTCCAATACATCCATACCATATAGATGTATTTATAAGGTAATAAAACTGACGTATACTGCATTTTAAATGAGCTTGAAAGAAGGCGCCAGTTAAAATATAAATGTGATCCAACCTACAAAAATTTTATTAGCATCCGATCCTAACCTTTTGTTAGTATAAATGTAAGCTGTTGAAATCTTAAACTGTCCGGACTACAGCTATGACGAAAACAAACATCGTGTAAATTATATAAAAGAGTAAAGATACTCCATAAAATTGAAGGACATTTCTAGGTGAAGGTGAAGGTGAAGAAATGGTGGGCGACAATAATAAGATGGCAAAACTTTACCTTATAAACGAAATTTATGCTAGAAATGATTCAATTATAGTATTGTGTGACTGATGATTGATTAATAGCCAGCCCTACTTTTATTTAGTAACTTTGAACCGGTAGAATATCAATAATATCATCTTCATATGTTAAACAGTTGTAATTAGGAAGTATTTTCACGCTGCGATAATTTGAGTATCGTCCTTGGCGTTTAAATCTGCACAGATAGTACCAGAAAATTTTTGGTTACTGCGTCCCGTTTGCAGCAACCCAACCGATCCACTGGCTCATGTGACCTTTGTTTCTTTCAGTAAAAACTGTGCCATATTATTTGGTTGAACAGAGAGAGTGTCTTTCAGATAGAAAGAACGTATCATTTATATTTAAACGTATGTAGGTAAAAACGAAGTTTTAATTATGTTGGTGGGTTAAGTCCTTCTAAAGCGGGTCCTCCTGGTCCTGGTATGTCCTGTGTATTTGTGCAAACTGTCTTACTTCAACCATAATAATCAAATGCCTGAGAAATGAAATAAATATATTATGATTGACTTCGGTAATTTCTCAAATCAGTTTATTAATGTGTAGAAGACTTTCTTACCTACATTTCCTCCAGAAATTCTTAGTCGTCTTACCATATTCACAATTAATTTTAAAATTATTTTTGAAGTCTATTTCCCTTAAATTATCAGTCTCATTCTGGGACAGTGTCGTTCGTGAAACGGGTAACGTCTGTATAAATTGTTAGGAACATGGTAATGGTATTGAAAGTGACAATCAGAAGCCACAAAAGAAGTTCCACAACATAATCTACAAAATAATATTCAATGGTGTTTAGCTATAATTTTCTTGTACAAGAAAAGTTGAACCAAGAAACACAATTTAGAGATTATTGGGTGTTTAATTCCAAAGTCACTTTATTTAAATTATATTGGATGGCTACAGAAACTACCTTTTAACGACTATATAGCGACCGGCCAATTTAATATTATACGAACCCAAATCTGAAATGTGCTGTACTTATCAGTACTCTCACCGGATGTGATGGTTACCTTAGTCTAGACGATATTCATGAAAATTAATTCGAAGAACGGTTCTGAAACTATTATTGCGAAATCAATTATTCTCAGCCATGAATTAAATGCTAAATTCCAATTCTATAGTGGATGACTCCGAGTGCACTTATTTCTACCGACTTGAACGTTTAAACTCTTATTTGAAATATTTAGATTGTCTACGAAGTGAGTGGACTCAGAATAAAAGGTAGTATTACCACAACACATTATTATAGAAAACACGCTATATTAATTCACTACATTGCCGATTTACTGTGATGTAAATACCAATTGAGAAATATTGGAAATGTCTGTGTAATGACTCATTAATCACAACTATCTATATATTTTTTGTTAAGCGTTTTAGTAGATGACAAAAATGTAGCAAATTAATTTTAGATCAATATTATAAAAATGAGCTGGCTGTGCTACTGTGCAAATGCATAAAGGATGAGTAATTCATCCTGCGCAAAAATCGCCACTTGCATCCATGCAGGGAACACAAAAGGAACTCGTTCCTTTTCACAAAAAAGGAAAAAAAATTAATAGCTTTTAAAAGCAGTCATTCTTTGCTTTTTTACATATTTTGCTTTTATTGCATGTAAATTAAAGTAAATTAAACGGGGCAAAGTGCTACATCTAAAAGGAAGAAATAAAAACACAGACACTGCTTTTTTAAATATTATTACTCATACCTTTTTATAAAAAATGCAATTCTTTTTTGTTTCCTGTATCCATGGATGTTGTGCGGTGCGGTCACCATCATCGCATTCGGTCAGTTCAAGTTCTGAGGCACCTGGAGACTGGAGACAACCGAATCTCAACTAATATTACTGGAATGAAAGTTCCTTGGCAAATTACGGGGGAATTTTCAATGCGTGCACATGCACATCACACACTGCAGGTCTGCACTATAGTCTGCACTGCACAAGTGCACATTCAAATTGTAATCGAATGTTTATTAAGTGCTCTGCTGTCTGCAGTCATCTCATCAGTTGTCAGAGCAATGCAATCTGCACCCTGATCTCATACCAATCCAATATTTAGTATTATCTCCTGTCACCTGTTGACAGTCAACAGATGAGGAATTTCTGTTTTCATTATTTAATTATTTATTAAGTATATTTATAAAATGTACAAATTCCCTCTTTCGTGGTTCATATGCAAATTTTGCAAAGCAACCTTTTCAACCCGTGAAAAACTTATTTTTCATAAAAAAAGTAAACATAAAGCTACTTTAACAGGAAGTCAAGCCGACCTGAGTACGTCATCGACCGAATGTGGTAATACAACAAAAGTGGACGCAAATTTGAAAAGGTAAATATTGAAACCACATATACTTATATAAATATGGAATGCAATTTTTTTATTTTTGCATAATAAATATTAATTCGTGATTATTTCATCATTCATGTAATACAACTTCAAATAATAGAATTAGATAATATAATATACTATGATGTATGACAATGACAATATTATTAAAATCTAACAGGTTTTGGAAATGTAGATGTTAATATTGAAATGCGTATCGTTTAAATTGAAAATAAATGTTTTATAGTTATATTACACATCGTCTGCTTACAAAGTACGAAGCCAAATTATCATGGCTGTTACAATGTAACAAATCTAACTCCTGATACAATGGTTTGTTACATTGTCGCAGTCATGATAGAAGAATGGCTTGTTACTTTGTCATTTGTAGCAGCCATGATAATTTATTTTGGCTTGTTACTATGTTGAATGTTAAGCAGACGATATGTACTATGTACTATTATTTTTTGTTTGACTTGCGAGAAAATCATGCAATATTAAGTATTTTTCGTTCTGCAAAGATTCTTAGTCTTAAGGATTTTAGCAGTACATCAGCTATTAATCTATTTGTGGGATGAGTACATTATGAGTACAATTTCAATTTTCTGGGATGTGTGATAAGAAATAAGAAATAATCTTGACATTACAGAAATCTAGTGATCCCCATTATTCGACTGGATAAGATTGAGATGGCTAAAATCTTGCAAAAGTTTCCCAATTTGAGGTAAAATTTTTATAAATGTTAGAAAGAATTTCTTTTTATTAAAAATGCATTTTTGAACTTTATAAACATAAAATATGGCCGGCCGCTATTTTTTATTTTTCACTTTTTAGTGCTTGTGATCATAACCACTTGCTCTTTGCCTGATTCACTTTTTTTCATGGCATAATTTTTTTAAATTTAAAAAGTGTTTTGGAATTAAAATGTTTTTTAGATGCAACTATACTTCATTTGAAAATAATGCAGGCGATTTGGATGATACAGCTACAACCGGGGACTCTGTGAATGACGAAGGTAAACGTTTCAGTTTTATCTGTCTGCAGAAATACTATTGTTGGATGCAAGATATAAGAAAAATCATGTAACTATGTAAATGTATTTGCAACATTTTAGGACAAATCAAGAACACAAATACTAATGAGGAGCAACCGAATCAAAGTAACCATTCCACTAGATTATTGCAATGTGCTTCGAGGCGAAAATCATTGGGCAATCATTCCCTGTTAAATTCACAAAAAAAGATTAACGATGAAAAGCGTCTTTTTAAATGCAATGATTGCGAAAGGAGTTTTTTGCAAAAATGCGGTTTGAGCAGTCACAAAAGGGTACATGTCAAATATCGACGTTTTAAGTGCAAACATTGCGGAAAACGTTATGCACAGTTAAAAGGTTTAAAAAATCATTCAAAATTGCACACCGGAGAAAATTTATTTAAATGCAGTACTTGTAACAAATGTTTTACAAAGCCGTCTGTTTTACGTTATCATGAAATGATACACACTAGAGAAAAACGTTTTAAGTGCAGCTATTGCGAAAAATGTTTTTCACAGATGGGAGATTTAAAATCTCATGAAATTTTGCACAAAGCAATCTTGTTTCAGCACCCATAAATGTAAACAAGAAACGCTTAACAAAATGTCTTATGTTGCTGATATTAGTACTCTGAAAAGACAAAGAAGACTCTGTATCAGACTGTAGAAGATTCAGCTGCATTTCCCATCCTTGTCATCACCGAGCGATCTGGATTAAACGTAAAAACATTATAACTATTGAATTTCCTATAAGTTACTCTGAAAAATCTATTGTAAAAAATGAGGAGTCAAAATTGTGTAGAAACGGTATAATGTATAATTTCCTTGTTTCACTGAGCAATGTTTTTTTTTCTCATGGGTAATATTACTGTCTAGTGGGGGAATACTACACTGAAGGGAACTTTGATAAAATGCGAATTGAATTGTTATTCTAATTGTTCTATATTTAGTTTATTAATTATGTAGTCGCAGTAGTCAGTTAATAATTAATTTAATCCGATGTTTGCAAATAATAAGTGTCACATACCATGTAAGGCTTATTTTACATAACATTTACTCTGGGACTTTTGTATCAAATCTGAGTTCATTGTGTATAATAAAGTTTATATGGCATAAATATTTTTGTATTATTTCGTAAAAACATTTGCTTGTATTCCCGTTAGTTAGTTTAAAACGTACAAATTAAGTGTGAGACTAGAAAATTGAGTATGATATGAGTTAGTAAGAGCATATATTCGAATTCCAGTGGCTCTTTTATTGATAGAATCTGGCAGGATAGTAATTTTCGGTTTAACTTGCTTATAATGTACGTCATGCATTTCATTCTATACTCATTTATTACCAATATGCTAATGGTAAAGTTTATTCAGTAAACATAATATTAGTATTAACTGGATTAAAAATCATAACAAATACTTACAGTTTCTTCCGTGCCCATTTTCTACTACTGACATAAAACTACATACTAGTGTAGCTACTGCTTAAGCTGTTTGCAAGTATAACGACTGACATTCCATATCCTATATATGGTCACATGTAAACTATGTTTGCAAAACAATTCGGTGGACAAGTCAGAAGTAATGCTATTATTTTCTATATAAGACAAACAAGGAGTAAGTATGTCAATTTGGATAAGTGCATTTTGATTTCGGAAAAAGCTAATAAAAGCGCTAGTATAAATATATACAATCAGTAGTGAAATGTTTTAGCTCCATAAATAATACCTGGCTTATTTTCTTTTTCATTGTATATAGAACTTTCGGTTAAGAAACATTGAACTTTATAAGGCAAAGAAAATATCGAGGAATATTTTAACGGGTCGTTTTTATTAAAGTAACCTTTACAGATACTTCAAATACTATTTTGAGTAAAACTAAGCACATTTTAGTACTACAACGGAAATTGTGATGTTAAACGGCGTGTTGTTTCTGATTATGGAAGTGAATATGAAATGGTGCTCTGCAGTAGGAGCCCTACCATTCCAATGGAGTAAAAAGCATCCACACTTTCAAGCATCGAAATTCAACGGGCTGTTCATTTTCAACGGCGTTATGCAGATTCTGAGTCTGGTGTACATGGTTGTCCAGATAAAAACTACTTCCTATAAAACCCCTGAGGATTACTTCATATTGTTCGTGCTAGCTGTATTTTATTCCATCACCTCAATCCTTTTCGCAGACATAGCGTTTAATTTTTATTATAACGACGGACTTTACTTGTTCAACTGGACCTTAACATCTTTGAAACAACTAACTGGTAAGATTTTTCAATTTATCGTTCCCAACAATTTGATAATATTAATAAGACAGAATGAATTTTATCTCAAGTTTTCTTTTTATTCAGAAAACTTTGTTCCCAATTCGAAGCGGAATTTCAGTAATGGAATTGGCGAGTATCTGTGTGCGTTAATTACTATCAATTTACCTACACTACCAATTTTCATTACCATAGCACCTTTCTTGATCGGATTTTCAGACACAAAAGGATGGTTTTACACAGCCCTGCCTCATGAATATCAGTTGTGGTGGATAAAACTCCCTTTCGTTATGTTGCAATTCTGGTTAGTTTTAACTGGTTTCAGTATTATTGTTGCGGCCATGCAAATCGGCATAATATATAGTGTATGTGTACTTTCTCTGCTAAAACGGGAATTGCGTCATTCCATGTCCAACTATCTAACACTCGATTTGTTAAGGACACCGGAGAATATTCGCAAGTATTATAGAACCCTCCAAATCCTCCAATATTTTCCGTATACTGTTTTAAGTTGCATTATTTATCCTCTCCAAATTTGCCTATTGAAATGTTCTATATTGTGTAGCTACGCTTTAATTAGATATTCTCACATTCTTCCCTCCGTCGTTAATATTGCTTTGCTGTTAGGGTCCCTTGTTGCATTAACATTTTGGCTCATTTGTCTTTTTTTGTGTGGAGAAATGGCGAAATCCTCAGCCAGTTGCATTAAAACTTTTAACACCATTCCCAATATTGATAATAATGAATTAATGATAATGAGGAAGTTTTCAAAGTCATGTACATTAATTCGTGTCAAAGCAAGGCCATTTTACTACATGAAGAAAATACATACATTAACTTTCGTGAGAAACGTTGTGAGAGGTACCATCAGAGCTCTATTAACATTCAAGTGAGATATTATGCACCTTTAAATGACATATTTGTTAATCAGAGGGTGGATATACATTAATTGATAATATTAATAATAATAATAATAATATACACTTAAGGCAATAAATTGTTTATTTAACATTGAAAGATAATTAACGTATCTTCCATTCTAACGTTTTTTGTAATGAAGCAAAAAATTCCTAGCCTTGCAATTGTTCAGTAATCATTTTTGGCTTTAAAAACTAATACTGTGGGGTTGATCAACTTTACACTACTACGCAGTAATAATAATAATAATGGATATAGTTTCAATGCATATAGGAATAATAGGAGTAGCTTTGAATTTCTTCATGACAAGTAAACTATGTATATTATATATTAAACAAAACTACAAACAGGATGGCCCTCAGTTTTGGCAAAAGTTGGTTTGGCAAATGATCTTCGGACAGTTTGGCAGGCACTTGTGGATAATTTGGAAAAACTGAGTTGGCAGTTTGGCAAAAGGTTACTTTTTCCGTGCAACTAATGATTATTATGTCAAAATGAGTATCATAATGTTATTTATCAAAGTAGCGGTAAGCAAACTATCATTGAATCACAATCACCATCAGTCAAATCAGACACAACAATCACATAGTAATTCAAGTAAGCGCAAGTAGGACAACTGACAGTCCAGTGGATGAGACCGGCTTACCATAAGATGCATAATAATATGCATTTTTGCAACATGCATTACCATTTCCAACACTATTAATACTAAAAATGCATCACACAAACAAATACTAAGAAAAATATCACACATGTATTAGTAATATTAGTCCTGTACGCTAATTACAAACTCTCCGAATAGGAAATAAGGGATTTGCTAAATTATCCACATTCATTTGACAATTTTTGCTTTTGCCAAATTGACCTACATTCTACCAATATTATATTCAACATTGTAAATGTTGCTAGCTTGGTCTTTCTGAACCCAATAGATTGCTTGAAGTAGATAGGTCTTTAGGATAGTGTAGTAAGGTTAGACTGTAAAATAATTTAATTTCAATATGGCAAAGTTAGCACGGCATTAAATATTAATATCGACAATGTCTCAAGGATAATAAATGAAGTGGGTTTTTATACAAAAGTAATGTACGTCTGTAGTGAAAAGACGTATCGATTGTTTAGGAGGATTGTTCTAATTTATTCTCTTTTTTTCTGGCCTGTGATTCTAATTATGAAATAAAGATGGAATGCTTCATTTGAAATATATATTTTGTGTCTGGAATGAATTCAATAAAGTTAAGCCGTAATGGTATCGTATTCTATCACCACTTTGCTGCGACAGTGGAAAATTTTCCTTTTTTCTGCATGCAGTCTGAGGTTAACATTTAAAAGGGGAAAATTCGCCCTTGCGGATAACCTCATTTGACTTGTACCTGTTTTCTCTAACAAACGCTGTGCAAACGTTGCAAACGCCTTTCCCATCGATTATACAAAACACAATAAATACCTGTTATTATTACTAAAATTATAGCATGGCGTAAAATACGATATTATATGTAGTATGACAATATTTTATTATAATAATAATATGAGTATACTTCAACGACCGGCTGTAATATATCCATACCCATGTCCAATGTCCATGCATACTTAATAATCTACTCAATAGCAAAAGCTGATTGAAAATAGGCTATTTAATTTAAATCTATGATAAGTACATTGAGCTATTGAATGTAAAATTTTTCCTATAAGGAAGATAAATGCAAGTCTAAATAAATTCATAGATCTATACATTTCAATATTTAAGACGAATTTTATAGCTAAGCATAGTTGTAGGTATTAAAAAATAGATTTATACGCTTTAATAACATTTTGCACTTTGAGCAGGTCAGAGTTATACAGTAGATAGAAGGATCTAAATTGCAAGTTTGTTGCACTCTCTAGTTTGAAAATAACTATTGTAAGACTGAAAAGTGGCACTCTGTAGTTGCAGAAACTCTATTCGAATTCCAGGAACGCCACAGTGTTGGCGATTTTAATTGGAGTGGAGTTTCAATATGTAAGCCTGTCTTTGACTGTCCGAATATAAAATTTAATAAATTCCAAAATCCAGACGATTGATTTACTTCATGACAAAAATTGTGCTAGCGACCCGTTTTTTTGCATGTATACTGTCTCCTATTCACCAATTTGGCTGTAACCATTTATTATAATGACACTACTGGCTTACTAAATATAAGTCTCAACATTTCTACGAGCATTTATTATATCAATTATGAGAATTTGGAATACAGTGACATTCCAATTCCGAACACTAAACTTTGGATGGTCGTACTTTTTTTAGATAGCAATTATTAAATTTCATCAAATTAAAAAGCACAGTAAGAATATAATATGTAACAAAAACTAAGCTTTTAACCCTATGATTAAATTATTAACAATAAAATATGGTCGTCATTCGTGATTGCCATCTTATAAGCAATTATTACAACAAATGGTGTAAATTTCGACCTTTATTATTCAAAAAATTTTGTCCCTTTTGTCATTTGTAAGGCAAAATTTTGGTTGAATATGCTGGTGTGTTCACTTCGGGCAGCACGCCATTTGGTTCCAGTTTTTACGTTAGTATCTTACTCCAAGCATGTAGAGTCTACCTATTAATAGTATTAAGTAAGTTGACATTATAAGTACGAATACAATCTATAACTGCTAAAAAACTGGGATATGGACTATTCACATTATTTTATATTGTCTTACTAACATTGTGGCAAGGTATTTCGTCAAAACAATGTTCACGTTAAGCTTTATTTAGGTGACTAGAATAAGGCAGGCCCATCAATTCCAGAATTCCACGAACTGATATCGGTTATCAGGCACGACTAGGACGACTACCACCACTTTTCACTATCAGTCACGTTTCTTTTTTATAATGTGTATAACGATGCATAAAACTACAGTTTATCCGTGCACTTTCTCCATCAATGTTAAATGCGTCTGTAGTTAACACAATCGATTTGACTATAGCTAATAACGTTTTTGCAAACGTATTTTGAATTTGTCAATTTTGTAATCAAAATTGAGTCCCTTATATTAAGTTCCTCCTACACACAACCTAAACAGAGTTATTAATTAATATTCGCAAATAAGATTATTAACTGTCAATTTCTACTGACCATATAAACTGAATTGAATTAAACCACAATGTTAAATGGTATACTGTTTTTAATATTGGAATTAAACTCAAAGTGGCACTCTTTGATCGGAGCCACTCCATTTAAATGGCAGAAAAAAAGTCCCTATTTTAAGGTGGTCAAATTTAATTGGAGATGGTTTATTTTCAATGGTTTTCTACAACTGTGCACAGCTATTTTCATGCTCGTTAGACTTCGAACTGCGAAATTTCATAACCCTGAAGATTTCTTTCTGCTCTTTGTGCTGACAGTGACATTTTCTATGTTCTCGCTTCTATTCTTCAACTTGGGTTACCAAATCTATTACAACGATGCAACTGCCTTGCTCAACACGTGTCTCGTCTTCTTCAATGAACTTACTGGTGAGAATATTTAATTACTCAATTAATAATTACTATTAATTTTTTAAAGGATTAATTGTAATTTTTACCGTGTCTTTGATTCTTTTAGAGAAATTCATCCCAAGTTCAAGGCGGAATTTTTTCACCGGAGCTGAATACCTGTGTGCACTGCTAATGCTAGTTACCCCATTGATATCAATATTTTTGATAGGAATTTACCTGATAGGGTATTCAACACCAGCCTGGTTTCATTCAATTCTTCCACAGAATTACCAATTACCTTGGATAACGTGTCCACTAATAGTACTGCAATCCTGTATTGCCTTAATCGGTCTTAGCACTACTACCGCTTATGTACAGATAAGTATCATTTATGGAGTAATAATACTAGCTCTTATAAGCAAGGAGCTGCGCCATTCCAAAACAAACCATTTAACAGTCGATTTACTAAGAAGACCCAATAATATACGAAAGTACTACAGAGCTGTTCAAATTATTCACTACCGAGTGACGATCTTTTTTTGTGATATTATCTACCCCCTGCAATTTGGCCTTTTGAAATCCGTAATATTATGCAGTCATGCTTTAATACGATATTCACAGACGTATCCTTTTATTGTAAAAATAGCACTGCTGATGGGAGCAATGACTGCCTTAGTATTTTGGCTTATCATTCTTTATTTGGCAGGCGAAATTTCCAAATCTTCAGCCAGATGCATCAAGTCATTTAGGAATATTCCTAACATAAATCACCATGAATCCAAAGTTATGAATAAATTTGTAAAGTCTTGCACTCTGATTCGAATCAGAGTAGGCACATTTTATTACATGAAAAAGATTCATGTCTTAACCCATGCAAAAAATGTTGTCAAAGGTACAATTAGAGCTCTGTTAACATTCGAATAATCTATATAAAATGCTTAGAACTTTTCACATCAGGGTGTTAAATTCATAGTATTTTTGTCAAACAGTAATTCTACTAGTACAATCAAAAATGTCATAAAAGCCCGTCTTTTAATATGCAACATTTCTTAACAAATTTTTCAATGCATATAAAAAACTATCAATAATGTAGAGCAAATTGTTATGGTTTATAAAATACACAATGTAATAGATACTATCTATACCAATGCAAATAAAGTATTAAGATTTCAGATAATTCTGATAATACTCTAAGTCCACTTGCACAAATACTAATATAACTTGTTAGCATACTGTCATCGGTCAAACATCTTATATTATACAATATTACTGCATACAAACCTATTGCAATAAACCTTACATTAAAATGCCTATGAAATACTTTGGTCAATGACTAAGCTTATTAAGGTAGCCTTATTAAGGTAGGAAATGTTCTTCCATCTTAAGATTTATAATGCAAATACTCATAATTTTGCATGTACTAACTGTCCACATTCTTACTCACTCAATGACATGGAATATTATACACTTTCTTGGTAAATTCTTTTAAAAGCTCAGTGAAGGAATTGGCATTATAGAAATGATACTTTAGCATAAGGAGATTTAATGTCAACTGAAAGGTTGCAGTGACCTCGGGGAATACTAAGTTTATTTAGTTAGTACATAGTCAATAGTATAAATAGATAGGTAAGCATTGGAGTTGATATTCCCTTGTGGCATTTGCTCATAAATAAAGAGTTAAAGTTTACATTATGTTTACAAAAACAAACATAAATACCAAATAAGAAGCTACAAATCCTACATAATATCATACAATAAGCACTGAGTCCAGATTCACTGAATTATTTAATGTATGTAAATTAAACCATATTAAACATAGATTGTACAGGTTAAAGTTATACAAGCATATTTCTGACCTTATTAGGAAGTATTCTATATAGCTTTGCACATTTAACCATTAGATATTTTACTCTGGCACGAAGAGTTTTTAATAGTCCTTCACTTTTAGTGCTTACAAAACTAAAGAGTACAGGGGTAATATTCCTTAGAAAACTTAAATATCAAATTTTCATTCCTTCACGCTGAAAAGTTTCAATTGCAGTGGATGTGTGAGGCAATACAAAAAATAAGTTACAGGCAACCCAATCACTCAATTTGTCGAAGGAGAAAGATAAAGTATACAGTTATAATATGCTTAACGGCGTTTTGTTGCTAATTGTAGAACTTAATACAAAATGGAGCTACATGGCTGGAGCCATTCCCTTTAAATGGCATAAGAAGTCCCCAAATTTTCGGTTTGGTAGTTGGAAATGGTACCTGGCTAACCTTTTGTTGCAAATTTTTACTATCGTCTTCATTGTTGTTCGAATTTACACCGGAGCATGCAAAACATCTCTAGACTACTCAGTGATGTTTGCAATAGCAGTTTACCATTCGATTTCCTCCATACTTCTTATCAACTTGAGTATCCTCATGTATTACTATAATGGAGTTGACCTAATTAACATGGTTATTGGCTTTTACAAAACATTTACAGGTAAGGTTGGGCTAATTTTAATACATTATACTTATTATACTAGTCGCTCCCAGCATACGTGACTAAATTTCGAAAGGTAGATATCCGGTATAATCATACGTATTGAATATTGTGACGATCAGGCACGTATCCAGGAATTTAATTTAAGGAGGGAGCACTAAGTAATACTAAATATTATTTGAATAATTTTTAAATTTTTAGTCTCTTTGGAAAGTAGTTAACATTTATTCAGATTTAGGGTACGCTGCGTCCCCCATCACACCCTTATTTAACGTACCTGGTGGCGATGCTTGTCTAAGAAACGGACAAACAACAGAGAAGACTTTTTGGTTTATATTTTATTATATAAAAAGAATACATTATTATATTATTTATGTCTTGAGTTCATTAGGTATCATAATATAGAGTTTCCGGCTGCTCTAGTTTAAAACAGGGAAATGATCAAAGTTGTGTGACTGACAATAATGACAAATGTATCTAAGTGTAGTCATCCATCTCATTGGCTACAATGAAACAATACTTGGTACTTACTTTAATAAAAATATAGTTAGTAGTTAATTACAAAATTCACGTCTATTTTGCATTCCATATTTGCATTAATTGTTTAGATATATTAGATGTTCTTATTATTCTCAGAAATAATAAAAAGAGTCAAATATTTTTTAAAATAGCGAGAAACTTCCCTTCTCTGCGGAAAAAAATAAGCAACGTTACGTATGCAAAACTAACAGATCAATTTCCTAATTATTTAATAATTATTTATAATTTTCTAATTATTATTACTTTTCCATGCAGATGACTTCGTTCCAATGTCCAAACGGAATTTCATGACCGGTGCTGAGTATCTGTGTGCATTCATCTTCATTAATACACCAACAATACCATTATTGATGGGGGCAACTTACTTCATTGTGGAGTATTCAGAAACACCATCATGGTTCTACACAGTATTGCCACGTGAGTATCAAGTTGTATGGGTAACCTTTCCAGTAGCTTTATTACATTTTTGGTCAAGTATAGTTGCATTTACTACGTTTAGTATTCATGTACAACTGTGCACCATTTACGCTGTCTCCGTCATTGCTTTATTAAATAAAGAACTACGCCACTATAAATCAAATCACATAACTGATGACAAGCTGCGGAGGCCAGAAAACATTCGAAAATACTACCGAGCTATTCAGATCAACCATATCATTGCACAAATCGCCTTCGGAAACATCATTTACCCTTTGCAATTTTGTCTTGTAAAATGTAGCATACTATGCACTTACCTTCTAATTAGATATGCGCACACACTCCACCTAATTGCTAAAATAGGACTATTGATGGGGTCTATAGCCGCATTGATATTATGGATTATCATTCTATATTTGGCTGGACAAATAACTAGGTCTTCATCAGGTTGTGTCAAGTCCTTTAAGACTTTGCCAAATATGAGTCAGCATGAATCTAAACTAATGCAGAAATTCGTCAAATCTTCGATGTTACTTCGAATCAGAGTAGGAACATTTTATTACATGAAAAAAATTCATGTCTTAACCCACATCAGAAATGTTGTGAGAGGTACTATCAGAGCATTATTAACATTTAAATAATTTCGATATCAAAACCAATACATAGGGATTAAGGAATAAGGAATGTATACAAATGTTGGAAAATTGACAATATTAAATAGTAACAAAATATCATTGCTCTTTATTGGTGATACAATTTAAAAAAAAAACAATCTAATTTGTGCATAGATAATCCTTCCGTAAACATGACCATAAAATCCTACAGTTATATTTTCTTGTATTATTGTAACTATATGGAGCGTAAAAAATTATTTAGTTATATGAAAATAAAAATTTCCAAATATTTTGATTCTGTTCTTTTATTATTTTTGTTCGAATGCATGGAACTTTAATTAGAAAGAATTTATTATATCCATTGCATATATCTTCATGCATTACATTGGTATACGAAGGTTGATATTGTATTCATTAGGGGCTGTTGTTGTAAAATTGTTATTGTTGTCCTTTAAAAGACGACCCTCCCTCCCACAGTATTAATAAGTTTTAAATACATATTATTATAATGCATCGCAATAAGTTTTGCTATCCGAGCTGCTTCGACTTCCTTTATATTTTCCATTAAACCTTAATACTTATGCTGAGAGTCTTAAATGAGCCGTAAAACTGAAAAACATAGTAAACATACTCTGCTCATAAATACTTAAGGTTTGTCTTCCGTCTTCTGCATTCTTACAACTGAGGCTATATTAAATCCATAATAATATAGAACCTACGGCAAGCAATAACACAAAACATAAGCTTGGCTGGGTGAAGGGTTTGCATCAATTTTGCTAACAAAACGACCAGAAATTCAAATTTGAAATATTTTTACTATGCAAATGATAATTGATGACCATTGTAATCATTGCAATGTTTAGTCCATCTTCTTCGATATCTTCTAACTTAGGAGTAAATTGTTTTGACTTTTAAATTTTAGGTTACGTAACATTTCTTACCAAATTTTTCAATTTTGGTAAAGATGTGCATATTTTTATGGTTTATAAAATACATATGCAAAATGGAAATAAAGTATTAAGATTTTATATTTGATTCTGCTAACAACCTAACTCTACTTGCAAACATAAAACGTGTCATCATGCTACCATCGCTCAAAAATCTTATATTATACAATATTACTGCATACAACTTATTGCAATACAACTATTATACATTAAAATGTCCAATAAAATACATTGGTCTGTGACTAAGCTTATTAAGGTAGCCTGCAGCCTGCAGGACATGTACCTACTTCTTCCATTTTGAGATTTATAATACAAAATATACTTAAATACTTACTACATAGTTGTTCATTTACTAACTGTTCGCATTCTTACTCCCTTACATCGAATATTAAGTTTCTTGATAAATTCTTCCCATTTTAAAAGCCCAGTGAAGAAATTAACATTATAGAAATGGTATTTTAGCATTAGGAGACACAATGCCAACCGAAAGGTTGCAGTGACCTCGGAGAATACTAAGAAACCTTTGTTCATTTGGTTAATGCGTTGTCAATAGTATAAATAGGTAGATAAGCAATGGATATTTTCTTTTGACATTTGCTCATAAATAAAGAGTTAAATTTTGCATTCTGTTTACACAAACAAACTTACATACCACATAAGAAGCTACAAATCCTTCGTTCCATACAACGTGAGTCCGGATTCACTGAATTATTTAGTGTATTTAAATCAAAGCTTACCATACAATGGATTGTGCAGGTTTAAGTTATACAAACATTAAGCTATGGACATTTATAATTTATAGTTTCAATTTATTCGGTTTCTAAACCTTTGAAGAAAAATATTTCTGGCCTTATTAGGAAGTATTCTATAAAGCTTTGTACATTTAGCCATTAGATATTTTACTCTTGGCAAGAAAAGCTGTTATAAGTCCTTCATCTTCCCTTTCAGTGTTTAGAAAACTAAGGACTACACTACTAATATTCCTAACCTGCTAAGTAAACTTAAATTAAATATTTAATTTTCATTCAATCATGATGAAAATTTGTAATTAAAAAGTGTATGTGTGAGGCAATACATAAAATAATTTATAGGCAACTCAATCGCTCTTTTTATCGAAGGAGTAAGAAAGGGCATACGGCTAATAGGCATAAAGATGCTTAATGGCGTTTTATGGTTAATTTTAGAACTAAATGCAAAATGGAGTTACATGGTTGGAACCATTCCTTTTAAATGGGATAAGCAGCCTCCACATTTTCGGTTTGGTAGTTGGAGATTGTGCCTTGCTAACCTTTTCTTGCAAATTTTTACTATCATCTTTATTGCTGTTAGAATTTACACTGGAGCATGTAAAACATCTTTGGACTACTCAGTGCTGTTTACAATAGCCGTTTATCATTCGATTTGCTCCATACTTCTTATCAACATGAGTATCCTCATGTATTACTATGATGGAGTTGAACTAATTAACATGGTTATTGGCTTTTACAAAACATTTACAGGTAAGGTTGGTCTAATTATAATACATTGTACTTATTATACAATATTATGTCTTGTGTTCATTAGATATCATCCCTTAAGTTATCAAATACGCAATATGCAATTTCAGCTGGTACTGAAATTCCCAATATGCATTTTCAGGCTGGTATGGGAACCAGCTCTAAGCTGCATATTGCGTATTTGATACCTGAAGGGAAGATATCGTATAGAGTTTACGGCTGCTGTAGTTTAAAACAACGATAGCCATTGTTTGAATGATGTTTTTGGTAAAACTAGATAGAATACATTTTGATAAATGCAAAAACAAATGTTCGAATATATTGAATTCAAATCCGTACAAGAATGATATAATAAAAGAATCAAATGTTTTGTAATAAATTCCCCTCTTTGCCCGACACCAATGAGTATGGAAAACTATCAGATCAATTCTCTAGGTAAGACCTGCATTCTAATTGTTTTTACTTTGCGTTTCAGATGACTTCGTTCCAATGTCGCGACGGAATTTCATGACTGGTGCTGAGTACCTTTGTGCATTCATCTCCATTAATACGCCAACATTACCATTATTGATGGGGTCAACTTACTTCATTGCTGCGTTTTCAGAATCACCATCAAGGTTCTACACAGTCTTGCCACATGAGTATCAAGTTGTATGGGTAACCTTCCCAGTAGCTTTACTACAGTTTTGGTCAAGTTTAGTTGCATTTACTACATTTAGTATTCATGTACAACTGTGCACCATTTACGCTGTCTCCGTCATTGCTTTATTAAATAAAGAACTACGCCACTATAAATCAAATCACATAACTGGTGACAAGCTACGGAGGCCAGAAAACATTCGAAAATACTACCGAGCTATTCAAATCAACCATATCATTGCACAAATTTCCTTCGGAAACATCATTTACCCTTTGCAATTTTGTCTCGTGAAATGTAGCATACTATGCACTTATCTTCTAATTAGATATGCGCACACACTCCACCTTATAGCTAAAATAGGACTATTGATGGGGTCTATAACCGCCTTGATGCTGTGGGTTATCATTCTCTATTTGGCTGGACAAATAACTAGGTCTTCATCAGGTTGTATCAAGTCCTTTAAGACTTTGCCTAATATGAGTCGGCATGAATCTAAACTAATGCAGAAATTCGTCAAATCTTGTATGTTAGTTCGAATCAGAGTAGGAACATTTTATTACATGAAAAAAATCCATGTTTTAACCCACATCAGAAATGTTGTCAAAGGTACGATCAGAGCATTGTTAACATTTAAGTAATTTCTATATCAAAACTCAACATAAGAATTAATCATTGCATACAAATTGTGTTTATTGATGTAGGAAAATTGACAAGGTGCTCTTAGTAAGAAATAAATGTCATTACTCTTTATTGGTGATTCAATTTTTAGAAAACAATCTACATGAAATGATCCTTGTGTAAATATAACCATAAAATTCTACTGTAATGTTTTCCTATATGTATACAGCTATATAAAACGTAAAAAATGTATTTAATTATATAAAAATAAAAAATTTCCAAATATTTTAGTTCCGTTTTTTATTAGTTTTGTTTGAATACATGGACATTTAATTTGTAAGACTTTATTAATATCCATTGCATATATCTTCATGCATTACATTGGTATACGAAGGTTCCTATTGTATTCATTAGGGGCTGTTGTTGTAAAATTGTTATTGTTGTCCTTTAAAAGACGACCCTCCCTCCCACAGTATTAATAAGTTTTAAATACATATTATTATAATGCATCGCAATAAGTTTTGATATCCTAGCTGCTTCGACTTCCTTCATATTATTTTCCATTAAAACGTAATATATTGAGAGCCTATTAAATGAACCGTAAAACAGAAAAACACAAGTCTCTGCTCATAAATAAAGAGGTAAAGTTTATTGTGTTCCGTGTCCTGCATACATTAATACGACTAAGGCTATAATAAACATTTATAAAACTTGCAGCAAGTTCTATAAGTTTGTATAAGTTTGTCTGTGTATAAGCTTTGCATTACTTTTGCTAACAAAATGACCAGAAATAGAAAAATTTTTATTCAATAAATGATAATTGATGATCAGTAACCAATACACCTGTTCAGTCCATCTTCTTTTCTTCGATATCTCCTAACTTAGGAGCAAATTATTTTTACTTTTGATCACTATGAACAATATGTACGGAAGTTATCGTATTAATCGACGAAACAACAAACCGATTCTATAATTTCGTGGGATTTTATACTCTTGTTTTGTTTGCTGAGCTTATAAACTTTGCCTTACTTCCCCAGTTAAATTATTTACTTCATTTAAATATTGCAAACCAAGAATTATGTAGTACTAGGTAAATATTCGATTGTTTTGATGTACCATACCTATATAGCTACTAAATCAGGTTGAGTAGAATGCTTTGTACTATATAAACCACGATGTAGTGTGCTAATGACGAGATCATGTTTGAGATACTTCAGACGGCTTCAGGCGAGTTGTTTTACAGAAATTTTTTTTTTAATTTTACGATAGTATTTTGCAATAGGTGATTAAAATAGATGGGCGACAGTCCTAAATAATTTGTTGATTGTGAATGCTTATTTTTGGTTTTTAGAGAGTCTATTTTGGCGGATACAAGATTATTATCAGGAAGCCACTTATCTACATTTACAATAACGTATTACTGTTAGAGTTACTTATAAATAGGTCCAATATTGAGTCACCCCTGCGTGGTAGGTTTATTTACATGTTGTTCTGTAGTATATTATTGAGACATTTATCATTAAGAATAAAATGACTATATTGACAATAACATTCGTCCAATGCATACTCTACTTTTGAGCAAGGTTGCCCATTATACTCGTTTAATTCGAAAAGTCTCAGCCAACGACTCTCAACTCAACTCAACTAAAACTACTATACTTATACTACTATAGTACAAGGATCATACATACACAATATTTGGAAATATAATCCATGAGACTGTGCACTAACATTAATAGCAACATTGTCCGGAAATGGACTAGATTTTAAACATATTATTTTGTATAACTGCACCAAAAATATTTATTAAAAAATTGAGTGAAATGGCTATCAATTACCATGCATGTGCAGACCTTATTATTATGTTTAATGTTATGATGACGATTGCCTTACTAATATTATAGCTGCTGTTACCAATTCACAAATGTATAAATAAACAAAGCCAATATATGGAAAATTCACCGATGTGATAGCGACTTTGGAATGTATAAAAAGAAAAACATAAGTCTCTGCTCATAAATAAAGAGTTAAAGTTTATTGTCGTACGCAATTTGTTGGCTTCCCTCTATAATCAAAAAAACATTTTCTGAAAACCATCTATAATTATAGTTGGGGAATTAATAGGTACACATTTCTTTCGAGTAGATTTGGGAAACTATATGTAGCCTTTTTATTTGAACATCAAAACAGTCGGTTTTTATAACCATTAGTAAATAAATTTGTCGACGACAAAAACGAGCTCAGCTTAGTCGTGTCTGTGAGTCGGTTGTTTTGATGCGAATTTTAGTATACATTATTATTATTACAAGATATCGTCCTCGAAAGGTCGTTAGAATATCAGGGTACACAGATTTGCTTACAAGCCAATTATAATCCGTATACAAGTATAGATTTCAAAACTAAAATCGAAAAAGTCGACTTGAACCAGATTCAATAATATTATATTCTTATGATTATAATTAATCCTTAGTACTAATTATTCGAATCAAGATATGAAATATACAATGATTGTGACTCAGTTTCCTGTTGCTCAAGCAAAAACAATGGTGATCTAAATCAATATAGTATAGTAATTGTTCAGTAAAACTTCTAGTATGACCAAAAGAGTTTTTTTCAGAGCTAAAGTTTAAACATAAATAGTATTTCTCGTAGAAATTGAATGTGATTCATCAAAAAAAATTAATAGCTAATAATTCAATATTCTCTGAGTTATTACATTAATTTTTCAATTTTTCAATCAATCAATTAATCAATTCGTGAGCTGTTGTCGGGTGTCAGTAGTCCCCGAGATTCTTCTATGACTGGCGAAGGACCACCCCAGTTGACAATTAAACTGAGGAAATTTATATTTCTGCACTACTCTGCACTACTCAATTTCGAAACAGTTTTTATGTCGAACAGATTTGTAAGGTTTTATTGAAAGTTATACGAAGCCAATTACAACACAAAATAGATATTCACTGCGTTCATCTCACTAGCGTTCAGCCGTTCATCCTTTCTTTTATTTCACTCCTCTTGCTAGTGGATCAACCCAAATACCTGCAAGTTACAATCCCTACTCGATGTTCACAATACAAATAATTTCAATAGGTTTCAATAGAATCAAAAGGTTACAATTTCAATAGAATTACAAAGAGAGCCACGATGTTACAAAGTTAGAGGGAGAAACACACTAGGTACTATTAAGCTACCTACTCGAAGTATTACATTCCTAAATCCATAAACGGGAAATTCTCTCAAATCATTGCGGCCAATACCGACAATGTTACGGGAGAGTAACTTCAACTAAACACAGTTTCATCACAATCGACTTGGCTGTCCGCCGTGTAAATGCCCGACTTGAGTCCCTTATTGCAATAAGGCAAATCTAAAGCCTACCTGACTTAATTCAGTAGGCAAATACAACTTGGCGAACAGACAGCTCAAATGAGGTCTGTTCTCTGTTTTTACTAAATAGGCTCCCCCTTTTCTCTCTTAAGATTTTGCCATTCTCAATCTTCCTATGTCCATGACAAATAACATTACCGTTTGTCCCGTACGCATGGTATTTGCCTAAGTTTAAACACAGTGTGTATTTTTCCTACTTATCCTCTCACTCTTAATACAAAGGCTCAATTTTCTCATTGTCAACTTGCGTAATACAATTTTCTTTTCATTGGATAAACGAAGATGAGCTGAGATTTTGTCTGACCAATGCCTACTTACGCGTGTAAGCTATTTACACGTGTCACAATTAATTTCCCCGAGAAATCAATACAATTCCACTCTCAACTCATCTTGTCTATATAAATTTCTAGACATCCCTATACAATTCCAGACATTTTTTCCAGACATAGGCAATTAAGTATATCATACTACATGACTCACACAAATACATTCACATTCTACTTCACACTACAATACAATACTAACATGAATAGAATTGAAACTGACCCTTGGCCTATTGTTACAATTTAAAAGGGCTGTTCCCTTCGCTCACCACTACATTAGCCTTGTGTTATACTAGTTAACGATGTTTACGGAGGGCGCAGAAAATAATTTGAGGACGGTCATTAAGGTGGCCTTTTACTGTGGCGGACTTCCTTTCAATTACGAAGATGAAAGTAGGAAACTTAAAGCTACGAGTAGAAAAATATTTCGTTTCCGTTGGCTTCTTCTATCTATTGTTTGGATACTTCACTGTGCATTTTCTTGGAGTAGATTACTTCAGTTGTATTTAATTTTGGGCACAGTAGAATTGTCAAAATATGTGGCCACTTTTATGCCATTAATCCCTATTACATCCTTTAGTTATTCCTTCTTTTTTGTACTACTTAAAGAAAAGGAATTAAACGCCCTAATTAACTGCTATCTGATTCACTTCAGATCCTTTAAACGTAAGTGTTTAATTCGTCTTATTACATATTCAATTTGAATGTCAATAATAGCAAAAATATATCAGAAAATGGTATATAATATCACATTGATTGCTTCATATATTATTATGACATTCAAAAATTTTTAATTTTACTTGATCGTATTGTTAGCTGAAATGTGAAAGTTAAATAATAGTATAAAACGTACTTTACAGGTTGGCAAGTCAAATCTCTCGACACTTCATCGATGAAATACTGGGACAGATTTATAAAAATCATAATCGTAATAATGATTGGAGTAAATCCGATTCTAATTTCCATGTTCACGTGGGCCAGCAGACATGAAGTTGTATTTATTCCATCGCTGATTCCTAATCAGTACAAATACTTTATCTTTGAATTTCCAATCATACTTTACTTGTATTTTGAACAATTAGCAGCGTGGTCAATTGGTGCTCTGCTATCAATTTTTTTGATTTATTTTGGCACTTATAGTGGTATAATGTTTCGGGAATTGAAGTGAGTGAATTTAAGTAAATTAATATCATAATTATCATGCATTGAGGTTTTCATTGCAGCACAATAATTATCCAATTTAACGTTATTTTTACAAAGCATTTTTATTATTATTTTAGATACGGCAAAAAATCGTACACGACAAAAAATATTTTAAGATCGCCTGAATATTTGCTCAAATCTGCACGGAGTTTCCAAGTACTTGGAAATTTGTTGAACAACTGCTTCCGAAATGTTTTTCTTCCACTGCATTCCATGCTAACTCGGTCATTGCATTTCGTCAATATGGCCCTGCTCACCTGTTTCAACGAGATGGGACTTGAACTTGTGCTGATAGTCATTTCAGGATGTATGTGTGTTTTTATTCTTTGGTCATCCCTTTTACATCTTCTAGGAAAAGTCAATCAGGCATCCAAAAGTTGCATTTCATCTTGGAAAAGATATGATGGAAATGAAAATAGGGAAATTGAAATGATCCGTTTGTCATGGAGACCCTTTGTTGTGAAATTTGGAGACGTTATCACAATATCGAAAACAACAGGGCTTAAATATGTCATGAGTATTGCACGAGCGACATTGAAGTTGAAATTGGCTATGTAGCTATTAATCTATGTAATTAGTGTAACTGTAGGGTATGGTATGGTGCCATAAATATGGTTTTGTCTGATAATATTTTTCGTTTTATTTTATAGTAATAGTTCTGCCTATTTTATTATCGAACAAGTTTTGGGTATGAACATTTCCAAGCCTCCTCATTTCGATATCTAACCAATATATTATTATTATCCATCGCCACTGTCAATTTCCTATTGAAATTCCCCAGCATTTTACATTTGTTATACGTACTTACTTACCATCCAATAATTTGAGTTGCTGGAATTCAAATTGAATGTTGCACGTCATGATGTCAATGGATACCAAAAATGTATTATGTGATAAAAATCAAATTTTTCATGCTATAATGGTATATAAGTGTTTAATAGTTAAATATTGAATGCCCTTCGTCCAAGTATTCCTAAATGTATTCATTGCATTTGCTTACTAGCTGACCTTAAGGAATTTCCAATGATATAATCAATGCATTATTATATCTACAAAACTAGTAATTATTTATTACTTAGCTGCATGTAGATGGGAACATTAAAGTCGCTTAAATGCAGTGTAAATGTAACACTCAAGCAAAGGAAACAGAAAATAAAATTTTTGTGTTTGTTCTCAAAGCTATGGAATTAAAAATAGTCGCGTTTTAATTTGCAAAAAGTATGTTTATTAAAATCATTACACCTGTTGTGATTATTACCCAAGCATGAAAGTGCAAAATTTTGTTGATAAATATCACATCGGAGTTAGACGTAAATCCCAGCATCTAAAAATGCAGAAGCAGAACAATGTGTAGCTGCAGTTGCTGAATAAACAAAATTCAATAAATCAAATGCTCTTGTTATGATTTTCCCGACTCCCGTCTCCCACATCACATAAAATGTACATTCGTACAAAGCCTGCGGGTGGCTATAGCTTTATAGCTTTATTAAATAACCTGGTACCAGGTACATTAAATAATATGTGAATGAAGACGTGATAAAGGTATGAGAAAATGATATTGACAACAACACAAAGGTTTAATGGAAGGAACGTTGACTGTGCAATGCAGTATTATGGACATGCCCTGGTAAACTCATTCGTACCTGATCACCTTGAGGTGAGTGCAGTTTGTATAGCCTCATCGTCCATTTTATCTTATCTGACATTTATTCGCAAATTTCATTCCTTTGTTTACTTCTCCAGTAGGATCGAAGCTGACTTGGAAACATTAAAATGATGAGATGGAAAAAGAGTCTTTGCGGCTGAGCTTTTGTCCTGCTGACGCAAACTGACAAGATCAATTACTTTTTTGCTCTTTTGCTAAGTCGGACTCTGTAACCTATGCTTAACTTTTGCAACCTGCTAGGTTTTCCCCATTTTCGCTGAAAACATTATAACTATCGGATTCTTGTTTGTGAGGCAGTGGGAAAACATGATGCCAATGGAAAAGAACTCATCGCCAGAGGATTTCTGTAATTTCCCAACACAATAACTCTTGACTGCATGGAATACCTTATCATCATCTTTGTTACTTAATATTCAACCAACGCTTAGAACTAGACAACCTCTCGCCTCATAATTCATAAAGCAAATAAAAATACAGGATGCAGTTGCAAATATTTCCTACATGTACTAACAAAACGATACAAATGCTTTGCCACGCATCACTGTATCAGTGCCTAAAGAGTTAGGCAATAGTAACAGTCAGACTTCAATCTTCTTGGATACCCAGTTGTCTGTTTGCTTGTTCCTCCGTTTTTGGCAAATAGAGACATAGCACAAAATTTTTATACTCCAAATTGAACCAAGTGTTATAATCAAAAAGTGGATAATTCATGTAGCTGGTGATTGACTATTTCATTCTCCAAGTGTCTAAAAATTTGCATTTCAACCTTAAAATTGCTTAGTGTACACAGTATACAGAAAGAGATAATGGAAGAATCAAATAAAAATGCTGGAGTTAAATCTGAATCGCCAAAAATGGTAAATCTTTTCTTTTTAGAGTATATTATAATATAAAAGTATATTATGAAGTAAAAGTTGAAAATACTTGGAATCTGTGGTATAGTTTTTATTTTATTAACGTTGATCGATTTTTATTTTAAAGCATAATAATATTATGCGCAATTCGGTTTCATTTTAAAGGTATGTGGTGTGTGCGAGGACCGAGCCAAAAGTTTTCATTTTGGTGGGATCTCATGCGACAGTTGCAAGGCATTCTTCCGGCGAGCTGTACAAAATAATGGTTATAAAAAATTTCGGTGCGGTCACGCAGATAAATGCGTAATCAACATCAACACAAGAAAAAGCTGTCAAAAATGCCGATTTGAAAAATGCGTGTCTATCGGAATGGAAATAAAGTGGGTCATGTCAGAAGAAGAACGAATTCTTCATAATCTCACAAGGTAAACTTATAAGAAACTATTTGCAATCACAATTGGAAATTCAGAAATAATACATAGCTTTGAATAGGACCTAGGAGAATACAAAAACAATTTTATTTGGTATTGTCAGATCTCGTGTTGGTCCTACAACCACTACGGACAAACAGAAGCAGCCAAATCATCCTGCAGTCAAAGGAGAAAGCCAAATTGACTTAAATTGGACCCCAAAAGTAGAAGATATGTTTAAATACATGAGTCCAGAAGAGAAACGAGAGATTGAATCAATTACGACGAAATATCAGGATTCATATGCCAAAATCCCTTACAATGTTTCTGAAACAGATGGAAATCGAGGCCCAGTGGAAATCATAAAGATGTTCACCACAATCATAAGACGATTTGCTCTGTTCTGCAAGAGCATTGATGATTTCTCCCGACTGAGTCCCAGCGACCAGCAAAATCTTCTGAGGGCTGGTGTGCTTGAAATGTGCCTCCTTAGAGGTGCATTTGTGTTTGATATGGATAATAATCGGTGGCCAGGAATGAATATAAATTACCTGAAAGACTGTCCAAGTCTCCGTGTAAGCAATAAAATTCCATTATTTTATTTATAATTAATATTCTATTTCGAAGCAATTAAAATAGTAACATAAACTAAAAGGCTTTACCTTATTATCAGATTGCTATATAAATATGCATTGATTAATTCATAAAAAGTTCCAAGTATAAAATATTGTGTGAATTGATAGTTGGACGATATGGAGAAACTGGTTTCCAGTGAATTGTACGACATGCACAAAAGGTTTATCCAGTGTTGTACTAATGACCACTTTTTTGCATTTTGACCGGGCCACTGGTCAAAATGGTCAAAATGGTCAAAATGGCTAAAATGGTCAAAATATCAGTATACAGTTACTTAGGCTAGCAAATGAAATTTAAAATATTTAGAGAATGAAATATGGCCTAAAACCAATGAAACACTATTCTACTAACATCAGACTGCAGAATGACACTCTCTAATCATTTTTAACTGCAATCTTTAGAAAGTTGTATTTGTTGTTTACTGTTGCAGTAAAAGCTACCTTGGGGTCTCAATTAACCCCAAACAGGCATTTTGTCCATTTTGACCATTTTGACCACTTTTTAATTTTTTTTGACCGGGCCATTTTGACCATTATGACCATTATGACCACTAGTGGTTTTAACCACTGCACAACACTGGGTTTATCGCAAGCATCCAGAAATTAAAGGCAGACGAGCCGACGGTAACGCTTCTACTTTTGGTCGTTTTATTTTATCCAGAGAGGGCTGAAGTAGAAGATTATAGCGGAATCAATCAAAGTCAAGAGAAATTCATCCTTCTTTTGCAGAAATATGTTCAATGGAGATACGGACCTGTCAATGGATCTCAGCTTTTCCCACGGGTACCAAAATCAATACAATTATTTCTTAAAATGTTCAATTATTATTATTTTATGGTGATATAACTTATACTAATGATGTTAAATATAAAACAGTTGCTATCGAAATTGGCTGATCTACGCCAATTGAATGATTCGCATACGGCGTACAATTTGAAACTAGATCAGGAGGATCTTAATGTAATCCAAACCCAACTGGGACAAATGAATCTCAATCCCTATTCTCAGTGGGATGAAAGTACAAATCAATCCCAGGGCCATGGGAACGCAAATCAGCATCAGAACTGGACCGATACAGATGTTGACTGGAGCTCTTTTTCACAATCAGATGGGCCAGGATTAGGAATGGAAAATAATTTAGGATTTCTTCATCAGCAGATACAAGCTGGAAATGAAGATGTACAAAGACAAAGTGCAGGAAATCCGGCACACGAATACTTTCAAAATTTCATAACACAAAAAATCCCAACTCTCATTCAAAACCCTTTTGCTCCAATTTCTTTTGATACGGATATTCTCCAAGCTATGACACTTTTTCAAAATGCTTCAAGCAAGCCAGAAATGTGGACAATGAATATGGAAATGATGCAAAAAGCTGCAGCGTTTGCGAATATTAAAAATCTGTCATTTCTAACACAACCAGAACAGAATGGACAATTACCTACGATCCCTTCTTTTATGGATCACAACAGTTCTGCAAATGGGCAGCCACAATTTCCAATACCACAATTGCAACAATATCACCAGAAAATGAAAGAAATGGCAGCAAATCTTGGGCCTGGAATTAATGAGCTGAGTGAACTAAGAAAAAACATGGAAAGTTCTTTGATTTTCGGAAATGGGTTTCCCTCGGATATTTCGGCCTTACTTGCAAATTATTCCAGTGGGCAATCCGGAGGTGAAGATTGGGCACAGCAGTTTTCTTTACAGACTCTGGCTCATCACAGACAAATGCCAGAGTCTGAGGTTAATACTGTTCATTCAACAGAACATAACATGGCAAACTACGAAAACTTTGTACAAAATAATTCCAACTCTTTTAATAACTTATAATCGATCAGTATTATTCATATGGGGATGGTAAAACAAAGATTTCATAGAAACTGTATTCAGCACAGCTAGCGTTTTCTATCCTATCCAATACTCTTAAATAAATAAATTGGTAAATATTCAAGGGTAACAAAGGATGAAAACCAGTAAGTTGTCTCTTTTTTATACAAATGACTTTGCTGTTTTTTAAGTTGCATTTTCAGTTATAATTGGCTAATTAGTATTCAGTCACACACTTGCACTACAATTACTATTTACCATTCCTAACTTCAACTACTAATTGTGCCTTGTGGAAAAATGACTTACATTCTTTAACTGATGGAACAAATTTTCACATAAGCGTGAAATAAATTCAGAATTTAAAAGCAGCAAAACTGTGGTTCAAGGTCTGGATCAATTTGTATTCTTTCTAGACCTGCTTAAGGAAAGCCAACAATTTTAGCATCAAACAGGATGAAAACTATACTTTCTTTCGCATTTTTCACGCTTTGTTTTGCCATTACTAATAGCATCACAGAATCCAAATTTGTCAGTATAAAAGATTTAAATTTTATTTTGGAATCGTTTTCAGATTGTATAATTACTTTAATCTACAGAAAATACCTCCCAGAACTGGAGACTGGTACAAAAACACCATTACTAATAATTCAACCTAAACAAATGATTCTAGTTTCAGTGCTGAGAAAATGGACTTTTTCATTTTTGAGACTATCTGTAATTTTTGAGGATTCTTTCGACAATCTGTCTTATTTATGTTACAATAATTTTAACACAACAATGACGTCAACCAAAGGAAGAAATTATCCATTCTGCAATGAGAATTTTGGTTATCAAATTAATATCTCTCCTTTGATGGTTGGGAAAGAAGATAAGATGTTTGCTGGAATATCGTGGAATTTGCGCACTGTATCTAATACAAGGAATATCATCAAACCGAATAGTAGTTACCTTCACAGTGAAGTAAAATATCAAAAAATAACGTGTACAGGGTGTCCATACAAGATTCCTGAAAATGTAGAAAATTGCGAGGGGAAGGTATTGTTAACAATTTTAGAAGAGGTCGAGTTGAAATCAATTTCCAAAACGTCCATTTCAAATTTCAGAAATGTTGTTGACAATTACGGGTTGTTAAAAGAAGTGAAATTTGTTAAAAATTGTGGAGAGGAAGCAATTATATTCAATCAAACAACATTAAAAGCAAATTGGATCAATCCTTTTAAATCTCTACAGAGCCAGAACTTGAAGTTGGAGAATGTTATTGATTCATTTATTTGGGAGGATTTTAATGTAATAACAGGAAGACATAAACATTGGCCAGCTGATGTTCAAGGAGCTGAATCATTTTTTGGCTTCAAAGACATAATTGTCGCAACGGATATGGAAGGATGGAATTTTGTCTCTTGTGCAGGAGTTTCTTCAGAAACAACTTGGAAATTTTACATAAATCCTTTTACTTCTCACTCTTGGATGGCCATTATTATTTCGTGCTTAATTTTGTCAATTTATTTTTCTGGCCAACAATGGGCTTCACAAAAGCTGCTCAATCCCAAAAATAACTTTAGACATTCTTTCCAAACATTATTATTTCATAATTTAGGAGTTTTTATTTCTCCATTGATAGAACAATGTGTTGATATGTACAGGGGCATTAATAAATGGCAAATGTTTTTAACGTATGGTGCCTGGACATGTGGCAATATAGTTTTTAGTAACTCCTACAAAGGAATATTTGTTAGTGAAATTACTGCACCGTCGCCACTAAATAGTAAAATCCAGTCTTTTCAGGATTTGAACAATTTCTCCATCATTTCAAATGGTTATTCCACATTTATGGATTTACCACAAATTAACTACGCCGAAGAACATTTTTTGAATTATGAAATCTGCGAATCTGATGTACCAATGAATTCACAAGATTATTGCGGCCCAATATTTTCTAATGACTGTGGAAAATTAGAAAAAGCGGAGTTGGAAACGTTTTTACAAACACAAGTTCTAATTTCAGACATTTTCAAGCAGTACAGAATCAATAAAAATGAAACCACGCAATGGTCTTGGACAAACTATTTCGTCAATCAAACTGAATACAAATCTATTTTGCCACCAAATTTTATTTTAGGATGGCCCCATTTCCGATGCTTTGAGGATGATTACGACTACCATTTCTATCGAATGGTTTTGGATTTCCTAAGTAGTTGTGACAGAAGAGCTTACGTTGATTTTAGTAGCAGAATCAAATTATATGGCAAATTCGTTTTTGACAATTCCAGATATGTACATGGCAAACGTGATTTGGTCTCTCAAACAAATAATTTCAAAATTAGGCGTTTTCTAACCAACGGCCTACAATATAATAAGTTGCTGAATCTTATGAGTTCGGGGATTTACTCACTTTTTGTCGAGTGGGATACAATTTTTATAGAGACAAATTTCAAATCTTTGATCAAAAATAACAGTGAATATTTTCAAAGTAGCGAAAACAAAGTTTTAAAAATGAACGAGGTTTCCTCAATGTTCTTTATGTTTATATTAGCTCTTATTATTAGCTTAATTGTATTTTCATGTGAATGTTTGATTCATTTTCGAAAGTCCACTAATTAGTAAATAAAAGAAGATAAGCTATGAAGATGAAAAACGACAATAAGTGGCGTATGGTGCAGCAATATCTCTACTTTAAAAAGTATTAAAAATGATTCGAGTTATTGTGGTTTATTGTCCGATCATCTAGTTCATCTATTCGCCTTCAGATTTTCACTTTAAAAGGTTTAATCTTTCAAAGGGACACACCAATCTTAATGAAACGTTCAGAGCTTACATAGATAAAAGGACGTAAAGATTACCTACTTATAATATTATGTAAGAACAGTAGAAGGTGCAACAGTATAAACCATCTTGCCCATAATTTTGTGGCCAAAGAATGTTTTTATACATTATACAATATTCTTTCCGACCACCCTGTATTACACTTTACACTTGTCTTCTACTTATCTATTTACAGCATAGCCATAGAAATGGAAATCACAAAAACCTCCACGTACTGTATTACCAAATACCAATATAATAATTAAAATCGTGTTATGGTAATATAATAGTAGTAATCAAAAGTAAAATCGGATTTGATTTAGATTCAGATTGAAGAAAATGCATCAAATCCAACATAGCATTTGAGTGCTCGGATTAAAATAATTTGACAACTATGACGATTCGATAACAAAAGTAATGATATTCTACAGCTTAGCCAAGGTGAGTGAAATTGTCATGGTAATTGTCCCCATAACAATTTCACTAACCTTGAGTTTAGCTAAAAAGTGTTAGGCTGATTTCGCACTTTAACACTACAACCTGCGATTTTCCAACCAAAATCTTTCTAATCCGAATCTAAATCGTCCCAGTCCCAGGAGACGATTCGAAAAATTCCGATGAGAACGATACGATTTTCTTGTTCGCGCATGAGCAGACGCAGTTTTGATGCAAAAAAGTAAATCAAATCGGATTCGATTCTACTTTTGATTACTACTAATATGTAATTTTAGTCGATATCGAAAATGTGCTTTAAATTAGTAGTAATCAAAAGTAGAATCGAATCCGATTTGATTTACTTTTTTGCATCAAAACTGCGTCTGCTCATGCGCGAACAAGAAAATCGTATCGTTCTCATCGGAATTTTTTGTATCGTCTCCTGGGACGATTTAGATTCGGATTAGAAAGATTTTGCATGGAAAATCGCAGGTTGTAGTGTTAAAGTGCGGAATCAGCCCAGCCTAACGAAATTTTGCTTTTCGGAGTATCAAATCCTTTAGTTTTCGATGACCACAAGAAGGAGTAAAAAAATTATGGACCCGAAACCAATTCCAGTCAAGTTTAAGTGGACAGAAGACCTAAATAACCGAATGGCTGACTACATAAGAAAGTATTACAAGCAATATAAAGTAAGTGATGATAGGGAATTCATCAATTCTATTGAAGTTTTTAAAATTGTGAAACTATTTTAAGAAAACTATTATTTATTCTGCTTCAGAGTCAACAAAAGGTAATCTTTGCAAGAAAGATGAAAGAATCTTTGAAATTGGAAATAACCGACCTGCAAATGAAAAACGCACTAGACTCTTTGATTCGAAAATACAAATTTGTGAAAGGAAAATTGGATTCTTCTGGTTTTGGCGTAGACAAGGAGGCCAACTTACAAGCTGGTAATTTTTTTTAATGAGAGCCATAACATAATCATAATTTTTTAGATATTAGCATAATCATTTGTTGCATTAGTAATTTTAGAAATCATTTTTTATTTTAGGTTGGATACTCAAAAAATGTCCTCAATTCGAAATCTTGGATTCTGTAATGTCAACAAGACCTAACATTACTCCCCCGTTCATTGTTGAATCAACACAACCAATTAACAAAGAAGAAGATGGCTCTGATTCTGAAATGGCAAGTTCTTGAATTAAATGAAAAATGTTTTAAAAGCTATGTAAATTCTAACTTAATTTAACAAAGCATTCCTTTTACAGATTTCCAAAGAAATACAAGAAGCTTCGGTTAATGAAAATTTATCTGATGATTCAAAGCTAGTTAATTCAGATGTAGATATAAGTGAGGATGAACACGAAGACAATCAACCCGATCTGAAAACATTCGTTCGTAGCAGTTTTTCTGGAATTGGCGTAAAAGTGGAGCCTGCTATTAAAAAACAGAAAAATTCCCTGAATTCCTTTGCCGATGTCATCAGTGAAAAGCTAAGTAAACAGGCAGACGCAGAAAGTAAAAAACTTGCTTTTGAGGAGCAAAAGTTTGAGTATACAAAAATAATGGACAACAAAACCCACGATTTAAATTTGTACAAGGTAAACATTTTGATTTATTAAATTGCCGTAAAGTTGCAGTTGAATAATTTAAATTAATTATCAATGTGTTAATACAGTTAAAGCTGGACAAAGAAATAGCATTGGAAAAGCTGACATCTGAAAAGGAAATAGCGCTTGCGCGACTAAGCACCGAACAGGATATTGCTACTGAAAAATTGAAGCACGAGAAGCAGACCTGGGAATTCGAATTAAAGAAAATTCAGTTACAGATAGAACTTGAAAAAGCAAAGTCAAACAAAACATAATTTATTTAACCTCATAAGTTAAAAAGATTGCTTTTCAACTGAAACTTGCGGTCCAGATTAATAAAAACCGACCAAAGAAAATTTAGTTTTGCATACTATTTACTATTTCGCATAGAGCGGACCGTTTTAATTCGCCTTTTCTATTTATCGTTGTATGATTTTCATTTGGCTCAGGTTCATTGTCAGCTTCTGTGTAAATGAAGTCATCGGGTTCATTCCAAGGGTCGAAATGCATTAAAAAATTGTGGAGAATGACGCATGCCTGGATCCACTGACAAACTTTCCTGTGGCCGTCTTCTAAATCGACGTTAATGCGCAGTCCTAATAAGCTCTGGAAACGACCCTTTAATATTCCGATAGTGTGCTCAACATAGATTCTTTTGCTGGACAAGTGCCGATTAAAAACAGCTTTCGCATTGTCGAGATTGCCATTTGTTCTTTTATAGGGTACCACGACCGTTTCAGATTTTGCATATGCTGAATCGCCAATTATGAATTCGCCATCACTAAAATACATAAAAGTTTGACGAACAAGGGGACAAGAATTGAAAACTTTTGAATCATGCACGCTTCCAGGATAACCAGTAGTAAAATGGCGTATAATTTTGTTGTGGTCGCATACAACTTGGAAATGCATACAATATTTTTTTCCTTGACCAGTAAGTTTCTTTTTCTTCAGACGGAGCGTGGTAAAAAGTGGCATCCGAGCCGTCGACAAATCCAACGCATTTTGGAAATAAATGTGTTGCCATTTCTGATCCAAGAGCCTTTCTTTCTGCCACATCCGGCCATCTAATCCACTTTTTACTTAGATTCGTTAGGGCTGTAATCACTCTATTTGTGTAGTTATTAACGGAGCCTTCACTTATCCCAAATTTTGCAGCAATTATACGTAGGCTTGCTCCATTTCCATAAGATCCTAGCTCGGTTAAGGCAACTGCTAATTGTATTATTACTTCTGCTTGCATGTCTGTAAATACCGGATCTCCTAATCAAAATAATAATATTTTAAATATTTTAAATTATAGATCGGGGTTTAAAAAATGGTTTATAGAATAGATTTTTAATTTATCCACCTACCTTTAATTTCATCCAACAATAAAAAGAACGATGTTCGACTCATTCTTAAATGTTGACGGAATCTGAGATCATCGTAATTGAATAACACGGTCTCTAAAAAGTGACTGCTTTTTGGAACTACTGTTCTTGGAATAGAATATCTATTTTCCAGCAATGTGATGATAAGTAATAAAATATCCTCGTCACCAAGAATTTGATGCTCAATTTTAGATTCACAAATATCGTATAAACCTACCATTAAAGCGAAATTTAAAACGTCTTGTTTTTCTCCCATTTTAGCTAAGCTATTTAGTAGAATATCAATACTTTTGCTATTGAATTTTTGAAAAAGTCCGCCCTGGATTTAGTTGTCGAATTATTTTAATCAGAGCACTCAAAAGCTATGTTCGATTCGATTCATTTTCTTCAAATCTGAATCTAAATCAAATCCGATTCGATTCTACTTTTGATTACTACTATTGTAAATACCACTTCAGCATCCCCCTTGATTTAAGCCGAAAGCGAAAACCGAGGAGATGTCGAGGAATTTGCTTCTGATGTACAAGTTGCTACAGGGATGCGGCTATACTAACTGGCCGTTTGTAGAGCTTTTCGTCCTCGTGGCGCAGGTGACGGTTTTGAGGATTTCGGTTCTTCAGAAGAGGTTGCAAGTGACGGAGAAGACTCGGCAATATTTGGCTTTCTTCTAAATTTCCACCTTTATATCCTTCCAGCGATGATAATAGGTAAGCTTCATATTATCTCTCGCAGTTACGAACTTTTACTATAATATTGTAAATTGTGATCGAAATTTTCATGCTATTAACGGGAAGGTAACAAAGTCCATTAGCAAATTTAATACTAATTATTCCGTTTAAAATATTACAACAGCCATTATCGTTGTATCGGATACAGCTATTATAATAATACAATATTATCTATTTTTATGCTACCATATAATAGTAAAACATTATTATTACATGTATGCAATGCAATGTGTCCCATTTTCCTCTTAAGGGGAAGTGGAACGAGTATGTAGCTGCAACAGTTAGCCTTAAATCAACATAAATTGTGAACAAATTAAAAATACACAACAATTTACTTCAAAAAATACTGGCTTAGTTATGGCAAGAATAAAAATTGTACTTACTCTGCTCAGAGTATTTTACTCGCAATGTGTCCTTGTAGAGAGATGCTACATTCACCAGAGATTTAGTTAAGCAAGCTGTAATTCAAGAGCCCCTTCAAAATGCAGACGAAGGCTTTTCAGGGAGATCGCCTGGACTGGAAATAAGGAAATTTAGAAAAAGAGCCTCTTTTTATACCCTTTGAGATTTTGTGGGTTGCACCAGGCACTCTTAAAGATGAAAATGCAGTTCATGTGATTAGGTTAGGGGTGCCAAATATTCAAGGAGCGTCCCTTCAGAGATGCGTCTTTATTACTTCAGTTCTTTTATATGCAACATCTGAGTTTTTTGTTAAGGCTTAGTACAATCTTATGCCAGACTCTGCTTGTATTCCCTTTGTACCAGCTCAAACACCATGGAAATACGATGTTTCTACCATACCAGTCCCGATAGTCTATTTATTATTACTACTTACCTTTACCTGGTACGTGTTTAAATAAAAACCATTATTACAGTACCCGAGTAAAACTACTTATTACACCTAAATGCAACATGTTGGGAGTATTTTAACAAGAATTGATAAAACAATATAGATCAAATCAAAATGAGGCTTTGAAACGGAAAATATGAACATGACCACACCCCAAACGTGTTCGAAAATGAAATAGGCAGAACTGATCATTACTGAAATGAAAAATATTAGCTGATAAAATTAAATGCCTGACAATGTATAAAGAATATGCAACACACTATGCCTGATATTAAGGAAGCTGCTTATTACATTGATAAAGTTAGATAGCCATTTTCAACTTCAATGTAGCTCGTTCAATACTCATGGCATATTTAAGCCCTGATGTTTTCGATATTGTGATAACATCTCCAAATTTAACAACATAGGGTCTCCATGACAAACAAATCATTTTAATTTTTTTCCTTTCTCTATTTTCGTTTCCATCGTATTTCTTCCAAGACCGAATGCAACTTTTGGATGCCTGGTTGACTTTTCCTAGAAGATGTAGAAGGGATGACCAAAGAACAGCATTGCATATCCCGCCTGAAATGGCTATCAGCAGAAGTTCCATTGACATTTCTTTGAAACAGGTCAGCAGGGCCATATTGATGAATAGCAATGTCCGAGTTTGTATGGAGTGCAAAGGCAAAAAAACATTGCGAATGCAGTTGTTCAACAAGTTTCCAAGTATATGGAAACTCCGGGCAGACTTGAGTAAGTATTCAGGCGACCGTAACATATTTTTTGTCATGTACGATTTTTTTCCGTATCTGAAATAATACAAGTGTTACAATCACATTATAGGATAATGCAATTAGAATCAATTAGTACTTAGGATAACAATCCATACTATCGGATTAGATAATTTACATCAAAAATGTCACTCACTTCAATTCCCGGAACATAATACCACTGTAAATGCCAAAATAAATCATAAAAATTGAAAGCTCAGCGACAATTGACCACGCTGCTAATTGTTCAAAATACAAGTAAAGTATGATTGGAAATTCGATGAGAAAGTGTTGGCACTCATCAGGAATCAGCGATAGAATAAAAACAACTTCATGTCTGTGGGCCCACGTGAAGATGGAAATTAGAATCGGATTTACTCCAACCATTGTTACGATTATGTTTTTAACAAATCTGTCCCAATGTTTCATCGATGAATTGTCGAGAGATTTGACTTGCCACCCTATAATACAATATTAATACAATTATTTAACTTCCATGTATAACTAAATAGTAATTAAGCTGAAAATTGCTAAAAAGCTAAGGCAAAATATTAATAATGAAAATATTATTATTATGAAAGCTGGATGATTGGCAGGAATAATGCGTATGTGAGTCAGTATGGACGATTCTCTATGCTAACTTAAAGATAGATATGCTTCAGGTTAGGTGAGGAATGAGAGGTACACAAAACACATGGAACTACAGGGTGTAGCAAGAGGAACGGATATTATTTGTTCGTTGAAAAACTTTGACAAATAATATAATACAATGACTCTAGCTACTATTATTACTAACTACTAACTAAATACTAATTAACTAACTAACTTAACGACTAAAACCTAAACTTAAATATATCGAAGAATGACATACGACTAGTTGGCTAGTGCAACTTCACGTATGATAAGTATTGGGGTGACCCAATCAGATTGGCGAAAGCAATCTCCAAATACAGCCGATCTAGTATCGAAAGATACTTCAGGCAACAGAGAGCGGATCCTCAGAGTTGTCAAGCAACTTACTGGATAGCTTTTGATCCCGACTAAAGGAGCTCGAAGGCTTTTATACCCTTCGAGATCCTTTGTCTTTGACCCGGACTAATTAGATGCAAGTCCCTCATTATTATTTAATTTTTGAGGGATTAAGCAGCAAATATTATATACGAGCTCTTATGGCCGAAAGCTGCTTGCATCTCGTTGACCCTTAATTTTCCTAAATATTATTTTAGGAAAATTAAGAGAAAGGGACTTTAGGATTAACGGGACTTTTTTACAAAAGACAATAGGGATTAGGTAGGTAACATATAGTTTTTAGTTACATAAATATACTTATAGCTAGGTAGGTGCATACTACAATTCTAACGGTACTTTTGTGCATGCAACAATAAACAAACTAGCTCTGGGTGCTGCTCTATGCGCATTAGCATAGACAGCTCCAGATTATACACAAATAAGTACAACCACACACGGTTGTACCTTATATAGCCCCCCACCGAAAAAAGCGACATCTATTGTCGTTTCAAATTGGCTTGCTCTTGTCTTCTTTTCGTGCGACTGAACCAACATCTTGGAGCTTTAGGATTTGTGCACTGAAAACGAAAATGGCCAGGCAGATGGCACTTGAAGCAATTTAGAACGATTTTTCCATCCCTGGATTTTCGAAGACGTTTAATTTTTAAGACCTTCCTTGGAGGTTCCTTCGCTGGCGGCGAATTTGCGATTTGGATAGTTAGATCGGGCGGTGTACTCTGTGATGCTGGAATTTCAAATGATTTGTCTCCAGAACTGTGGCCATCAGTTTCCGAATCGACATCATTTTTCAAAGCGACAGCAAGAGCCCAATCGAAGAGAACTGGATCCAAAGTAATGCGAAGAGTAACTCCACAGGTCGGATGGTCCTTCGGGTTTGTTGGAAGATATTTTGCAAGTTCCGGACATAACCCAAGACAAGTGCGACGAGTAGCTTCAAATTCAAATTGCTGAGCTGGTAGTCGTGCATAGTACGGAATTGCAAGCATTTGAGTACGAACTCGGTGGAAGAAATCACGATAATGTTCGAACTTCTGTTGTTCCCAAGTAATAGGAGTATCCATCTGGATTTTAATTAGAAGTAAACTAGTGATTATGACAAATAATTAACTTAAATTAATTTTACAAGGGCGACAAGGTATGTAGAAATTCTGCAGAGTTACATGGACCTTGGCCGAACATATAATTTCTCAACTTACAATAATATCCTTTAAAAATTGTAAACATTGTTGGGTCTATCAAAATATGGTTTAAGATTCATGGTGTTGTGTACTCCTCTATTTTCACCAGTGAAAACGTCAATTAACTCATAAGTTAAGTCTGTGACTATTTTGGTTACTCGATAAGGACCGATAAATCTAAACGCAAATTTCTTAACAAATTTTTTATCTTTGTTGGACAAGTAGTGGGTTCTGAGTAGAACTAAATCACCTAACTTGTATGAGACAGGTTTATGCTTTTATTATAATGAACAGCTTGACTAGCTTGTGCTTTTGTCATGTTGGACACGGCTACGTCATAGACACGTTTTAACCTAGAAATTAATTCATTTTTATATACAACACGTGACTCTATGACTTCCTCGCAATCATCTTCTAACCAATGATCGATAGGCAGTTTAAGCTCGCGACCAAATGTAAGCATAGCCGGTGAAAAACCTGTTGTATCACTAATTGCAGTACGTAAAGCTAACGCCACCATATTAAGGTTTTCATCCCATTTGTTATGCTGCTTGCTAATATATGATGAAAGAATTGCCCTAATATTACGATTGACTCGCTCTACTATGTTACTCTGCGGATGATAAGTAGTAGTGTACTTATGTTTTATTCCCCACTCTTTGCACATATTATCTAAGTCTTTGGAACGAAAATTTGTGGCATTATCAGACAACAGAGCGTTTGGTGCACCAAAACGAGAAAAAATTTGTTGCTGTAATACGTCCATAACTTTACTAGTTCTAGCATCAACTAAAGGAAAAAGTTCGACCCATTTAGTGAAATGATCGACTACTACCAATAGCTGAGTATTTCTACGAGCAGTTCTAGGAAATGGACCCATCATATCTATGGCCAAGAGTTCCCAAGGACCTCTTGTCACTGTACTTTTCAGTTGACCAGCTGGTAACTGATTTGGTGTCTTAACTGACTGACAGATATGACAAGACCGAACGTACTGTAGAATATCTTCATGCATACCGAACCAGAAAACTCTTCTAAGAATTTTTAGCAAAGTCTTTCTATAACCTAGGTGACCCGATCCAGGAGCATCATGGAAATACTCGAGGATGGCTGTGCGTAAATCAGTTGGGATAAATGGATAAAGAATTCCTGTCTTATTTAACCGACCGAAAATACCATTTCGAATTTCGAATCCTTTGGGCAGATCTGCTATTAAAGCTTGAGTCTCAGGGTCAGCTTTTTGGGCAGCGCGCAATGAGTCAACAGTAATAGTGGGAGTAAAAGTACAGAGGAAGGGAATTGGAACTTTAGTTGGAGTATACATTTCTTCTTTCAATTCCTCTTCTTCTGGCTCACCAGTTGCTGCTCTACTTAAAGCGTCTGCTACTAGATTATGTCTGCCGGGAATATGGGTAATTTGGGGTTGGAATTCTTGTATTTGTAAAGCCCATCGCATGAATTTTGAATTTACCGATTTCATTTTATTTAGCCAGGTTAGAGCTTTATTGTCAGTTTGCAATTGAAAAACTTGGCAATCCAAGTAAGTTTCAAACTTCTTTAAAGCCCAAACTATTGCTTAACATTCCTGCTCACATGCATGGTAATTTTGTTCACCTGGGCTGAGGGAACGTGAAGCAAAGGCTATTGGTCTTTCTTTACCGTCTGCTGTAGATTGAGATAGACATGCGCCTAGTCCCTCTTTACAAGCATCGGTTCTTAAAATGAATGGTCTAGAAAAATCTGGAAATGCTAGAGTAGTAGCGTCACATATCAGAGTTCTAATTCTGTCAAAAGCGTTCTGTTGCTCTGCTCCCCAAACGAACTTTACAGATTTCTTAAGCAATTTAATTAAATGAAAAAGTTTCTTTAGCGAAATCTGGAATAAAGTGTCTGTACCAAGAACAGAGACCGAGAAATCTTTTGACACCCTTAGCGTTCTGAGGTCTAGGATAACTTTTAATTGGTTCAATCTTTTCAGGATTGGTTTGGACGCCCTCAGGTGTAATAACAAATCCGAGATATTTAACTGAGGTTTTGCCAAAACAACACATGTCAACGTTGGCAGTAAACCCAGCGTCAGCTAAAAGCTGGGAAACTATTCTAAGATGTTCTAAATGTTCCGTCCAAGTCTGAGAATAAATTTTTAAATCGTCCAAATACGAATCCGCGAATTTCCCTCTACATGGCGCTAAAACTTGGTTCATAATTCTTTGGAAAATTCCAGTAGCTGTTTTGAGACCAAATGGCAAAAATTTAAATTCAAATTTCCCTGGTTCGCAAATGAAAGCAGTGTATTTAACTGAGTCAGGGTGTAATTTGATTTGCCAATAGCCTTTCTTTAAGTCAATGGTGCTGATAAAATTCGCATTTCCTAGCCTATGAATAAGTTCTTGGATATTCGGGGTTGGAAATGGATCTGCAGCAATTTTGCTGTTTAACTGTCTGTAGTCAATGCAGAATCTAAAATCGTCTCCTTGTTTACAAAGATTTACTGGAGAACACCATTCGGACTTAGAAGGTTGGATTATTCCTAATTCTAGCATTTGGTCAACGTGTCGCTGAATTGCTTCACGTTTGACCTGGGAAACTGGGTACGGTTTCATGGCAACTGGAGTTCCACGGGCTATAATTTCTGCTTCTGCAAATTTATAAGTTCCGATCTTTCCAGAAAAGACTTGGGGAAAAGTTTTAATTAAGGTATCCAATTCTTGTTCTTGGGTTGGATTTAAACCTTGCAAGGCACATAAAAAATTTTGGTTGTATAGGGAATATGATTGCCTTGGCTTTTTCTTGAAAATAAAGGATCCGGTATCAGGATCTAAAAGAATGCTGGAAAATCTCATGAAATCCCATCCAAGTACAATTGGACATGGCAAATTTTTCAAGATATGGAAATTGAAAGTAAAATTTCTACTAGCTAATTTTATTCGTAATTTACAAGAACCCAAAGTTTTTACTTTAGATAAGTTAGCTAAATTTACTTCCTTAATTTCAGGGGGATTTAATTTTAAATTTAAAGTTTGAAATGTGGATTCATCAATAAAAGTGTGTGATGATCCAGTGTCAAATAAAGAAATGTAACAATTATTTTCAATATTTACAAGAACTTGTGGAATTTCTTTGGAAGCAAATAAATGAGTGAGAGTGGCTTCCTCAGTCTCACTGCTCACTTGTTTTCCGATTTGGGATTTTTTGGATTTTGGGAACCTTGATCCCCTTGACTGTTCGCTTTACGTTCCTCATTTCTTATTCTTTTTGCGACACACGTCAATTTTATGCCCAAATTTACGGCAGTATGCACATCGGTCAATATCGCTCGACGATGTGGCTGACTTATCATTAGATTTGTCCGAATTACCAGAAGTCTGATTCTTAGTAGTTTGATTGGCCGATTGGTCACTATGCTCCTTCGAACTACTAGAATTGGGCGACTGGAACTTATTAAAGTTCTTCTGGAATTTTTTGGTTGGCAATGGTTCAGATTCATTGCCTCTTAAAAGCTGTTGATTGCGCGCTGCGCGACCCTTATTAAGATCTGCGACAATTTCACGACCTTTGACAATCAACTCGATTAGATTGGCATATTTATGCTGTCTAAGCATGGGGGCAATTTCATGAAGACAAGAATTAATGATTCTATCAACTATCTTATCCTTGCTTATGGTCGGATCTATTTTCTTATAAAGCGAATTTATTTTCCAACAGAAAGTTTCGAAAGCCTCATTAAATTGTTGCTTGGTATTAAATAATTGTTGAGTCGTGACATCATGACTTTGACCAGACTTATAGTATGATGTGAAACTGGTCTTAAAATCATCCCAGTCTGTGCATGACGCTTTTGATTCGCGCCACCAATTACGCACATCAGAATTATTTTCAAAAATTCTGCTGATCATTGGCAGTCTGGATGAGTCAGGGACTCCTTTCCAAGCAAAATATTCCTCAAGCTCCAAAATAAAAGATTCTGGAGTTGATTCCGAGGAATTAAACTTTGGCAAGGGAATATTCGTTGTGGTGTCAACAACTACTGTTGGACCACTAGTTGCCCCAGTCCCGGCGCCTGAAGACCCTCCAGGACCGGCTGCAGCCTTTTTAAGAATTTTTATTTCGTTAACTAATGTACCCTGATCCGCTACTAATTTGGCATTTGCATTCCTCAAGGAAACTAATTCTACTTTGAGATCATTAATGGCCTTTTCCAATTCATCATTAGTTGGAGTAGTCATTTTGGATCTGGTAGTTGCCATAAAATTTTACCAATCGAAATTATTTTTAAATTTATTAAATCGATTTTTATATTTTAAAATTGAATTTTTGTGTTTTGGGTTGCTATTTTACCCACTAAACGTTTGTTGGACACGGTGTGCTAATTTGAAAATTTCTCAGCAAAAACTATCTGTCTCCCTGTATTTAAGTTAAAATTTTCGGGAAAAATTTTTGTCAGGCCCTGTATGACTTCTTAAATTTTGGGACAGTAGTTTTCTTAGGCACTGTACAATTTTTTTTAAAATTTTTGGAAAAACTTTTGTTAGGCACTGTACAATTTTTGGAAAATGTTTGGAAGAATTTATTAGCCACCGTGTATTTATTTGTTCAATATTTATGTTGAATTTTATGCAAAATGGGAATTGAAATAATTTCTTTATATTGTGTGTATTTTATGGCAGACTACACTTATGCTGTATAATGAAAGTGCAAGTTGTACCACTGATCTTATGCAAATTTACAGGGATTACTATAATGTGTTATTTATTATTTATGGTAAACTACTTCTACGAAAAAATCATCCGTGCGTGCTTTTTAATAAGGAGCCATTAACTATAAGCAAGAAAAGGCATTTTAACCACTAATTTAGCCATAATTTTATACGGGGAGCCACTAATATAACTAAATAGTAATTAAGCTGAAAATTGCTAAAAAGCTAAGGCAAAATATAATAATGAAAATATTATTATTATGAAAGCTGGATGATTGGCAGGAATAATGCGTATGTGAGTCAGTATGGACGATTCTCTATGCTAACTTAAAGATAGATATGCTTCAGGTTAGGTGAGGAATGAGAGGTACACAAAACACATGGAACTACAGGGTGTAGCAAGAGGAACGGATATTATTTGTTCGTTGAAAAACTTTGACAAATAATATAATACAATGACTCTAGCTACTATTATTACTAACTACTAACTAAATACTAATTAACTAACTAACTTAACGACTAAAACCTAAACTTAAATATATCGAAGAATGACATACGACTAGTTGGCTAGTGCAACTTCACGTATGATAAGTATTGGGGTGACCCAATCAGATTGGCGAAAGCAATCTCCAAATACAGCCGATCTAGTATCGAAAGATACTTCAGGCAACAGAGAGCGGATCCTCAGAGTTGTCAAGCAACTTACTGGATAGCTTTTGATCCCGACTAAAGGAGCTCGAAGGCTTTTATACCCTTCGAGATCCTTTGTCTTTGACCCGGACTAATTAGATGCAAGTCCCTCATTATTATTTAATTTTTGAGGGATTAAGCAGCAAATATTATATACGAGCTCTTATGGCCGAAAGCTGCTTGCATCTCGTTGACCCTTAATTTTCCTAAATATTATTTTAGGAAAATTAAGAGAAAGGACTTTAGGATTAACGGGACTTTTTTACAAAAGACAATAGGGATTAGGTAGGTAACATATAGTTTTTAGTTACATAAATATACTTATAGCTAGGTAGGTGCATACTACAATTCTAACGGTACTTTTGTGCATGCAACAATAAACAAACTAGCTCTGGGTGCTGCTCTATGCGCATTAGCATAGACAGCTCCAGATTATACACAAATAAGTACAACCACACACGGTTGTACCTTATATAGCCCCCACCGAAAAAAGCGACATCTATTGTCGTTTCAAATTGGCTTGCTCTTGTCTTCTTTTCGTGCGACTGAACCAACATCTTGGAGCTTTAGGATTTGTGCACTGAAAACGAAAATGGCCAGGCAGATGGCACTTGAAGCAATTTAGAACGATTTTTCCATCCCTGGATTTTCGAAGACGTTTAATTTTTAAGACCTTCCTTGGAGGTTCCTTCGCTGGCGGCGAATTTGCGATTTGGATAGTTAGATCGGGCGGTGTACTCTGTGATGCTGGAATTTCAAATGATTTGTCTCCAGAACTGTGGCCATCAGTTTCCGAATCGACATCATTTTTCAAAGCGACAGCAAGAGCCCAATCGAAGAGAACTGGATCCAAAGTAATGCGAAGAGTAACTCCACAGGTCGGATGGTCCTTCGGGTTTGTTGGAAGATATTTTGCAAGTTCCGGACATAACCCAAGACAAGTGCGACGAGTAGCTTCAAATTCAAATTGCTGAGCTGGTAGTCGTGCATAGTACGGAATTGCAAGCATTTGAGTACGAACTCGGTGGAAGAAATCACGATAATGTTCGAACTTCTGTTGTTCCCAAGTAATAGGAGTATCCATCTGGATTTTAATTAGAAGTAAACTAGTGATTATGACAAATAATTAACTTAAATTAATTTTACAAGGGCGACAAGGTATGTAGAAATTCTGCAGAGTTACATGGACCTTGGCCGAACATATAATTTCTCAACTTACAATAATATCCTTTAAAAATTGTAAACATTGTTGGGTCTATCAAAATATGGTTTAAGATTCATGGTGTTGTGTACTCCTCTATTTTCACCAGTGAAAACGTCAATTAACTCATAAGTTAAGTCTGTGACTATTTTGGTTACTCGATAAGGACCGATAAATCTAAACGCAAATTTCTTAACAAATTTTTTATCTTTGTTGGACAAGTAGTGGGTTCTGAGTAGAACTAAATCACCTAACTTGTATGAGACAGGTTTATGCTTTTTATTATAATGAACAGCTTGACTAGCTTGTGCTTTTGTCATGTTGGACACGGCTACGTCATAGACACGTTTTAACCTAGAAATTAATTCATTTTTATATACAACACGTGACTCTATGACTTCCTCGCAATCATCTTCTAACCAATGATCGATAGGCAGTTTAAGCTCGCGACCAAATGTAAGCATAGCCGGTGAAAAACCTGTTGTATCACTAATTGCAGTACGTAAAGCTAACGCCACCATATTAAGGTTTTCATCCCATTTGTTATGCTGCTTGCTAATATATGATGAAAGAATTGCCCTAATATTACGATTGACTCGCTCTACTATGTTACTCTGCGGATGATAAGTAGTAGTGTACTTATGTTTTATTCCCCACTCTTTGCACATATTATCTAAGTCTTTGGAACGAAAATTTGTGGCATTATCAGACAACAGAGCGTTTGGTGCACCAAAACGAGAAAAAATTTGTTGCTGTAATACGTCCATAACTTTACTAGTTCTAGCATCAACTAAAGGAAAAAGTTCGACCCATTTAGTGAAATGATCGACTACTACCAATAGCTGAGTATTTCTACGAGCAGTTCTAGGAAATGGACCCATCATATCTATGGCCAAGAGTTCCCAAGGACCTCTTGTCACTGTACTTTTCAGTTGACCAGCTGGTAACTGATTTGGTGTCTTAACTGACTGACAGATATGACAAGACCGAACGTACTGTAGAATATCTTCATGCATACCGAACCAGAAAACTCTTCTAAGAATTTTTAGCAAAGTCTTTCTATAACCTAGGTGACCCGATCCAGGAGCATCATGGAAATACTCGAGGATGGCTGTGCGTAAATCAGTTGGGATAAATGGATAAAGAATTCCTGTCTTATTTAACCGACCGAAAATACCATTTCGAATTTCGAATCCTTTGGGCAGATCTGCTATTAAAGCTTGAGTCTCAGGGTCAGCTTTTTGGGCAGCGCGCAATGAGTCAACAGTAATAGTGGGAGTAAAAGTACAGAGGAAGGGAATTGGAACTTTAGTTGGAGTATACATTTCTTCTTTCAATTCCTCTTCTTCTGGCTCACCAGTTGCTGCTCTACTTAAAGCGTCTGCTACTAGATTATGTCTGCCGGGAATATGGGTAATTTGGGGTTGGAATTCTTGTATTTGTAAAGCCCATCGCATGAATTTTGAATTTACCGATTTCATTTTATTTAGCCAGGTTAGAGCTTTATTGTCAGTTTGCAATTGAAAAACTTGGCAATCCAAGTAAGTTTCAAACTTCTTTAAAGCCCAAACTATTGCTTAACATTCCTGCTCACATGCATGGTAATTTTGTTCACCTGGGCTGAGGGAACGTGAAGCAAAGGCTATTGGTCTTTCTTTACCGTCTGCTGTAGATTGAGATAGACATGCGCCTAGTCCCTCTTTACAAGCATCGGTTCTTAAAATGAATGGTCTAGAAAAATCTGGAAATGCTAGAGTAGTAGCGTCACATATCAGAGTTCTAATTCTGTCAAAAGCGTTCTGTTGCTCTGCTCCCCAAACGAACTTTACAGATTTCTTAAGCAATTTAATTAAATGAAAAGTTTCTTTAGCGAAATCTGGAATAAAGTGTCTGTACCAAGAACAGAGACCGAGAAATCTTTTGACACCCTTAGCGTTCTGAGGTCTAGGATAACTTTTAATTGGTTCAATCTTTTCAGGATTGGTTTGGACGCCCTCAGGTGTAATAACAAATCCGAGATATTTAACTGAGGTTTTGCCAAAACAACACATGTCAACGTTGGCAGTAAACCCAGCGTCAGCTAAAAGCTGGGAAACTATTCTAAGATGTTCTAAATGTTCCGTCCAAGTCTGAGAATAAATTTTTAAATCGTCCAAATACGAATCCGCGAATTTCCCTCTACATGGCGCTAAAACTTGGTTCATAATTCTTTGGAAAATTCCAGTAGCTGTTTTGAGACCAAATGGCAAAAATTTAAATTCAAATTTCCCTGGTTCGCAAATGAAAGCAGTGTATTTAACTGAGTCAGGGTGTAATTTGATTTGCCAATAGCCTTTCTTTAAGTCAATGGTGCTGATAAAATTCGCATTTCCTAGCCTATGAATAAGTTCTTGGATATTCGGGGTTGGAAATGGATCTGCAGCAATTTTGCTGTTTAACTGTCTGTAGTCAATGCAGAATCTAAAATCGTCTCCTTGTTTACAAAGATTTACTGGAGAACACCATTCGGACTTAGAAGGTTGGATTATTCCTAATTCTAGCATTTGGTCAACGTGTCGCTGAATTGCTTCACGTTTGACCTGGGAAACTGGGTACGGTTTCATGGCAACTGGAGTTCCACGGGCTATAATTTCTGCTTCTGCAAATTTATAAGTTCCGATCTTTCCAGAAAAGACTTGGGGAAAAGTTTTAATTAAGGTATCCAATTCTTGTTCTTGGGTTGGATTTAAACCTTGCAAGGCACATAAAAAATTTTGGTTGTATAGGGAATATGATTGCCTTGGCTTTTTCTTGAAAATAAAGGATCCGGTATCAGGATCTAAAAGAATGCTGGAAAATCTCATGAAATCCCATCCAAGTACAATTGGACATGGCAAATTTTTCAAGATATGGAAATTGAAAGTAAAATTTCTACTAGCTAATTTTATTCGTAATTTACAAGAACCCAAAGTTTTTACTTTAGATAAGTTAGCTAAATTTACTTCCTTAATTTCAGGGGGATTTAATTTTAAATTTAAAGTTTGAAATGTGGATTCATCAATAAAAGTGTGTGATGATCCAGTGTCAAATAAAGAAATGTAACAATTATTTTCAATATTTACAAGAACTTGTGGAATTTCTTTGGAAGCAAATAAATGAGTGAGAGTGGCTTCCTCAGTCTCACTGCTCACTTGTTTTCCGATTTGGGATTTTTTGGATTTTGGGAACCTTGATCCCCTTGACTGTTCGCTTTACGTTCCTCATTTCTTATTCTTTTGCGACACACGTCAATTTTATGCCCAAATTTACGGCAGTATGCACATCGGTCAATATCGCTCGACGATGTGGCTGACTTATCATTAGATTTGTCCGAATTACCAGAAGTCTGATTCTTAGTAGTTTGATTGGCCGATTGGTCACTATGCTCCTTCGAACTACTAGAATTGGGCGACTGGAACTTATTAAAGTTCTTCTGGAATTTTTTGGTTGGCAATGGTTCAGATTCATTGCCTCTTAAAAGCTGTTGATTGCGCGCTGCGCGACCCTTATTAAGATCTGCGACAATTTCACGACCTTTGACAATCAACTCGATTAGATTGGCATATTTATGCTGTCTAAGCATGGGGGCAATTTCATGAAGACAAGAATTAATGATTCTATCAACTATCTTATCCTTGCTTATGGTCGGATCTATTTTCTTATAAAGCGAATTTATTTTCCAACAGAAAGTTTCGAAAGCCTCATTAAATTGTTGCTTGGTATTAAATAATTGTTGAGTCGTGACATCATGACTTTGACCAGACTTATAGTATGATGTGAAACTGGTCTTAAAATCATCCCAGTCTGTGCATGACGCTTTTGATTCGCGCCACCAATTACGCACATCAGAATTATTTTCAAAAATTCTGCTGATCATTGGCAGTCTGGATGAGTCAGGGACTCCTTTCCAAGCAAAATATTCCTCAAGCTCCAAAATAAAAGATTCTGGAGTTGATTCCGAGGAATTAAACTTTGGCAAGGGAATATTCGTTGTGGTGTCAACAACTACTGTTGGACCACTAGTTGCCCCAGTCCCGGCGCCTGAAGACCCTCCAGGACCGGCTGCAGCCTTTTTAAGAATTTTTATTTCGTTAACTAATGTACCCTGATCCGCTACTAATTTGGCATTTGCATTCCTCAAGGAAACTAATTCTACTTTGAGATCATTAATGGCCTTTTCCAATTCATCATTAGTTGGAGTAGTCATTTTGGATCTGGTAGTTGCCATAAAATTTTACCAATAGAAATTATTTTTAAATTTATTAAATCGATTTTTATATTTTAAAATTGAATTTTTGTGTTTTGGGTTGCTATTTTACCCACTAAACGTTTGTTGGACACGGTGTGCTAATTTGAAAATTTCTCAGCAAAAACTATCTGTCTCCCTGTATTTAAGTTAAAATTTTCGGGAAAAATTTTTGTCAGGCCCTGTATGACTTCTTAAATTTTGGGACAGTAGTTTTCTTAGGCACTGTACAATTTTTTTTAAAATTTTTGGAAAAACTTTTGTTAGGCACTGTACAATTTTTTGGAAAATGTTTGGAAGAATTTATTAGCCACCGTGTATTTATTTGTTCAATATTTATGTTGAATTTTATGCAAAATGGGAATTGAAATAATTTCTTTATATTGTGTGTATTTTATGGCAGACTACACTTATGCTGTATAATGAAAGTGCAAGTTGTACCACTGATCTTATGCAAATTTACAGGGATTACTATAATGTGTTATTTATTATTTATGGTAAACTACTTCTACGAAAAAATCATCCGTGCGTGCTTTTTAATAAGGAGCCATTAACTATAAGCAAGAAAAGGCATTTTAACCACTAATTTAGCCATAATTTTATACGGGGAGCCACTAATATAACTAAATAGTAATTAAGCTGAAAATTGCTAAAAAGCTAAGGCAAAATATAATAATGAAAAATATTATTATTATGAAAGCTGGATGATTGGCAGGAATAATGCGTATGTGAGTCAGTATGGACGATTCTCTATGCTAACTTAAAGATAGATATGCTTCAGGTTAGGTGAGGAATGAGAGGTACACAAAACACATGGAACTACAGGGTGTAGCAAGAGGAACGGATATTATTTGTTCGTTGAAAAACTTTGACAAATAATATAATACAATGACTCTAGCTACTATTATTACTAACTACTAACTAAATACTAATTAACTAACTAACTTAACGACTAAAACCTAAACTTAAATATATCGAAGAATGACATACGACTAGTTGGCTAGTGCAACTTCACGTATGATAAGTATTGGGTGACCCAATCAGATTGGCGAAAGCAATCTCCAAATACAGCCGATCTAGTATCGAAAGATACTTCAGGCAACAGAGAGCGGATCCTCAGAGTTGTCAAGCAACTTACTGGATAGCTTTTGATCCCGACTAAAGGAGCTCGAAGGCTTTTATACCCTTCGAGATCCTTTGTCTTTGACCCGGACTAATTAGATGCAAGTCCCTCATTATTATTTAATTTTTGAGGGATTAAGCAGCAAATATTATATACGAGCTCTTATGGCCGAAAGCTGCTTGCATCTCGTTGACCCTTAATTTTCCTAAATATTATTTTAGGAAAATTAAGAGAAAGGGACTTTAGGATTAACGGGACTTTTTTACAAAAGACAATAGGGATTAGGTAGGTAACATATAGTTTTTAGTTACATAAATATACTTATAGCTAGGTAGGTGCATACTACAATTCTAACGGTACTTTTGTGCATGCAACAATAAACAAACTAGCTCTGGGTGCTGCTCTATGCGCATTAGCATAGACAGCTCCAGATTATACACAAATAAGTACAACCACACACGGTTGTACCTTATACATGTTTAATATAATAATATCAAGTGAAATTAAAAATTTTCGAATGTCGTATAAACTTATCGATAAGATATTATACACTATTTTCTGATATAGGTATATTGACATTCAAATGGAATAAGTAATCAAACAAAGATTAAGTACTCACTTTTAAAAGATCTGAAGTGAATAAGATAACAGTTAATTAGGGAGTATAGTTCTTTTTCTTTCAGTATTGCAATAAAGAAGTTATAACTAAATAATGTCAGTGCAGTTAATGGCAAAACGGTGGCCACATAGTCTGATAATTTTACAGAGCCCACTGTTAAATATAACTGAAGCAATCTACTCCAAGAAAATGCACTATGAAATATCCACCCGAGAAAGAGAAGAATCCAACGGAAACGAAGTATTTTTCGATTCGTAGCTTTAAGTGTCCTACTTTTATCATCGTAATTAAAAGGAAAACCGCCACAGTAAAAGGCTATTTTAATGATGGCCCTTAAATTTTGTTCTGTACCTTCCGTTAACATTATTAACTGTAACACAAAGCTAATTCATACTAAAATTCGTATCACAACAACCAACTCACAAACACTACTAAGCTGAGCTCGTTTCTGTAAGCGACAAATATTTACTAATCGATATAAAATATACCTTCGACTGTTTTGACGTCTATGTAAAAAGTAAGCCTATAATTTCCCAAATCTAATCAAATCAACTTTGTACCTATCAATTCCTCAACGATAATTGTAGATGGCTGGGAGAAAAAATATTTTGGCTTATAGGATACACTGGATACACAATAAATCGCTTTCTATAGTTAAGACTAAAAGTCCTTAGGTCGTCTAATAATATTTCCATGTATACTGGCTTTTTTATTTATACATTTGGGAATTGTTACAGTGGCTATAGCTACTACAAAACCAATCCTTATAATATTAAACTATAACAAGGTCTGCAAACTGTAATCATACTGATAATCTTGATACTTTGATAATCGTTTCACATGATTTAAACAAACATTTTTGGTATAGTAGGTAGTTCTACAAAATGTGTAAAACCTAGCCCATTTCTATTCCATCAAATTAAATAAAATTTCTAGTAAACTATATAGTGATGGTTCAAGAATAGCCATGAATAATTCCAAACATGTACGACAGTAGTTGTCATAATAATATAGGTATACTAGTTTAATTTGAAAGTTTGAAGGTGAAAAATTGAAGAGTATAATATTACCTTCGTATGTAACGTGCGTGCGCGACCAATCAATCAACACACAATGCTAAGTATAATAACAGTATGGTGAATTTTGCCTAAAATAAACGGTAACAGGTAAAATTTCTAACTCCTTGGTAGTGCCTGTCTTGTTCTGTTGATGAAAAACAAGTTGAAATATGGCTACTTTAACTTTAAATGGTGAATAACATTTATAATATTAACTAGTCATGATTATATCTCTCCAATTACTTCTTATTGTAATTTGGTATTCTAATATTTAAATAAATATGTTTGTTAGGAGGGCATGCTATATTATTATATTATATATTATATTATAGCGCGCCCCAACAAACATAGTTATATATTTTTTAAATATATATTAGAGCTTAGCTACTATAAGTATTCCTTCTTAAATGTACATGGCTAGTAAGGTGGTAGGGAAATACAGGCGATGCGACTTTACAGGAGACGGGAATCACCGGAGCTGTGCAACTACCGCCGCTTGCTGTGGTATGGTATTAAGCTTGTGTAGGCTAACTAATGCTGGAATCCAGCATCTAATACATCTATTATTTAAATATACTGAGTACAATATCAATTGTACTTTAGTGATAATATTTAATTAAGTTAATATTTCTATACTTTAATCATAAACCCAAGTTTTAATTGCTTTTGACTTTAAAAATTGATTGATATCGACATATTATTTCAACATGTTATGTAAATCTAGAATTAAATTATGTTCAAGAACATTAAAATGAGTTAAGAATGCCAGTTATGGCTCTTAAATACTCGTACAAGTTTACTTGCACGACTTTTGGAAGCGTCGGTAATTCCACTCCTCCGGTGATTCCCTTCTCCTGTAAAGTCACACCGCCTGTGTTTCCATGTAATCCAACCCTATTACTTTACACCCACCCAACTTACAATTCAATTCTTCATACAATATACAATATCTGAAGTTACAGTTGTAAAGCTTAAAAGAGAAATCAGAAGATTTATTTTGCTTCAGTTGCACAAGACTTTTCGTCATATAATGTTACAGTATTATCATTAGAAAACCCTATTGAAGTGATGTGATCGATGATAGTTTTCTGTTCTGCTTCAGTAAAACTTCTACTTATTGCCGAAGCTAGCCATCCAACATGTCCATTTGGAAAGCAGTAGACTTCTATTACAAAATTTTTATAATCCGTGTAGGAGATGTACGAATTGAAGTTTTCATCTTCAAAAAATAGAATAAATGTATCAATTTCTTAAGCACGCAATATATTTTATGCAATTGGATACAGAACAAAATAAAAACTTACGGTACTTCGTGACACCTGGATTGACATCGTCACATATAAAAAGAAGTTCGAAATCTTTAGAGAATTTGCAATTCCAAGTTGTAGTGAGATTCCCGAAAGCAAAAAAATTTCCCACGCTTGTTTCATAGTCGGGTGAAGTCATATTAACATTTACCGTAACCGTCAAACACATGCCATCGAAATTGTCAGATAATTGAAGCAACTCTCCTTTAAGGGCTTCTGCTATGTGAAGTCTGGTGATATCATTTCCCAAAATAGGGTGCAATCCATCTGTTGCTTGTCTTGTAACTATCTGTTCATACCAAATCAATAAAAATGTCGATAACAGATTTAATAAAAGTGGAGAAAATGTAGGCATTACAATTAAATTCATAGATTACCCAATCAAAATCCGTAACACCGAATGGCTCAGGTGCAAAACACAGGTTAGCATAATGTTTTTGAGAATCTTTACATGTTGTCGAGCAATTCACGAATATTAAAAAAATATTAAATAACACAAGTTTTAATATAAAGCACATTATTTTTCGATCTTAAAAAGACTAAACAAAAATTCTGCTCCAGCTTTTGCATCCGATGTCAATAAAATAAAAATATATTGTTACCACACACCGTAAGTAGTAAGGAATGAAAAATGGAGACAAATTGTTTCAACAAACTTATATATAGGCTGTTTGAACGGGAAGTAAAATACAGAGGCACTAAGCCACTAGACCACTTCAAAGATTTTTATGGCACAATGTCCAAGTATATTAATACTAATGAGCAAAAGAAAAATGCCATCATTATAATTATAATTTCTTTACTAGTATTTTAGGTGCCGACTATTAGTCTTGTACCTTGTACACATTCCTCCATCATGACGATAAAATCATCATCTCTTTATTGCATTCTCGTTATTACAACTTTTATAATCAGAACTAGTGTAAACGATCTTACACATTGATATTTTTAGTTGTATATAAATAAGGTATAGCAATTGAAAATTACATAAGAATAAATAAGTACCTTTGTCCAAGCTATGCATGATACACGTACGTTTGTTAATATTTTATTGGCTGACTGATTAGACCACCTTAACCATGCTGGTCAAGTTGAAATGACAGTAAAACAACTTTTGGCTAGGTAAAAAGTTGTCCATTTTATTGGCAAAAATTATCCAGGAATATGCGAGTGTGCGGAATTCCTTATTGATTAAGAAAATTATCTGTTTCTAGATGTAATATATTTTTGTTAATTACAATCGTACTACCTTTAAATGAATTTAAAAATAATATTATGTTGCATGTAAATAGGTAGAAACTATGGAAAGATCGAAACGGAAAAACCTGATTAATACACATAATATTATTATTGTTTCGACAAGAACGATTACACAATATTTCATTTGAGTAATTTGAAAAATTTTTATCGTGTAGATGATACATAACATTGAGATGAAAACAACGACACATAAGACATAAAAGTGTTTTAGATTTTTTAGAGTCAGCATTTGTAACTAACCAAAAACATTGCATATTATATGTATTGTTAAGTCTACTTTAAGTCATTCCTTGATCTGGAGGTAAATGCAGTTAGTTACGTTACGTTACGGTTGGCTTCCCACCATCTTTCTTAATTATAAATATGTTTAGCATTCACGTTTGTCTTGTGGTCTAAAACTCATTTGAAGACTAGTTAGCTACGTATTTATGTTACTACATAAGAAGCAATGAAAGAAAAACAATTATTGTACTAATTAAAGATTACATATTTGTTAAAGACAAACAAGTTAATTTACAATTAAAGGTGGTAGAAGAGTAGAACTGAGCAATTATACTATTATTCTACCTAACCATTTACTACATTCATGCCAGTTTTTGCTTGCTACTTCAAAACTTCAAACCTGTTGTAATATGTTCACTTGAAGCGTAAGCACATATCAATTGATCTTCGATCTTCTCTTAAAAGGAATTAAACATTATCACTGCATCAGGTAAATTTTAACAAATTCATTTAGTGTTTCTCAGAATCATTAAGCTTTACGCCGTACGCGATATATATACCCATAACAAGTTTTGCGCATTAGAATAAGCTCCGTGTTTATCTGTATAAGCTCATAGATAACCAGGGATTTATTCACATTTCCTAATAAAGTTGTTAGTTAACAAAGTCAACAGCGTGCATGTAAAAGTATGTAAGTCTATTGTGGTGATCGGATTACTTTGATGAATTGACATAAAAGTGTTGGTGAAGTATGCAAACTGATTCTGATATAAATACTCCAATTCACAGTTCAGATTGAAGTTTACAATTTGCACTACGGCATTTGACTTCCAGGAAATGTGAATTGTAGAAGGCAGGTATGTACTTTGCGTTTAGGGGTAATATATTTATCTTACTGTTATCAGAAGAACTGCCACATACTAATCCAGCTCTTCCCCTTGCATAATGATAATGATGTTATTTGTTTGTTTTATTTTAAATTATTTCTGAAATCATTCCGAGAATTCAGCAAATCTCGAATATTGGCAATGTGATGCCAAATATATAAGAAATTGGTTTTCGACGATTGGTAAACAGTTATTAAGATCATCCAAAGGCAGCGACAATAATAATTAGGCATCGAATGGGTGTTTTCCCTCAAAATTTACTATCCTAGTAGTAAAAGGCTTTTTACGTTATAAGAAGTGCGATGATTAAATGATATAAGCGTGGTGATTATCATAAATCATTCCTAAATATAAGAAACAGCGTGTTAACATTTTAATGCTATATTTTCTCAAAAATATTATATATTAATGGCATGTTTATAAGGTATAAAGTTATAATATCATTGTTACTCAAATATGTTTTGTGCATATCTGCCAATTTCAGTTAATTTGTGAGAATGAATCAACTTTATTTAATTAATTAGTAAATTGTAAATAAACGCGTATGTCTCTGTACATTGTACGAAGTCAAATCTCTGTTCGATTACATGTTTGTTGGATAGAAGTTTCTTTGTTATTTTATTTATTTTATTTATTAGCAACACACAGGATGTAATTAATCACCCATTCATAATCCGAGGTCAGAAGTAATGACAATGTTTTGTATATTTGGGAGGGTTACCGTACAAATATTATCTAGTTTATTTTACCATAGTTTGTAAGTTTGCTTTGTATAAGTAATATCAATAAAAGATTAATTGATAAGTAATCCTTTAATACATTGGGGATAAGGGACATGAGCTGTTAATTTTAACTTAAATGTAAAATAATTGTTTAAAATGAATTTTATTTATTCATTAACAATCATTGGTAAAATTGAATCCAAATTAACGACTCGTGATGAAGTTAGTGGTTTTAATAACGCTTGTTGGTGTGTGTAACGCACTAGAAAATAAAGTGACGATATCAAACGGCAATGATTTTCGGTTGTTTTGGGAGTCATATTTACAAGCTGAATTAATTAATAGCAATCTATTTCCCAATGAAATCCCGCCGAATTTAATTGGAGATTTGCCAGACTCAAACTATTGGTATTTTTTCAATCAAACTAGCAATGGTGATTTATTGACTAATTCAACAGCACTGGACGTCACAAACGCTACTTATTTATGCATCGAAATGAAATTTTTCATCATCAACATTGGAATCATCCCAATCTTTGATTCCATTGTTGGTCCTATTGAAGATGACTCGATCCCAGGATTTTTAACTAATTTTCAGGAGTGTATTTACGAAAATTTAGAGTATGGGTTTACGGTATGTATTTGCTAAATAATTTCTGTATTAGACCATTATTTTTCTTGAAATATTAACTAGTTCTGTTTTATATTTATTCAATCATTTCAGTTTCAGAACACAGTGTATAGACCCTTAAATATTTTCATCTTGCAAGAAATAATTATAACTTCAGATGGACCAAACTTTCCTAACTTTCCTGAACCGACAACATCAACTACCATCGGAACTACAAATAGTGAGACGACTACAGACTCTAGTGTCGGAACTAGTACGACAACTGACTCAAGTTGTAAATTTAATAATGACGTCCGTAAACATGGTAATCATTATCACCTTTTGTAAGAAACATAATGTTAATATTAATAATATGGTTTTATGAGTGATGAATGATGACTCATATACTCAAGTTCGAATTATGCAATTAAAGTGTATCGGGTGGAACATATTAAATTAGTTGCCAATTAGTGCTACTTTAATATCACTGGATTATATTGTACAAACAAAATTCTTCAATTCTGGTTATATTTTACTATTTTGCAATATTACGTTACATTCAAAACAACATTATGAAAATATTTTAGTTTGTACCATATTGGAATAAAACGATTGTAAAATAATAGTAATTTCATTATTCAGTGAAAAATAATAATAAACAACTATTTTAAAACTACGTTATATAAAAAATAAAGTGTATCTACTACCTTATCTAATATATTATTTAGTATTGGAAATGAAGAATTCTTTGTTGTTTACAACATGAATAGTACTAATAAGTTGCCACTATATATAGACATACGGATATCGAAATCATACATAATGATTCCGATAAAACTATATGTAATAAATAAAAAGGTCTGTTTACATATTATGACGTAAAAATAATTTCTCGTTTTTAAACACACCTTCCTGTAGGCTAAATGAAAAGCACAATTTATTCATATAATATTTATATTATAGAAAATCAATACAGGTGGAATTAAAAAGATAATTCAGGAAATGTAGAGTAATTTGTTTCAATTTTATTATTTAACCATTTTCTTTGAATGATAAAATACTCTTCAAGATACAACCATGGCCATGTCCCTCTAATTACGTTGAACATTTTTAAAATATAGTATTAAGTACACATTACATTATGATACTTAATATTTATTTTATATTTAATATTTATTGTTATCCAGAAATTTGGTTTGAAATTGAACAAGATTTCAGCTTTTAAATCAGTTCCTGACACAAAACTTATTTACTCTGCTTTTGATTTTCTGCAAATTGTGCAGAAGGGTGTAAATAGTTGGTTTTCGCTCAGACTGCAATCACTTGTCTTGTTTTATTTCTTTGATCTCTTAAGTCAATTCTTATACTATTCCATAGGAGCATCATTAGAATAAGTCCAATGCCTGCGAGGAGAACTGTTGTTGTCATGTACAATGTTTGCGTGAGCTGCATGTCCTGTACCATTATGTCTCTCTGAGCTGTCAGTGCTTCCAGTTGTTTCATATTGGAATAAGTGTTGACGGCTTGAAACATAAGCTGATTGTTATAGATTGCATTGTATGGGAAGTTGTATTTGGAAGCAAAGTCGTTGCCTGATCCAAAAATTGATCTCATTCCAGTTAAAAATTGATCCAATGAGCCCAGATTTACTTGCACGTTTATGGGCATAATTGGCAAGCAATTGGCTGTGCACAGGAGGCCAGTCAGGATTGTAATAATTTTGTGCATTTTTAACTGTCGTACAAAGAAAATAATTCATATACAGTAACAACGTTTTATTTAGTATACATTAATACAACATAGTATCCTACTTATGACAAATAAGTAAAACCGCACGTATAAAACATCACAAGATTATTTCTTAAACGTATTCAACAAAGTCAGCAAAATCAGAAGTAAGCTGCTTAAGAGAATTTAGACATGTAACTTTAAGAAATTAAATGAAACTAAATAATGTGCACTATAATTTTCATACTAGTAGTTTTGGACACAATTGGGTTTATCAACGTCATTAGTTTTTAAAAAAGTCCCGATTTGACACTGAAGATAATTCCAAACGTTAAAATCCGTTGAAATTTGAAATCTATTAAAAAATTTGTCTCCAATTCCAAAAAAGGTAGTATAAGATAATTTTCGGTTTGTTGAAAAATCTAAAATTTTAACACTTCATGTTAGTAGTAGTTAGTATAGCACTATTTATGCTCTTAGAATTTTCAATTGGGACCTAATTTTATTTTAAATTTGTGAACTCTTATAATATTGTGTAGAATCTTATGAGGTGATCACTTAAATAAAAGGAAATGACTTACGTATAGTATTTGTAGGATTCAACTTAACTTTCTGTCAAGCCGTAAAGTCTTTTTCATGTCACTTGTCTCTGTTGGATATTAATACTGACTGTGCTCCATAACAAGTCTTATTTATATAGTTAAAGGATCTTACATTAGTCGATATGGGAATTTTATTTCCCAAGTACTGTGCTAATTTAGTGGTCCATTTCTTCGTTTAAGTTTCTATTATTGTTTCACTTTTTATGTGTACTAAATAATAATATTAAATTGCAAAGCTGCACTGAAGGGATTAATTTTGACATCGGATATTTTTGTATTCTCTTTTCTTAGTGTTACAGTGTTACATTGTCTTTAGAATTTGTTTTGATATAAGAGTTCCACGAAAAAAGTGACACAGTTAATTTTAGAATTGCACGCCATGTCTCCATATTTTATGTAGGAATCCTTCCTCTTTGACTGGAGATTAAACTTGGACTTATGATTGATTAACTATAGTCTACTGAGAAATTTTTATGAAAATATTTTTGGGGAAAAGGAATACATTGGTACACGCCTGGAAAATGTTAATTATTGTTTAATATCCAAATAGGGATATTAATAAGTTATCTGGACATTGAAAAACTTATTCTGACGCCATGGATTGATGGATTAGGTATCACATACATAATGTTAGTACACCTTAAATCAGACCATACATTTATAAATTAGCTACTAAATGATATTGTGCAGTATAGAATGAAGACGTCAAGCACGTATACAGGAATTTGACCTAGGGGGGCCCACCAAAATATATTGCTAAATTCAAGACATATTCGCGCGAAGCGCGAATTTTTTTTTGGATTTTTCACCTTTTTTGACAAAAAAATTGCCTTTTTCTGGATACTTAGGGGGGCCCGGACCCCCCCGGCCCCCCCTCTGGATACGTGCTTGGAAGACGTAATATACCGTATTAATCGAATTAATTCTCCGGGTTGTTATTGTTTCATTGGTCTTTTTTTAGCTCTTGAAAACGAAGATAATCGAAATAGTTAACCAGGTGGTGAATTATTTCGATACGGAGAATTATTTTACAAACCGTCAATTTTATTGAAATCCGGGTACATAGAAATATAAATTGTTCCTCGACTATCATATTCCCCATTATGAGGACTGGGGTTAAGTAAATTTGCACTCAAATATACCCACAACCTGACCTGACCTACTGAAACTTAGATTGGGATGGTGAATTATTTCGATACGGAGAATTATTTCTCAAAGGCTATTATTTTGCCTCTGAAAACGATAAAAATCGAAATAGTTACCCGGGGGGAGCACTATTTCAATACGGAGAATTAGTTCGATTAATACGGTATAAATATTTAATAATAGTAGTATCTGGGCAGTGGTGAAACATGCACGGCGTCTACATTGATATTAGTTACCTATTGTTATTGTGTAATATAAGGAATAAAAACTAATATGTAGCCACTAAGAAAGAGTCCGACATTCTTTGTAGTCTTGCTTCTTTATTTTATCCCATAATGTAATGGATAATATTTATGCGAGGAAACTGTTTATTTACCTAAGCCGATTGCCATATCTGTTTGTAAGCATTATCCTTATGTATCTATCCTGTTTGTATAAAATTTGGTTACCTAAATATTTTTCTGATTTAAATGGTCTGTTAAGACAAACAATTTCCTCATGACATTCGTTGTTGACAAATTTTTCCAATTGTCTAGACCGACTGCATCAGTGTATTTTGTTTTTTAATTTTCTAGAACTATATTTCTTAACTGGACACACCCCAATTTCCTTGACATAATAACTCTTTTGTTACTCAAGAATTTCGTTACCATTTCTTGTTTTAAAATTAGGCCTATCGACTTGTAGTCTACTTTCCTACTTAAGCGAAGAAAGAAATGGTTTTTAAATTTAATAACGATAAATATTTATTGTACCTACCTTATACAGATAAAAGTAGCAATGCGGTATCAGTCTGTCTGATATGATTTAATAAGACAAATTAATTCTAAAATCTATTAATTGCGTAGTAAATAGTAATAATATGACTTTATTTTAGCAAAAGGGATTGAAATCATTCAAGACAGGCTGGGTTTTATGGATTTATACCCTAGCCCTATAATATCACAATTTCAAGCCATTTTTAGGTAAGCCATTTCTAGCCAATTGCAAGCAATTTCGATTTTATGATAAAATAAGTCCCTTTATGCTAATAATAATTATCACAGCTTGTGGTGCATGTCACATGGTCACCACAAGATGTGATAGATGACTTCATTTTGCATAAATATAAAACAAGTTATTAATGTAATAACAGTAGGTGCCATCCTGAAGACAGTTGTATAATATTAAATATTATTACGTTACAATAACATCGATTCCTTTGTCTACGTTAATCAGAGAATTAGGTTTATTTTCTTAATCTACAATCTCATTTCTATTATAGTCGTAGTTTAATCACGCTATAATTATATACTAGCATCATTGCTATATATACGAATAGTGCCGCTTTAAATCATTATCATCAACCTTTCATTTGTTTATCGTTTTAAACTTAACCAATCCCTTTTATGACTGCTATTATTATATTTCATATAATATAATCAATTAATTTTAAAATGGAAATAAAAATAGACATTCCGGAAAATTCATCGGATAGCATCATGACCAGAGTGATTTATGAGGAATATATTGACAAGCAATATTATGCACGTTATGAATGTAAAAAATAATTTATAAGTGTCATGGCTTTAAAAAATTTATTATTTTTGGATTCCCATAATTAGCAAGAAACTTTTTCTATGAATTAGCATTGTCTAGGTCTATTAAAACTTTACAGTGGCATAAATTAATTTGAAACTGTGAAGAGTAATTTAAAGCAGGTAGAATCTACGCTTTCCTATGTGAATGCAATTCTAGAGCATTACACTAAATAATATTATTATGTTAAACTAGGATTTCATTGGCTCCACAGCAACCAGGTTGCCAAAAGTTATTGATGCCAGCCAGATGACCTGATTATGTTATTCAGTACTGATAAATGTATTACTAAGTCAAAAGTTAAATAACTTTTGAAAATCTGCGTCTTCAATTGCCTTGCCCTTTCCGTTTTCAAAAGTATAATATTCAGCCTTCTTGTCCACCAATTTAGCCAACTCTGAACTTTTGAAGTTGTTAGCATCCCAGTTGAATTGACCAATGGTCACAATTTTAGATCTTTTTAAAAGTCCATAAAGTTGATCCATTTCATCTTCGCTAACTATATGTCCGGTTAAGAAGACAAGATGCTTGGCTTTCAATTTGTTGGATATTTCCCAACTTTGGTAGTGCCAATCCAAGACCATGTTTTCAATTTGCAATTCTTCATCCCCAGTTATTTCGACGTTGTAAGACTTGATTTTTTTCACACTTTTAGGAACATCATTTCCTTTTAAGCTTATGGTTGAGCCATCTCCAAAATCCAGTTCCGTTAAGTTTGTACAGTTGGAGAATAAATTTAAATTAGATGTATCCAAGCCACGAACAATCCATTTCAGGTGATTTAATTTCGGAAGATTGACAGTTCCATTTTGTTCTAGATTAATATCATTCAGGAAAATGATTCTTTCAATAGAATTTGGAAGTGTTGAGAGATTAATGGTGGACCATTTTGCTTCAAATTCACGAATTTCCATTTTGTTCTTTTTCAAATAATTCATGTCACGCAAATGTAATCTTTTGGTTTTCCATGAAGATTTTTCCCAGTCGACTACTTCCACATTCGTCAATTCTAAATTTTGGACAGAAATTGACGAATTACTTAAATCAATTTTCATACTTGGTTGTCCTACATATTTCAGGAGCCTCAAGTCCTCAATTTGACTGAAATCGACAAAGTCATTTACAAATATTTGCTCTATTTCGCTTCCATTAACAAAGAAAAAGACTTCCGCCAGTTCCAATATTTTCGGAGAAATTTTGGTATTTTCCTGAAGCAAAATTCGTATTTCATTTCCCAAGAAGACTTCTGGAACAGACGCAAGTTTTTGAAAGGAAATGTTTAATTTGTTATCCACATGATAACTGGACAGATGGAAAGTCTTCAAGTTTGGGCCAATTAAATGAGAAACGTCATACTCTTCCAACTTCTCTTCCCCATTAAAAAATAAAGGCCGAACTAGTCTAAGATCTTTTAGGTTGTTTGGGAATTGAATATCTTTTGGAAGAGACGAATAGAAATCCAAATCAATTTTATTGCCCGCATCTTTGGTTCCAACTTCAAAATCTATAAATTTGTCATGAAGTTCCCACCGCAATTTGTAGTTTTCAATGTGTTTGTTATTAAGTAGTTGAATGATTTTCAACAGGACTTTGTTCGAGTACTGGATGAAAACGACTGTCTCTGTTTTAAGAAGTTCGACGGCGCTTTTCTCATTCCCTTCTAGTAAATAAAAGGCAATCACATATCCATCGATAAATCTTTTATCCACTCGCCCATAAACTATGTCGACGATTCCGCCTTCACCAAAATGTTTTATTAGTGATTTGGGGTCAGGAAAGGTTAATGTAACTTGAACGGAAAGACATTTTAGAACTTTTATCGCTTCAGTAATGTTTCCACCTAGTTGAAGGGATTGTGCATGATTAAATAAGGATTCCGGAGTCTTCATAATGTTGTGGATACTGAAAGACAACTTTACAGCTTCATCGTATTCTTTATTTTCAATCAGCTGTTTCAACTTTGGTTGATCAATCAATTGAGCTCGAATTTCTGGATATTTGTCTTGTAGGATTTGGTTGGAGTGGTAGAAGGGAGATTCTTTATACTCCAAAAATCCTTTCGTACTCAAAATCATTTCCAGAGTCTCATTTTCTTCACTCTTTCCGAGAAATCGAATCACCGGCAGGAACAAGCGATTCATTACTATCAGATGGGCCCCTACTTTTGAGTACTGGTTTTCCTTTTCTTTGACAAGTAGAGAATACTTGTTGAGCAGATCTGTAGCCTGATCTACTTCAATAAAACTTTTGTTTGTCACAGCCTCCAGGAAATCTTGTTTTGTGTAATGACTTTTTGGCATGTAACCCAATAACAAAAGTATTTTGAAAGCCAAGTGACTTCCTTCGTCTTTTATCAATTCAACGGAGATTGACATTGCCTTTTCAATTTCCTTTTCGTATTCATTGAGTCCAGAATTATCTTTATCTGTTTGGTTTACTTTTGTTATATAATCCTCCAAGGAAATCTTTTTATTGTTCAGAACTCCTGCAGCCAGGTCCAAGGCTGCTGGCCTGTTTCCAAGCACTTGGCTTAATTCACTGAGTTGGAAATTGGAGAATGTCGATTCATTCAATAACTTTGTCAAATATTTAACTCCCTGTGTAACGTTTAAAGGTTCCTTCGAGTAATCAAAAATAAATGAATCCCATATCTCTCTATTTTTTGGTTCTTTCGGAGCACTGAGTCCGATTTTTCCTTCGTCAAGGCCATAACAAGTTGCGTTTGCTTGGCCTAAAACGTCAAAACTTATTAAAATTATTGAAAGATATGAAATTAGGCGTAAAGTTTTAGATAGTGTACACTTATTCGAATTTGATTTATTGAAATTACAATTTTCTTCTGCTTCACTTTTATTCTTCTCCATAATTAAACCGTGCTAAAGATTTTACTCGACTGTTTTGAATCCTGGTTGAGTTCGTTTATATAAGTTCAATCGTGTCACGATCTCATTAATTAAAATTCATATTCCTAGTAAACAGAGAAAGACGTCTTTAACTTTAATCTTGTGTAGTGACTCTGTCGTGTTTATTTGTAGCTGTAGTAGATATATATCCATCTAAAGAATATAAACAATCTATATTCAAGTTCTATATGCTTACCATTCCAATTTATAAGGAAAACTGGTTTTGACAGCAGAAATATACAATGACGTAAATGACGTTGTTGAGGTATACAATGTAATGTAGGTACAAAGAATATTTAGTAGCAGACAATTGGGCACACAGTTGTTTGGCTGTTTGTAATACGTCGTATACTACGCTGTGAATACTGATTGACATTGTGACATTGAAATAATATTTTCTGGGTAAGCTTAAGAAAAGGGGTTAGGGTGAGATTTCCTTTCACCAGGCTTGTAATTTGTATGCAAAAGGAGCATTTTTATTGTTCAATTTGCGACCTTTTCTCTTTCAAGATTCCCTAAACTTAAATTCAGTTCTAGTATCCAGACTGTTTTACTGAATTTTTTGGAGTTTATGGAACAACATGCCTGAATGCATAAGCAATCTATTATTGACCCCATAATAGTGAAGAATTAAATGCACACTGGTGATATTTTCATTGTATTCTTTTCTAACTTTTTGCAAGCAAGTAATCTGAAAAGCATAAAACAAAGAGTTGCTTCTGAGAATGTAAACTAGGAAAACCAAAATTGTAAACTAGGAAGCCGTGGCTTACGTAAAGGCTAAGGTTTATTCAACTAATTACAAACTGTATTTAGAGAAACACCAAATTGATAATGTAGTATAATAAAATATATTAAATGTCTAGTCCAAGGCTTCGCATTTATAGTTACACTGCGCATAATAGCACCGTCATTTATTTTCAGAAATGATTTCTGAAAAGAGTGTTTCCGGTTCTATTCCAATCTCCAAAGCAATTATTATTCAGGAGTTGAATGATTTTGAGTAGAACTTTCAATCCCTTCTTTCAACTAGGGCAATTAAATTCTCGTCGACGAATCTTTTATCCATCCATCTATTCGTTATGTCCACGATTCCATTATCACCAAAATGTGTCAAAAGAGATACATTTCTGTCGCCTGAATTAGTCCATTTAACTTGGCTCTGTAGACATTTTAGAACTTGTATTGCTTCGGTAAAGTTTCCAACTAGTTCCAACGATTTCGCGTAATTAAACAAGGATTCTGGGGTTTTCATGACGTTGTGGATATTATAAGGCAACGTTAGGGCTTCTTCGTACTCCTTATTTTCAACCAACTCCTTCAGCTTTGGTTGATCAATGCATTGAACTCGAATTTCTGGGTATTTGTCTTGTATATATTTGTTGTCGTAGTGTTTAAATGTATATACTTTGTACTCAAAAAATCCTTTTGTACTCAAAATCATCTCCAACGTCTCATTTTGATGTTTCCAAATTGATGCTTGTCGAACATGTGTCCAGATTAACGGATTCAGTACTATCACTTTTGAGTTGCGATTTTCCTTAATTTCTATAAGCACAAGATGCTTTCCGAGAATTTCTGCAGCGTGTTCTACTTCAATAAAACTTTTGTTTGTTACAGCCTCCAGAAATTTCAATTCAGTTTCATGAAAGGGGGGCAAGTAGCTCGGTATGGCAAGTATTTGGTGAACCAAATTTATTACGTCTCTTTCTCCTATCGACAATTGTATAAAATCTGATGATGACAGTTTTAAAAGTGCATCCCCTAACGCTTGGTAGAGTTCGAAATTTCAGACTACGAATTGCGCATCGGAAATCTCGTCGTCGTATAAGGTTGTTAATCTTTGTCCAAGCACTTCTGACATGTCACTAATTTTGTTGCTGGAGAACCCGGAAACATTCAACAATTCTTTCCAGTATTCCACTCCCTCCGTAACGTTTAATAGATCTTCTGAGTATTCAAAAACGAATGAATCTCTCTATTGGATTTTCTGGGTGCACTGGTTTCATTGTTTGCTTCTCCAAGGCCATAACAATTTGCGTTTGTTTCCCCCACAAGATCAAAAATTATAATTAGTGAAAGATACAAAATCAAATGTTAAGTTTTATATGATATACAATTATTTGAATTTGATTTGTATAGATTAAAATCGTTTCTTTTGCTTTTATTCTTCCCCATGTTCAAACCGAGTTAAAGATTTTGCTCCACTGCTTTTAATTCTAGTTGTGGTTGTGGTCGCTTATATATATATAGCCGATTGTGCCACTTTCATTAATTAAAATTCATTTCCAAGAAATAGAGACGGATGTTGGTAATTTTATTCCTGTTTAGCAAGTGGCGAGTGGTGACTCTGCCTGTAAAGGTTTTTTTGCAATTTATTTTTACAAAAGAATATGAGCTTTGTAATCCATTCTTATTTGATGCATACTATATTCCAGTTATACGAAAAACTGGTTTCTACAGAGTTGCAGCACACTAAATAAAAGCAGATGCAAATGCAGCGACAAGAACCAGGTACGTATTAAACTGTATACAAATAAGGTTAGTAGTATTAGTAAGTTAGAACACTGACTTTGCTTTAGTCGTAATTATTTTCATTATAGTTTATTTTGAGAACGTTAAATAGGAAAATCGCAAAGTAGAAATTAGGCCAATCAAAATTCGTTATTTCTAATTACCCTTATTATCGTTAATATAAACAGAGAAGTATAAATTTGAAAGTCAAAACATATTTATACAAGAAACATAAAAATATTGGCATGGCTATGAAAATGAATATTACTGAGTTGATTAGTTAATAATAGATAGCTTGCATGATTTAAGAAAAATGCACTTTTTGCAAGTATTACCTAAATCTGGCTCTATTGACATGAAAAATTGTACCCATAATAACAATCCAATTTGTGCTATTTATTGTTGTTTATATGATGTTAGGGCACTCAGTGTACACATTTAATTTCCCTTTCAATTTTTATTTGTTTAGAGAATTTTATTTACAAACTATAAATAATATTTAATATATAAATTGTGTATAATGCCTAAGAATTTTAGAATGAAATATTGGATTAAAAAGCAGATTATTTATAATACTATGCTGCCGTTCTATTTGTGATTGTCTTAAAATTAGATTTAGCAGCGACCATCATGTATTCACTAATTAATCCTATCTGTACGGGCTAATTACTATTGTGTGGTTATGTTTCTTGCATAAATACCTATATTATAAATTTATTGCGATTTGTATGCATAATTAGCATGAAACATAAAGTATTTTTGTTCTTATTTCTAATTACCATGACTATAGTATAAATCATAAATAACATTATGCGTTCTCACTTACGATTTCCAAGAAAACATTAGACACTTTAAATTTAACAGTAGTATTCTATTCTGTACCTTAATTAAAATATGTTTGATTTTGTAGTTTTTTTATGAAACTAAATATGCTTGTAGCAACTTCCGTGTGAATTGTGCATTTCATGTGAATTGAATGTAATTTTAATGTAGCCCATTCGCCTTTTGAGCAGGAGTGAGGAGTGAGGACTATTATCTGAATATTGGTCTCCAGTTATATCTTGCATCGCAGATGTGTCTTGTACTATTTATTGATGTTCTGAATTCTTTGGCAAGCAAGCTCTCCCTCATCCGCCTTCGAGGTTCAATCAGCAGAGTCCAAGGCTCAATAAATAACTCCTTTTGAGTCACTCAGCCGAGCCGAGAAACTTGTACCTGCTACCTTAGGTTTAGTACTGATGCTTTACCCTGTGAGCCTACTACAAGTATAAAGGATTTTAGTAGTGTCACAATACCCATAGTAAGACGTCGATAAAAGCTTGCCTACACGATACACGATAATACATACTTGGCTAAAGCCAATAGTAAGACTTCTAATTTGTGTCATGTATATCAATTCGTAATTGTATGTAGGCTGCATGATAGTTTAGTAGACATGTATGGAATGTATTTTATATGTGCACAAGTGAATGTTAAGACGGGAGAATCCCAAATTATCGTAGGAAAAAGTTGTCTTCGCTTAAAAGTAAATACAATAAAAACGTATTTAGTCAACATAGAAATCCACTAACGAAATTAGAAACGAGTGTTCTACTCTTTAATTTGATTTAGAGTGATGATTCATATTGACTATGTATATCTACCAAGATCGGATAAAGCCGATGGTATGGGTATACTCGAATATTTTAGACAGAAATCGAGTACCTACTTAACTTTAACTTATTGATTCTCTGTATTTAAGATATTAGTAGCACAAATCTAATATAGGGAAAAACATGCATATAGTAGCTAACAAGCAAATACATAAAAATGAAGTGTTTGGTCCAATGTTAGTATCAATCATGATGGAAATAATTACTTAAAAATAGTATTTTCACAAACCCAATTCTAATGCAAGGAGTGTCGAAGTGTCATGTTTTTTATCAAATCGTCTCTAAAGGAACCATTTAGCCTATGAGACAGGCTAATTGGTTCCTTAAAGGAGGAAATGTAGTTATAGACATTAATTCCAAAATAATTGTTCAAACTATGACAAATGGGAAAACTCAAACTTTTAGCGATACAATTAAGTTGATTGAGAACTCAGCGACAAATCGAAAATAATCTATCGTTATCCCCCGTTTAAATTTGATGAAGTTTCCGGCTTTTAGATTTATTCTTTGTAAGAATTTTCCGCATCTTCGAATATACGCATCTGGGTGTGACCGATACATGGCAACGCACCGATCCGATTCGACTTGTAGTTTCACTGCTGGGCCTATGGCGAAGCTGAATCCAATGTAGGACAATACTGAAATCATTGGCATCATTAAGAATCCGGGCATCGGAATTATATGGTACATCTTCACTGTAACGTAATTGCAGATGACGGTGATGACGGCACAAACTCCAAAGACAATTGGCACTAAATACATACCAAATGTTTTTTTTTGCTTCAGCATTAATGATCATGAGACTTCTGTAAATTTTGAATCCATTTGTGGGATATTTGTTCAGATGTCTCTTGAGTTCAGAAACATTTTCGTCCGCATTTCTTCCGTTCAGGGTAGTGAGCCAGTATTCAATCATATTGAGATAAATTATTCCCTCAAGGCAAAGGAACACAATCCAACTCCAGATTATATTGCCCAAGTAATTAATTGCAATAAAAACAATAGCCTTTATGTAGATTCGGTATTCTTCATACAATCCTGGAAAGTGGTCGATCAAGAATCTTTGAATCGGATCCAAAGGTGAAGCCACAGATAAAAGAGCTCCACAAATTGATGAAACGATTGTACCAGGCAGCATGTACTTCAGCAGCTTTTCGTACCGACGTGGAGTTTGTTGCAATCTTTTCTCTCCATTGATAGTTCTAACCAAATCTGTCAACAATTGAATAAGAATCATTAATTTCGTTTGGAAAATTTTGGAAGACAGAATTTTCTACCATGCATTATCAAAAATCTATTTAGTTAAATAATACTTTGTTATGGAATGTTATAGCTAGACATTTATAAAAACTTACATTTCATAGCTTTGTCAAATGAATGTGCCATTGGTGACGTAGTTGCTATTTCCTCCGTATTTACCAATACAACCAAATTGAGCAGCATGCTTTCCAGGATTATTAGGTAGTAAAAGATGTACATGATGATTTGATAGGCTTCAAAATTGTCACTTGGGTAGAAGAGCTCCCTCAGAAGTCTTCCGGTCGAATAAAGCAGGACGGAAATTTGGAAACATTCTATACTTAAACTATGGGCTAATGCCAATCTATCCGAATTCTTGTGTAAGTAATGAGTAGACTTGTCGTAGTGCAGCACTGAGAATCTGTAATACTTTTCATAAAAACAGAAGAAGTTTTCCAGGGCTTCATTTGCTTCATTTGTTGCCATTTTGACGACAAGAGCAACTCTAAATTCAAACCATTATATTTATTGTGGGTATCCAGGATTGCAACAACTGAAGCTCAATATCGAGTACAAAATTGTTTGTCATGTAAAGGTTGAAAAAACATCGTGCAGGAAATATACATGGGGCATAATAAGTCTTCGAAGATTTCTAACTTTATTTTTTGAACTTTGTGAGGCAGTAAGTGTTTATATCTGTGGTTGTTATAATTAAAAATAATAAATACTTAACAGTTTAAGAGATGATACCCACACAGATGTAGTCTGAAGAACTTAAGGTGCGTTTGAAATATTATTAAAATCTGATTTGCTATTCAAAAGATATGACAGCAAACCCAAAAAAACTGTGCTAGCATTGACCACTTTTTCCCTATCTCACACTCGACTGCAACTCTATTCTGAATCAGTGGAGCATGAGGAACGAACAATAGAACAGCTGATAGGGGAAAAAATGGTCAGGAAGGGTATCGTAATAATAGAGAGAGTGATCCAATAAGACATGTACTAGTTAAGGGTTTCAGTTTCTCGGTACTTTTAAATTTGGGAGGTAAAAGTATTGTACATCATTCAAAAGCTTTGGTGTTTGACTATTCGAATAAAAGATTTTAATTGATAATCTGGAAAGCTTAAAGAGAAAATGGAAATGTTGGCGGACAATGTTTTGAAAGCCCTATTTTATGCATAAAAATGTTCTATGGTTGAGATTGCCTAACTCTAACTGCACAAGTCTATTTACCACTTTTGAACACATTTGTTACAGTTTTACAAAAAGAAAAGAGTCTTTGTTTGCTCCCGTATTGAATGTCGAAGTGGCTTACTGAAATTTCAGGAGTTTCATCAATTATTATACTAAAATTCGTTTGGAATCATTTATTCTAGAATTGTCATGCAAATTCTTCTATGCCTCATTCAGTGTTAGAATTTTGACCTTTTTTCGTGTTCTAATCATGGTGGTATCAAATTATTAGACATAATTGCGAATACAAAATTAAGATTTTGGGACTGCAAATCTTGAAATTTGGATGTCGCGTCATTAATGGTTGACCTAATGTGCATATTTTAATGCGATTGACATCATTGCCAAGGTATAATTTATAAACAGAAAAGTATCAAAATCTGTTGCTAATATGAGATGGCCCTGTATACACCTAAAATAATGTACCTGTATGCAAATACAAGTTTTATTGTGTTATGTTCATAAGCCTTTCCATAGGTAAATAATAAATAAGCCACAAATAAAAATAAAACATTGCAAAGTGACCTCAAAGAATGACGAACACTCAGTCAGTTCTCTCTCTATGTCAACTTTCCTGACTGAGTCCGAACATGTCTACATAACTGTAAAATAATGGAATTATACTCACTCATTGTTCGTAGAAAGTGCTTTGTCTCTGTCTTAGTATTCTACTGCTATGTACAGTTACTTATACTAGTACTAAATACTAGACATGAATACAATGACTATGTTAGTGTGGCAATGCAGTCTACCCACATGGCTCTATTATACGTTGGTATTAGGGCATCCAAGGTAATTTACCGATCGTTGATTCCCGGTAACTAGTTACCGATGCGATAATTCCCGGTGAATTGATATGATACATTACAATATTATGTGTTACATTGATATGATATAGTATGTATAAACATTTTTTTTCAATTATTTTCATTTATTTAAACCCATTATAAACGACTAGCTGAATCCTAGCACACAAAGTGTGCTAGAAAATCGTGAAATCAGTAAATTTCTAGCGACTGCGCATTGGCCCGAATTTCATAGACCGTTGATTGGACTCAGTACTGATAGTCTAAGTCTAGTCCTTGCTCATTAATTGCAAAATATTACCCTTACTCATTAGTTACACAATATTATGGACAAATATACAAACCTTAATACCAAATTCCATGCGCATGTCACACTTTTGTTTAAAAGATTATGTTTATGTAGAGTAAAGATGCTTTCTTGTTTTACTATAACAAAGGAATACTTTATTTGACTATGGGAAAATTGAATTGAAATAATTTTATGTAATTTTATTATGCTTTTTTAAAAAAATATTTCCCTTGTCAGTCTCCCCCAGGGATGGCAAGTGAAATATTTCGCTTGAAATAAATAGTGAAATAAATGACTTTATTTCGCGAAATATTTCACATCCATTTTGTTGAAAAGTAAAATAAATTGAAATAAATAGCCGGCTTGCCTTGGAAATTAATGAAAAAAATAGAAAACTACAAAGCGTGGACTAATTGTTGCGACTTATAGTATAGTATGTTTCAACTTTTATGATTCATGATTTGTTCGAAAGCAAAAATATCGTATTGATATTTCTGATAGTTCCCTGAAGGTCAAGGGTAAGAACAAAAAAATCATTTTGTCAACGTTTCCTTTTATTCGTAGTATCGCCACATTAACACTAAAATTTGACAAGCCATATGTCGTCAAGAGGTCAACAATGGGACAAGTCATTTTATAAACGAAAGAGTGTGTACACAATGTGACTTTGACATACTGACTGATGAGCAATTGGTATAGTATGTCGCATTGTTGACTTTTTGACGAAATATCTTGTCACATTGTAGCGTTAGTGCGACAATATCTGTTTACTATGCCTACCATTTAAATTTGTTTCAGTTCAAAATAAATAGAAAAATATAGTTTAATAAAATTAAGTAGTCCAACCTCAATCATAGTAAGATCAGAGAGATGAATAATGCATACACTGAACTCTCGACTCTGGTGTACTGATCTTAGTTGTTGTTAAATCCTACGTGTACTCGCTGAATATAACACAATTTTCAAAACTCAAAAAATACATAAAATCAAAATTTTAATATCGGCGTCAAAATTTAATACTGATTGACTCTCATCAATGGAAAGCGTCTCACTATATCATTAATCAACCTTAGTGGGGCCAAAAGTACGGAATTGTTAATATTAGTTAAATTTAATCAAAAAGTATGTAAAAAAGTAGGATCTGATGTATTTTGAATGAAAGCTTTTTATACGGGGGGTGTAATCCCCATCTGGGGGTAACTCAGCTACCCTTTAGGAGAAGTGTCTGCAAATCAGCAGAAACCTTTCTTACCAATACGTAAACTTAAATACAAAGTTTGGCCAAAATATCCTTGGTACTTTTCGAAATATCTCACTTTTTAGTCGAAAATCTGTCCATTTATTGCCTATTTTAAACCCCAATATTTCTTAAAGTAGCAACTATTTTGTCTCCTTTATATTTTTTAAAAATCAATTACATATTGGTACACCAATCTGTGATGGTCGGAGACTGCAAACAACCCAAAATTGAAACTGAAACTACATTTATAGCCAAAGCTCAATACGGTCAAGAACCCATTTCGGCTATTTTATAATATGAGCTTTACTATTATGTTACAACGTTACTATTTACGGGAACCAGCCGTCACTTTAACTTCTGATTTTCTGATTGCTTTCACGTTATAATTGATTCATTGGCTGATTCTTCACGATCTATGAACATATTGAGGTAAATTTTGGATGGTCGGATGTTATTTTGGAACCAGTTTAGAAACTATTGTTGTCTTTTTAAGAAATTTGTCATTTTGTGGAATATGCATAATAAGGTTTTATTGATTTATTTATAATTCAAGGTTTCTGGTTACAATTTGTAGCTGTACAATTAAAGAAAATTACTTAACTGTCTCATTAGATTTTTAATTAGAGCCTTTTTCGCTTTAAATAAAAAATTGAAAGAAATTTACAATTTATTATACATTTTGGGAGGGAACTAAAGTGAACTAAGTAAGCTGGTGTTTGAGGTGGTGTATAACCAATAATCAGATTCGGTCTTTATTTTCAAATATTATTCGTCTTTACCACAGAAATAGATGCGTATTAATGTATAAGACTAGAAGCGGTATACGAGCCCGTTAGTTGGATAATTGCGGATCAGAGACACAGACCAGAAGTGGGAAGTGGGGGACATAATAATCAAACAAATCTACACAGTAGAACACTATAACTTGCACCCCACTAATATAATTCTAATATAATTCCACGAAAAAAGTGACACAGTTAATTTAGAATCTTGATTGGTGTGCTTATATTTCCTGGCGCATAGAACGGTCATATTCTGGTCTGTGGCACTACAGTCACTTGTTTTGCTTGTATTGTATGTTGGACAAGGCCAGAAGCAGAAGGCAGAGGCTTTGGTCTTTACTGTCTATTTTTACCAATTTTATGCAATGACCAATTGTGATTGTGATGCTAAATAAATATAATTAAACATGTAAGTGTTTTGTTTTCTAACAACACCTTCGCTAAACTATAATATCATTGGCCGATTTATATCAAGCCCAAGCCTGGAGTGTTGATGCTCAAAAAAACTATTTGAGAACGTAGCATAATATTATACAGTAATCGAACGTAAAAACAGAATACAAGCATTCATTACCGTCGATAAAACCTTTCCTGGGGAATTAATTCTACAAAGAATTGTGTGAATCTTCGATCAATATTGCCATATATATTTACCATAAAGTTTCTTGTATATTATATGTTAGGTCTCCTATTTAAAGGGCCTCCTACACAAATCCCAAAAAATACATGTAGTACAGATGTATTGTACTATAGTCATGTGCTTTCCTGCACCACCGCTTCTAGAATCGATTCAAAACCATTGTTTCGAGTGGGAAATGAAAGAAGTGGGACATTTCCCATTTTCCAGTGGGAAATGTCAAAAAGAAAAAGGCACAAAAAGGCCAAGTGGGTGGGAAAATGGGAAATAGAAAAATTTAGTGGGAAATGAAACTTTAACACGCAGAGAGCATAAAATCTGCACCTTCATTGGAAGAATATCATCTTTTATCCTCATATTGCATATAATAATTAACGAAAGTAGTAAGTAGTAGTAAAAGTCTTCTAATGAATATAGGGCTCACAATTAGAATAACCGTGCCCGATAGACGCTGCGCTGCACTGAAGTAGTGCAGTGTAAAGAATCAGTTTTCAGTACAGTGGTGCAGCATCTAGGGAGCGTAGAAATACTAAGAGGTACTAAGAGTGGTATTAAGAGTCGCTTTAGTAAGCCCCAAATTCACTAGAAGACTTATAATCCTACTTTCGTTAATTAAGAGGTTACTTTTATTTGACTGGGAGATTAAGCTGCTGGAAGATTTTAAATTACCCTTAGTTTACGTCTTTCCTCTCTTTAACTTTAGCCTTCAACTTAATTTGATTGTGGGACTTAACATCATAAAACACATTATCCAGAATCTAGAACATTTACTAATATGGTAGTAATAATGTAGTATATCGACAATCGATGAGGTGTAATTTAAGTTGAAATGAAAGGATGATTGCCGCTTAGATCTCGTGGGGCAAAGGTTTAATATACCAAATAGAAATAATAACAAATTATCAAGAGTAATCTGGACATTGAAAAACTAATTCTGCCGGAATGGATTGATGTATTGGGTATCACATTATAATGTTAGTACACCTTAAACCAGGCCATACATTTATAAATTAGCTTCTAAATGATATTATGCAGTTTAGTTTATTATTTTATCCCAATATAAATCGACTTGTAGTCAATTTTCCTACTAAGCGAAGTAATGGTTTTTAAATTTAATAGCGACAATATTTAACAAATAATCAAATAAAGATAAATTAATATTTGTTGTACCTTATACAGATAAAAGCAGTAATACGGAATTAGTAGGTATTTAATTCTAAAATTTATTAAATTGAGTAAATAGTATAATATGACTATGACAGTATTTTTGCAAAAGGGATTGAAACCATTCAAGACAGACTGAGCTTTATGGTTTTATACCATAGCCCTATAATATCACAATTTCAAGCCATTTCAACCCGTTTTAAACCAATTTCAAGCAATTTCAAGTTGATGATAAAATAAGTCACTTTATGCTAATTATAATTATCACATCTTGTGGTGACCATGCACCATGACTTCATTATACATGAATATAAAACAAGTTAGGTATTCAATTAATAACAGGTGCCATCCTGAAGACATTTGTATAATATTATTACGTTTACAATGACATCGATTCCTTTGTCTTCGCTAATCAGACCATTAGGTTTATTTTCTTAATCTACAATCTCATTTTTATTATAGTCGTGGTTTAATTACGCTATAATTATTTACTAGCCTCATTGCTATACATACGAATAGTGCCGCCTTAAATCATTTTCATCAACCTTTCATTTGTTTTTCGTTTTAAACTTAACCAACCCCTTTTATAAATAACTGCTATATTATTATGTTTCACATATAATCAGTTAAATTCAAAATGGAAATAACAATAGACATGCCTGGAAATTTCATCGGATAGTATCATGACCAGAGTGATTTATGAGTGAGGAATAGATTGACTAACAATATTATGTACGTTATGTATGTAAAAAATAATAATTTATAAATGTCATGGCTTTTAAAAAATTTATTATTTTTGGATTCACATAATTAATAAGAAACTTTTTCTATGAAGTGATTAACATTGGTCTATTAAAACTTTACCGTGGCATAAATTAGTTTGAAACTGTGAAGAGTAATTTAAAGCAGGCAGAACCTACGCTTTCCTATGTGAATGCAATTCTAAAGCATTATACTGAATAATATTATTATGTTATACTAGGATTTCATTGGCTCCACAGCAACCAGGTTGCCAAAAGTTATTGATGCCTGACATACATACCGACATTAATACACACAGAATTCAATGTACATGTGTCACTTTACGTTTATACTATAGTCGTGATGTTAAATACAATAGCCAGATGACCTGATTATGTTATTCAGTACTGATAAATGTATTACTAAGTCAAAAGTTAAATAACTTTTGAAAATCTGCATCTTCAATTGCCTTGCCCTTTCCGTTTTCAAAAGTATAATATTCTGCCTTCTTGTCCACCAATTTAGCCAACTCTGTACTCTCGAAATTGATATCATCCCAGTTGAATTGACCAATAGTCACAATTTTGAATCTTTTTAAAAGTCCATAAAGTTGATCCATTTCATCTTCGCTAACTATACGTCCGGTTAAGATGACAAGATGCTTGGCCTTCAATTTGTTGGATATTTCCCAACTTGGGTAGTGCCACTGCCAATCCAAGACCATGGTTTCAATTTGCAATTCTTCGTCCCCAGTTATTTCGACGTTGTAATACTTGATTTTTTTCACACTTTTAGGAACATCATTTCCTTTTAAGCTTATGGTTGGGCCATCTCCAAAATCCAGTTCCGTTAAGTTTGTACAGTTGGAGAATAAATTTAAATTAGATGTATCCAAGCCACGAACAATCCATTTCAGGTGATTTAATTTCGGAAGATTGACAGTTCCATTTTGTTCTAGATTAATATAATTCCGGAAAATGATTCTTTCAATAGAATTTGGAAGTACTGAGAGGTTGATGATGGACGAATGTGCTTCAAATTCACGAATTTCCATTTTGTTCTTTTTCAAATAATTCATGTTACGCAAATATAATTTTTTCGTTTTCCATGCAGATTTTTCCCAGTCGACTACTTCCACATTCGTCAATTCTAAATTTTTGACAGAAATAGACGAATTACTTAAATCAATTTTCATTCTTGGTTGTCCCACAAAAGCTTTCAGAAGCTTCAAGTCCTCAATTTGACTGAAATCGACAAAGTCATTTACAAATATTTGCTCTACTTCGCTTCCATTAACAAAGAAAATAACTTCCTCCAGCTCCAATATTTTCGGAGAAATTTTTGTATTTTCCTGAAGCAGAATTCGTATTTCATTTCCCAAGAAGACTTCTGGAACAGACGCCAGTTTTTGAAAAGAAATGTTTAATTTGGTAACCAAATGATGACTGGACAAATGGAAAGTCTTCAAGTTTGGGCCAATTAAATGAGAAACGTCAAACTCTTCCAACTTCTCTTCTCCATTAAAAAATAAAGGCCAAACTAGTCTAAGATCTTTTAGGTTGTTTGGGAATTGAATGTCTTTAGAAAGAGACGAAATGAAATCCAAATCAATTTTATTGCCCGCACCTTCGGTTCCAACTTCAAAATCTATAAATTTGTCAAGAAGTCCCCTGCGCAATTTGTAGTTTTCAATGTGTTTGTTATTCAGTAATTGAATGATTTTCAGTAGGACTTTGTTCGAGATCTGGATGAAAGTGACTGTCTCTGTTTTAAGCAGTTCGACGGCGCTTTTCTCATTCCCTTCTAGTAAATAAAAGGCAATCAAATATCCATTGATAAATCTTTTATCCACTCGCCCATAAACTATGTCGACGATTCCGCCTTCACCAAAATGTTTTATTAGTGATTTGGGGTCAGGAAAGGTTAATGTAACTTGAACGGAAAGACATTTTAGAACTTTTATCGCTTCAGTAATGTTTCCACCTAGTTGAAGGGATTGTGCATGATTAAACAAGGATTCTGGAGTCTTCATGACGTTGTGGATATTGAAAGACAACTTTACAGCTTCATCGTATTCTTTATTTTGAATCAGCTGTTTCAACTTTGGTTGATCAATCAATTGAGCCCGAATTTCTGGATATTTGTCTTGTAGGATTTTGTTGGAGTGGTAGAAGGGAGATTCTTTATATTCCAAGAATCCTTTTGTACTCAAAATCATTTCCAGCGTCTCATTTTCTTCACTCCTTCCGAGAAATCGGATCACCGGCAGGAAAAAGCGATACAGAACCATCAGACGGGCCCCTACTTTTGAGTAATGGTTTTCCTTTTCTTTGACAAGTAAAGAATACTTTTTGAGCAGATCTGTAGCCTGATCTACTTCAATAAAACTTTTGTTTGTCACAGCCTGCAGGAAATCTTGTTTTGTGTAATGACTTATTGGCATGTAACCCAATAGCAAAAGTATTTTGAAAGCCAAGTTACTTCCTTCGTCTTTTATCAATTCAACGGAGATGGACATTGCCTTTTCAATTTCCTTTTCATTTTCAGTGAGTTCAGAATTATCTTTCTCTGTTTGGTTTACTTTTCTTATATAATCCTCCAGAGAAATCTTTTTATTGTTCAGAACTCCTGCAGCAAGGCGTAAGGCTGCTGGCCTGTTTCCAAGCACTTGGCTTAATTCACTGAGTTGGATGTTGGAGAATGTCGATTCATTCAATAATTTTGTCAAATATTTAACTCCCTGTGTAACGTTTAAAGGTTCCTCCATGTAATCAAAACTGAACAAATCCCATGAGTCCCAAAAATTAAGCTCCCTATTTTTTGGTTCTTTCGGTTTCGGAGCACTGAGTCCAATGTTTCCTTCGTCAAGGCCATAACAACTTGCGTTTGCTTGGCCTAAAACGTCAAAACTTATTAAAATTACTAAAAGATATGAAATTAAGGGTAAAATTTTGGATGTTGTACACTTATTTGAATTTGGTTTATTGAAATTACAGTTTTCTTCTGCATTCGTCTCCATATTCAAACCGTGTTAAGGATTTTACTTGACTGTTTTGAATCTTGGTTGAGTTCGTTTATATAAGTTTAATTGTGTCACGATCTCATCTCAGATCATTCCTAGAAACAGAGACAGACATCTTTAACTTTAATCTTGTGTAGTGACTCTGTCAAGTGTATTAGTAGATATATATCCATCTAAATAATATAAACATTCTATTTGTATATTCAAGTTCTATATGCTTACTATTCCAATTTATAAGGAAAACTGGTTTTGACAGCAGAAATATACAATGACGTAAATGACGTTGTTGAGGTATACAATGTAATGTAGGTACAAAGAATATTTAGTAGCAGACAATTGGGCACAGTTGTTTGACTGTTTATAATACGTCGTATACTACGCTGTAAATGCTTATATCACTTTTGAGTTGCGATTTTCCTTAATTTCTATAAGCACAGGATGCTTTCCGAGAATTTCTGCAGCGTGTTCCACTTCAATAAAACTTTTGTTTGTTACAGCCTCTAGAAATTTCAATTCAGTTTCATGAAAGGGCGGCAAGTAGCTCGGTATGGCAAGTATTCGGTGAACCAAATTTATTACGTCACTTTCTCCTGTCGACAATTCTATAAAATCTGATGATGGCAATTTTAAAAGTGCATCCCCTAACGCTTGGATAGAGTTCGAAATTTCGGACTACGAATTGGTCATCGGAAATCTCGTCGTCGTCGTATAAGGTTGTTAATCTTTGTCCAAAAACTTCTGACATGTCACTAATTTTGTTGCTGGAGAACCCGGAAACATTCAACAATTTTTTCCAGTATTCCACTCCCTCCGCAACGTTTAATGGATCTTTTGAGTATTCAAAAACGAATGAATCTCTCATCTCTCTATTAGCTCTATTAGATTTTCTGGGTGTACTGGTTTCATTGTTTGCTTCTCCAAGACCATAACAATTTGCGTTTGTTTCCCCCACAAGATCAACAATTATAATTAGTGAAAGATACAAAATCAAATGTGAAGTTTTATATGATATACAATTATTTGAATTTGAATTGTATAGATTAAAATCGTTTCCTGTTTTGCTTTTATTCTTCATCAAGTTCAAACCGGGTTAAGAATTTTGCTCCACTGCTTTCAATCCTAGTTATTGTCGCTTATATGTATAAGGCCGATTGTGCCAGTTTCATTATTTAAAATTCATTTCCAAGAAATAGAGACGGATGTTGTTAATTTTAGTCCTGTTTAGCAAGTGGCGAGTGGTGACTCTGCCTGTAAAGGTTTTTTTGCAATTTATTTTTACAAAAGAATATGAGCTTTGTAATCCATTCCTATTTGATGCATACTATATTCCAGTTATACGAAAAACTGGTTTCTACAGAATAGCAGCACACTAAATAAAAGCAGATGCAAATGCAGCGACAAGAACCAGGTACGTATTAAACTGTATACAAATAAGGTTAGTAGTATTAGTAAGTTAGAACACTGACTTTGCTTTAGTCGTAATTATTTTCATTATAGTTTATTTTGAGAACGTTAAATAGGAAAATCGCAAAGTAGAAATTAGGCCAATCAAAATTCGTTATTTCTAATTACCCTTATTATCGTTAATATAAACAGAGAAGTATAAATTTGAAAGTCAAAACATATTTATACAAGAAACATAAAAATATTGGCATGGCTATGAAAATGAATATTACTGAGTTGATTAGTTAATAATAGATAGCTTGCATGATTTAAGAAAAATGCACTTTTTGCAAGTATTACCTAAATCTGGCTCTATTGACATGAAAAATTGTACCCATAATAACAATCCAATTTGTGCTATTTATTGTTGTTTATATGATGTTAGGGCACTCAGTGTACACATTTAATTTCCCTTTCAATTTTTATTTGTTTAGATAATTTTATTTACAAACTATAAATAATATTTAATATATAAATTGTGTATAATGCCTAAGAATTTTAGAATGAAATATTGGATTAAAAAGCAGATTATTTATAATACTATGCTGCCGTTCTATTTGTGATTGTCTTAAAATTAGATTTAGCAGCGACCATCATGTATTCACTAATTAATCCTATCTGTACGGGCTAATTACTATTGTGTGGTTATGTTTCTTGCATAAATACCTATATTATAAATTTATTGCGATTTGTATGCATAATTAGCATGAAACATAAAGTATTTTTGTTCTTATTTCTAATTACCATGACTATAGTATAAATCATAAATAACATTATGCGTTCTCACTTACGATTTCCAAGAAAACATTAGACACTTTAAATTTAACAGTAGTATTCTATTCTGTACCTTAATTAAAATATGTTTGATTTTGTAGTTTTTTTATGAAACTAAATATACTTGTAGCAACTTCCGTGTGAATTGTGTATTTCATGTGAATTGAATGTAATTTTAATGTAGCCCATTCGCCTTTTGAGCAGGAGTGAGGAGTGAGGACTATTATCTGAATATTGGTCTCCAGTTATATCTTGCATCGCAGATGTGTCTTGTACTATTTATTGATGTTCTGAATTCTTTGGCAAGCAAGCTCTCCCTCATCCGCCTTCGAGGTTCAATCAGCAGAGTCCAAGGCTCAATAAATAACTCTTTTTGAGTCACTCAGCCGAGCCGAGAAACTTGTACCTGCTACCTTAGGTTTAGTACTGATGCTTTACCCTGCGAGCCTACTACAAGTATAAAGGATGTTAGTAGTGTCACAGGTGATGAGCTAATCCGCGCCTTAATCCTTTTTCCAAGAACTACAAAAAGGTTAAAATGACCGACCGCAAGGAAAGAAACCCAATTTTCTACCCTTTGCTTTGTAGGGTGAAGGAAAAGCTCACATACACCAATTAATGTTTGCATTTAGTAGCTCAGGTTATTATATGCTACGCAGGAACATATTGAAAAGTGTAGTGTTGGTTGTGAAGCGTGCAAGCATCATATTATGCTGTATTTTATTCTGTTAATGTGCGACCAATGGCATATATAGTGCATACGTTGCATTAGTTAATTACAATAATTTCTAAAAACTACTCGCTAAAGTTGCTGCTACTTGTTAAAAAATATTAATAATCTCTAAAAAACGGCATCACCAATTTAATCAAAAAAAATCCTAAAATGCGACTCTGCATACTAATTGTTTTTAATAATTACTTATTACTAGCGATTTTCCGTATTGGCATCCCATAAAACGAAGTTCTCTCCATCTTTAGATAGCCGTAAGTTATCAGTAAGATCAATTTCGGAATTATTTTTTGGAAACTTCGGTAGCACATTCCGTCTAAAGCATGTTAATGTATGACGCTGCGATGAAATTGGGGCATTTCTGGACGAAGTTCAACAGGAACTAGTTCAAGCTCTTTCCGTATATTTAAATTATCAGCAAAATATTTAACTATATCTATGTGAAATCATATACATATACTTAATTTAAAGCTTGTTTAAAATTGCTTACTTGTACAGAATCGCTAGTAACTGTGACGGATCCATTTCAATGGCATTTCTTAGCCGATTTAAAAAATGTAAAACTATTATCTCTTGCCGAGCCGGGAAACTTGTACCTGCTACCTTAGGTTTAGTACTGATACTTTACCCTGCGAGCCTACAACAAGTATAAAAAGGATTTTAGTAGTGTCACAATCACAAAGTCACAATACCCATAGTAAGACATCGATAAAAGCTTGCCTACACGATACACGATATTACTTGGCTAAAGCCAATTGTAAGACTTATAATTTGTTTCTTATATATCCATGCGTAATTGTATGTAGGCTGTATGATAGTTTAGTAGACATGTATGGAATGTATTTTATATGTGCACAAGTGAATGTTAAGACGGGAGAATCCCTCGTCAGAAAAAGTATTCTTCACGTAAAAGTAAATACAATAAAAACGTCAACGTCAACAAAAAGTCAACATAGAAACCCACTAACGAAATTAGAAACGAGTGTTGCACTCTTTAATTTGATTTAGCTTGATGACCCATTTTGACCATGTATATCTACCAAGATCGGATAAAGCCGGTGGTATGGGCATACTCGAATATTTTAGACAGAAATCGAGTTACCTACTTAACTTTACGTTATTGACTCTCTGTATTTAAGATATTTGTAGCACAAATCTAATATAGGGAAAAACATGCATATAGTAGTTAACAAGCAAATACATAAAAGTGTTTGGTCCAATGTTAGTATTATGATGGAAAAAATTGCTTAAAAATAGTATTTTGACAAAACATATTCTAATACAAGGAATCTCAAAGTGTCATGTTTTTATCAAATCGTCTCTTAAGGAACCATTTAGCCTATGAGACAGGATAATTGGTTCATTAAAGGAGGAAATGTAGTTATAGACATTAATTCCAAAATAATTGTTCAAACTATGACAAATGGGAAAATTCAAACTTTTAGCGATACAATTAAGTTGATTGAGAACTCAGCGACAAATCGAAAATAATCTATCGTTATCCCCCGTTTAAATTTGATAAAGTTTCCGGCTTTTAGATTTATTCTTTGTAAGAATTTTCCGCATCTTCGAATATACGCATCTGGGTGTGACCGATACATGGCAACGCACCGATCCGATTCGACTTGTAGTTTCACTGCTGGGCCTATGGCGAAGCTGAATCCAATGTAGGACAATACTGAAATCATTGGCATCATTAAGAATCCGGGCATCGGAATTATATGGTACATCTTCACTGTAACGTAATTGCAGATGACGGTGATGACGGCACAAACTCCAAAGACAATTGGCACTAAATACATAACAATCGTTTTGTTTGCTTCAGCATTAATGATCATGAGACTTCTGTAAATTTTGATTCCTTTTGCTGGATATTTGTTCAGATGTCTCCTGAGTTCAGAAACATTTTCGTCCGCATTTCTTCCGTTCAGGGTAGTGAGCCAGTATTCAATCATATTGAGATAAATTATACCCTCAAGGCAAAGGTACACAATCCAACTCCAGATTATATTCCCCAAGTAATTAATTGCAATAAAGGCAATAGCTCCTATGTAGATTCGGTATTCTTCATACAATCCTGGAAAGTGGTCGATCAAGAATCTTTGAATCGGATCCAAAGGTGAAGCCACAGATAAAAGAGCTCCACAAATTGATGAAACGATTGTACCAGGCAGCATGTACTTCAGCAGCTTTTCGTACTGACGTGGAGTTTGTTGCAATCTTTTCTCTCCATTGATAGTTCTAACCAAATCTGTCAACAATTGAATCATTAATTTCGCTTGGAAAATTTTGGAAGACATAAATTTCTACCATATATTATCAAAAATCTATTCAGTTATTATGGAACGTTAGCTAGATATTTATAGATTCTTACCTTTCATTGCTTTATCAAATGAATGGGCCGTAATTATTATGGTAGTTGCTATTTCCTCCGTATTTACCAATACAACCAAATTGAGCAACATGCTTTCCAGGATTATTAGGTAGTAAAAGATGTACATGATGATTTGATAGGCTTCAAAACTGTCACTAGGGTAATAGAGCTCCCTCAGAAGTCTTCCGGTCGAATAAAGCAGGACGGAAATTTGGAAACACTCTATACTTAAACTATGGGCTAATGCCAATCTATCCGAATCTTATGTAAGTAATGAGTAGACTCGTCATAGTGCAGCACTGAGAATCTGTAATACTTTTCATAAAAACAGAAGAAGTTTTCCAGGGCTTTAAATGCTTCATTTGTTGCCATTTTGACGACAAGAGCAACTCTAAATTCAAACCATTATATTTATTGTGGGTATCCAGGATTGCAACAACTGAAGCTCAATATCGAGTACAAAATTGTTTGTCATGTAAAGGTTGAAAAAATATCGTGCAGGAAATATACATGGGGCATAATAAGTCTTCGAAGATTTCTAACTTTATTTTTTGAACTTTGTGAGGCAGTAAGTGTTTATATCTGTGGTTGTTATAATTAAAAATAATAAATACTTAACAGTTTAAGAGATGATACCCACACAGATGTAGTCTGAACTTAAGGTGCGTTTGAAATATTATTAAAATCTGATTTGCTATTTAAAAGATATGACAGCAAACCCAAAAAAACTGTGCTAGCATTGACCACTTTTTCCCTATCTCACACTCGACTGCAACTCTATTCTGAATCAGTGGAGCATGAGGAACGAACAATAGAACAGCTGATAGGGGAAAAAATGGTCAGGAAGGGTATCGTAATAATAGAGAGAGTGATCCAATAACACATGTACCAGTTAAGGGTTGCAGTTTCTCGCGGTACTTTTAAATTTGGGAGGTAAAAGTATTGTACATCATTCAAAAGCTTTGGTGTTTGACTATTCGAATTAAAGATTTCAATTGATAATCTGGAAAGCAACTAAAGAGAAAATGGAAATATTGGCGGACAATGTTTTGAAAGCCCTATTTTATGTATAAAAATGTTCTATGGTTAGGATTGCCTAACTCTAACTGCGCAAGTCTATTTACCACTTTTGAACACATTTTTTTTACAGTTTTACAAAAAGAAAAGAGTCTTTGTTTGCTCCCGTATTGAATGTCGAAGTGGCTTACTGAAATTTCAGGCGTTTCATTAATTATTATACTAAAATACGTTTGGAATCATTTATTTTCGAATTGTCATGCAAATTCTTCTATGCCTCATTCAGTGTTAGAATGTTGACCTTTTTTCGTGTTCTAATCATGGTGGTATCAAATTATAAGACATAATTGCGAATACAAAATTAAGATTTAGGACTGCCAATTTTGAAATTTGGATGTCACGTCAATAATCGTTGACCTAATGTGCATATTTTAATGTGATTGAAATCATTGCCAAGGTATAATTTATAAACAGAAAAGTATCAAAATCTGTTGCTAATTTGAGATGACCCTGTATACACTTAAAATAATGTACCTGTATGCAAATACAAGTTTTATTGTGTTATGTTCATAAGCCTTTCCATAGGTAAATAATAAATAAGCCACAAATAAAAATAAAACATTGCAAAGTGACCTCAAAGAATGACGAACACTCAGTCAGTTCACTCTGCATGTCTACTTTCCTGACTGAGTCCGACCATGTCTACATAACTGTAAAATAATGGAATTATACTCACTCAAGTATTGTTCGTAGAAAGTTCTTTGTCTAAGGTATTCTACTGCTATGTATAGTATTACTTATATTATACTAGTACTAAATACTAGACATGAATACAATGACTATGTTAGTGTGGCAATGCAGTCTACCCACATGGCTCTGTTATACGTTGGTATTAGGGCATCCAAGGTAATTTACCGATCGTTGAATCCCGGCGCGATAATTCCCGGTGAATTGATATGATGCATTACGATATTATGATATGTTACATTGATATGATATAGTATGTATAAGCATTTTTTTCAATTATTGTCATTTATTTAAACCCAATATAAACGATGCTTTCTTGTTTTACTATAACAAAGGAATACTTTATTTGACTATGGGAAAATTGAATTGACGTAATTTTATGTAATTTTATTATGCTTTGTTTTAAATATTTCGCTAGTCAGTCTCCCCATAACCCACAAGCGAAAATAATGTGCCATAGGAAAGTAGTTTCCGGCTCCCCTATTAGTAATGATGCAATGTTTAATTAAACAAGAAATGAAACAAATTAATTCGGTACCATTTAATTAACAATTTCATAGTATTTCCAAATAGTGTCAGTATAATTCGAAAACACAGATCCTATGGAACATGACGTTGATATACACGTGAAGTGAAACGGGACGTGAAACATAATAATAAATATGAGGTATACTATAAAACGGGACGTAAAACGTCCCTCTTAATGACGTGAGAAGCGGGTTAGGGGTTAATAGAGATTTCATTGGATTTGTTTGTGTATCCTGAGTCTCTCATTTACGGCTACGATAAAATTGAGTAGGATTGTAAAATATCGAGTTCTGAATGTGATATTTTCAAAAATGTTACAGTTACAATGGTAGAACATCACTGAATTGCAAACGGCAATTATTTAGGTGCTTGGAGTGGAAGTTGTGAAGGATTGTATTCGTATACTTTGAACTGTCGTAAAATTGGTCGACCTTGAGCTACGTAAAATAACACTAATGCTGTTAAAGTTCATGTTTTTAGCACTTTTGGAGACCCCATAAATATAGAGTAAAAATTGAATTATTTTTATCTTAAAGAATTTTCGATTTTCAAATGCAATCACGATAACGGTGTTAGGCGAGGTGGCCCACACGGCGATAACAGCGAGTGCCGCATAAGAGCCAATGAAGAATATGGTGACAATATTTGAGTTATGAAATGATAAAGGGTGACGGGGAATTCTGTCCCAACAATTTCTGCATTTGGTATAATTACGAGTCTTGAAATGATCTAACCTTAAGTTGAAAAGTCCCGATTGGGTCAAAGCATACAACTTTTCCTTCATGAAGGTGGTGAACATGGGAAGTTGTGAAGTTTTAACAGTAGTGTAAATATACAGGGGGATGAAGGGATTTTCATCGTTAGCATGATACAAACTCCTTAAAGGACGAACGCTCCCTCTCTATGGATTCCAATGGGAGTCATCAAAGGCTAGATGCAAACGAGAACTTCTGAGAAGAAATGCGGATTTATTGCACCGATAAATCCATTACTGAAGACTGGTGTAAATGAATCCAATTGGAAACCAAATTTTTTTGTTAATTGCGTTGATAAGGTACGCCATTTTAGAACTGAGAGTCCTCACTTGATAATAAAGAATATCTTGAAAAGGGTACGGCAGCTTAAAGAGGTTTTGGTAGCTCTCTCTTTTATTAAGATAGTGAATAAGTGCATCGTCATCCCTTCGTTGTTGAACATTTTCCAAAGAAAAGTTACCGCCAAACCGTACCATATCTTTGGCTGTAATCTACCACAAAATGAATTCGATTTTGAAGTAATACTTTACGAACTTGAAAAGGATCGTTGCTGGTTGCATAATACTTTATACTCGTTTCACCTATAGCAATAATATCGGTTAGGTTAGCCAAATGGTCAATGGATTCGATTTGTTTCAATGGACGTGGCTCAACTAAATCCGTAGTGACAATTCCCTTGTATCCGTTTGTTAGTATAATAAACATTAGCAACAAAGAACTCACTATGACTTTAATCCACAAGGTTTTATTGGCCTGTGTTGATAATGAATAACTGATTTCCAACAAATAGGCCCAAACAATCAGAGTGGCTGGAATCCCTTCGTCCTTCTGACAGAATGTTACAGCATGGACGAAAGTGATTAAAACGACCAATTCGCCAAAGCAGTTATAGTTATGTAAACACAATGATACCATATTATATTTGAATGTCAATCGTGATAAACTGTTAGCAATGTCTACTGTACTTGTACTGAAAAAATAAACAAGATTTGCGGCAGAAAAGAAGGTAAACATCAGATTCGTGCGAAAAATCACGACTTTGATACCTTGAATCAAAAAATATGTTGTGACCAGATTTGGCTAACTCTAAGATGTTGGTATCGACGAGGAGGTAAACAGAAGTATGTTCTTCAAAATTATACAGTGCTGGCCATTTTTCGAAGGAACGAGTTATATATTTTTCGTCGTTAGTAAAAGTCTCACTCATGTAGCTAATTAGTTTCATCTCTCCCAATGACGGCGTGTTGAAATTGACCACTATATACGCTACACAAACTAAACGGGACAGGGACCGTGGAGATGAAAGTTTTAACTTATCTTTTCTCATATAGTATGTACAGTGAGGGCTCCCTTGATTTGTTGTTACATGATGTAGTCCGCAATCCTTGTTATCGACATTCATATTTGTAAATACAAAAGGAATGTCTATTTCCTGCAATTGAGCATTCAATGAATTTTTCCAAACATCCGAAACGCTTTTTTCTGGAAAAGCAGACTAATGTAGCAGCCATTTTCTAAATTCACAACGTCTCTCAATTTCCAACTCAAGCACGGCCCGAAGAACGAAAGTACAAACACCAAAGCTTGAATCATTTTCACTTGCAAGTCAATAATGTAAAAAATGTTTTACTGTTATTATTACTCCATGTTATTTGAGGTTTTTTTCATTATTTCTATTATGGAATAATAAGTTTAGATTTTTGACCTATGGGATAGCTCTGTAATTTACCTGTAGATTGTACCCTGAAAATTTCAACAGTCTATCTCAAACCGTTCGAAAGTTACGTGCACAGTGATTGCCATCAGATAGACTAGATGAAAAACGTTCGCATAGACGGAAGATGAACTTCTCCGAATAATTAATAAGAAAAGGAACACAGCAAAAAGACATCAATTTTTTATTATATAGGAATTAATTTTTCAGTGAAAATTAAAACGTTACTATTTACGGGAACCAGCCGTCACTTTAACTTCTGATTTTCAGATTGCTTTCACGTTATAATTGATTCATTGGCTGATTCTTCACGATCCATGAACATATTGAGATAAATTTTGAATGGTCGGATGTTATTTTGGAACCAATTTGTAGCTGTACAATTGAAGAAAATTTAATTGTCTCATTATATTTTTAATTAGAGCCTTTTTTGCTTTAAATAAAAAATTGAAAGAAATTTACAGTTTATTATACATTTTGGGAGGGTGTACTTAAACTAAAGTGAACTAAGTAAGCTGGTGTTTGAGGTGGTGTATAATCAATAATAAGTTCAGGCTTTATATTCAAATATTTTTCGTTTTTACTGTCTATTTTTACCAATTGTACTCTACCAATGACCAATTGTGATTGTGATGCTAAATAAATATAATTAAACATGTAAGTGTTTTGTTTTCTAAGAACAAGAACACCTTCGCTAAACTAATATCATTGGCCGAGTATATATCAAGCCCAAGCCTGGAGTGTTGATGATAAAAAAAACTATTTGAGAACGTACACTATAACTAAGAACTATATTATACAGTAATCGAAAGTAGAAACAGAATACAAGCATTCATTACCGTCGATAAAACCTTTTCTGGGCAATTCTAGAAAGACTTGTGTGGTTCTTCTATCAATATTCCCATAATATGTTTACATAAAGTTTCTTGTATATTATGTTTTAGTTCTGCTATATATAGGGCCTCCTAACACAAATCCCAAATAATATAGTTAATGTATTGTACTATAGTTATGTGCTTTCCTACACTACTGCTAGAATTGATTGGAATCGCCTTCGACTTGAGAGAAGCTACAAGGTTGGCAGTCCAGTAGGTTACACGTATTTTTTAAAAATATTAAATAGGATCAGACAATATAATCGTATAATTTAAGTGAATATAGATTTGCTCTTGTCTTTATCTGATGAGTTATGGTAATTGTTATTATAATTGGTTAACAAATATGGAGTAAAAGCTAAATAAAAGGGCGAATACTTAGTACTATGATGAAAATAATTGTCTTGAAAATTGGTACTTTAACTAGAGAAATTGAAACACAAGGAGTGTCATGTTTTTATGGGAGTTATAGGCATTAACTGCATAATAATTGTACAAACTGCAAAATCGGAATTTTTTACAGAAATTATACTTTTAGCGATACAATTAAGTTGATTGAAAACTCAGCGACAAACCGAAAATAATTCATTGTTATTCCCCGTTTGAAATTGGTGAAGTTGTGGGCTTTCAGATTTATTCTTCGCAAGGATTTTCCACATCTTCGAATATACGAATTTGGATGTGACCGATACATGGCAACGCAGCGATCCGATTCGACTTGTAGTTTTACTGCTGGGCCTATGGCGAAGCTGAATCCAATGTAGGACAATACTGAAATCATTGGCATCATCAAGAATCCGGGCATCGGGATTATATGGTACATCTTCACTGTGACGTAATTGCAGATGACGGTGATGACGGCACAAACTCCAAAGACAATTGGCACTAAATACATACCAAACGTTTTGTTTGCCTCAGCATTAATGATCATGAGACTTCTGTAAATTTTGAGTCCTTTTGTTGGAAATTTGTTCAGATGTCTCTTGAGTTCAGAAACATTTTCGTCCGCATTTCTTCCGTTCACGGTAGTGAGCCAGTATTCAATCGTATTAAGATAAATTATACCCTCAAGGCAAAGGTACACAATCCAACTCCAGATTATATTCCCCAAGTAATTAATTGCAATAAAGGCAATAGCTCCTATGTAGATTCGGTATTCTTCATACAATCGTGGAAAGTGGTCGATCAAGAACCTTTGAAACGGATCCAAAGGTGCAGCCAGAGATAAAAGAGCCCCACAAATTGATGAAACGATTGTGCCAGGCAGCATGTACTTCAGCAGCTTTTCGTACTGACGTGGAGTTTGTTCTACTCTTTTCTCTCCATTGACAGTTCTAACCAAGTCTGTCAACAATTGAATAAGAATCATTAATTTCGTTAGGAAAATTTTGGAAAACAGAATTTTCTACCATACATTATCAAAAATCTAAAAATCTACAAAAAGCAGTTATTATGGAATGTTAGCTAGACATTTATAGATTCTTACCTTTCATAGCTTTGTCAAATGAATGTGCCATTGGCGACGTAGTTGCTATTTCCTCCGTATTTACCAATACAACCAAATTGAGCAGCATGCTTTCCAGGAATATGAGGTAGTAAAAGATGTACATGATGATTTGATAGGCTTCAAAATTGTCACTTGGGTGATAGAGTTCCCTCAGAAGTCTTCCAGTCGAATAAAGGAGGACCAAAATATGAATACATTCTGCAATTAAACTATGGGCTAATGCCAATCTATCCGAATTCTTGTGTAAGTAATGAGTAGACTTGTCGTAGTGCAGCACTGAAAATCTGTAATACTTTTCATAAAAACAGAAGAAGTTTTCCAGGGCTTTAAATCCTTCATTTGTTGCCATTTTGACGACAAGAGCAACTGGTTTTCTGGAACTCTAAAATATATTTAAACTATTATATTTGTTATTGTTTATCCAGTTGTCCAATTATTTCTAAAGCTCAATATCGATTACATTGGTTGTTATGAAAAACATATAATATACATCGTGCAGGAAATATACATGGGGCATAATAAGTCTTCGATGATATTTTTAACTGTGGTTTTTTTTACTAAAGCCTAACAGTTAAATAGTGAAGAAGTGATACTAACCCATGCTTGGATTTGAAATATTATTAAGTTCTGACTTTCTATTCAAAAGATATTGCAGCAAACCCAAAACTTTTAAATTTATGGTAATATCTTTTGAATAGAATGTCCGAGCCAAAAATATACCACATCTAGGCTTATTAAACTACTTTTAATTGACTACGATAGTATCACTTCTTCTTTTTCACTTCACCCAAAAACCCGGGTTTTTGGGTTGGGATTTTCCTCACCAAAAGGAAAAACCCATGAGTTTTTCATGCCCTGACGGCAGATATCCCTTACTCTCCACACTGGTTAGCTATAATATACACCAGACGAATTCTGACTCCAAATTGAAGTTTTATTAATGAAATTTACCATGAAGTGATAGACAGATAGCTGGACCATCTTCCATGAAAATGTGTGTTTATTTGAGAAAGTCATTATTGTGTAGTAGATGTGAGAAAAGTAACGGAAATTTGTATTCCCATTTAAATAACACAGTAAACTTTTATTAGAGTTTTAAAACATTCCCAACTTGTCCCAAACACCAAATAGTGTAGCTAACTAGCTAAGACATGAAAGTGTAGCTAAGACATTGACAGATCAGGGTACCAAGAACAAATGTGCCGTTCCCAGCCGTTTAAAGAAATTCAAAAGCTTTGTCGTTTGACTATTTGATTCAAAAATTTAAATTGATAATGGTGGAAAGAAAAGGTGAAAATGCCAGCTAAATGAATGTCGGTTGTTATGCAGCGGGATCTCGTTTTCTCCGTTTCCTCCAAAATACCACATAACATATATTATCTTTACATATTGACTCCCTTCGCTATTTTTGCCACTTTTCTGACCTAACTTAATAAAAAATGAACTACTTGCTGTTGAAGCCTAACAAGTTACATGTTTATTTTTTAATAGGTTAGTTCAGAATAGAGGCAAAAATATTGACGGGAGGCAACGGATTTTACGATGTTAGGATATTTTATTAAGTTTGGATTGGAGGAAACGGATAATAGTCAAATTGCGCAAGTCTATTTACCAAATTTAAAAAATCAGTAACAACGCTGGGTGTGGGTGTCTAACAGCACTGAAAACTTAGTAGGAAATACAAACGTTTTCAAAACAAAAATGAATTGTTATGGTAAATATTCTTTACTGTTTTACAAAAAGGCCAAAAAGGTCAGTTATTCTTTCCTCCCTTATTATTATTAAAGTTGAAAACGCGCCGTACTGAAATTTCAAGAGGTCAGTCAATTATTATAATAAATTAGACAATAATTTTAGAATCATTTATCATCCATTTGTAAAGTTTTCCTATACCTCATTTACCGTTAGAATTTTGATCCCTTGTTCACATACTAATCATGATGACATCAAATTATTAGACAAATTGCAAATACATTTTACACCGAAATTTAATTTAGGACTGCAAATTTTAAAATATTTACGTAAAGTTTATAAACCACGCATCTTGATAAAAACAGAAAAGTATAAGAATCTATTATTAATTATTCACGACCCTGTAATACACCTAAGCTAATGTATATACAAAAGCAATATGATATTGTGTTATGTTTATAAGCTCTTTTATAGGTACTAAACAATAAATAATGCAACCCAAATTAATCTGAAGGAATGACGAATACTCAGAGTCAGTTCACTCTCCATGTCAACTTCCCTGACTGTGTCCGACTATGACCAAAATATTTAAACTCAAAAATAATAGAATTAATGTTTACAATAATGTACCCCAACGCATACCTTCATGTGCTAAATTTAGTACATGGAGGTATGCGTTGGGGTACATTATTGAAAACATTAATTATATTAACTCAATAACTGTTGTTCGTAGAATGTGCTATTTGCTCAAAGTAGGTACTCTACATTCTACATTGCTATATAGAGTAAATAACTTTAACTAGATACTAGATGTAAATGCATTGAGTATTATACTCATAATGTTAGCGAGGTAATGCACCCTGCCAAACTACCCGCATGACATTATTGTACTTTCTTTCTCTAACCAAACCATTGCAATATAGAAAACGTAGTTTTGTAGAAGTAAAAGATATACGTTGTTGTAAAAGTTATAATTCTTCCGCTTAGTATAGGTGTAATTGTTCTGACTGCCATATTTATTTTTGAAAATGTATGTAACAGCTGCAATTCTGCAGCATTAATTGCAATCAGCAATTGAGACAGCCCTGTGAAAAACCACTTATCAACCATGATTTTCCGAATTTCGAATTAAGATGTAGTCATAGAGAATAAACAAGGTTTCTCCAAATTGAGCATTTAGTGAAAATAATTTTGTCACTGATTTCCAAAATTGCTAACCTCTATGAGATGTCAATGGTCAAAACTTTTTCATGAAGAAAAACAGTGATGTGAGGTATCGTTCGAAAGCTAAGGATTAGCTAAATGCCAATGGATTTATTATTTTGGATGAGGTCTGCGGACATGCTTCTGAAAAATTGTATGTAATGTACATTCTATGGAGCAAGGTAAAGTAGTACATCCCAAAAATGCAAAGCGTTCATGCTAACCTATTTATTACGCAGTGTCTGTATCAGTGCTTGTTCATATTATTGAGTACAGGAAGGTAGAAACAGAATGCAAAATACAAGCTTTCATTAACGTAGATGAAGAACCTTTCCGGGCAATACTTACAAGCCTGTGTCCAATGTCCATCAATCTTCGATCAATATTTCCATATATATTTACCCTTAATTTTCTTGCATAACATGTTTTAGGTCCCCTAGTCAGTCTAGCTACGACCTCCTATACAAACAATATAGTTATGTGCTTTCCTACATCATCGCTACAACCGACGTTGGCTTGATAGTATACCTACAAGGCACTGTGTCCACTATCTTTGTTCAATTTGTGACATATTAAGTCCCAAAAGTGGTTCTGTGATTAGGTGAGTTGTTTACATTTTGAAAGACAAAGAAATGTCTAAAACCTCGGGGTTTAAAATGATATGCCATTTCAGGTACCCCAAGTTGCATAACTACCAGTGAAATTAACCTCAAAAACGGGTTTATTTGGGATTTACCATAAGGATTTTCATAGAAGTTTATTCTGTGTACTCTAAAGTATGAGAGCACGATTTTTATACCGCAAGTACATATTATTATGATCGTTAAGGTTTTTAATAATTTTGACCATATCGGTGGCTGAGACTGAGATTCGTGAGCTTAAAAGTTGTTTTCTCCGAATTTTGACCTCGTCAAACTCAGCAGTGGGACACTTTTTTTACATTTTATTTTGTGAAAAAATTCTTACGGCTAAATGCCGTAACTCATTGCTTATCATGTTTTAGCTGTCGGCATCAGGCTAACATATTTAAAAAATAATGAAAAATAATGAATAATAAAAATAAGGTTACCATACCAGTCAAGTAGCCGACATACATGTTTAAATTGTAAATATAGAATTAAGACAAAGAGTAAGCACGAAACCCGCAACTGCAAGGGCGATCATATATTATATGCCTCGCTGATTACTAGAGCAGCTTAGATAACCTGTCTTTGTATGGTTAGTAGACTTCCGATAACAGTCCCACAACAGTGACAGTCTTAAGTCTTAAGAAATGACAGTCTTAAGCTTTTCGGGCATTAATTAACAATAATGCCAATGATCACTCTGTAGTGAGGCAGTACACCCCATATAACATACATCCGAAGATAAGTTTGAAATCATTCATGTTGGCTCTTAATGATAGTATCAGACAGATAGCATGATAGTATCAAATTTTTCAAAGTTAAAAATGGTGTCATATTTATGTTTTCGATAGTAAATGAAAACGAAATTAGGCATATCACGCCTGAATCAAAATTTAAGATTTAGAATAATATACACCTTAAAACCGTTCGCATAATGGATATATTTTAATGACCATTTAACCATATACGGTTAAGCATTCCCGATAAACCATTCCCGATTAACCCGATAAATGGTAATTCAGGCCGACAGTATAATTTCTATACTGATTTGTTTAACTTTTAAACTCTGAACCATTTTTCTACACTCATAAAGTCAATGTTGGCTGCGTTTGTATGTTTTACATCAATTTTTTAATGTGGTAGATTGAATTTAATGTGCCGATTTGTCATGACCCTGTATAATATGTACTATATAAGTATGTACTACACTTAGCATAGCTGGACAAAGCCAAGTTGTTATTACGTATGTTATTATTGTCCGGGATTCTATTATACAACAAATTTCACTTAATAGAATACCAAAACGTTTTTACTAAATTATGTAATCCAGAACTCAATTGATCTATTAATTACTATATTATGAACAAAATTATGTAGCAAATCAACTGCCTTTGCAAAAAGGAATTTGTTATGAATAAATCTATCTATCTATACCGAAACGTTTAACCAGATTAAATGAAGAAATATAATTTTATGTCTTGTATAATATGATAGCTAAAATGTATTACTTCCCTTTAAAATATAAAATTATATTCTTTAAATTTCACAGTTCTCTAGTAGATGACTTAAAATAATTGTTATTATGTAGGTAAATGTTAGTAAAAAAATGTGCAGAGGGAAATTATTTTGAATGTATTACATGGCATCAGTTTATTTCATTGAGGTATATTTGTTTTTAAAATCTAGCATAAAAATAAATAACATCAAATGACTACTAAACTAATTAACAATGTAATTTGTAATTGTTTACACTGAATTAATTATTTGTATATAAAAATCTGACTAAAGAACTACATTTAGTGGAGGATAAGTGGGGAAGAGTGAACAACTGGGACGGAGTGGACAACTGGGCGAACAGAGTGGACTACTGGAAGAGAATGGTGGACAACTGGGACGGCGTGGTGGACAGCATGGACGGCGGGAACAACAACTCTGGCGGGGGCAGCACGGTAGGTGTAAGTGCTGGCATAAACTGGAGCCTTGACAACAGTTTGGACAATTGGGTGAGGAACGGAGACGACGGCTGGAGCAACGGCGATTTGCTTAAGGATCTTGGCTGGAGGAGCTCTGTAGGAGTAAGAGCTGGCGTAGGCGGTAGGCACAACAGTTTTGTACAGAGGGGCTACTTGGACGGATTTGACAACTGAAACGACTGGAGCGTGGACGGCGACTGGGGCGGCGTGAACGACTGGGGCAGCGTGAACGATGGGGGCATGAGCCACAGCCACTGGTGCGTGGGCTACAGTGGCGTGGACAGCGTGGGCGTGTTGGACGTAGTTGGAGTGTCCGAATCCAGTGTCGCCTCCAGCAGCGGCGGCAGCCACGAGGGCAAGAAGAGCAACAGCGATCTAAAATTATTTGAGAAATTATTATAATTAAATTGGATAACAAATTCTGAAATGATTTTAGAAAATATAGTCAAAATATTTCAATAAAGTTTATAATTTTTTGTATTTTTCTAAGAAAAAGGTTTAAAAATTAATTTAAAAGCTCTTTTGATTTCTAAAGTTTAATTTTTTAATGAAATTTGTTATAAATTTTAAAATATTATTTCAAAATTTGAAATTGCAAAAATAGTTAAAATATTTTTGAAAGTAATGGGAAGTAAATATAAACGAAATATATTTTGATAAATGGTAACTTACAGCTTGCATGTTTATTGGATGGTGAATTGAAGGAAGGGAGAAGAGATGTTGTATGGAGAAGTTGTAGTACTCAATGAAACAGTTTGTCTTCTTTATATAGTAGCAATTGTATTTTTTAAGAAATCGAAGGTGACTAAATACAATCGTTAATACGTGGAACAGTCTGCGCTGCTCCCAAAAGGATGATGATGCTGCTTTAGATTTTTTGCTGTTAAGATTTGCACAAAGAGAGTATTTTTTGCTGGAAGAAGTAAATAGTATGCTACAAAGTACACGCATGATGTACGGAATAATTAATTATTTAACTGTTCTCGTTCATCAGCAAAAAGAAGTCGCACGTAACGCCATCCCAATTACTCTCAAGTCTCACTGGACTATTGATTCGCAGTTGTAAATGGATTGTTTATGCAAATTGGATGCAAAGTACAAACATCCGCAACTTACAAATCATTGCTAACATATTGTAAAGATCATTTCATATCATTGTATAAGGGCCACGGCCAAGAGCTTTTTAGTCGAGAGCCTCTCTAATTATTTCAAACAAGCAACGTGCCGTGTAGGTAGTTCAAGTTCATTCGACGATAATGAAATTGCTATTGGAGAAGTAGGGACAGAGATTACAGACATTTCCTTTCAATTGCTAATCTTCGCAAACCGGTTCCACTTCCTAAATACAGAATATTTATTCAAGAGGCTTGACTGACAGCCAAATAAATGAAGGAACTCTAAACACTAAGCATTCCATTGTTGGTACATTATTTCTTTTATCCCTACGCATCACATTATTTACTTTTCAATAAACAATCTAAACCAAAATCACTCGCACTGGTTTTAATGAGATTATTTATGGCTTATGGGCGTTTCTTGTCCGTTTTCCGAGAACGACATACCTATGACAATTTTTGTATGGTCATTAAATGTGCACGACTTCAATAATACATTTTGATACCTTCTTCCACAATTATTACTATATTTGTATTTATATTGACAATGTCGCTTTGTTTTGTAATGATAATTGGCATGTTGATTGATTTGGTGCGTAAATGAATTCAATTTAAAAATTATTTAAGTTTCTTTGCCCTTTTTTGCCCTATAAAGTAACTGAAACTTTTTTGTGTGTATTTAACGTTTCATACATTAATGTCTGTAAGTAGCAGAGTCATTACAGTATTCGACAGTTAAACAAAGGAAAAATTCAATGTCAATGTCGATCTTGATTTGTCCGTCCTTGACTTCCGGTTATGAAGAAGAGTATAACAAGAACTAAACTAGCTACAGAAAGTAAGTACAAACTACATTCCCAACCAGCATCAATACCATTAGAATTTACATTTCTTAAGCTTAAATCAATTTTTAATGTGTTTGAAAACATCAATTATGACGGCAGAGCAATTATGACGGCAGCCGTGTTTTCATCAAGTGTACTTAATTACTCCTTTCAACTCAATCATAATAATATTGTTTTATCAACATTTGTAATTACAAGTAGAAACAACTATTTATAAATTATTAATAGGCTATAATAATATAATAATTTTGTCAAACTCCTTCCTAGCCAACTGATAAGTGATGAAATAATTTATTGCTGGACCATCCATTAATACATAATGGAATGATAAGGATAGAATAAGTACCTATTGATATAATTACCTATTTATTTGATTTAATGTAATACCGTATTAATCGATTTAGTTCCCCAGGGGAACTCCCATTTGGAGACCATTTTTTGGTCAAAAATATTCTTATAGTTCCCCACATGGGGAATTATTATGATGTGGGGAACTATATTTCGAATGGCAAATTAAAAAATTTCAATGTCAAATTTTTGTATTATTTCAATGTAAAATTAAATTCTAAATATAGTGAATGAGCATATTAGTACGAATTTAGATTTCAACGTCGTCGTCAGAAGATAGAGATACGTTTATAGGTTCGGTTAGATCAACATCCATTTCTTCATCATCATCTTCATTCTACTATAAAAACTTTACCACTTTTTATCCTTTTTTACCATCATTGGTAAAAATGCATATAATGGTAAAAATGGTAAATTACAGTGAACACTTAGTAGAGATACACAAACGACACATTAAAATAAGTTTTCATGCTCTATTTTCTCTAAACTATTTCTAATTAAGATTTATAATATTTCGTCCCTTACGGTTAGAATAAGCCTGTATCCACTTTCAGATTGGTACAGGAAAAAGCCTAAATCCATTTTTTGTTTGGTACAGGAATAAGCCCAAATCTAATTTTTGTTTGGTACAGGAATAAGCCTATCTCCAATTTCCGTTTGCCCCTGTTGCCTCCGTTGCCCCCTCCCCCGTTGCCCCTAATTTAGCCACTTAACCTATTATATTTGTCATTTGCTTCCCGTTACTATTTCTGCCTCTTTATTGACCTAACCTAATTAAAAATAAGGATATTACTTGCTTGTTAGGCTTTAACAATATAACAGTTTATTTTTTATTACGTTAGGTCAAAAAAGAGGCAAAAATAGTGACGGGAGGCGATAGGGACAATATATTAAAGTAATAGGTTAAGTGGCAAAACGTGGGGCAACGGGGGAGGGGGCAACGGAGGATATGGGGGCAATTGAGGCAACGATAACCCGCTGTCTAAATCCAGCCTACCATTAAAAACCACTTACCAATAAGTGGTAAATAGTATTTTGTACACTGGTTGGCACATATGTACTGACTGGGTACAGATGCACTGGCTACAGGTGCAGATTCACTGATGTGATTTGAATAATAATATCTTTAATTTAGGATTTTAGGGTGGGGAACTATTTCGATATGGGGAACTAAACATTTGGAGAGCCATATTTTCCCAAATTTATTCATTTAGTTCCCCAACTGGGGAATTATTGCGATATGGGGAACTAAATCGATTAACACGGTAATAGGTTCAATTGCAATGAAAGAACTTTGTGCTTCAATAAGTAATTTCTAAAGTGCACAATATAAGTACATGCATCTTTCATACTTGTAAATAAACTGTTTTTGTGAACGATATCATTTTATTTTATGATTGTAAGGCTTAGACATTTCAATATCAGTTTCCGTTGCACATGCAGAGATTGGCATGCAATTTAAAAATCTGATAGTAAAAGTAAAGTTCAGTCGTGTCTGTTTGGATAATTGGTAGAACCTCGAGACAGGAACGTGTGGCTATACAATGAAATTAGATAACAGAAATGTAAAAGTCAATGGTTGACATTTGCATATTTTTACTATTTGCGTTGCATGACTCCACATACCACTTCAAGTTCAAACGGAATTGCATGATGTCCAACATTCGAACAGTTTATTGATTTATTATTGGCCAAGTAAAGCAAAATAAACTTGAGACGTGTTGGAAATAGCATACTACACAAAGTTTCAATGAGGAAATATTATGCTGAATATAGGATGTTTTTATTTACGTCTTTGCGTGACGTGTAACACAATTATTAAATGTGTGTACGTATAAACCTAATAGGAGAATGATATTGAACAGTTGAATGACAACTAATCATAATTCCACTAATTCGCAATCTTCCATAAATGTTAACTCCGGTTATCAATTTTTGTCATGTTTTATTAGTAATATGCAAAAGTTTTCTTTTTTCTTCGGAGACAGGGAAGAAATAAGAATAAGGTGACTAGTACCACTATTATATCCTGATTTAGTTGTGGTTATAACATGAATTTTTATAAAGGTCGTTGTATAGAAGAGGGAAAGGGGATGTTTGAATTTAGTCTTACATATTTACCATCTTTCAAACAAAGTGATTACAAAAACTTTGAAAGTTGTATTTATCTGCATCTTTCCCATCTCTTTATAACAACACAAATCATAAATAGTAAAATATTTTAAGTGCCTCTACGTATACCATCTGCAAATATAATTGTCAAATGGCCAATAAAATTCGGGTCACCAGCTATAACCACATTTGGTTTCGGTTAAGTAAAATTAATTAATTCTAGTGCATGGGCTACTTGTTATTCTTAAATTCGGTGCTTTCTATAATATAATTTTACCCATCTTGGGCGATATAAGTTGCAATTTTTAATGGGAAACCCAAACAGGAGAGTGAAAATATTATAGACGGAGCTTTATTATTTTCAGTGGCGCAATTTTCATTTATTTTGACACTACCTACATACCCGTCTTCTCCGTCGTCTGCATAAAATTGTCGTCTCCGGATATTATGGTCGCTTCTCTTTACTATACACTTTACTCTTTACTTTACTAAGTCTTTTATGTGCAATGAGAATGACACTAGTCTTATTGTTTTAGCTATGTACTATTATGCTGTAATAATTTGTTGATAATTAAATGTTACACATAATATTTAGTCATTGCCAAAAGTGTAGAAGAAATGAACTTTAAAAGATTAAAATGATTTTAAACGATTGTGACTATGAGTGTATCCTTTTCTACACAGATATTGAGATACGTAACATAAATATTATTATATTTCCAATTTTCAAAGTTAATTGCATGGTTCTGAGTTAAGAAAACATTTTCAAAAATTTCTGCATTTCCATGTATTTTTACTTTTTTAAAGCGTAACATGACACAATAACAAATATTTACAACTAAGATATATTTCGATTCCGAGTAAGCATGAATATGGAAGTTAAAATTAAATGCACTTAAAGTTCATTCTCAAGGTACGTTTCAAATCACAATGCTAACATACAATCTTTCAAAGAGTTTGATTACAAGAAATCTCAATTGCTTGCATAAAATGCTATTTCAGCAACAGTGGCCTCGTCAAAAAGATTTTCCAAATTTTTTAGCTGCTCTGATCCTGACGCTACATTTTCTAAGAGTTTTTCTACGTTTTGAATAGAAGTATGCTCCAAGTCAGAGAATTTTTTCCTCAATGCAGTATTGGCGGGATGTTCCAACTTCCTGAAGAATCGTTGCTGTGCCTTGTACAAAATGTGTTCGTAATCCTTTTCTTTAGCTGTGCCGTGAGTCGGAGGTGACTTTACGTCGTCCGTCAAGGATTCCTGGCCACAAAATACAAATGGCTTGAACAAGGAGACCATCGGATCCGGTGTTCCCGTAAACCAGTGGCAATGGGGGCGTGACGATGAGTTAGTGAGCACGGAGACTTGACTTGATGTGGAGGGGAAGGAATCGTCGCAGCCCATGCAGATCCCACTTGGCTCATCCCTCAAAATCTTCATCATGGACTTGAGATCGAAATTCTTCGACTCTGAATATTTCCCCAGCAGTCTCCTCCCACCAACAAATCTTCCCGATTCTCCATAATCATCGCTGAAGACACGGGAGAAGTGGAATGGATCTTTTCCGTTCCAAAGCTTCAATTTCAAGGCAGTTTCTTTTAAATCCGAACTCATCTTGTCAATTTTCGTCCCAATAGACAGTTCGTTAGAAATATTTCGATATCCAGATTCTATTTTCTCGGCTGCCCAAAGATTCCCGGCTGTTTCCAAGACCCATGCCTCTTTACCGTCTGCAATGAGGAAACTGTTGTGGTAAGACCAGTTCTTCATTGAATCAGAACAAGAACCGCCCTGTCCATATTTCTCCAACAGACTTGCAATCACATCGACAGTGTCTTCGGCCGTCTTACCACGTTCTAGCCTGTAAAATTATCATCGAAAATGTTAGTTATGCAAAGCTAATTAAAGTACAGTTGCTAAGTAGTAGGTAAATTAAAATAAAACATTACACTTGGTAATTGAATTGTAAAGGAAATAAATAATTCAAACCAGAAACTATTTCCATGTAGATTCTAAAAAAATTAAATAAAATTCTAAGTACAGATAATAAAATACCGTGTAAACCATATTTTATTATAGTTACTAACACTGTACAAAATTTATTTAACAATCTGGCCGTGTTGTTAATAATTAAAAATTAAATTAACATTGTGGAAACATTGATCACATCATAATTATTATTTTAAAATTTTATTGACTTTGCGTGCGAAATAGTTAATATTACCCCAAACGAAGAAGATCCATTCCAAGAAGTCTTTTGACCAAATCCTCCCTACTATCGTTAAGTTTCGTCCAGACAGCTTCATTCCCGACGACAACTCCGAATTCATTTGCTCCCATTTCAGCCCCCCACATCCAACTTGGCTTGCTTAGAATAACTGCATTTGTTTCTTCTACCTGGTCGATTTCGATGTATGTACATTGCACTTTCTCTCCCTGCTGATGACTTTCCCTTCTTTTGCAGATAATCTCCTGTACTTCGCCTAAATAAAAAAGATCGTTTCTACAGTTACTATACTGATAAAATCCTATAAACTCATCCAAGATGTTAACAAGTAACCCGGTATTTATTATCTCATATTTAAAAAGTTAAAAGTAAAGATTATTATAGAGATGAGAGACCAAGGAATATAACATTTTCGAGAACCATTCAGATATCAAAAAGTAAGACAAATCAATTTTGTAATGCGATTACAGTAAAAAGTGCTAATTATTTGACTTGGTAGTAATTATATTACCTTGAGGACGATCTGAGTTTTTTCCAAATATTACAAAATCTTTGAATGTTTTCGGTGGCAAACAAACAAATGTGTCACACGAAACGGGGCCCAGCTCACATTTACCTTTCGTACCGGTCATGGCTTTGTTTCACGAAATCTTAAAAAATATAATTGGTCAGTTACCTTTGGGATTTAAACGTTTGACGGTAAAATCCAAATGCGAGGTCTTACAAACAGCAAAATAAGTAAGTCACTAAAATTGCTTTGCAGCAACGAAGAATTACTGCATTTCTTCGTTATGCGTAATAACAAATTATAAGAAAGTCAAATCCTCCTATAGAGCGCGCCAAAACTGCTAACATACAACGAAGAGTAAGTGTAAAACTATTCAAGAGTATTTACAACTTTGCATATCATCTCACAAGCAGGAAAACGGGGAGAACAATGATATAAAACCGATTTTTATACAGCAGCAGAACATGAAAATAATTATTTAATTGTCTTTTGTTGCTGGGACTTATTATGTACTATTTACCCAGTTTTCTAGCCGGTTGAAAATATTGAAATAGTACTTATGGATATGTGAGACTTTTTTCTTAGTCAAGTAGTCACTACAGTCAGTAGTCACATATCTAGTCAAAACAATTTACCATTGAACTCAATATTTTCATGAAGCCTGTATGACTGTATGTATACATTCCAGATTTTGCGTATTTTCGGTATCATCTCTAAGATGCACATTGTGTATTTAATACCTTAAGGGACGAGTAGTCTCATCTTGGTGACAGTGGGTGAAGATTTGTTTTATTAATTCAACACAATACATTGTGGTAAATAAAGCACAATAAAGTCGATTTACATACCAACATTTTTTGATACATGGAGATGATGAAGACTTGAAAAGGTAGTAATTATACACTACAAATTTTTGTATTAGAATGTGCTCTTACCTTATATATACCTTTAATATCTAATTAAATCATTTATAATAAAATATTCTAAATAAATTCGCCCCAAGGTTAAGCTTCGAATTTTGTAACAAGTATTTTTTAATGAAACTCAACTGTTTTTAAACCCCCTTCGAAAGCATAATTCAAAAGCATAGCTTCTCGCTTTGGGGTTTTTCTCAAGGCCGCGCGGATACCTGGCGCTGCCTGTGCAAAAAGCATTATTACAATATAAATATGATTATTTAGACACACATAAATTTTGAAGAGCCTCGAGAAAGAAATTCATTGTGTACCATTTGTGGCAAAACGTTTTTAGACAGGAATGGATTAAATAGCCATTTAATCAGCCATTCAGATGATAAACCCATTTCTTGTACAATGTGTGATTTCAAATGCAATAGGAATCAGAAATTGAAACGCCATTTACTAACACACACGGGAGAGAAACCATTTTCTTGCTCTGTTTGTGAAAAACGTTTCCCCACCTCTCAGCAAGTCAAACTTCATCTTTGAACTCACACTGGAGAGAAACCTTACTTATGCAATGTTTGCGGAAAATCATTTGATGATAGAACTAACTTAATTAAACATGCGAAAGCTCACTAAAACAATGTCTAGATAATAATGTAAACCCGGTCTGACTAGTACAAAATTAAACTATTTATATCATTGACAAGTAAAATATCCGTTCAATTAGCTTCCATTTTTTGTAGTTTGTTGGGGACAATTTTAAAAATAAGCACTTATAAATTATAATTATATTCCTAGCTATTTAAAAATCATTTTTGCAGTCACATTTCTACCAAAAGAAAACTTTTCTCAACATATTTTGTAATCTATTGATGTCTCCATACTTAATGCTAATGGGACAGTCTTATTCAAAGTCGTTCGAAAGCTTTTCATGATATCGATAATTGAGTATTTCTATGGGTGAACGACCTCCTGACTCATAATGCTATTTCTTTGCTATCCAAAATTAACCGTTTATATAATTTTACCATTGCTTAAAGCCAGGTAACAAAAAACAACTCATATTTTTGACAAGCACTATATTATGTAGTGTTTCATTAATGGGTTTCTGTGTGTAAACCAAGTATATTTTCACATAAACGTTCCAAATTCCTGCTCATTAAATATCAGAATACGACTGTTCGTGTTGTATAAAAAGAAATAAAAGCAAACAAGGTCGACTTTTTAAAAATACTTCCACTATTTTACAAAAAAAGGAACAATGCGAAAAGAGGTACTTTTTGTTCCCTGCTTTAAGTACCAATGATTATGCAGGTTTGCTTGGTGGATTAATCATCTCAATACTACCACCAAGGTTTCTTAGCAGTTCTTTTTATTTACCTCGTATTTTTCCTATTGTACATTTAAGACTCAAAAGACCTTTTTAATTGACACAAATGGTTTTATTGTCCTATATAAATGCATAATATTCTATTTTATATGCTAATTTCTATCGTAATGGAAATACTTCAATTGAAATCTATCACGTAAAATCGGTATCTATGAGACTATAATCTCTGTGAGAGTTTCACAAGTACACCTTTTACTACCCCTGTGTCCTCGTACTCGCAGAGCAACTGTGCCTAGCACAGGAACGGTCTGGACCAAATCCGACACCATAAAATAGATTCAGGCTTAGTTCAGCTTTTTGTCTAAATTGGTCCAAGTTTCTATATTGGTCCAAGTTTGTCTAAATTAGTCCAAGTTTGTCTAAATTGGTCCAAGTTTGTCTAAATTGGTCCAAGTTGTCTAAATTAGTCCAAGTTTGTCAAAATTGGTCCAAGTTTGTCTAAATTGGTCCAAGTTTGTCTAAATTGGTCCAAGTTGTCTAAAATAGTCCAAGTTTGTCTAAATTGGTCCAAGTTTGTCTAAATTGTTCTAATGTGGTGCTATATGGGTATAAACTAGGGTACAATTGGCTAAAATGGAAAATATGTACAGTCACCCTAGGACATATGCATACGTATATATATCCGATGTGGACAATTCATGTATAAGTATAACATAGGTACTATGCTGAATGCTGACTGACAGAACTGGCTCGCTGAATGATACTAGAGAGACTAGCATAGGATATTATTTGTTGTCATCTTGTGTATGATATAATAGTAGTGTGCCCACCCATGAGGATTTGCTAGGAGCCGTGCGTGCCTGCCCCCAAGGAATAGGGGCCCATGCACCTCTCTAATACTGATTTAATAAATAATATCAGACGATGTTCTCTGCTTTATGATGCAATATATATTTTAAGTAACATCGGCGGTTTCAACTGGTTACATTGGGAGCAAAGGTTATGATAACAGTAATCATATTCCGATATCTTACGTCATTATGTAAAGGTATTTTTTCCGCTGGAAATAAAAATATTGTTTAAGATACGAGACGTAATCTCAGATCAAAAGTCTCTTTCGTCTGTTGCCCTCACAAATAAAATTTTTGTTAAATGTTTTGGTAATTCAAAACATCATTTTCATTTTCGGAATTTGATATAGTGTCCTACGTAGGAGTACACTTGTACAAAACCACTCTTACTTTGTTGCTCTACAAATTTTAAACCACGTGAATACCTCGACAACTGATAAGTCATGGAAAAAGTCAAACAAGAGTACCAATATTTAATCGAGCATAATTTCAAATTTTCCCTTGACGAATTGTTCAGACTGGAGGATTTCAGTTTTGAAAAATATTGTAGAGACTATAAACCCCACTTGAACTTAGATTCTATAATTTCATCTGCCAAAGAATTCGGAGAAAAGCATGGAATATGGTTGAAATCTGCTCCCTATTACGTCACTTGTGCCTCATACGTATTTGCCTGCTCAAAACCGTCTTATGTACTGGATATAACAAAACTTTTTATTGTGGACAACTATCTCAATGACATTTGGGGTCGGGATATATTTAACCAACTTAGCGATGAAGATCAAAATACAGCAAGTCAGATAATTCATCGAATGACAACTGATCAAAGTTCAATCTACCTACAGGAACCAGATCATGGAATTGAACGAGCATGTATAGAAGCGTTGCAGACTTTGAGAAAAAAGTCGCCAGCCAAATGGTATGACTCGTTTATTCCTCATTGGAGATATCATGTTGGAATTACACATCAGAATAACAATTCAAACTTCCAAACAGTTGAAGAATATATGGAAATGCGTCTTGGTTTTGCTGGTTTTGTATACACGATTAAATTGATAGAGTATGTAATGGGAGAATTTCTTGACTGGAATTGGCTTGAAAAAGAAGGACTGTCTGAAAACATCAAAACCCTTCTCAATGCTGTAGAAAATGTTGCAGGTCTTACTAATGACTTCTTCTCTTTTGAAAAAGAGGTGATCGATTTGGATGCAAAATCCAACCTTCTCATGGTTTTGGCATTGAGTAATCCGTCATTTTCCTTAGTGGATACAATTAATGCATCTGCAAAAATAATTCAAAATTTCTTGAAACAATATTTCTCAGCAAAATTGGAAATCTTTCAAAAGCTTTCATTTATGTCAAATTTCAACGCTGAAAATGTTTACATATTAATAAAATATTTAAACAATGTTGACATTTGTCTACAATCTTGTTGGACTTGGCAACTTGCAACCAAAAGATACAAAAGAGGACCTTCTATATGGGCGGAGACAGAATTGCTACATACCAACAAAGAACTTTTATCCCCTGAGGCAAAGATGGATGTAGTCAGGGCCGCCCGGAGGCATGGGCGAGCAGGGCAACCGCCCGGGGCGGCAAAGTTTAGGGGGCGGCAAAATACCAAACTAAACATATAATTTGGCAAATTTAGCACAAATAGAACAGTTAAAATTTTCTCTGTCGAATTGTATTTTTATTTTGGAGAATCGTTTAAAAATTAATAAAAATATCAATTGCAAAAAAATAGTTCTCAAAACAAATGATTCGCTAGTCACTCATAACGATATTACTTACTATAAAAAGTATTTCAATCATTGCAGATAAGGGCCGTATTCCTGAATTCGAAGTAAATAAAAGTGATATACTAGAAACGTTATACGATTTTAGCTCAATTTTGACTCATTTGTCAAAATAATCTAATTACACTTAATATGTATATTTGTGTATATATTTGTGGAGCGCGCGATTTTGGGATTTTTAGGCTAAAATTATTATTATTATCATTATGCTAAATTTGATTATTTTTTCAAAACATTTTTAATTTTAATTTTCAAAATTTTTCGCGCTTCGCGCGATTTTACCTACCATATACTTATAGTCATATTATATCATTTCCCCCTTCTAAATACGGTATTGCTTTCTTTGACGAAAATTAGTCAAAAATATCCTAAACATGACCGATTATTGCGCGGGGTGCGAAAAGCTTTGCTATTTTGGGAAAAAAAGTTTGTAGATTTCGGAGATGGGTGCCGTCAACGCATAAGTGATGTTTCGTAGCGAGAATATAATTATATAGTCAAAATGTTCATGAGGGGCGGCATTTATATTTTGCCCAGGGTGACAATTGAGCTCGGGGCGGGCCTGGATGTAGTCCTTTAGGTACTCGGGTAAAGTGCTTAAACTATTTCGCAGTCTATATTATAAACACAGAAGGCAAAAAACTTGAACCTAATTACCTATCTATGTATCTATACATGTATGTCTGGTAGGAGAACCTAGGAAACCTGCATATATTACGTAACGCAAAACCCACTCCCCTATATGTAACGCAAATGCTGGCTGCAACACTTTTGAGTACCTCCCATCAACTGAACACGTAATATATGCACGTTCCTTAAGAGCAAAATGCGTATTAAAATTTACATAAGTTGATTATTGGTGATTGAATGGAAATGATAAGCGAAAGGGGGCATTTCGTAATGATCGTCTTTGACGCATAAATTGACATTTCAAAACTTCTAATACTTATTGGTTCTGCTACATCGACAAATGTTTTTAGCATTTATTAGTAGAGCTGGTGTTAGTTTACTGCCCCCTTGATTTCTTTGTGCCAGTGTGCACACCTTTTTGGTATAATTAAATAACAGTATTGGTTAAATAATAACCTAACGGAAATACCGATGACTTTTTTGGAATTGTTTTTATTCTGTGATGGGTGGCTTGCTGAAATTCTCTTGAGTGCTAGGTTCTCCTCTTAGGTGGGTTCACTAGTTCTATAATATAATCGTACAAGCACGTATCCAGTAGGGGGCGGGAGGCGTGCAGCGCCCCTTAAATCTGAGAAAAAGTAAAGATTTTCCCCAAAACAGGCCAAAAATTGCAAAACATTTTCCCACTTCGGGCGAATATGTCATATTTTTGACATTATTTTTTGTTGCGCCCCCCTTAACCAAATTTCTGGATACGCGCCTGTAATCCTATACAGGAAAAAAATTACCTGACTATATTTGGTAGGAGAGCCTAGGAACATGCATATATTACGTAACGTAAAACCTCCTTCCCCTTGTGTAACGAAAGAGCTCCTCCCATCAACTGTGTACGTAGTATATGCACGTTCCTCGAAAGCAAAAAATCAAAATGCGCATGGTCACTTCCTCTAAACCACCGAAATGAGTTGTTTCATAATAGTCAGCAACTATTGTCATCAATCCAAATTCAAACTAAATGATATCCATTTGTATGTTACAGGAAAGTACACACCGGACATACGCAAAATGCCTAGGATATGTGATTTTCAAAATTTTGATTTTCAACGAAATCTAACCTAATTTAAACTAACTTGTTGACTTATGGTCGAGAGTTTTTATTTGCATGGATGGATAAATAATATAATGGATAGATCTATTGCGATATGATTAATTGTGTATGTAAACCATTGAAAATAGTCCAGAATGAATTGGAATAAGAAAGTAAATAAACATAAATCGTTCTTTAGGAATGCTATGCAATGCATGCAATATACGAGTTGCCAAACAGCCACATTACAATTAAAAGAATGGTGGTACATTATATCAACGTTAAATTGTAATTTGAAGACTGTTTGTCAATTCGTCTATTGAGGAGGTGGCCATTCTTTTATACTTTGAGCATCTGAAATGCCATTCAAATAGACCATAACTTGAATAGCAATAAAACACGACATTTTAAGTTTACTCTGAGAATAAGTAAACATTGCAAAATAAATTATTCATTATTTATTTTATACTGACAAGACTGACTACACTCTACTTAGATTTAGAACTTTAATCTCCTATTCAATCTACTGCTATAAATGACATAATGTTATATTTTATTAGTGTAGGTGTATTATAATTTTCAAATTGCTCAACAACTTCCAGATGTCCAAAGTTGAGTTGGCAACTTATCCAATGTTAAATTTTTTACAAACAAAATATTCGTGTATCCTTCGGGATCAAAATTCAAGGTAAATAAGGCCTGATTTTCCTTAGTGAAATCTATACTTTGTGATTTCCAACCAACAAGAGAAAACATTTGGCCAATATCGGAATTCCATTGTATAGAGAAACTTGTGTTTGTAAGTGGACGCAAAGTTCCTCTTCCCAAAATTCCGTAGTTTATGTACAAAGTTCCGTTACTCGATGCATTTCCTTGAGATATTGTGAACTCGGCTGCGCCGATAACAAACAGAGAATTTCAGTTCTTTTCTAGCTTACAGGCTACTACTACTGTCATTGATACCATTTTCTTAAAGAATTTTAATATAGTATTTCAATACTAGTATTATGTTAATATGTTTTTGGTGTTATACCTTCAAATGCATTTCCATATAGCCCAACGACTTTTTCCTTTGACACAACCGATTGAATTTCACCAACATTACGCTTTGATCTTGACAGCGTGCTAGTAGTAGTCGATTTTTGTGTGCTTGCTGCAGTTTTCTGATCTAAAATGAAACCGAATGCTTTGAAGATTTTATTCTTTAAATTACAAAACTTCAAAATGAGAACACTTTATAAACCTTTTTGGACATTTTCGATAATCTCATAAATGACTTGGTGGAGAGTACCGTACGTGTACAAATTAGGTCCGTTAGAAGCTGAGAAAATTCCAAGCTTCAATGCTGGGTAAAATGACATGTAACTTCTGTAAGGAGGAAGGAAACCACTATGGCTTATGGACTCCCAACCTTCAGATTTTTATTCAGAAGTAATTCAACACAGTAATCGTTTGACCAAGATTGAAAATGCTGAAAAGTAGTACCATCAAGTAAGCCGATCCAAAATCCAAGGCCATAATAATTAAACCCATTGATGATATCATCAGGATTGGTTTTTAATGTAATATGAACATCGGGAATAGCAGCTTTACGAAGATATTTCATGGCTGTCTAAAATATCCCAAAATTAAGTTTTAATTTTCAAGAATGACCAAATGGAAATCTAAAATTCTCTTAGTAAATTTCACCTAAGCTGAGTCATCTCAAAACTGCAATAATAATATTTTCTACAAGCACGTATCTAGGAATTTGACTAAGGGGGCCACCAAAATATATTGATAAAATTAAGACACATTCATGACAAATTATTTTGGATTTTAAACCTTTTTTGACAAAAAAACGTCTTTAACTGGGAATTTAAGGGGGCTCGAGATTCCCCAGCCCCTCTCTGGATACGTGCTTGCTTTTCTAACACGGCTGTTAAATGCAATAATTCATAAAAATCTGAACTTACTTCTGATACAATTTGTTTACTTCCAACTTTTCCGTTGTTAATATGAAAGAGTATGTACTTCAGCATGTCATCTGATGTGCTTAAAATACCTCCAACACCAGGAGAGAAAGACACCCATCTTATTTTCAAAAGAAAACATATTTAAGAGAGAGCACAATATTTGAGAAATAATTAAGTTAAGTAATAATTTAGAATTTCTTTTATAATATTATGTGTATAGAAAGATACTTAAGGAGTTCCATATTGAAAGGTTTGGTTTTCCCATTTCCGTCCAGGTAGTAAGCGGTGGACATATTCGGAATGGTGGCGTAATTATCAGAATCCGCTATTAATCTAGTACTAGTCATACCTAAGTCTCTTAATAAGTTCATCAGCTACAAAAATATATACATTAGTTAAAATTGTGTAGCCGCTTATAATAAAAATCATCGTAAGCTCATTTCACTCACCATATTTTCAAATGTCGAATTTGCTATTTGGGCGATGATTTCCCCTGCCATAAGATACACTGCGTTATTGTATTCAAAAGTCGTTCTAAATGGATGGTACTCTCCAGTATACCTAAGTCGACTGTTGAAAAAAACTGCGAATTAATTCTTTAAATTTCCAATGAACACAATTCAAAATCCACATCTTATGGTGTTGATTATTGGCCAATATATTTTTGATTGAATATTTGAATGGACGGCATATATAACAAAGCGCCACGTTCCAAGACGTCCTTATAAAATAAATTAATCCATAATTTAAATTTCTCTTTGGCCATTCGAGCGTCAGCACTTTGTCTTTAATTCGATAATATATTTTGAATGATGATTCAATTTAGTCAAGTAACAAAAACAGTTTTGGCAATTGTAGAAATTGCGCACACTAAATAGCTAGAGAATAATTTCCTCATACATGACAATACATGTATATTATGGTGTACCGTAAACTGGTCTTTGAAAACTGGTCTTTCTGGAAAAATGGAAACTAGTAAACTGGTCTTTTTATACAAGTAAACTGGTCTTTCGATAAAAGTAAACTGGTCTTTCTAAAAAAGTAACCTGGTCTTGTAAGCAATGAGTATGATACTATGCAAAACAATTCATAATGGATTATTATATTTATTATTTATTTATTATCATTTCAATAAAATCAATGTCAAAACATACAAATTAAAATAATTAAATCAAAAAACAATAAGTCGAGAACTTTTTGCAATATCGAAGACGGAATCATATCTGTTGTGGTTGACATCTCTTTGACTTGGTTATTGACTTTCAGCACTTCCTTTCTGTTAATTTTTCATTTATATTAAATAATTTATAATAACTATAAAGAAACGGGTACCGGGAAATATTGGTTAAGATAATTATCATGATATTTACCTTGTTGTATCCGGTATATGCGAATGTTTGATTGTGATTTCAACTCCAGATCCTTCGCTGTATATCAGTCGTCCGTAACAAGTCTTTCTATTTTCACATCTCCATACACTTCTTTTGTCTTTTGTGTTGGCTGTAAATGTATATCCGTAGCCATCCTGCACTAACTTATCTTTGTCTCTTTGTGATTTTCAAATGTCACAGCCATAGTGTACTACTCTGAGTTCTGCAGAAGACTAAAGCTCATGTAGTAGTATGAGATTGAGTTCAGGAGTAAGATAAGGTTTGGATTGAATAAATTAGTGTTACATTTACCATAGTGTATGTATTGAACACTCACCACCAATGTTCAATAATTTAGCCATCAGACCAGTTTACTTCTGCTTCCAAGACCAGTTTACTTATGCTCCAAGACCAGTTTACTCTTTGCAAAAGGACCAGTTTACAAAGACCAGTTTACGTAGAACCGTATATTATTTATAGTTTGTCCATGATACCAAAAGCATGAGCTGGCAGATACAGTATACAGTGCATATAGACATGTACGAGTTGTTGTTATCACGAAAATGATATTATGAATGAGAAAAGGTTACGTTTGTAGAAGATTACCAAGTATTTACTCGGTCTGTTTTTACTACGTTTTGTGATCGTCGGCTGCTATTATACCAACCCAAAGCAAAGCTTATGCGTCACTACGTCGCGTCGGTCTCATAAATACACTGACAAACGGATATGAGTTATTGGAGTCAGTGTGAAGTGACCCCTATAACACTGGTACATGGTAATGGTAATAAATGATTTATGGTGAGTTTATTGCCCATTTTTAGATACTCGTTGTCAGAAAAAGCTTAACAGCGACATAACATTAATTTTAGCACATAATATATTACATTATCTTTCAGCAAACATATAAAAAAGCATTTCACAGCAGTGTATGTGTATGTTGGCACTGTGTACTTTTTATAAAAGACTTGCGGCAAACATTAAAGTGACTTTTAAAAATACAGTAAATGTGGATTGAAAACGACTTACTAAACTAATTCTTCTTTATTTTTGTAAGCACGTAGTTGGTACGCCAACATCCCAGGAGTCAGGCCATGTCTATGGGATAATAGATCTCGGAAAGAAGTTTTCTCCGACCGATACCTATTTTAAAATCAGTATTAGTAAATTAGAAGGTAAATAATAATTAGCATGGTTTTCAAAATACCTACTATACAAGAAAGCGAACACAACAAATTTTAATGATGACAGATTTATTTAGATCTTATCACACACAAAAGTGTACAAGATGGTATAATTAGTTATGTCATAGGAAAGTGTGGGCTATACAGGATCTTACCACGATGTTATCAGATTACCTGTCACTCAGAGTAAAATTCATCGAGGGCAGCAAAATTTTTATTGGCGTATCCAGGACACTTTCTCCCAGTTGTGGAAATTTTTCTGTCAAAGTTTTCACAACTAAAGTCGCAGTGAAACTCTAAAAAACATTCATCAAAATATTAAAAGTTGTCCTATGTTTTAACACGTCATATAAGTGATCATAATAGACATACATAGTAGGTATATCGTATAAAGCATTCAATATAAACTAAAATACACCATTGTAATGGAATAAAAGATGCTTGAGACTTTAAATATCCCCCTTCCGGTTAGTATGATTGTATTATTTGATTTTCCTAAAACTTAAACCTGGTATTTGACAAGAGTAGAGACGGAGTGTCCATTAAAATACCTTAGATATTGACCCAATGGCAAAGAGAGTTTGGTTATCAGCTTTGACTCGATTTTCTAGATTTTTGAATCCATATCCTTTGGACAAGATGTCAGTGCCATTCTCAGAGACTTTAACTATGCCAATCCCAAGACCAGTCATGTTGAAGTAAGGAATATAAGTGTTTTCCAAGAAAGAATCGATTCTGTTCACGACATCCGAAGAAAAAGTCAACGCCGACGGAAATAAGTGGAAAACCACAAAAATCAAGTGGAATAAAAATAGTGGAAGTCTCATTTTAAAAATTTAGGACAAATACAAGTAGGAAAGTAACTACAAGATTATTTTTTATGAGTAGTGCAGTAAACCATATAAGTATGACAATGCATGAGATGACACTTTAAATAACATCGGATTAGTAGGAATATTTATGCAATGCAATTACATCCTCAGTTTTAATTTGAATTTTTGAACTGATTAAATTGGTGGTACGCCACCTTGTTAACATAGGTCGTTGTTGCAAGAATCGCGTCGTCTGTACATCCGCTTGCAGGGCCGCAGCCAGAAAAAAATTTCGGGAGGGGCACCAAGAAAAAATTACCTAATTTTCGCGCGAAGCGCGAAAATTTTAGCGATTTTTTGCGATTTTAGACAAAAATTTCTTTCTTTTTCTCGATTTCGGGGGGGCACGTGCCCCGGTGCCCCCCCCTCGCTGCGGCCCTGTCCGCTTGTATTTTAGCACAAATAGTTCAAAATATCTTAAATTGAAAGGAGATTATTTTTATAGTTCATACAATGTAGATTTTTGGTATTAACTGTCAACAAATTGTATTGAATGGAGAAATAGTCATTAACAGAAATAGTCATATATTTTTAACACTTTTATATCATCAGTTAAAAATTTGATCTTGTCTAGCACGCTTATGCAGGGTATTATAATCACACTTTTATTTCTACTCCTTTAATAACCTATTTGAAATCAGCATAGAAGCAAAATTAAATGCTACCTTCTTTGGGCGAGCTCTCTGATAGAGGTAACATTGTATGGAAAACACAAAAGAAAACAGAGGAACTTTACTGGAAAAACACATGACAAATAATAAATTGCTTGCAAATTATATATTATTATGCTTCACCACATGCACATAACGAAAATAGATTTCTGAATATTATGATGATGCAGATGTCTGTGCTGCTGCACAACAAGAAGATGATTTAATTCAGATCCAAGGTATCGAAAAACCCGGGTTTTTTAGGAAAAAACCCTCGACCCCGGGTTTTTTGGGTTTTTTAGGGTTTTTTGGGATTTTTGGGTTTAAGGGTTTTTTATATAACTATAGGTATAAATACAAGCCTATACTATACCATATATGAAAACTACAGCTGACAACAACAACAACCGTGTCAACTACTATTACTTACGTCAATGAAAAGAAAAACTAAAGCATAAATAGTTTAATTTTATTATGTTGTAACGTAGCAGTATTTTTGTGAACACCTATATTATTATTACTGTTTGATAACAACTAGTGAAATATTAAGCAATATAACATTTTACTGATTATATTGACTTTATGATATTATTATTCCTTTGTTAATTTGAAGCTTTAATTGCAAAGCATTACAGTAATGAATATGTAAGTGATAAATTGAAATTATGAGTACAACAATATTATAAACATAATCTTTACAATGCAATGACTAAAGTATACATAAAATTAATATTATTATAGTCCTCACATTACGATACATTAATTACGCGTAGAAGTGTAGAAGCTATATTTGCTTCCACCTGATTATGCATTTGTTTACATTTTTGAATAAAAATTAGTATGTATTGTGTATCTAGATGGAGCTGTAGTGCACATTTTTGTATGTTTTGTAAAAAACCCAAAAAACCCAATAAACCCGGGGTTTTTTAAGTAAAGCGGGGTGGGAAACCCGACCCACAACCCTGTTCAGATCAAGTTTATGTTATTAAGTTTACTCAGCGTGGTACCGCAAATTAATTGCAACAAATAACAACATAAAACATTTCATAGCTCGTAAACTAATAATTGAATCTTATTCTGCGAATTGAGATTATGGGTATTTAGTTAATTATTATCAAAGAGGAAAAGTACAAAGAATAATATTGAATTATAAATATACTTATATACCTACTTTTGCAAAAAAATTACCTATATTTCCCAAAGTCTGCAAGTTTTTCTCACACAATATAATATTTGTATATAAAATACTTGTAAGATATCATAGTTATACTCATCATATTATTGGAGGCAAATTTTATGGACTTCGACTTATAGATGTCAGAGTTATTGAGAAAACAATTTTATTACACATCCCATTGTTTTCATATTTAATTGATTGTCTCGTTTTACCTATAGATTGATTGCAATATTATTGATCCCACAGGAAATAGAAAGTTTATTTTAAAATGTTATTTTGAATTCGCAATTGCCAATGCAAACATTAGATAACAGTCACTACATTTGGTACCCAATTTTCAATTGGTTGTATCATTACTTTAAATGCTCTTGATGATATCTTGTCGCCCACAATTATGTTTATAGCAGATATAAGCCTGTAGTTTTTTGGAATGATGGTTTCTATATTCATATTACGTTATGGAGAAAACAGTACAAACTATAAAAATGAGTTTATCTAGCCAACCCCTTCTATGTTTTGACAATATTTTCCAAATTTAACTGCCAATTACTATTATACAATCAATACTTACATTTATCCACCAATAGCCTAGTAAAGATTTATTCGTCTACTGCAAAATGTTTTAAAAAACACTACATTGTACACTTGCATAAAGTGTAGTTCCTGTTGTGTCTTCAAACAATTGTCGTTTATTAATCCACTATATTATCATCAATTGAATATTGGTAGCATAAGTTGACACATTTAAAAAAAATAATGTACTCTGAAATACTTACGAAACCGATTTACAATGCCTTTAAGATAAGTCACTACTGTGGGATTTATCCTGTAAAATGGAACATAAAAGAAGGAATACTAGAACTATCAAAATCCCGATTCCACTGGTTTCGATTTTATTTAATTTTCAGCATTATTTGGATACAAACTGTACTAGCGTTTATTACAATTGGCAAGGCCCTTCTGAATCGAGAAATTATCCGAAGAAAACTGATGTGCATTGCAATTTGTGCCATACTCGCTGCTTATTGTATCATAATTTCCGTGCTAGTTTTGATAGGTCGGGATATTGTACACTTTTCAAATGCGTGTTTTAGATACACTAAAAATAACAAAGGTAAGTACATTACAAATATAATTATAAAATTCGCAACGTTTTAAAGCATTATTATTAATCAAGATTTGAGAAGCATTTTAACTTCATAAATATATTATTATTTTCCTTTTATAAGATTGTGAGGCAATTAAGATTCCGTTTTACGAAAATGTGACGAGGATTCTCGAGAAAGGAATATTCATCTATCCACTAACAGTTTGTATGACCTACCTTATGGACACGGACTTAATCGTTTTCTGGCCGAACATATTAATTCCTAAGGAACATCACCATATAATGTACCACTTACTTATTGTAGTTTGTGGCTATGGATTAACTGTTGGAATGGTAGCATTCCTTTTTGGAAGTTTGTACACAGCTGCTATTATTTCTGCTACGCAATTTAAATTGTTGGGAAACACTAGGCAATAAAAATACGGAATAATTCTTAAATTAAAAACATAATGGGCTTGGCCAATTTGTATAATTAATTTATAATGCTAATTACAGGTATGACGCCTACCTGTCCTCAGCTACTCTTGATAGCAAGAAAAAAGTTCGGAAAAGAATTTCACCAATGGAACAAATTCAAATCGTAGATCGCATCTTCCGAGCTCATCAAATCCTGCTGACAATACTAAACAATACCTTGCGGCATTATATAATACCGATTCAGTCAGTATTCCTCAGAACCATTATGCTGTGCAATATTATTGTGCTAAGACGTGTATTGTCAAGTGTAGAAGACATTGCTTTTGGATTTATGGCCATCGGTCTTACTCTTATGTGGAGTTCAGTCCTGTATACCATAGGAAATATGTATCACTTTTGTAAAAGCTGCAAGAATTCATGGAGAAAATTTGGGATTTCAGAGAATCGAAAGGTTATTATTTGTGTCAGACAAGTATGCAGGTCTTGGCCTCCTTTGTGTATCTATGTTGGAGATTTCTACTTCATCAGAAAAATAACTGTGGGAAAATTCCTGATGAATATCGTTCGAGGAACGGCAAAACTACTCATAGCGTTTTGAATACATTAATTATACATTTCTTGCCTTAATATGGGGTTATTTTGTTTAGTTGTCTTCCTCAAATTTTTAAAAATTCGTATGCGGAATGAAAAATTTAATGTCTTGCTCTGGTTATTTAAATTCGCATTTTGTTATTTATATTGTTATTTATGAAACTGCTTATTAACTGAAGGTAAAAGCCAATTGAAAGAAAAACATTCCAAACAATTTTACATCTAGGTAATTTCAGTTTCAGTTCTCGAAGGGCTTTGCAGATGTCCAGATAATGAATTGGCTATCAAGGTAATATTATTTACGTGTTGTTTGCAAATCAAAACAAATAAAAATCGTGCTGCATGTGTTCAGTAATTACATGGCAGTATCCGATAATAATACAACCTCAAAAAGTTCTTTTGAATCATTTTGCTGTTCACTATTATTTTGGTAAGACGGCTATTATCAACTGCTACTACATACATATTATATTATTCCGCATGATTCCATAAGTAATTATACGTTTGGTAACAAAAACAACAACACAGTTTAAAAACGATCAATTTTAACGTAGATAATGCTTTCTTATGAACCCTAATAGGCACAGCAGTCACCCAATTGATATTGCTTATATTAGCTTTTACCCTAAAAATAAAATGCCAAGTAAAGTACATCAGCATAACTGTAATTAAAATTTGTAAGTCCGGGTCAAAACGATCGAATTAAAAACTGTTTATTGCCCAAGGAATATTCACACTTAATTTCAAACTACAGTATTGGCAAGGTAATTACTAATCTAAGATAAAAACATCCTAACTGGAATGTTTGGTTTTAAATTTCACACAATATTGGCCAATTATTTTAAGTATTTTGTTATGCCGTTTCAAACCATGACCCAATAATGACATCTGCGTTTGAAGTGACACTTCGTGGGCCGTGGGTATATAATGGCGTGTCCGGCGAGGTGGCCCCATGGAAACTGGCCCTCCGGACACCTGGCCCCATGGCAAGTGGCCCTATGGATAGCTGGCACCAAGTGGGAGGAGCTTCCGTGTATAGTCCGAGCTTATCGATGAGCTAGTTAACTTCCATCAATCCCTTTCCCAATCAATGTACTGGCCCCCAGAAGGGCCATCACATACATACTACGACCCTCTCCCATGCTAAGTCCCATGCTAAGTCCCATGTTAAATCTTATGCTAAGTCCCATGTTAAATCCCCATGCTAAGTCCCATGTTAAATCCCCATGCTAAGTCCCATGCTAAGTCCCATGTTAAATCTTATGCTAAGTCCCATGTTAAATCCCCATGCTAAGTCCTAACCTAACCTAACCTAACTAAGCCTAACCTAACCATTGGGATTTAACATGGGACTTAGCATGGGGATTTAACATGGGACTTAGCATAGGGATTTAACATGGGACTTAGCATGGGGATTTAACATGGGACTTAGCATAAGATTTAACATGGGACTTAGCATGGGACTTAGCATGGGGATTTAACATGGGACTTAGCATGGGGATTTAACATGGGACTTAGCATGGGGATTTAACATGGGACTTAGCATGGGACTTAGCATGGGGATTTAACATGGGACTTAGCATGGGGATTTAACATGGGACTTAGCATAAGATTTAACATGGGACTTAGCATGGGACTTAGCATGGGGATTTAACATGGGACTTAGCATGGGGATTTAACATGGGACTTAGCATAAGATTTAACATGGGACTTAGCATGGGACTTAGCATGGGAGACGGTCGTAGTATGTATGTGATGGCCCTTCTGGGGGCCAGAACATTGATTGGGAAAGGGATTGATGGAAGTTAACGGGCTCATCGATAAGCTCGGACTATACACGGAAGCTCCTCCCACTTGGTGCCAGCTATCCATAGGGCCAATTGCCATGGGGCCAGGTGTCCGGGGGGCCAGTTTCCATGGGGCCACCTCGCCTAACACCTATAATGGTAGTTGGTATTAATAGCAGAAAGACGGAGTACCCAAAAGCTCAATAATAATTTATGGAGATTATTTCGTCGGAAATGAATGATGTTTTCTATGACCGAAAGGTGTATGATGTTAGAAGTTTTAACAGGGTTCAATATCAATATATAAAAATTTTGGTTTGTATTAAGTATTAATTATTACTATCTAAAGCAATAATGGATCTTTGATTGCTATTTCCAACCTTCTTTATGTTTTAAATTTTTGACACACTATAGCAAGCTGCCAATTGTTTCGGCTATCGTGGTTTTATGAATCGTTAATAGTAGCATAAATACGCAGAACCAATATGTAGACCATAACAACAACAGAGTACAACGTATTAATAAGGAAATGTACTGGATAGTGAAAACAACAGTTTTATTTCTTTGTCACAACATTATTGATATAAGAGACCTGCTAGCAGGTCAAGCTGCTTAATGTTACAAACGTATTAAACTAATTTTTAAAACGGAGTGACGCATTTAAAAAGCATTTCAAACTTTTAATTTTAAATCGTGTCAAGATTTTGCAAAAATCTATAAAAATGATTCCAAAAATATTATGGAAACCAATTTCCAGGGCCTTTAAGATAAGTTACTACTGCGGAATTTATCCATTAAAATGGAACGAAAACACAGGACTGATAGAATTATCAAAATCTCGATTCCAATGGTTACGGTGCTACTTAACCGTTGCATGGATGTGGACCCAAACTATATTAATGTACATTGCAATTGGCAAGCCGTATTTAAATGGAGAAGTCGTCCATAAAATGTTAATGTGCATTGGAATTTGTGCGATATATACTACTGCCAGTTTCATCGTATTATTAGTCTATTTGAAAGGCCAGGATCTTGTCGACATGGCTAATGCATGTTTAAGATACACAAAAAAGAAACAAGGTATGGGTAAATATTTTGACAAGTAATATAATAATGTTAAAAATGGTTATTGGGAAAATTAATAAATGGGTTAACATGCATTATGGAAATAGTAACGTTTTTGATAATTTTGCGAATTCAGAAAGCCATAGTTGAAATTTTGTGCTTCCAACACAACAAAAGGTGTTCAGTTTTAAGTTTAAGGTTAATCTAGACGAAGATGTTGTACAGAGAAAATTGTATTTAATTGTCAATTATATTTTACAGGTACCGAAATGCTGCAGATGCCATATTATACAGAGGTAACAACAGCGTTAGAGAAAGTAATTGTCTCCTACCCTGTGACAATTTGCATTACGTATCTTATGGACGTGGACCTAGTTATTTGCGTGCCGAACATCCTAATTCCTGTGAAGCATCGCAGTATAATTCATCACTTATTGCATCTAGCATATACTTATAACATTTCGGTTGGAATATTGGCACTGATTAATGGATGTTTTTTCGCTCTTGTTATTATTTCTGCCTCGCATTTAAAATTGCTGAGATCAATCAGGTAATTATACATTCATTATTAGAAGATATATTACTCTATGGATAAATATACGATGTTACCGCAACATAAAACATTATAATGTGGTCTATATTGTTCAATTTATTATTTTAATTTTTGTTAGATATGATCACCAAAAATATAATGCGGCTAAGTATGACAACGGAGAAACTAAGAGGATCATTTTGCGATTAAAACTTATACAAAACGTTAATACTACAATACAAGCCCACCAAATCCTGTTGAGGATGCTTAATAATAGCGTACGGTATTGCGTCATGCCCCTGCAGTCTGCTTTCATCAGAACTATATATCTTTGTAATATTATCGTTTTAAGGGGAAAATTGTCCACTGCCGAGAATATTTCTTTCGGATTTCTTTCAATTTTTCTTACTTTTATATGGTGTGGCTTCCTTTACATCTCAGCGAAGACATATCACTTTTTCAAGGGTTCGAAAAATTCGTGGAGGGTATTCGGAGTTGCAGAAGTACCAATAGTTGTTAAATATGTACAACAAATCTGTCGATCCTGGCCCCCGTTTTGTATCTATGTTGGGGATTTCTACTTCATCAGAAAAAAATCCTTGGGGAGATTTTTGGTTGGCATTGTCAGAGGAACAGCTAAACTGCTGATGGTGTTCTGAATTATAAACCACTATTCATGCTAATAGTAGATAGATAGATAGATAGATATTTATTACTGTGCTTCTTGAATTGACATTCACTACACACAAAAAGAAATTGATTGTAAATGTTGTTAAATGCTTTATATAAATTTAAATCTAAGTTTTACATTAGTATTGTCAAGTTAGTTGTTTAAGTTATTTTACTAGGAGGTAGCGGTAGATTGGCAATGTATTATTTAGTTTTAGGATGTACATCATTCGTTAACTATCCACGAACGTAATTTTAGTATTCTAACAAAATAATCGTACAGTTTGTTTAAGTCTTTTATGCTCCGAGACTCAAGGACAGTAACATAGTTGACTTCGTTAGAGTTTATGGGTGTTAGGATGTTTTGTAGGACGGTATTTCTAATTGGTTTATACACTAAACAATTTACCATAACATGATATAGATTTTCACATTCTTCATTAGGATTATAACAGATAGTACAGAGTTCATTAACTTTTAGATCGTATTTTATATTATTAATGTATATACGTGGCGAGTACATATTAAATGTTCTTAGTTGACTAATAACCTGGATTTTTGCTAACGGTATTCTTAATAGTAAATAATCTTGTGGTAACAATTCGTTAATTCTAAGGTTCTTATAAATAGTACACGTGGTTGCCCTGGACTTTCTCTCTAAATCTGCTTGTCTATTAATGTCAATTACCCTCAAAATCATGTCACCAGCATATTTGACAATAATATCCACTGACTGAGCATACCAAACAAACCCAAACCCGATACTTTCAATTAAACATCGCATTTGGGAAACCCAATTATATTTGTCCAAACTATTTTGTCTCTTATCTTCCCTAAATAAGGTATCATACAGTATTCTGGGGTAGCGATCATCTTTCATGTCTAAGATTTTTACCCATAGTCTAATTGCTGCCTTAAAAACCATTGTAAAGACCTTCGTTCTCCCAGTTTCTAATCGTACAACATAATTAGGGGTATTCCTTGGAAGCTTTAGTAATCTTTTAAAAAAGTGTAATTGAAGAGTTTCTAGTTCGTTTTCGTGGCGTAAACCCCAGGTCGCGCTATTATATAGAAGGCTGGACTGACAAATAGAGTCAAAGATTGTGACTCTGGAGTACCAACTATCCATTTTTGACCGTGTGAGAATGTCCCAGACTATTCCTATTTTCGCAGATGCTCGTTTTATAAAGTCTTTAGCTGCATTATCAAATAAACCTGACGATGAAAATAATACTCCAAGATATGTAAAGCAGCTTACAATTTCCAGTTCACTTCCCGAATACAGAAATTTTGCTGATTGCTTTAAGCGCCCTGCTTTATTAAAAACCATAACTTTCGTCTTAGAAATGTTAACAGTTAGTTTCTTTTTGTCACAGTAACTTTTTAGGAGATTCAATTTTAGTTGCAGCGACCGCGGCGATCGCGCCATCAAAATTAAATCGTCCGCGTACATAAGTAGGTGAATCCCCCTCCCCTCCCCAATATCAACCTTAGATAGGCAGCTTTTTTCAAAAACGTCCTCTAGGTCATGTACATAAAGGCAGAACAAGAGGGGCGAGGTTATCTCCCCCTGCATTATCCCTTGTGTCATTTTTATTGAGTTACTGTGACCATCGGGTGCTTTTACTATCAACTCTGCTTTATTATAGAGAGACTGTATGATTTTTATTATTTTTGAGCTGATTTTTAAGTTTTCTAACGTCTGCCAAAGTAAATTGAAATTTACAGAGTCGAAGCATCAGGGTTACCAGATTTTCTTCAACGAATTTAAGTATCCTGGCCTACAATAGCCATTTACCCACCCGCGCCCTTCGGGCGCGTCTTGATAAATGCTTACAAATGTCATACAGCCGTATTTGGCGCAATCATATGGGCGCAGCTAACAAATTTACGGTTTTTTAATCAAAAAGAAGCAAAAATATGTAAATTACGTATCTTAAAATAAATATTCTTGTGTTTTACTTCATATATGAAGGAGGAAATCAAGAGAAAATACCGATTCGCGCGAAGCGCGAGAAATTTTGGAAATGCAACTTCGAAACTGATTAATAAAGACTTAATGAATTTTGAGTAATTTAGCTTTAACCGTTTAGTGACATAGTTGAGGAAGAGAGGTTTGTTATTTATACCCTACTGATAAGTTGTTAATATATTTCCTTCGAAATTTGAAGACAATTTTGACTATTAAACTGGATTTAAAGACAAAAAACGTATCTGAGCAATAACAAAGTGTGTTCTCATATTAAAGGACATTAAGTTATTTCATTGTTTTCGATTTTAGCTGATTTAAGTATATTTAAGTATAATTTAAGTATTTTAAAATACTTGCAAGTATTTTAAGTATAGGGCCCAATTTAAGTATTATACTTGCCATTTAAGTATACCTGGTAACCCTGCGAAGCATCTCTCAAAATCCACGAAAGCAGCGTAGAGGTCCGTATTTAAATACCTAATATTGTATTGGATATTACCATTTAATGTAAAGATATGGTCGTCACAACCCCTGCCCTTTCGGAAGCCAGCTTGGGCTTCAGGGATAATATAATGGTTGTCTGTAAAAAGGGCTAGTCTTGCTAAAACAATAAAAGTGAACCATTTAAGCATAGTATTTAATAGTGAAATTCCTCTGTAGTTTCGTGGATTTTTTGCATCGCCTTTCTTATAAATAAGAGCTACTTCTATTTCAGACCACTTATCTGGCATTTCTTCCTTTTCCATTACAGTATTAAATAAACGTAAAGTTTCTACCTGTAAATCGTTTGGGATACTTTTGAGAAATTCATTTTTGATTCCGTCAGAACCTGGACTTTTGCCATTTTTCAGTTTTTTACACGCCTGGGAAAATTCCATGTCAGAAATAGGTTTGTCCAACTCTTCTACCGCGCAAGGCGACGGGATGTAAGTAGGCTCTGTATATTGTGGCATCACATTGCTATAAAATTCTTCCCATTCAGCCTTGCTAATGACATTGCCCTGCCCACTCCTCGGACGAAAGAGATCTACACAATTCCAAAAGTCAACATTATTTATCAAATTAGCTAGTCTAGATTTTATCTTAGAATTGTGTTCCTTCTTTTTGCGCACATACAATGCTCTCAGTTCGGTTTTAAGTTGATTGGCGGTATATTCCAAGTCCGGACGGAAATTCAACTTTCGACATTTCCTTCTAGCTAACAAATACTCTTTCTTTTTGTCAACACACTCTTTATCAAACCAGATTTGATTTTTAACCAAAGGTTGCCTTATAAGTGGTACTGGTTTCGTCATATCACATTCTCTGGCAGCAGACTTAATACCGGAGGTGATATAATCGTATAGATAATTTACGTCATCATTGTCATAGCACACATTACTCTCACACCATTTACCAATATTTATGTTATACATTTCACATTTACCATCGTCCCAGAAAAATGCTTCCCTCAGGATTGGCTTATCGTTAACATTTTCAATTGTGTCATAATAATTACTTTCGATTGTTACCTGGCACATTGTTACGGCCAGCTATGTCTCTTTCTAGCCGTAAAACGCTATCTCGCAAAACTCAAGTCTGCTAAATAGAGCTTCGTTTCAACTTCTCGAAGGACCAGCCTTAAAGGCAATTTTACTCTGACTATATATAGATGAATGTTTCTAAGAATCGTTCACCTTTGATCCGAGGACCTGGGCTAATTGAATTCTTAACAGACAAACTATATGCAGAGATAAGACAATGCAATTACGAATCAATGCTACTGATACTTGAGGAATATACTAATAATTCTCTGGAAAATGACTGGAGCCTTTCATATAAAGTTACATCAGCTGTCAGCCCTTTCTCGAATTATAGCAATTCTCTCAAATCAGAATTACGCTACAATGAAGGTACACAAGACCACAAGACAGTTACAGGAACTGAGACAATATCTTTATTTACAATACAAATCAATCAAACACATACAGCCATATACAATCACAGTGATAATCGGCTTGTACGTCAAAGGCAGGCAGGTCTGCAACAAATCAACAAATGCTAAGGCAGCTCAGGGCATTCCCTTCTGGCACTACACCTAAGGAGGTCAGTTTCCATGACAGAACACTGCACTGGCCTAATCGGTACAAACCGATTTTTACATATACAAAATTCAAGATTTTTCACCGACGACTTTCACTTTCATCGGTAACTTACACATCAAAGACATTACATTACATATACAAATCATACATCATTCGAATCCAAATGATTCGTAGTATTTGTTTTTGCATTCAAACATTTTCTACATATACATAAAACAATTAAAATTACATAATTATATTAAATTTACATTATTCACAATTTAAATAATTTCCTAAAGCTAAGAAATAAATAAATAGATACCATAATATTACAAATAAATATTTTATATTTCATTTCACTGGATCTTTCAATGTGTCGACAACACACATATTATGATCCGATAGCCCTATATCGTCAATAATTCTGAAATCAACAATATCTGAGATAAAGTTATTATTTACACATATAATGTCATTCACACTTTTACCTTGGGTAGAGACATATGTAAATTGACCTTGTAAATCTGACGGGCAACGGCCATTCAGGATTACAAGTCCCATATTTTCCAAGCTTTGTAATAGTGAATTACCTCTCGAGTCTACTTTTAAGTCTTTAGACCTACGCATTTCTAACACATTAGTGTCTTTACAGATGTCTCTATCACAAAATCCCATATTGCCAATTCGGGAATTTATGTCCCCACCAAATACTATTTTTATATTTTTATACTTATCTTGTAATCCAAAATAGCTGTCTTCAAATAAGTCCATAATTAATTTAACGTCTTTTTTTTGATTTAAATACATTACAATAACAATAATTAAATTTTTTGTTGCTTTTTCTTTAACTAATAAGATTATCCAAATGTCAGTTATCTCAATAGTTTCAACAATATCGACAATACTTACATTTACCAAGATTGCCAATCCACCGCTTGCTCTGCCCTTTTGTTTATCTTTTAAAGCTCTACTGCATATAGAGACAAATTCATTAAAGGGTGGAGGGAGAGAGAGATCACTTGTTGTGGAGATCCATGTTTCTGTAATACAGATTATTGAACTTTGTGATAAGAAATTTTTTTCCTTAATGTCTAGATTGGAAAATTTAGCAATGCCATTGCAGTTCCAGTAAGTTATCGAAAAATTTTTTTGTATTTCCTTTCTGTATAAATCTTTAGTAATTAGGATGGGATTAGAGGAGGATGGGGGAGGAGTAAAAGTAGACTCGTCGTTATATCAATCAGTATTACTTGCCATGTTGTCGGTGTCCAAGTTGACAGACGGTTTCCTGATAACAGCTTCAATTTCGTCATTTTTCCCGATTTTGTAGAGGGTGTCGTCAATAAACAGACGTAGTCCTGAGAGACTGGCCTTCTTCCCCTGGGTTTTTGCCGTTTTCATTGCTTCGAGTAGAATTTTTTTCTGTCGTTCTTCTTCCTTTGTATAATCAGCAGAAATGAAAACTTTATCTACATGGTTCCGATTATTGTTGAAAGTTTTCAGCTTCTTTGCATTTTTTAGGACGTCGATTTTGCTAGAGATTGTTTCCATTTTTGCCAGTAAACGCTTTGATCCTGATTTGTGAGGAGGAAGCAGTATCACAGAATGAACATGAGTTATTACATCGAGAATTTTATGTAGGAAAGATTCCAGTGCCTGAGTTTTGGATTTAAAATTAGGTCTGTTTATGTCCAATCCACTAATAATTAAATTCTTACGTTTTGATTCGGATTGTGAGGATTGGACTTGTTTTTGGAGATTGTATTCATGCTAATAGTATAAATGATAATAATATAAGTAAGCATATATATCAGATGGACTTCATATTAGCCCCCAAACACTATGAATTTATGTAATATTTAATATGCTGTTGAAAATCACGAACAGTTCGTAATGAATTGTAAATGCCTAACCTTGCATGGAAAGCATACGCACTAGAAAATACTAGAGGAACTTACTGGCGTAATATATGATAAGTAATAAATTAACCCTCCCTTACATAACATATAAAATCAACAGTACGACATAACATAGTCTGTCAAGCGACTGCCGATTTAGACATTGGTATTGGCCAGCCTACCGTCACATGTCAGTCATGTGGTGAGCATGACATTATGTACTGGACAGAAAGATTGCTAATAATGGTCTGCATAGTGTATTATACACTAGTCGTTGGGCAGCCTAAGTCATGTACAACCGTGGAAAAGAGCGACGATTTTTGTTTGTAAAATTGTTTTCCTGCCTTAAATGACTGCCAAATAACCTCTAATTAAAAATATAAGCAAAGAAACGCATTTGTGACAATTACAAAAAATTTCAAGGTTCTATGACATCCGGTTCCCTGTCAAACTGGCCCATAGATTTCAATAATCTGCGGACAGACTATGTTATGTAAGGGAGGGTTAATGTAAACCAAATAATAATTAAATATCATGCTTCACCACATCCACATCTTGAAAATAAATTCATGAATAGTCTGTGCTGCAATGCAGAACAATGATTTAATGCAGATCATGTTTGTCTTTTTACTCAGTGGCATAACAACTAAACAATAATAACAAAAAAATTTGCTACCCATACAGAAATTGGCCGAAAGTTTCTTTACAATTACAATAATAGGAATTATTATCAGTAAATTGTAAGTCCAAAATCACAATGATAAAATAACAATTTGGTATTAAGGATTTAGCGCCCGTACATCTGAATAAGCATTCGCTAGGGTATAAAAGTGATACATCTAAATTAGAATTTATCTAATTTAAAAAATGTATTAATTGGTTTACCATTACTCATTGTATATATTATTATGCATAAAATTACTAGGTTATTTGTACTTTCAGAAAGTTTTGATTATTAACTAACCCAACCTAATTTGCAACAATCAAAATTACAGGAAATCACATTTGACACCCAACATTATGTTTTAAATTAGGTTGGATCCATTAAAAACTAAAATTTTAAACACAAATACCGTAGGAATTATGCAATTGGTCGGTGTGTACACATATATTATTATTTACACTTAATATTTAGTGCATGCTGTGATTTTCTACTTTAATATTTGTGTCCATTAGACCATTAGTAGTAGATTGATCAAATTTTCAACGAGAATGGATATGAATGTTAGTGTGGTGCCCCTTGTCAAGAAGAAGAAAGGACCTATGCATATTTTAAGGGGTCAACATCCTTTGAGCCATTTCCTTATCAGCATATCTGGGTATGTCAGCCAGGCGTACTGAAAACCTTGAGACTTTTCATACATTTTAGCCGCTTGGGGGATCATTGCCGCTGACAACAAAAGAACAATGATGCTGTTTGATGGGAAAACAAAGTAGAAGGGCATTGGGATCTTGGTATACAATTTGAGGCTCGTGTACATCAAGAGAAGAGTGAGGAGCAGAGCGACGGAGAAGAACGCTGGGCTAACAACCACCGTGTGATTGTTGACAATGGTATTCAGAATGTATTGACCTTGGTATGTGCTCTTCACTTGGGCCACAATCTGTTCCCGCTCGGCTGCAGTTAGTTCTGCACTTTCATCGCTGCTCAGAAATGTGGGGATGCGGTAGGTGATGTGACCAATCCAGCGATCTACCCACTGAATATACATGATGGCGTCCATTCCATAGAAGTGCACCGTGAAGGCCACGAATAGTGCTTCCACGAAGACCACGATTCCAACGACGAGTTGCCCGACTACGGTGTTCATGATGTGAGGAGAAAACAACTCCTGCACCAATCGTCGAAGAGGATTCAGGGGATAGAAAATACCAAATGCCGTCAGCATTACACAAGCGAAAATTGCTCCTGGAAAGTATAGTATGAGATCCACCCCTATGAAATCTATCAAGGGCTCCTTAAATGCATCTGGATGGTATTGAGAATAGAACCCTGAAAGTAAAAAAATATAGATTTGTTTTTCTTCCTAAAAAAGTGTTTGATTATTAATAATTATATTTTTATTAATTGAAGATTAAACAAGGATACTTTGTATAGGTCAAGTATATAAGACTTACAAAAATGTTTTCAGTTAATATCTATATAATAATAGCAATTCATTTCCCCTTTAACATCAATCTACGACTTTCAAATTTTTACTGGATGGGCACATCATAGTCAGAACCCCAAAGCTCGAGTTTCAAAATGATATCTTTCATAGAAATGGTTTTACGATTTTTTGAATTTCGAATTTTAACATTGAAGGAGTGGGAGAAAACGCTCCGATCTGTCACGTTTTGTTCAAATACTCCTCCTACAGTTTTCATCCGATCTTTACCAAACTTTTTCCTGACTTACTCGACTTAATAATGAAGACGGTAGCCACTCCAGTTTTTTATTTTTTAGTAGAAAATATTTTGCCAATGAATTTTAAAAATTTGACAAAGTCCTACTCTTTAAGCAGGCAGGCCTCCGCTATGTAAAGGGATTAGTCCCTTTCACTTCGAACGGGGCGACCGCAACGGAGTCAAACTATTAATAGCAAGGCGATGTTTATTTAGTTAGTATGATTGGGTTGTGGATTGAATAGGTTGACTTGACTTGACATAGAATTGGTTAGTTAATGTAACGGGGTAAGAAAATAGATAGCAATAACGAGGACGATTAAAATTATGGTAGCTAATTGAAATAAGAGAGCTAATTAAAATGAAGAGGGGAAAATGACGCGAAAATTTAAGATGACGGGAATATTTAAAGTAAAGAGATATTTAAAATGACAGGAATGTTTAAAATGACGAGGTTATTTAAAATGACGTTAATAGATTTTAAACAACGGGGTTATTCAAAATGAAGGGGTGATTCTAAACGACGAAATTATTTAAAACGACGTCTATTTAAAATGTGAGGTCATTTGCAATGACGTCTATTTAAAATGACGGGGTCATTTACCGGGGCTGCAGCCAGAAAAAACTTTGGGGGGGGGGCGACAAATTATCAGGTTATTTGAAATGACAGGGTTATTTGAAATGACGGGGTTATTTGAAATGACGGGGTTATTTGAAATGACATGACGGGTTATTGAAAATGACGGGTTTATTGACGGGTATGTTTTAAACATTTTAATCTGTTAATTTTCATACTTTTTTAATGCATAATATGAAAACTCATGATCTACCGCCCCCATTAAGGGGTTACTCATTTCCCGTTCGGAGAATGGGCCTATTTCTAGTCAATAATAATAACCGCATTTTATAATACTAACAACTATAACATTTCTAACTCTAGGTGTTGTTTTCAATTACTCATCTACTTTAAAAAAGTATGCTATAAATATGTCAAGGTTTACAGAGATTGCAGTCATTTACGGTTATCTGGCATATCTAGACTGATAAAGTGCTGATTAAATTGAATTATGTGCCAATTAACTTCCGATAAACTTAGCACGTAGATTTCTAAGCTGAAGAACAAAAACAATTTGCTTTAAAACTGGGAGAAAACGATTATAATTTTAATTTGATAATGGACTAACTCAGGTTCTGTAGTTCCATCCCTTCGACGTTGTATCTCAAAAATGCCATTTCTTTTCCTCGCCAAAGAAGGGTGAAAGTGAAGGCATTAGTAATCCAGGTGGTAAGGAGAAGCATGATGAACATGATGATTTCACTGGACTCCAAATCCGTGGGTGCGAAAATCTCCACCAATAATCGAATTGGGAAGTAGAGAGAGATTATGAAGTTGAGGAGGGCCTTCATAATATATCTGATCATTCTACCTTTACTTTTAGTGTAAGGCGTCCACAGTCTTTCCCCAGGCTGGATTTCGTCAAATGGCACTACTACCATAACCCGGGTGTAATTTTAAATGTAGTGATGTAACAATAACGGATATAACTCTCGAGTGTCAGTATCAGCACAAATTAAATACTTTTCTAGATTAACAATTTTTGTTGTAGGTAGTTATTCATCTGATTCCAGGAGAGGATGATTTAAAGTATACTTATCTAATTCTATGCGACATAATTTATTTGCCGTAGCGTACATGGGTGTAAGTTGTATAATAACATCTAAAATAAGTCTTTGTCTGTTTTTCCTGTCTTTGTGCATTACAACTTGTTTTATACATGGACTTTTGTTTGTTATGTAATTGGTATAAGGTTGGAGAGCGTATTATTAATAGTAATGCAATACAGTCAAACTGGAAAGCCTCAATACATTCCTAATCAAGCTTTAGTTTATAAATTACCAAGGTTTATATTGGCTATAAAATATACAACAAACATTTTATTTTAGAATTTGTAGCAGTCGAGTAAATTTATGAACACGTACTAATACTTGATTCGTTGCGTTAAGTTAATCCAAGTTAATGGCAATTGATATTAAAGTGGTCCTCCTGAGTTTGGCCTTAAAAAGGAGTGTATGTAAAGCTTCTGAAATCATGCATAGGTATAAGTAGTACTTTAGTTAATGAAAGGCGAAAAAATCCCATACCTTTATTTTAGAGTTAGAAAATCTAGTCTAAATTCTCTACTATTCTAAATTCACCCAAGCATGTCCCCATGACGATTGACTCAAATAAGTATTACCAATAACCATTTGTTATAATCACCATTACAATGAATACAATATTTTTGGAAAATATAGGAGCTAAACGTCACGAATTTTATATTATAAATTTTATAGCAAAATAGTTTAGTTCCTCAGTTTAGATATGTTTCAAACTAGTGTGAGTAGATCATATTATCTCCCACTATACAAAATAGGGGGGTCAATTATTTCGAGGAGGGTCAACTAATGTTTGAAGGCATTTGTAAACGTGAAAATATAATAGTTGACCCGGAGGGGGTCAACTATTAAGTCATCGTGTGGCTTTAATCAACACTTCTTATTCAACATCAACCATTTAAGTCAAGAGTAGGTATTAAGCTTCCCATTCTATATATACGCTTATAACTCCAATAGCACCGTTGTTGCGAGAATATATAAGTTTGTCCCAAGTATAATTAGGCAGATGGTTTGAGACGTGGTGAAAATTAAAAAAAGCTGGTTAAATATAGCTATGATGGTCTACTATATGAATATGGCTTATCATTTGCTCTCATGTTTGAATTTCTGTTTATTTCGACAGTGAAATAATATAACTGAATTTTTGCTTGTTTGGCCAAAGCTAATAGGATTTGACCAATTAGTCATATTTAAGTAACACAAAAATTATTTTCTGAAATGTCTAAATGACAATATAAGTATCTAGTATCTACCTCGCATCGAATTATGATGTACACACAAATGCACAGAGGTAAAAAAATTTTATTCAAAATGGCCAACGTACAATATAGAAGCTGCTTTTTGTATTTTATTTGGCAGAATAAATGCACATTTCGAAAAACTATCGAATTTCTAATGCTTTATCGTCCATAGCATAAGATCATAGACACATTACAAACTTGCATGCATGCATGTGACACATGTACATATATATCTTTATTTATTGTTATTTTTAAAACCACTTCTTTGAACTTAAAAGCGCCATAAAGTGATAACACAATCTACAGCAACACATACTACATTTCAAAAGATATAGAAACTAATTTAAATCTACTGTAATTAATTAAGTATTGATGCTACTTTTGCACTACGTATTATCTACTAGTTAACTTACAGCATCTAAAATCACAACTACGGTTTTTATCAGCCAAAAATAATTACGGCATGCTTACTATATACAGTGATGGGATGGTAACATTAGGGGAGGAGGTTTTAGTGACGTATTAAGCCTTTTTTTATATCCAATAGATTTACAGATATCATTATATACCGTTAACATTGTGCTTCTAAAGATTCTACTCATTGCCACATAAGCAAAAAAAGAACCTATGCAACTCAAATGTTCCAAAAGATTGAATAAATGTCGGACTGGAAAATTGCACTCAAGGCTAAATTCTGGAAACCTAATCACAAAGATATAAAGTCCGCTGGGCAGTTCCGTCACCAAGAAAATTATAAGAATTATTAAAAGCATTTTCACTGTTTTATCACTTGCTCTGTTTGACACGGCGCTACTGCTATTTTTAATGCGCAGTTTCGATCTGGATTTAGTTAATCGCCTCCAGTGTTTGCTAGTTTTAACCAGGCTCAAAATCAGTCCAATTGTGAAAAAGGTTAACGTGGCACAAGGTATCCCTTTTTCAATCAACCTAAGTTTAAAGATGTTTTATTAATATTTTTGCTGCCTTTTTCAAATCCAGGGTTACGAATGTTTACAAATCAGTTTATCTAAATGACGTCTTCTACGTAAAAAATGTAGGTAAGATAATATGTAAACCTATTATATTTTTAATTTGTAACAGGTAAATGGTATTCAGGATGGCTTCCAAACTGCTATTTTCTTCTCTATTTTTTTCGAAAGTTTAAATTAAAGAGATTATAACACTACAATTTGGAGGCATAGCAAATATTTAACCTTCGGTGACCCCTGCTAGATGTCAAAGGTCAAAACTCAAAACTGTCAAAGGTCAAAGCTTAAAATTCTTGTGAAAAAATTCTTCACAAGAATTATTTTACCGTCTGAGGTATCGATCGAAAACTAACGAGGAACCCTATGACATTGCTATGACATTAGTATTCGAAATTATTATGACGTTGCTATACACTATTTTTGACATTATTATGACATGACACTATTGTTATTATAAGAAGACGTCGGAATTTTATTTATATAAACTTTTTTCAGACTGAACTGATTTTGTATCTCAACGTTTCATACCCTAAAGATTTCAAAAAATGTGTTAGATAACTTTTTAAAATTTTTGGCTTTAAATAATCAAACTTATTAGCAAATACTTATTCAAATTAAAAAAATTACTAAATTTTTAAAATTTTTCTAATTATTCTCTACAAATGCCCCACTTCACGGTTAGTGGGGATATTACTAAAGATATTTCAAATAATTTACTTACCAAATAATGAATACGGACAATTCAGGATTGTCACTTTTGGGGTTTAAATCCAATAATACTGGAAATGTTTCTTCTTCTAAAGGTGGGTTCATTATCTCTCCTTCCTTTGATTTGTATGCTTCATTTTTAAATTCCTCAATTTCCATACTTAGAAGAAATATTACTTGATATAAAGCATCGCTAAAAACGGCTAAGAAAACTGCCAAATTAGCATTTCTTTTGGTCAGAACATTTTTGGCTCTTAGTGGAAATACGATGCCAAAAAATTTCCACCCACCAATTAAAGCCGTCAAGTAAGACGACAGGACGTGAAACGTCTGTATGGGGAAAACAAATTAAAATGTTGGTATTAAGAAATTTGCCCATATATATTTTGTACTGCACCGAATATTAGTACATTATTGTTGAGGTTTGAACCAGGCATACTTAAATGGCAAATATAATACTAAAATGGGCCCTATGTTAATATTAAAATTTTCGCGCCAGTTTAAATGTTTATTGTCTTTATTGTCTGTATTAACCTTTCTCTATTGATATTGATACGTTACATGTATGAGCTATTGCCAACTTGAGTATTTTGACATTTTATATGCTGGGATGTTGACATTAAAAATCTTATTTTATTTGAGCCCGGCAGAATTTTATTAAAATTACTGCATTCTTCAAAACACGATTTCAAAATTTCACATTCATTTTTGGAACAGTAAAATTCAAAATTTCGAAGCCATTTTAAAACTAAGTCTGGAGAAAGTGATTACTTAAATTTTGGTATAATATCGTCCCTTAAGGATGGAAAAAGCCTCTATCCACTTTCAGTTTGGTACAGGAATAAGCCTATGTCCATTTTTTGTTTGGCACAGGAAAAAGCCAAAATCCATTTTTTGTTTGGTACAGGAATAAGCCTAAATCCACCTTTCGTTTGGTTCAGGAAATAGCCTCTACCCTCTTGCAGCTTATAGGGGCGTATTGATACATGGTTAATATGGGCGGCGGAAATATTGAACTTTCATTCTTCCTTCCAGCCAGTTTAGTTTTATCCAATATCAAAATCCGCATTTGAGTCGTTAAAAGTTTTGTTTTTGTCTTATTGTGTAATTAGCTAAAATTTTATAATGTTTATGTACATTATAGCATGATATATTTCAAGTATCAACATAAAAATAATAAATACTTCATTTCGTCAACTTATTTATTCTTACTGTGCCCCGACAACTTTACGTAATGCTGCAAGAGGGTAGAGGCTATTTCCTGAACCAAACGAAAGGTGGATTTAGGCTTATTCCTGTACCAAACAAAAAATGGATTTTGGCTTTTTCCTGTGCCAAACAAAAAATGGACATAGGCTTATTCCTGTACCAAACTGAAAGTGGATAGAGGCTTTTTCCATCCTTAAGGGACGATATGTTTCATTTAAATTGGTTCAGTAGTCAATTTTTAATTAATTCTCAAAAGTTTTACCTTTGGGACCCTCCCTGCCCCTGAATGGGGCGGAAATTAGTTTTATCCTTCAAATCATTTTCTTGTAAAATCATTAGCTATCAGAAGACCTAAATGATTTCACTAAACAATGTCATGTTTTTTTCATTTACACATCTCTAATAATTTCTGTCTTCCTCGAATGTCGACAGAAATCTATTAATCACTTATCACTATCAGGGGATGCTAAGTAGCAAACCTCATATAATATATCAGTGTTAGTTTGAGACTCAAACTATGTCACTAAACAGTTAAAGTCAAACTACAAAAAAATCGATAAGACATTTATTGGTCAATTAAAGTTGAATTTTTCTAGCGTGAATGGGTACCTTCTCTTCATTTCCTCACTCATTTATGTAGTAGTTTGTAAGATTATTAATTTCAATATGCGTTATTTACGTTATTCTTGCTTCATTTTATCTAAAAATCGTAACTTTGTGAGCATTGCATTTGTAATAGCGTCAAATACGGCTGTAATAAATTTCAAAGTATTTACCAAGACTCGTTCGAAGGGCGCGGGTTAGATAGAATGGCTTTTGATAGTCAGGATACTTAAATTCGTTGGAGAAAATCTGATAACCCTGGCTTTAAATCTCCAGTTTTGGGCAATTTAGTAAGCAAATTTTATTCGTTGAATTAGCTGGGTCACGGTATGGTAATACTATAAATTGCAATGCTTTTGACTATATTTATGCAGGACATTTTTAGTGCCACCTGTTAATGTGTAATAAATCATTCGTTTAGATGATATTCTTTTAAAAATATTTCTGAAATCTACCAAAACCTTTGAAAAAACTTTTAGATTTTACACAACGTTACGAGTTAGCAACGAAAATCCAACGAGATAAAAAATGTGCAATAAATTCCCTTGAACAAAAGCGTCAAGCCTTATTACCATGTAAAACATCCTATATATGTATGTCTCCCACCACAATTGATTGTACGTCCGTTGGTCTCCAGAATTCTTCCTGTAGATAGCAAGCGTGCTAAATATCATCCCAAAAAACGAATATAGGAAGTCACTGACAGCTAGCACTGTCAAAATAAAATTTATAGGATTGCTCGTATTTTTCCGTGTCAGGACGGCAAAATTAACAATGTTCGTCGCACATCCAATGACACAGACTATTCCCAAGAAATAGTAGTGATAATAATTATAATATATAGTCCAAGCATTCTGCCATACGTCTCCACAGTAAGTATAAGGTTCTAAAATCAATAAATCGAAATTTACAATGACCACTTACATATATCACGGAATTATTAAAGCTATTATAAGATGTTTACTTATACGCTCGTTTTAAAATAGGGCTGTTTTACTATCACAGTTTTAAAAATACACTTAATGGCATTACCCTATTCCGCTAACTTTTCCAGCTTATTTTTAATTTATCTTTTGTTCTTGACGGGCGAAGCAACGAGCTGTGAAGGAATCGTGACTGGAGAAGAATAGGCCACCCATTTAGCTTGGTGGGTTGTCTATTGATTCTCAATCACGATTTCTTCGCAGCTCACTGCTTCGCCAGCAAAGAACAATTATTATGATTAAAAATGAACTGGAAAAGTTAGCTGAATATGATAATAAATCAATGGTTTAATGGTTTCATGCATCTGTTTAACCTAGTATAAAGTTTACCTTTTCTACAAGAATGTAGAGTTATATTAACCGAGATGATATTATTATAGTGCTTTGTAACACAACGGCTTATTTGACGATTAGTATCATCATTCTCGTGGAACTGATGTTTACTACTATTGAAAATAAGTTCCGATTGTAGTTTGCATTTGTACTTGATGACTTGAGTATATTCTGTATTTCCAAGTTTGGCGCAATAGATGTCGAATTCAGTTTCCACGTTCTACTTACAAAATTATAATATTTCAAATAGGCATTCAATATACATAAATAATCAGTAGTATTAATTTCATTTACCTGAGCCAGGTCTTTAGATGTGGATGTAGTAGTAACTTCTGTGTCATTCACACAACAACTTTGCACAGAGAGGATGAAAATACACACTACAAATACAGATATGGTACACATATTAAACATACTAATTTTAATTCTTTTAACTTTAAAAAACGGAAGGTGTCTGTAAATATATGTATTAGTTCGCTTTTGGTTAGGGATTTTGAAGAACCCCAGTGAACGTGTCTGTATCTTCTCACAAAATTAGTTTCAAAGAATAACTTACCACTATAGAATACCTTTCAGGTAGATACTATGTTTGTGCTTCCACTCACACGTGCAATATTATGATACTGTGTATATTCTAATTTTATGCATAATAAAAGTCCATGGACGGAAGATAAACACACCTTTTAATTAAGATATGCACGATAGTTTGCACATGTTAAAGTTAGTGGCATCAACAGCAAAACAAGGAAAGTACTGTTGTAATTAAGGGTCATCCTTTTAAAATACAAGCTATTACGATGTGATATTAATGTTTAAAAATAGTCAATACTTGAAATTGATTCATGCAATAGAACAAGGTGGGTTACTCAATACGCGGAAAATCAGGCAAGACAGCACACGGATGAATGGATGATAATATTATAATGATAATATTGTCATATTGTGTGCTATAGAAGTGCTGGCTCAAAATAAAGTTTACCTGTCTGCGGGTATATACTCATCACAGGAATGTAATCTTTTTTTATGAGAAATTAAGAAGGCATTGGGTGATGAAGGTTTTCCAATGTCGCATTATAATAAAATCTCCTTACATTATATCCATTAAAAACGAACTTTTGTACTCATAGTCTTAAGTTTGGTATTCATGTCTGTACTTACAGTGTGTATGTCTGGATATTCTGTACATAATATGTGTAGCTGTATAGACACGCATCAATTTTAAGATGTGTAGAGTGATCATGTGCTACATATCAAATATACTACAAAGGATGATGACGTTGTATATGTTTTGCCTAAAATATAAATATTAAGCTTCAAAAGATGTAGAATACTAGCCGTGATTTCATCAAAGTAAAACGCCTTGTTTTTTCAAAATATATTTCCTGCCTAAATGCAAAATGCACTTCTCGGTTGATTTAACCCAATTAAACCAATGAAGTCCAATGCACGATGAGGAAAAAATTAAATATCCGAGATCATAAAAAATGTTATACAATAATGTATTTATTTGAATTGATACCGTTCGGAATACATTGAAAGTGATAGAAAGTTATTGGTATTGGTAGACATCACGGAAAAAATAATGAAACCAAGCCAGTGGTATAAGAATAAGAAAGTAATGGAAATATTATAATATTTGAGTTAAAGTACTTTAATACAATTTTTTTATTTGCTAGGAGTGAATCTTGAATTTTCATATCGTATATATGTTTCGCCCTCCGTGCAGTATTATTAATCCATACCTCTTCGGTTCACCTAGTAGTAAAATTCTCCATCATACAGGTCCCGAAATCTGTGTATGCGTCTTGGTTTTGGACGCGGAGGTGGTCTAGGTCTAGGTATAGAAATGGGTCTGGCGTATATCGGGAAGCCCCCAATACCAGTACCTAATTGCCTCTTCACCCGCTCAGCAGTGCTTAAAACAGTGTTTTTTCTTTCCATCTTAATATTATACTTCATTTCGGTCGACCGTAAATTTTGAGTAGAAGTCGGATTGTAGGGCAGCAAGACCACAAATAAGGCTACCAAAACTATAATTTTGTAGTGGAACATGTTTAACTAGACTGAAATTTTGTGTAGTTTGTAGTGTGTTCAATCTGTTATCCAAGTCAAGAGGTAGAATGTTAAAACTTTAGAGGAGTCTCGCTTTTATACGATTAATTTTGGTTAGTTTGACCTTCTTCGACCTGCTTTATTTGACTGTTTTACAATTTATGTAAAGAACGTATTACGTAAAAATAATTTATGGTCGTATTGTGTAGCTGGCTTAACCAATATAATATGTCATAATTAAGTGTGTAGACATAGATCCAAAATTTTAACCTTCAGTTTTATTGCTCACCATGAATTTCTATTCTTATTTCACTTATTAACTACTGGTTTATTTTTGTTTTTTCGCATTGTGATGTCAGCATAATAGGCACTACAGTAGATTCCACAAATATATAATTTACTAGTGAACCCAGCTAAAAGGAGTGAACCTAGCACTCAAGAGAAATTCAGCAGGCCACCCATCACAGTAATAAAAACAATTCCGAAAATATCATCGGTATTTCCCTTAAGTTATTATGTTAACTTTGTAAATACAATATTTTAAATATGCTTTAATTTTCTACAGCGGTTGGGAAAATGCCAACTTTCTGTTCAAAAGGAAGTTCCTAAACAAAAATAATAACTGTAGGTAGCTCGTAATCGTAGCACCAAATACAGGCAATAATGAAAGACTCCATTTTTAATAAAGACTCCAAAATGTTCACATTTAAAATCAGAAAATTAAGATTCCCTAGATTTTAGAAAAATGTACAAATCCAATGAGTACACTATACGAGTAAATAGTGGTCCTCAGTTATTTAATTCTGCAAAAAGGTGTACAAACTGGCACGAAGAAATAAAGGGGGCAGTAAAAAGTAATATCAGCTCTATTAAAAAATGGGACATAAATTTGTCGATATATAGAGCAGAACCAATTTGGATTAGTGGTTTTGAAATATGCTAATTAATACGCCTAATATTTTGAAATGTCCCCTTTCGCTAATCATCTCCATTCAATCACCAATAATCACCTTATGTAAATTTCTATTATGTTTTGATGTTATAATATTTTGAAACGACTCATTTCAGTGATTAAGTGGCATGCATACGCATCTTGCTTTTAAGGAACGTGCATACATTACGTGTGCTGTTGATGGGAGGAAAAGTTACCCAAAAGTGTCACAGTAATAACTAACCAAATGAATAATTTCTAACAGCTATAACAGATAAGCTTGAAATAGATAATAGGTTAAATAGGTACCAATCAGCGGCAGTGTTCAGGACGCTATATATGACCAAATTCAGTCACCCACAGTTCCAGTCACCAGTGTTCAAATCAAAAAAATGACAACGCTTATCAGTTCCATTGTCAATTTCAGTCAGATCAAAATATCAATAAGAAGCTGAGCTCCTTTTAATGAAGAAACAGCAGATGCACTTAGCTTGTGTCTTTATTTCTTAAATCAAATACCTGAATGAACTAAAATGGTGGTGAATGTAAATCGTAGCGGTCAAAAAGGAAAATTACAATTTCACAACTCACAACAGAGCAGAGCACTTTACACGCATTCGAAATTGCTGAAAATTAGGGTGGATTAGTATGAAACCAATCGCACTTATTTCGACAGTTTAGAGGAAGTGAACATGCGCATTTTTGTTTCTAGGGAATGTGCATATATTACGTGTGCAGTTGATGAGATGAGGAGGTACTCAAAGGTGTTGCAGTCAGCACTTGCGTTGCACATGGGAGAGTGGGTTTTGCGTTACGCAATATATGCAGGTTCCCTAGGCTGTCCTACCACACATACATATATAGATAGATTGGTAAGTTTTTTTCCTTCTGTGTTTATTATATAAGAGATATATTTTCTACAATTACTCAATAATGGGTACTAGAAATTAGCTTACGCCGAATAGAATATAGCACACACCGAAGTGGAAAATAGCCGAAGTAAAATTTTAGCCCACGCCGAATAGAAGTTAGCCTACACCGATGCATCTGCGCCGAAGCCCAAGGAAAATAGCCGAAGCCGAAGTGGAAAATAGCATAGCATAAGTTGGTTGAAATTGGCCAACGCCGAATGGAAAATAGCCGACGCCGAAGCAAAAGTGAAAAGTTGTCGGCGCCGAAGTAAAAATATACCTGCCGACGCCGAATAGAACACAGCCGACGCCGAAGTGGAAAATAGCCGAAGCCGAAGTGGAATTTAGTCGAAGCCGAATAGAAATTAGCCGACGCCGACGTGGAAATTAGCCGAAACCGACGTGGAAAATTACCGAAGCCTAAGTGGAAATTGGCATACGCCGATGCCGAAGCATAAATTGCCAAAGTTGTGGTGTAAATTTCACCGCCGAAGCCGAATAGAACACAGCCGACGCCGAAGTGGAAAATAGCCGAAGCCGACGTGGAAGTCAGCCGAAGCCGAATAGAAATTAGCCGACGTGGAAATTGGCCGAAGCCGAAGTGGAAAATCGCCGAAGCCTAAGTGGAAATTGGCATACGCCGATGCCGATGCAGAAGTTGGGGCGTAAATTTCACCGCCGACGCCGAATAGAACACAGCCGACGCCGAAGTTGAAAATAGCCGAAGCCAAATAGAAATCAGCCGAAGCCGAAATAATATATCTGTGATCCTACAAAATCATATGTAATGTCAGTATATGCATGTAGTATGCATGGCTGTATATATGTAGTATGTATGTATGCATGGATGCTCCGGGTTGTCATTGTTTCATTGGTCTTTTTTAAGCTCTTGAAAACGATGAAAATTGAAATAGTTAACCAGGTGGTGAATTATTTCGATACGGAGGATTATATTTTCAAAGGCAATTATTTTACTCTTGAAAACGAAAAAAATCGAATAGTTACCCGGGGGAGCACTATTTCAATACGAAGAATTAATTCGATTAATACGGTATTTAGTATGTATGTATGCATGGATGTATATAAATGGTATGTATGTATGCATGGATGTATATAAATGGTATGTATGTATGCATGGATGCATATAAATGGTATGTATGTATGCATGGATGTATATAAATGGTATGTATGTATGCATGGATGTATATAAATGGTATGTATGTATGCATGGATGTATATAAATGGTATGTATGTATGCATGGATGTATATAAATGGTATGTATGTATGCATGGATGCATATAAATGGTATGCATGTATGCATGGATGTATATAAATGGTATGTATGTATGCATGGATGTATATAAATGGTATGTATGTATGCATGGATGTATATATATGGTATGTATGTGTTAACGGTAATAAGTAAATTCAGGCATTAAGCTTAATGCCTAGGCAATAAGCTTAATGCCTAAAAATGCCCGGCATTAAGCTTAATGCCTAGTCTTTAAGCTTAATGCCTAGGCTTTAAGCTTAATGCCTGAATTTTACTCGGCATTAAACTTAATGCCTGGCCTTATTGCCTGAGTTGATTGGAAATCAATGTAAACAGAAAAAACTTAAGTCTAATATACACAGTCGATGTGTATTTATGTAAAATGTAAATGTACACGGGTAGGGTTAGTCATACCATTCTACCTTTAACCTGTTTATGAAGCACTCGTTTGCCAAAATATGTAATTATTTGGCCTTTACTATATGTTTAGCTTGCGAACGACACCTTACATGGTCATTTTTCGACGAAAAATGAAATTTGACCTCTGACATCTCGTAGAGGTCAACAATTTCGAAAATCTATTTCTGCCCATTAACCATTATTTATAAAGGGCTTTAGTTTCAATCCATTGGAATTTGATTAAAAAATTCCTTGTATGAAAAACCGCTCATTTCAAAATTTATTTCGTAATTTTGAAAGGGAAGAAATGCGAATTTTTCACAAATTCAAAAATCACCCCGAGATATGGTAATGGTCGATATCTGGTCCAAGTTTCATCCAAATCGGTTCAGTATTTTTGTACATAATGATTTGAACATAATGATTACAATGAATAAAACATGTAAGAGTAACCTAAAATTTGCGATAGTTGTGGCACTTATACACATAGGATCATTCACATCAATCCTTTACAACCTATCCCTCCCAGTCTAGCGGTACAGAGCTATCCCACCCAGTCTAGTCGGAGAGGGCCATTATATCCCTCCCAGTCACCTTTCCCTCCCAGTCTACGACATATACATCCATGCATACATACATATTACACATAAATCCATGCATACATACATATTACACATAAATCCATGCATACATACATATTACACATAAATCCATGCATACATACATATTACACATAAATCCATGCATACATACATATTACACATAAATCCATGCATACATACATATTACACATAAATCCATGCATACATACATATTACACATATACATCCATGCATACATACATATTACACATATACATCCATGCATACATACATATTACACATATACATCCATGCATACATACGTACTACATATATACAGCCATGCATACTACATGCATATACTGACATTACATATGATTTTGTAGGATCACAGATATATTATTTCGGCTTCGGCTGATTTCCACTTCGGCTTCGGTGATTTTCCACTTCGGCTTCGGCTAAATTCCACTTCGGCTTCGGCTATTTTCAACTTCGGCGTCGGCTGTGTTCTATTCGGCGTCGGCTGTGTTCTATTCGGCGTCGGCGGTGAAATTTACGCCCCAACTTCTGCATCGGCATCGGCGTATGCCAATTTCCACTTAGGCTTCGGCGATTTTCCACTTCGGCTTCGGCCAATTTCCACGTCGGCGTCGGCTAATTTCTATTCGGCTTCGGCTGACTTCCACATCGGCTTCGGCTAATTTCTATTCGGCTTCGGCTGTGTTCTATTCGGCGTCGACTGTGTTCTATTCGGCTTCGGCGGTGAAATTTACACCACAACTTTGGCAATTTATGCTTCGGCATCGGCGTATGCCAATTTCCACTTATGCTTCGGTAATTTTCCACGTCGGTTTCGGCTAATTTCCACGTCGGCGTCGGCTAATTTCTATTCGGCTTCGACTAAATTCCACTTCGGCTTCGGCTATTTTCCACTTCGGCGTCGGCTGTGTTCTATTCGGCGTCGGCAGGTATATTTTTACTTCGGCGCCGACAACTTTTCACTTTTGCTTCGGCGTCGGCTATTTTCCATTCGGCGTTGGCCAATTTCAACCAACTTATGCTATGCTATTTTCCACTTCGGCTTCGGCTATTTTCCTTGGGCTTCGGCGCAGATGCATCGGTGTAGGCTAACTTCTATTCGGCGTGGGCTAAAATTTTACTTCGGCTATTTTCCACTTCGGTGTGTGCTATATTCTATTCGGCGTAAGCTAATTTCTAGTACCCAAGATCTTTCAGCATTGGATTCCTTGTTCCACTTTGTCAATTTCAATTCAATTCAAGGCTTTATTGTCAGACTCAGATTCAGCTACATTTTAACTGGTCTCCCACAGAGGACCGCGGAGATAAGTGAGTATAATAATACAGCATTGCATACAAAATTGCATAATAATTTCACTGTCATCAAACAATACAATGCACAGTGTACACTTCCTTTGTTCAATTTGTGACAAAAGTCCCATAAATGGTTCTGTGATTAGATGAGTTGTTTTATTTTTAAAAGACAAAGAAATGTCTAAAACCCCTAGTTTTTAAATGGTATGCGATTTCAGATACCCCAAGTTTCATAAAACTACCAGTAAATGTAGCTTAAAAAACGGTTTATATGGGATTTTCCATAAGGAATTAAAAAGAACTTTTTGTCTTTGTTCTCCAACGTTCGGGAGACTGATTTTTATTTCGCAAGTACATGTGAACCTTAAGATTCTTTCGCTGAAAACAGTTTTGACCGAAATTTATCGGTGGCTGAGATTCGTGACCTTAAAAGTGGTTTTCTCCGAATTTTGACCTCGTCAAACTCAGCGGTGGGACACTTTAATCAACATTTTATTTTTTGAAAAAATTCTTAAGGCTAAATGCCGTAAATCATTGGAACGTTGTAGTTGTCGGCATCAGGGAACCATGTTTAAAAACTAAATGCATTTTTTTAGCGGTAAACTTCGTTCAGTCTCACATTACCCTTTTGTCACAAACTGATTATGAAAGTGGACACTGTGCAATGTTACAAATAGTACAATACAATAATGTTTACTACACAGTAGAAACAATATATTTTTGAAAAACTTAAAACAGTATAACTATTTACTATTTCTTAAATAACACAAATGATCATGGAGGTCAGATTTAAATACACTTAACGAATTTATACGTTGTAGCTCCACTGGCAAATTATTCCAAAGAATGGTTGCCCTATAGCGGAACGATTTCTTAAAGAATTCATGTTTATGAATAGGAACTATCAATCCACTTGCATATTTGCTAGATCTAATTTGCTCATTTATGCTGACAATGGATGAAATAGTTTCCGGATAGAGTGTAGGATTTTTTATAATGGGGAACAGTGTAGTCAATAGAGAAAATTCTATTTGTTCCGATACAGTGAGCAAACCAAAATTATTGTATAAGTCCGTCAGATTCAGTGGCAAGTTACCAGCTTTAAACCTTTCTACCACTTTGTCATTATAGTGGAATCTGAGCAAAAAATTATATTGTCTCATCATTTGGTTAAAAATCTTTCCCGTCATCCTCAATCTCTCTGTCACTATTACTGTTTCCTAATACCATAATATTTACATGATTAATGATCAATTTTAATTCATCAATATATAAGTAGTTATTTATGCTTTGAGGAAAATTTCTGACTTTGAGGAGGTGAAGGTCGCTCCTTAATTTTTTTGTGCAGTTTTTTTAACTCGGGTTCTACTAATGCTTACTTTATTTTGTGACGTTCTATTTCCTTCCTTTGATGAAAAAGAATTATTTAGTCTGATTGTATCGTCCACTTCAATGCCTGGATTCCAAAATTTTTGTAAACTACATTTTTGTTCGAAAAAACTTACACAACAATAACTTCAGCTTAACCATTTGTGCTTTATTTACTTGATTATTAACATTGACATTGTATTATTGTGCTTGCAATATTTCATCAAAAATGCCTAGAATATTGTGTTTTCAAAAACCTAAATTTTGGCTTTTAACGAACCTAACCTAATTTAAATCAATTTAACTTGCATTTTAAAATTCCGTATGTCCAGTCTGTACGAATTTCCTGTAACATACACAAATAGATATACTATATTTTGAATTGGTCATTAGCCTCATTATATTATATTGCGAATAATTTAAGCACTTTATCCGAATACCTAAATGACTAAATCCATCTCTGCCTTAGTGGATGACGATTCTTTGTTGATATGTAGTAATTCTGTCTCCACCCATATAGAATTTTCCCTTTTGTATCTTTTGGTTCCAAGTTGCCAAGTCCAACAAGATTGTAGACAAATGTCAACATTGTTTAAATATTTTATTAATATGTAAACATTTTCAGCTTTGGAATTTAACATAAATGAAAGCTTTTGAAAGATTTCCAATTTTGCTGAGAAATATTGTTTCAAGAAATTTTGAATTATTTTTGCAGATGCATTAATTGTATCCACTAAAGAAAATGACGGATTGTGCAATGCCAAAACCATAAGAAGATTTGATTTGGCTTCCAAATCAATCACCTCCTTTTCAAAAGAGAAGAAGTCGTTAGTAAGACCTGCAACATTTTCTACAGCATTGAGAAGGGTTTTGATGTTTTCAGATAGTCCTTCTTTTTCAAGCCAATTCCAGTCAAGAAATTCTCCCATTGCATACTCTATCAATTTAATCGTGTATCCAAAACCAGCAAAACCAAGACGCATTTCCATATATTCTTCAACTGTTTGGAAGTTTGAATTGCTGTTCTGATGTGTAATTCCAACATGATATCTCCAATGAGGAATAAACGAATCATACCATTTGGCTGGCGACTTTTTTCTCAAAGTCTGCAACGCTTCTATACATGCTCGTTCAATTCCATGATCTGGTTCCTGTAGGTAGATTAAACTTTGATCACTTGTCATTCGATGAATTATCTGATTGGCTGTATTTTGATCTTCATCGCTAAGGTGGCTAAATACATCCCGACCCCATACGTCATTGAGATAGCTGTCCACCATTAAAAGTTTTGTTATATCCAATACACAAGACGGTTTGGAGTAGGTGTATATATATGACGGGCAAGTGACGTAATAGGAAGCAGATTTCAACCATATTCCATGCTTTTCTCCAAACTCTTTGGCAGATGAAATTATGGAGTCTAAGTTCAAATGGGGTTTATAATCTCTACAATTTTTTTCAAAACTGAAATCATTCAGTTTGAACAATTCGTCAAGCGAAAATTTGAAATTCCGCTCGATCAAATATTGGTATTCTTGTGTGACTGTTTCCATGACTTTTCAGCTAACGAGGTATTTTACGTGGTCCAAACCTTTTAGAGCAAAAAGGCCAGAGTGGTTTTTTACACGTCCTTGTATTATACACACTTGTATTATGTACTCCTGCCTAGGGCACTATATATCAAATTCCGAAAATGATGTTTTGGATTACCAAAAAATTTAACCAAAAATGTATTTGTTAGGGTAACTGATGAAAGAGACTTTTGATCTGAGATTACGTCCCATTTGTATTATCTTGAACAATATTTTTATTTCTAGCGGAAAAATAGCTCTACATAATGACGTAAGATATTGGAATATGATTACTATTATTATAACCTTTGGTCAAATGTGGAAGTTGAAACCGCCGATGCTAGTTAGAATATTATACTGCATTATTAAGCACAGAACACCGTCTGAAATTATTTATTAGGATCGAAGCTTTACTTAGTATCCTTATGAATTTGTCGCCGTCACTCTGTCCGATCGTCTGGTCGTCCACTATTAATAAGGAGCAACTATATCTTTGCAACGACATAACTTATTCCAAAACTGTTTTTTGCATATGGTAGCAAATGTATTCAGGAGCAACTAGTTATCATTAGAATTCAAATTTGATGCATCCCCTGGTTTGTGGAAATTATATAAATACAGAAGGTGAGGTAGGCAGTAATAGTACGGCAGGTGAGTGAGACAGACAGCGAAGTAGCATAGAGGACTGACTACACACCGCGCTGGTATTAACATGCTCTGAAACTGCGGGAGACAAATGCAATATAAAATAGCTTCTCTTTAGTGCAACGATTAGTTGAATACAATTTTCGTTTCATTGCAACAATATTGTCACTGCATTATAACCCAAAAGTGAAAATTGGCTAAAGAAGAGGATTTTTGTCCATTATGATTAGTTAAATACAGTTTGAAACATTTTATCGTAAAAATTGTCAAAATATAAGAGTTTGAAACATTTTAACGTGAAAATTGTCAAAATATAATGGAAATGGTTGTCCATCTTCACTTCATTATAAATATAGTGTGGGATTCATCAGTGGTGAGTGCAGTTAACTACAATTATCACAAATCACTATTTAGGTATTGTTTAAATCACAATACTACATTCAATTTGTATTGCAATCCAAAAAATTATTAATCGGGTATAATCCTAATCGTGACACTCGATTCTTTCCAGCTTTACAGTCACCTGGTGTGGAATTGATTGGGTTGTGATTACTGATTAGTTTGAAACATTTTATCGTAAAAATTGTCAAAATATAATGGAAATGGTCGTCCATCGTCACTTCATTATAAATACACGTGTGGGATTCATCAGTGCGGGTTGTGATTAGTTTGAAACATTTTATCGTAAAAATTGTCAAAATATAATGGAAATGGTCGTCCATCGTCACTTCATTATAAATACACGTGTGGGATTCATCAGTGCTGAGTGCAGTTAACTACAATTATCACAAATCACTATTTAGGTATTGTTTAAATCACAATACTACATTCAATTTGTATTGCAATCCAAAAAATTATTAATCGGGTATAATCCTAATCGTGACACTCTATACTTTCCAGCTTTACAGTCACCTGGTGTGGAATTGATTGGGTTGTGATTAGTTTGAAACATTTTATCGTAAAAATTGTCAAAATATAATGGAAATGGTCATCCATCGTCACTTCATTATAAATACACGTGTGGGATTCATCAGTGCTGAGTGCGGTTAACTACAGTTGTCACAAATCATTATTTAGGTATTGTTTAAATCACAATACTATATTCAATTTGTATTGAAACCCAAAAAATTATTAATCGGGTATAAACCTAATCGTGATACTCGATTCTTTCCAGCTTTACAGTCACCTGGTGCGGAATCGATTGAGTTCTGCATGTCGACTCCAAACATATATGAATACTCTAATACCAATACCATTAACTCCCGCCCAGACTGTTGGACCAAAGGCTCTCCTAATATAACCCTAGATTTTAGATGGCGTAGTGAAATCTACAAGATATTACTATTTAGGTATTGTTTAAGTCACGTTACAATATTGAATTTGTATTTCCAGCTGACTTGCCGAATGCATCCCTACTCATTATTAAATGACATATTCCATTCTTTCCAGCTTTACAGTCTACTAGAAATTGATTGAGTTCTGCATGTTGACACATGGTGAAGAATTGAAGTTCACTATTTGGAATAAACATTTTATCGTAGAATCTACAAAATCGACAAAATATCACTATTTAGCTTGGTGTTAATTGACTCCTGAAGGGTGGATATTCATGACTACCAGCAGTTTGATCTGGAACAGGAATGGGATTCCGGAATGGGACTAATTCAAAAGAAAGTCCCATATAAAATTTCAAACTATTTTATAGGACTTTCGCTACAGAACCCAGCTGATACGGGCAGGGGAGGAAGGGGCGGGAATCTGTCTATTTGCCTTGATTCTAATGATAACCGATTGTGGCTGAATACATGTGCTACCATATGCAAAAAGCAGATTTGAAACAAGTTATGTCGTTCCAAAATATGCGTGCATTTTATTATCGAAGGACAACCAGACCATCAGAATTTTTTTTAAATCTCCCGCTTCGATCCTGCGTATACGCCTGTTGCCAACAGTTTATTAGGTTGGTATTAGAGAGCTGCATGGGCACTTATTTCTAATTCTAACGGGCAAGCTTGGCTCATAACAAACCCTTACGGCCGGGCACCCTACTATTATATTATACACAAGATAACAATATTATAATAGTCTCTAGTATCATTCAGCCAACCAGTCCCGTCAGTCAGCATACTACCCATGTTATAATGGGTGATTTGTCCACATCGGATATATTTGTACGCATGCTCATGTCCTAGGATGTCTGCATTTTCCATTTTAGCCCATTGTACCACTTAACTTAAACCCATAACGAATTTAGACCAATTTAGACGAACTTAGACCAATTTAAACGAAGGAACTAAGCCTAATTCGTTTTTATGGTGTCGGATTAGTTATAGACCGTGGCTGTTGTGTCAGGCACAGTTGCTGTGAGTACGGGGGCAGTAAAAAGTGTGCTCGTGCAACTCTCTTGTCTATATCTGAGATTATCGTCTCACAGATAACGAGTACATATGATAGGTTTCAATTCAAGTATTTCAATTACGATAGAAATTAACATATAAAATAGGATAGGGATTTATGGGGTAATAAAATCATTTTTGTCAATTAAAAAAGGCTTTTGAGTCTTTAATGTACAATAGGAATCACTAGGTAAATAAAAAGAACTGCTAAGAAACCTTGGCGATGGTAATGGGATGATTAATCCACCAAACCTGCATAATAATAGGTGCTTAAACCAAGGAACAAAGAGCACCTCTTTTGCATTGTTCCTTTTTTGTAAAATAGTGGAAGTACTTTACTATGATCGCCAAATAACTTTGGACAATAAGATTGAAGAACAATAAAACCGATAAGAAAATATAATAGGCGAGTTCGCGGTTCAGTGAGCAAGAACAATACAGGAGTTCGTGCTTCAGTGAGCCCTTTGTTCGTGCTCACTGAACCGCGAACTCGCCTATTATATTTTCTTATCGGTTTTATTGTTCTTCAATCTTATTGTCCAAAGTTATTTGGCGATCATAGTAACAAAGGCGAGCTTTTTTGCTTTTTATTTTTGTACAACATAGTTTTTATTCTCAGCATTGCTTCTGATATTTGAGCAGAGATTTGGAACGTTTATACGAAAATATACTTGGTTTACACACAGAAACACATTAATGAAACACTACATAATATTGGTTTGTCAAAAAATGAGTTGCTTTTTTGTTCCCTGGCTTAAATTTAAATGTTGCATGATGAAATTATATAAAACAGTTAATTTTGGATAGCAAAGAAATAGAATGAGTCAGGAGGTCGTTCACTCATAGAAGTATTCAATTATCGATATCATGCCTTGAACGACTTTGAATGAGTCTGTCCCATTAGCATTAAGTATGATGGCATGAATAGAATAGATTACAATAAATGTTAAGAAAAGTTTTTTTTGATAGAAGTGTGATTGCAAAAATAGTGTTTAAATAACTAGGTATATAATTTATAATTTTTAAGTGCTTAATTTTAAAATTGTCCCAATATATAGGTAATATAAAAAATGAAAGCTAAAATTGAACTGATATTTTACTTGCCAATGATTTAAATAGTTTAATTTTGTACTAGGCAGACCAGGTATACATTATTATTTTAGACATTGCTTTCGTGAGCTTTCGAGTGTTTAATTAAGTTAGTTCTATCAGCAAATGATTTTCCGCAAACATTGCATAAGTAAGGCTTCTCTCCAGTGTGAGTTCGAAGATGAAGTTTGACTTGCTGAGAGGTGGGGAAACGTTTTTCACAAACAGAGCATGAAAACGGTTTCTCTCCCGTGTGTGTTAGTAAATGACGTTTCAATTTCTGATTCCTATTGCATTTGAAGTCACACATTGTACAAGAAATTGGTTTATCATCAGAATGGCTGATTAAATGGCTATTTAATCCATTCTTGTCTAAAAACGTTTTGCCACAAATGGTACACAATGAATTTCTTTCTCGAGGCTCTTGGCTGTGAACCCTTTGTTCATGTAATCTGGCCTGGGAATTGGTTTTGAATTTTTTGTCACATGTGGAACAACTGAATTTAAATCCTGAATGCATCACTCGTATATGGCCCGTGACTTCTGAAGAATGTTTAAATTTTTTTCCGCATTTAGGACATGAATGTGGCCGTTCTTCTGAATGAGTAGCTATATGCCTGTTCAAATCTTGTGCTCTAGAAACCATTTTGCCACAAATTGGACACTTACACCTTGCATCCGGAGCTTTCGGTCCTGGCTCTTCTTTATGGGCTGTTATGTGATGCTTGGCTAATTGTGTCGTTTGGGTAAATTTTTCTTGGCAAATTGCACACTCACGAATTATTCCACATTCCTGTTCTTTTTTATGTCTAAGTAACGAACAGGATTGCTTGAAACTTTTTCCACACGATTGACACACATGAGGGCGATCTTTAGTATGGGATACCATATGCTCTTTCAAATAACTTGGAAGTAAAAACTTTTTATCACAAATATCGCATTTGAAAGGTCGATCTTCAAATGCAATGTGCGTTTTCACATGCATTCGCAAATTATCTCTGGTTTTAAATTGCTTAGGACAATTTTTGCAACGAAAAGATCTTTCAGCATTGGATTCCTCGTTCCACTTAGTCTCATCATTTGGTTGAAAATTTTTCCCGTCATCCTCAGATTCTCTGTCACTACTACTACTGTTTCCTAATACCAAATTAATGCATGATTAAACATCAATTTTAATTCATCAACTACAATAAAAGTTGTTATTATGTTTTGAGGAAAATATCTGACTTTCAGGAGGTGAAGGTCGCCTCTTAATTTTTTTGTGCAGTTTTTTAATTCGGGTTCTACTAATGCTTTCTTTATTTTGTGATGCTCTATTTCTTTCCCTTGATGAAAAAGAATTATTTAGTCTGATTTTATCGTCCACTTCAATGCATGGATTCCAAAATTCAGAGGCTTCATCGTAATCTGGATCCTCCGTTTCTATTTTGACTTGCGGTTCTTCAGACTGAGTTTCGTAATTTACAACACCTATTGAATATTCAATTCATATGAATAAATACAATGGCATAATATACATAATGATAATATTGTCATCACAGTGTACCTACAAAATACTAAAATGACACTAAAACCATAGAAAAAACTAATGTATCATATTTCCTTGCACTTCAAGAAAAAGAATCTTGATTACAAAATACAATTAATTACTCTAGTGTTATGTAGCATATCAACTCTTTTTAGAGGGAATTTCATTATAAATCTATATAAATATTTATTTATTTAAAATATTGATTTAGAATTGATTAAAATTATGAAACTAGGCGAATAATTATTTGCAATTAGGAATTGTTGATTTCCACAATGAGAAACAAATTAATATAATTAATAAATTATATATTATATATTATCAAAAAAGGATATTTTTATACTTACTCTTCATGATGTAAGATCGAACAATATAAGTAAGTCCACTCGACGAAGTTCGCTCCAATTGACTTTTTAACATAGGAATTTCTACCAATCGCTTAACTTCTGATTGGCAAATATTATTCTTCAATTCAACTTTCAACTTTTCAAACTGTTTTTGCAAGCAAGCAATTTCATCGAAACAACGTTTTGCTTTGTCGACCAAAATAGAGCAGGCATTACACCATTGTATCCATGAACAAGGATCCCCATAGGTTTGCAAAAACTGTGAGCACATACCCTTAGGAATTTCTAGAAATTTTTGTAGCAGAAATATAACCGGCAACTGCCTTTCCAATAGGGAGCAGTCCTTTTGTGTTTGTCCTGAAATTGAAAAATTTTCCAAATTTAATGATAATTAAATAAATATAAATTCCAGAAAGCAGTAAAAAGCTAAAGAAAGTTAAACTATTATATGGTATAATTAAATACATCTGCTCTCCAATCATGCAGATTTATTCCCATTCCTATTTCTAGACCTTAAAAGACCAGGAATGAACCGTTATTAATATTAATCTAATAAGGCATGAAAACCTTTGTGCTAGAACTATATTTTTAAGCTGGAGAATACAATGAGGCCATTTAAAAATCAGAAATAACCCTTCCTTAATAAATATTTAAAATTTTGTATAATCGATCAGGAATAATTAAAATTTTAAGTCAAACTATTTGTGAATGAGTAACCAGTAACGAATGAAGAAAAAAAAGTCAAATAACCTTCACGTTGGTAGAATTTTGGATCATTATTCTTAGGTTGACTACCTTCTCCGTCGATTTTGTGGGAGATTTCCGAAATATTGTTAAAGCAAATAATGCAATGGCTTTTTTTCATGCTGTTAATTTAGAAAACAGCAAATATTTTCATTATAAAAAATTTAAAAAAAAATATGGCTTAAAAGAATTGAAAGCTACTTCCCAAATATTTGAAATTTCCCGGAATCGTCAATAGTCCTTGGAAGTCCCTTTCTGGATCAAAACATGTCATTATCATATGATACACAAAATACAGAAAGGATGCCTGGGTTTGTTTTTATCGTTATCTCCTGACAAGCACTTGAATTCAAACAGCTGATGAGCCATTCGTTGGGAAAGTCGGGGTCGGAGAAGTCGGTGGGTATTAATTCACAACTCAGGTCAGTCTGTTGTTAATGTAATTATCATCAAAAACTATGCAAGGAGGGAAAGGAGTTAAGTTTTAATGCTAATTTCGCCGCTTTGTTTTTGTAATTTGCCAATCAGACAGAAGCGGAAAGAGCTGGAACGGGAGTGGCACTTTGACGGCTAGACCTCTTGAATTAATTTCATTTTGACATCTTTGATTCAACTAAATTAAACATCATGGTAAGTTCACCTTTTCCGTTGTACGATTTTAATACAATTTGTGTCATTTTTACAAAATGAATTGTAATATTTCTTTATTTTACAATGTGTTTATGTACAATTAGTATGTATTCTGCAATTAAATGAGTATAATATTGATAATGTTTTCCTGGCATTCTTCTTCTATATGTCGTTCCTAATTATTGATTTGGAACTTTGGAAGGATTCTTACTTCATGAAAATGATTTTTAAAGTTATCTCTTATTTTTTCCAGTCTGGTGATATGAAAGTATGTGATATTGATCCGGAACTCAAGAAACTTCTGACAGCATTCCGATTCCGGAAAGACCTGACTAAAAACTCTGCAATTATCAGTATGCCTTCTTGCATTTACCATTTCTTAATGTTTTATTACACTTATGATGATAGTTGGTGTTTAAGTACGTGTGATGTTTCAATATAATGTTTGTACTTTTCAGTGAAAGTGGACCGAGAAAAGCACATTATCATACTCGATGAGGAGTTGGAGGTATACAATTAAGCCTGGACAATACTTCGCGTTTCATCGTCAGTTTCACATTTGGTGACGTCAAAATGCATCACTACAGTGATTACTAAAAAATTTGAAATGTGATATGACGTGACCGTGACGATGAAACGGAAAATATAGTCCTGGCTTTAGTTATTTACTTTTTTAATTAAAAATTTTAATTGCAATAACTGCTGAATGCCAGGCAGCTATAACAACACAATATAATGTACTCTTTTGCCTTTGCCGTAATATTTCAGTTAAAAATTCACTTTTTTCATTTTTGAGAATAAAATCGCCATTTTTGAGAATAAAATCGCCATTTTATTCCCAACACTCGTATCTCAGTATATGGACCGCGAATAGGGGACCGCAGTAACGGCAGTGTAACCGTAACGCACTGCGATTATCGAGGAAAGAAGGGAAGTTTTATTTGAAATATTATGGCAAAAGGCTACCTGGCTATGTTATGCTATGTCGTGCTGTGCAAAAGATATGGGAGTAAATAAAATAAAATGTTACTAGGTGCCAGCTCGTAAATTGGTATCAAAAAGGGTTGAAACTTATAAAATGACTTTTTTGATAATAGTATTAATGATTTAGCTTCTGTTAGTATAAATATATAAGTTTTTCATAAATTATGCGTGTAAATTAGTTTGACCTGGATAATTTACTAGTATACAAATTCATTTTGAAAATAAAGTTATAGTTGTTTTAATTTTAAATTGAGAAATTTTTTATATGCAGGACACCTCAATAGAGGAGCTTGTTGAGACACTTCCGGACCATCAACCTCGGTATGTCGTTCTTTCGTACAAAATGGAGCATTCCGATGGAAGGGTATCATACCCTTTGTGTTTCATTTTTATCACTCCCCGTGATTGCAATCCGGAGTTACAAATGATGTATGCGGGAAGTAAGTTGTCTCTTCAGAAGGAAATCGACCTTACTCGTGTCTACGAACTCAGGGAATTGGAGGAACTTACAGAGGAATGGCTTATCTCCAAACTGGCCAAATGAATTTACAATGTGTATTCCTAATATCCATTTCCACATTTTTAATGCTGAATGTAATGTAACACAATAATGTAATGATAAGTACAACAATAGCAATAGTGCTTTCTGTGTATTTATTAAGTCTTGCCCTAAAGATATTGCCATAATTTTCGCAAATTTCACATTTGTATTCATAATGTGTAAAATAAATTTGAGCATCCTTCCTACACAATTTTACACAAACTTTATCGAAATACTTAAACACTTTTACTCTACTTAAATTACATACAAAATTATCGTGTCACATATTATTGTATACGTAACTTATACAATTTAGTACTACTATCTATACCGTTACACTTGCACCCTTAAAAGAAAATGACTAAAATTTTGCAAAGATAAATCAAGTAGCAATTAAACATAATGACGCTACACATTTTTAAAATCAATGTATTTTAATGCAATTTTACTAATTACCACAGGTATAGAAACCGAAATAAAAATATCTAGGATATCTAAAACTCAGAATAAAGACATCACAGTGGCCATCAACATCACCCATGTTGACCAAGTCACATAGGCGGAAATGTTTCCGACAGGAATATCGAATATCCATCCTTCTGTAGTGATAGTGGTCGAATTGATTCCCTGTACTGTAGCTTCTTCACAAGATTCGAATGTTGGGTCATAGCACTGATTTCCACAAGCGACTTGTTCTACGTCTCCTTCGGATGGCCCTCTTTCGCAAACGATTTCATTGTTGAAACAAGTTTGTTGTATCGCATATCGGAGAGAAGCATTTAGCTCCACAGAGACCTTCGTTACTGTGACAAAGTATGCCCTTGTGACATGAATGATATTGCGGGTTGTAGCAGATGCCTCCGCAGACATATTCTCCTCTGCTGCACAGAATCCTTTCGTCATAGCAAGTGAATAAGTTTCTATTATAGCAGACAACACCGCATCTCTCCTGACCAAATGCGCACGGAGTTCCGTGGAAGTGACAAGCTGTTTTCTGAGGATCGTGGCACATGTCCCCGCATAAATTTTCATTTATTTTGCAAATAAAATTATTCTTTTGACATTTGTGTGACATTGGGTTATAGCAAATGTCCCCACAGAGATCCTCGTAAGTTTTGCACAGTTTGATGTCGTTGTGACACTTTTCATAAATGTAGCAACTATCTCCGCATATTTTGTAACCCTTTTTGCACAGAGTGACGTTATTATGACATGTTTTTAAAGACGGACTGTAGCAGATGTTGTTGCACATATTTTCTTTACGGAGACAAACTGTCTTATCGTTTTCACAAGAAAGGAATTTGGGATCATAACAAATGCCTCGACATACTTTGTAGTTTTTACTACAAATTGTTTCACTATTTAGACATGACTCATGTAAAGGATTAAAACAATTAATGCCACATTTTTTGAAATCACCTTTGCAAACTAGAGTGTTTCCTATACAATTTCTCTCGGATTCCCTGAAACAAAGGCCACCACAAATATCTTCATTCTTTTTGCAAATGGTATTATTGTTGTGACAAGACATGACTTTTGGATTGTAGCATTGAAATCCGCATAGTATATCGTTGTTTCTACATGTCGGTTCATAACCTAAAATGGCGTCAACAGTACCTGCAAATCATTAGGAATTAAAATCCTTCACGTACAGATAAAAATATTTATACAGAATTATAAAGTAGAATCTGAATACTATTGATTTTTTTAATTTTTCATGCGGCGTAATTGAATAGAATTGACCATTTTCTTCATGGTTTACGCGTTTAACGTAATTTAAACTCAAAGTGATCTTATTCTCTACTATTTAGTAATTTCATAATTTTCTTACCAAAAAATCCACCAGTAAATATTGTGAATGTAAAAAGGAAAATCGGTCCTTCAAGAATTTTACACATTTTTAAATAGGCTGTATTTGGGAGTGGAGATTAAGTTTTCAGCTCGAAATTTGCTGAGAAACATGAGCCAGACAATTGGTAATAAATGCTTACATTTTCCAGACCTACTTTTACTCAGTTGTACTTCAACACTTCCCATTTTTGCAATAACATTCTTATCAGGAGGATGTTTGCAAACGGTCACAAGAAAATCAAACAGAAATGTTGAGAGCATTAACCCACTGTACCTTATAACTCAACGTACGATTCAAGTACGATATTTTTGAAATAGCTGGCTAATATTTGTCTAAAATAAATAAGACCAAACGAGATACGGGTAAAAATAAACACGTCTGGATACGATTAGGGAAGTAAAAAAATTATTTAATAAAAGTAAACCATCCATAGTGTTTACAAGTTTGTATAAGTTTGTATATCATACACTGCAGATAAATTTAACATGCATTCGGTTGTTTAATTGTTTGTTATTTGTTTTACCATAATAATATATTATTTGTTCTTACACACCAGTAGTAAGTAGGATTACATCCATATATCTTTGCTTTTCCGTCAATTTGCAATTGACGCCTAAGCTATTTGCCATCAACATTATGTCTTACTGACCTATATGTATTTAATATGTCAAATATTTTCGAATAAAATTCAACCCAAAATCCGGAAGAGGTAAAATACAGAACCATTCCTCAAAAATCGCAAGTCGTTTTACTTTTCGTGTCTGGTTTGTTGCCTGTCTTTGAATTTTATTGGTGCATCATAGAAGGAAGCAATAATGTTAGTATGCCTTTAGAAAGTAAATAATTCAATTCACAAATATGATTCTAAACTTTTTAAAAATAGGTGAAATGGTGCTACACAAGGCACTGAAAGAGTTAATTTTATTACAGAAAAAGTCTTCATGTAAATTTTTCAGGTGGATATCACACAAACGAATTATACACGATTTTTAAACGTAATAAATATTACGCTGTTACATTTAAATTGTATAATTTATATCTTATGTATACATAGTTTGTAATTCAGAAACGAAAAGTTGTAAATTTACAAGGTATCGTTTCCAATTTACGATAGCTGGAAATACTTAAATATAAAATTTATATCATAATAGATGCTCAATATTTTATAAGCAAGTTTCATAGTTGGGATTGTAACATTTTTCTCCACATAAGTTTTCTTTCCTTCCACAAATTATGTTATTATTGAAGCATTTTTCATAACGTGGGTGAAAGATTTTACCCCCACAAGATCTTTCGAAATTATTTCCCAGTATATTATTATTATAACATGTGTAATACTTTGGATTATAACAACGGCTACCACAAACATCCTCTCCCTTATTACAAAGCGTACTGTTATTGAGACAAGTGAGAAACGTCTTAAGGGCTGAATCATAAGAAATGTCCCCACACATTTCATCATTTCTGTTGTAAGTAGCATTATTGATATGACAAAAGCCATACACCGAATTGTAGCAAACTTCGCCGCATAATTTTTCAAATTTTTTGCAAATAGTCTTATTGTTAAAACATGTTTGGAATCCTTTGTTGTAGCATTGATTTCCACAAAGTTCATCGTTACGTCCATTACAAATAGTCGTATTTTCAAAACACCAATGCAAATTAGGATTGTAGCAAATGTCACCGCAAATTTTATGGCCATTTATGCAAAGTGTTTCGTTATTATTGCAAAATTTCAATGCTGGGTTGTAGCAAATATTGCCACAAATACTTTGGTTATTATGACAAACAGTCTTATTGTTTTGACAAGACAGTGATACAGGATCATAACAAATATCACCACACGCCTTTTCATCTATACTGCAAATGGTAACATTATTGTGACATGACTGAAAGAAAGGATCAATGCATCGTGCCCCACAGAGTTGAAATGAATTTCTACAAACTATTTTGTTATCAAAGCATTTTTCTTGTGGAGTGATAGCGCGGCAGTCGCTGCCACACTTTTCTTCGTTGTATTGACATACGAGAGAACCGTTAGAGCAGGCTCGATTTTGCATATCGTAGCAAAAGTCCCCACAAATTCCTATATTTTGATTATTTTCGCAAATCGTTTTGTTATTGAAGCATGTCGAGAATTTTGGATCGTAACACTGTATGCCACACAATTGGTCTTCCTCGAAACAGGGAGGGTCGTACACCAATGCTTCGGCTGAACCTGATAAAAATCATAATAAATAAAAATTTCATTTATCTCAGCAATGAATGCATTGTTTCAGAAAATAGTCTTCTGAATATATCCCTACTAAGTCTTAACAGCATTTAGAATTGTCTTTCATATACTAGTTGATATTTTTATGTTTTAATTTTAAATCTTTTTCAAAATATTAGTCAACTTTTGATTCTTAGTGTAGTTAATATTCACTTACCAATAAATAGAGTAAATTCAACCAAAATAAACAAACGCAATGCCGTTGTTGACATCTTTTTTGCCTCAGAAACTTTTTTCATCATTCTTGATAGTTGAAATAATGGTTACTTATGCGTCTTCTGATCTTAGTGGTTGTTTTACTGCAAGAATACCTACAATTATTAATTGTCTTCTCGGATGAAAGTGGAGAATATATTGAACGTTGAATTGAAATAGTATTTATACCAAATAGATTTATATACTTTCATCAATACATCCCATACAACTGCAATACTTGCGAATTATTTGAGTTTGTTGAGTATCACGTTTACCTGGAAATAGTATTGGCATTGGAATTTGTAAAGTCAACTTGGCATTTTCAGAACCAAGATTATGAATACCTCATTTTGTTATTTCTTCTAGGAACATACAGATTCAGTTAGAAGGTATAAAAGTAAAATAAGCTTGTTCAGTGAAGTGTATATGTGATGTGACTCATGATAAATACACATAGGTATAAAATCAATATTATACAACATCATACATTATATAATCCCACTAGCCTAATTATTTAGTCTTAAGCTAACATTGCTTTGCTCTCCAACTAAGCTTCCTCATTGACTGTCGCAAAGTAAACTTCTGATTTTAGCGGAAAATGCCATTTACGTTACCTCTGTAAAGATTTCATGGATTTAAGAATTCATAGAAATATTTTTACATTCATACTGATTCATAGGGGTAAATACATCTTGCTGATTCATGGAAAAACAAGATAAGTCTTTGTCTGGAATGGGAAAACTGTTGGCCTTTAGTAGGATAACTACAAACAAACCAAGCTATTCCAGGGAAATTGGGGTCAGTTGAGATAATTCCTGAAAGTTCAATATTGTACAAAACTTTATTGTGCACTGTTAAGTATTTCATTCGTGAAGCCTCAAATAAAGTTTCGTGACATATCATAGTGTTGACGTAGGTAGTGAAATACCGAGATATCTCAGCAATGATTTGATAGTTTTTATTTAAAGTTTATGATGGATGTTATGACAAACGAAACCTTTTGATTTCCATTCAATTGAAAATTGAACATTTTTTCAAGCTATGTGTTCAAATTGTATGCGTATTGAATTTGAAATTCAACAATGAAAAATGCTACCAGAGTGAAAATGCGATATTATCATACTAATTTATTTATTTGTACACCGAAAATTGCGAACATTGTAGAATTTTGGTCCTTATTGGGTGCATTTGAAAATGCTGTTTATTTAATATGGCAATTAAATTATCACGGTAGAATTGCTATTTAATTGACAGTATTACAGACTCTAAGGTTGTGAAACTGTGTTGCCGATCATGGTGACAGCAGTTTGAGCCAAAGCCCGTCCACCAATGAGTTTTGCTCCTGCAGCAAAGATGATTGAAGTTTTTCCTAAAATGACTCCTCTAGTAGTACATCCTGCTCCAACTGAAACGGATCCTGCCGACACCCAGAAGACATTTTCGGGTACTGCTCCTCCGGTAAGCACAATGTTGGTATCTCCGCTGAAGGTAATGGTTCCATCGGTTTGGAAAATGAAAATGTCAGAAGAGCTTCCGGAAACTGTAACAGTTCCACCAACTCCCAATGGGGTTGTCCATTTGTAAAGCCCTTGAGTCAGAGTGACTCCATTTAGATTACCAGCCTTATGATTGGTAAAGTCAGCATTTTTCCTGGAGACAGCTTCGTTGTAAGCAGCTTCCATATCTGCTGTGGCCTGAAATATACAATGATTCAAAATTCCTTAATAATAATACTAAAAATCAATTTTTAAGTGGATAGACAAATTTGTTTAACTACTGAGAAGTAAATTGATTTACAACATTGTAAATTATTTTCGAAATACAACAAAATAGTATTTGCATTTAAAGAAGCAAAAATATCATTTGAAATCAGGGATAAGTTTTTAAAATTTAAATGTGCTATGACTTACAGTCTGTAGGGTGGCTGGGGTAGGAACTGAATAATCGGCAGCGTAGACTTTTCCTTCGACAATCGGAGATGTTGAATAAGTTCCATCAGCAGAAAGCGTAAGAGTGAACCCGGTAATTGTCGGAGATGCGGCAGGGGATACACCGAGATTTCCCTTGACGCTCGTTTCTCCAGACGAGGTTATCGTGGATTTTGCAAGAATTGCATAGTTTTTAGCCGTGCCCAGATTAACAGTGTCGATAGCGGAGGCTTCAGGATTTATTAAAGCTAAAACCGTAATGGCTGCAGCAATAATATGTAGAAGGTTCTTCATCGCCATTTTCTAAATAAAAGAAAAAGTTATTAATAATCGAAAAATCAAATAAATGTAAATATAACGTAAAGTGTCTTCAGAATGAATAGCAAAGTAATAATAATGATTCTTACCGAAATGAGTATAGGAAAGTTGTGCAGATTGAAATTTTGAAGTTATGTAAGTGCGGAGAAGATTATAATGGTAAATTTGAAGAGTTTGCTCCTAGTATATATACACTTCCCCATTTCAAATTTGATGACGCGTTCAAACCACATCAAAACAACAACAAGAAATGTAACCGTGAGAAAGAAGATTTGCCGGTATTTAATTTATTTCAGTTAATGATCATGGTAAAGAAACCCGGGATTGTTAGCAAATAATCTAAATTATGAAAATCAATGTCATACATAATTTCAATATTTTAACAATTAGTAATAAAGAAATAAGTTTCTATGACAAGCTCTAATACATCAATTAATTCCAGGCCATCATAGATAATTAAATAATTAAATCTTGGAGAAGTTAATTAGAACAAAATTTAATTTTGGTTCATGAACCCTGCAATTTATTATAAAGTATGTTTTAACCTGAAGATATAAGCATGAGATGTGCAGATGGGCATAAAGAAACAAGACAGCAATCAAATGAGTACAAGACAACAACAACAAAGTTAAAATAACCTCTGCTTGAACTTCATTGTTTTCTTAGACATCCTACTTTAAATACATATACCAAGTGCATATCTGGTATATTAAACAACTTCATAAATTGTGATGCATATAGAAACACATAAAAAACGTCCCGCAAGAGAGCATGGAAAAACACTGCGATAATAATGCATCCTCCAAGATGCAGACTCCAAGAGAATCATTTGCCCTTGTATAAATTATTATCCCTACCCTTCGCCAATGATGAGCCAGAATATCCAGTTTTATCTGTAAATACTTTTTTCACTGTTTACTCTTTATATATACGTGCATTTTCTTTCAAACTCTTGATATACATGATTGGGGAGTTTGTGGTTTTATAAACTGAAGGTCTGTGTATTACACAGCAAATTATTATTAATTGTTAGAACACATACAAGTATTTAATATCCTCGTATTGAAGCGTATTTATGTATTAATATATATTATAAGCATGTCTAATTGTTGATACAAATAGTGAATATAAAATCGTCAAAGGCTTTTATTATGGGGTTTGGTTGCATAATGGTTTAGATGCATGTAATTTTTTCCTCAGCGTACAATCAAACACATTACAAAATAGATATTTCCAACGTGACAGTTCCTTTTAAGAAATGAAGATAAATTTACATGCATTGAATATACAAATATTTATTTGTAGTAATATCTCTATATTATAACCACAGACTGAGATAAACCAATCACGAATAAATTCTTACATCCTCAAATCACACCAAAAATTGTAGTATCGGCATAACTGGCAACAATATGCAATAAACATAGTTTAAATATAATACCTAATAAAATAAATACAAATTACTAATGATAATTATCATTAATGTAGACGAACTTGGTTTCGAACAATTTAATTTTGAAAATCACAGTGCAGACGGTGGTCAATGTCCGACACTAAGACTTTCGGAGTACCCTAGCCTTTGTATCTACTAAATCCTTCAATCTAGTTAAACTTGAATAGGATGAAAAAATAGTTAAGCCCTATTTCTCAAGACATTAAAATTATTTCCAGTTCAACCTGTTCAGCAAAAAATTATGTCTGTGTTTATTGATGAAAAAATTACAGCCATGATTTCTTTCAGTGAGAAATAATTTAAGCAGGTATTTGGAAAACTATTGTATAAGCATAAGTATGGAAACAGGTTCATCAATTGTTGGGCTAACTATAAGCTGTTCAAAACATTATTTATTATTGTTCTGAAATGGGGAATTGTAATAAATTCTCTTTCACTAATACAAGAATAGCCTAGAAATATAAAAATATTGCCAAACTGGTATGTGATAAGAAAAATTACTTTACAGTATGACTCCCATTTTTACAGGGGATTGAAATATAATTCCATCTTCCATCTACCCAATAGAAGTGCAACAACCTTCGTATTTCGTACCATTGGGCTAGAAAATATTCGCTCTTTACTGCAATATTTAATAATACTACAAATGAACATTAAATAAAATTAATATTCTGATTGTTCCGCGAATAGTGATGAGATGAGCAATTTCATATTATCTCAAATCTCAATATCAGAACTGCTGTTTAGCTTAGGCTTAAAATTTTTTCGCTTCAAAATGTCACAAATGTCGGAATAGGTATTTCATATCATCATAAGAGTTGAGTTTATGGATATTTAATTGACAGAGAATACAGGGCACCCCGGATTAGCAAAATTTTTATTTTGATCTACCTAACTAAGCATTTAGTTTCCTTTTAATAGATTTAATTGCTTAAAACCAGACTTCCTCAAGGTTAAATTTTCATTACCGACTATGAAAATAATTATATAACAATTGAATCACAATCACAATGGCATGAATAAATTAATGACAGAGCAGATTACTTTGCACTATCAATAATGATTTAATAAATATTTCAATTTAATGAGCTGGAGGCATCGCTTGTCAGAAATTTTACAAAGCTGATCCTAGGATTCAAACATTATGTGTAACTAATTTGTGTTTATTATATACTTGATATTATTTAAGTTTATCAAGTAAAATCTCCTTTTAAAGATTGAAATTGAAGTACCGAGATATAGGTAAAACATTACTTCATGTATTAGCAATTATTGTCATTCAGTTTTAACAGTGCTTAGTACAGATTGGAAATTTTTTCTTATTTGTCGAAATACCTTTGCTTTGCACAGTAACTAGTACATCTTTTGATTGTATTAGATCCAGTTAAACTGAAGATGGTTGAGTCAAGATTATTTTCGAAAGCCTTACATATTACAATCGTAATTCTACTGTACGGCATCGATAACTCAAAGGAATTGGACGTGCACGAAGGTGGACACAATGAGAACAGGGATTTTTGTTACCCAAATACGGAATGTTGGGATCAGAGTGGAAAAGACGAGCGATATTGGCCAGGGGCGTGCAAAAGTGGATCATTGCAATCTCCTATTGATCTGCCAGCTCACCCCGCAGCACCACGGACCTTTAGTCTTACATTTTCCAAGGCAGCTTATCAAGGGACTACATTTTATATAACCAATAATGGTCACACTGTGGTCGGAAAACTGGAAAGAAAGACAAATCGAAAAACTGCTTTGTCTCATGCTGATATTACAAGCAGTAAGGATGGTTATTTATTTCATCGATTCCACTTTCACTGGGGAGAAAATGACAATGTTGGTTCTGAACATTCGATCGGTGGAAAAACATATGCTCTGGAAATGCATATGGTCCATTTTCGAAATAAGTATGCGAGTTTGGAGGATGCGGCTGCTTCTAAAGGTGACCCAGCTGCACTAATGGTAGTTGCAATACTATTTGAAGCCTCGCACGAAAATCCTAACTACGCCCCGTTACAAAATGTATTTAATAAGCTTCCAAAGAAACAATCTGCGGATCTAATTGAAATTCCTGTTGCTTTGGATCTGAATCCTTTAATGCCAAAATCTGGGGCAGAATATTACAAATTCAAAGGATCTCTAACCACTCCCCCTTGTAGTGAAATAGTCCAATGGGTAGTTTTTCGTAAACCAATAAAGATTTCAAGCGATGATGTTAACAGCTTTAGAGGCCTCACTGATTATAACGGCTTTCACTTGTCCAGAAACTTTAGAAATGTTCAGCTGGGAAATTCAAGATCAATACAATATTTCCGACTGCCTTAGAAAATTACTTGAAATTCGGGAACTAATGGAAATTAAGGCGGAGACAAATTGACCTGATTTATTAATTTTTTATTACAAAAGAAAATTGCAGTGAATTAATGCATCTATTTGTTAGAAAGTATTAAGCAGATACAAATTATCGTATAAAAAGTGTAACAAATCAATTTTGTTACAGTTATCTGTCCAATATTTTGTCAATTGGAATTTAATAATACTAGGACAGGATTTAATAGCTTATTAACAGTTTAACTTTATTAACGATACAGTTTAATCTATTTTCTTTGTTTTTCTCAGCTTCTGATTACAAAACATCCGCTGTGCTAGTTTCAGACTTTTATATAAAATGTGTACAAGTAAAAAAATAATTATTAACAAGAAAGCAATTGAGTCTATGGAGTAGTATTGAAACCAATTTAAATGGCGACTGGAGAGCAGTAAATGTTCAGCTCCTTTTTGGCGAATCATGTATTCCACAAAATCGACAGTTCGCTCTCTCGGAGTTTCTTTGACATCTCGCATTATACCTGAGACTTTCTTGACATTATTTTTATATTTAGGATTATTCAATACTTCTTTTAACTGTTGGTGTATATCTTCTGTTGTAACTGTATCTTTATCCAGACCGAGTCCTATTTCCCTTTCACTGACTCTGGTGAACAAATCACCGTGGTCGACTGCTAGTGGCATACAAATCATCGGAACAGCATAATAAACTGCCTCCAACACTCCGTGTAAGCCACACTGCATTACGAAAGCTTTCGTTTTGGGGTGCCCTGTATTCAAAAAATATATTTAGGACCAATATTTTATAAGTTAATAACATCCAATCTATCCAAATATTTTAAACCAATAAACCAAATGTTCAAGCGCAATCAGTATTTAAAAACTATGAAATTCGAAATGTGTGGGAAAAATCTGCGAGTATTAAATGCAAAAATGAAATCTTTTCGCATCACAAAATTTGTACTTTGGCATAAAAATTAGTTTTTTACGAATTTTAGTGCTTTATAATGTTCTCACTCTCGATCACTGTTTAATTTAGTACCCGCAACAAAATAAATAAAAATAAAATTGCCACGGTGTGAATAAGATCATAAACCTTTCACAAAAAGCGGAATAAAAAACGTACAGGGAAAAACAGCCTTAATAATAAAGTCAGCTATGGAAAATCGAAGAATGCAAAGAACGGACATAATATTATAAATAATTGGCATAAATAAATACTTTACCAATTACTTTTAGAAAAGCATCATACTGAGTAATTTACCTACTTATTAAAATAGTGCTAAACACACTTTCAAAGCAAATTGCACACCAAATCAACAACAATTTTCTACTAATTACTGGAAAATCCAGCCGTTTTAGAGATAATAGCCTTAAAATTCACACGCACAAACTAGCTTGCTGGTAATGCATTTATATTTTGCACATACTGCTATGGTGAACTCTGGTAAAGACTGCAAGTGTAAAGTAATTTAAAATTTCTGATTACAGTACTTCGTGCAACAAACTTACCTAATATATCTGTTTGTGGGAGCCATTTTAATACTTTAACGTTGGAGGGAATATTGTCGATAACTCCTTCAAACTTCACAATGAACTTTTGAGGAAATTTGCTGAATGCATCCATAAATTGTTGCACTACGTTCTTATTAGCAAGATTGAGGTCATGAGTCAATCCCATTGCCACCAATATGACGCCGTGCTCCCCTGAACTTTCAATCCAATCCTCAATTTCCTAAAAGATAGATATTCATCATTAGGGTTTAAAAAAAATCTCTAACTTATTAATATTAAGGTATTACTTGTGGTAACGACTTTTTTGGGCGAATTTGGTAACCTCCAATATTAATAAATGACGGTGGAAGAAGTCTCGGGTAGTCAATGGAGGGATCGCTATTAATTAACATTCCGTTGATATTTTTCAGCAAATCGGTTGGATATGGAGTTCCTGGACAATACTTCTGAATAGAATAATTAGTGAGGTAGAAAAGCAGACATGCACTGACACTAAAGCCAATATTGGTGGCTACATTCCAAGTTCTTTCTAAAAAGTTCATCTCATGTCGAAATTGTGAAAACGAAGCTGGGACATGCGAAGAGGGCAAGAATGCCGTCGTAAAATGCGGATGACCAGATGAAAACATAATAGCCCAATATCCCAAGATAGGAATTCTCAGTTGGTGTACCAGTGCCAATCCGCAGTCGTTTAACTGAAGATCGACTATGGCGATGTCGTATTCCTCCCTCTTTAGACGTCTGAATAGCCTTTTGTTTTCTAATAGAGTTTGACACTGATATTGCAAAAGTTGCAGTAATTCTGAGGCAAATGACAATGTCTTGAGAGAGGGAATTCGTGAGATTGATTGAGCATCAGTTAAAATCTCATGTGGATACTGAAATAATATTTAAAATTCATTATTGTTCAAATCTTTCAAAATATAAATTTACAATTTCTTCATCATTTAAAAATTCATTACTTAATTCAATTAGTATTATATTGACTTCAAATCTAAGTTTCTCACGCATACAAATTAAATGTAAAAAATGATTTTAAATAAGAAATGATAACACAAAAGTAAAACAATAATTTTATACAAACATTTTAATCAAGACACAGGTTCCAAACTTCTAGTAAATAACAGGGCACAAAAGGTTGCGTTTTTGCTAATAACCTACAAATTGCAATATATTTGATTTAATTTAAAATAACCAAAAAGGAAAAAATGGCTTTTTCCTAAATTTGAAAATGCATCTTAATTGCGTTTCTCATGCCCTGATAAATAATAATAAATAGAATGGAAAAAGATTTCCAATTTCATGATTTACAATAATATTTACTATGTATACCAATTTTTCTGAAACAAATAAGTTCAATTTACAAAATTTCTTCTTCGGGGAAGTTAATATTTTTTGCTATTGTCTCACCCTAAATGCAGCATGTTCTCCTTTGGTTAATAAAGTCCAATCGCCATTAGAATTTTCCATCGACAATGTAATAAATGTAATATTGTCATGATTATTAACTGGGTAATCGTGTTGATGTTTCCAATTGACAATGTCGACTTGATGACCACGTTCTACCAACGCCTCTGAAATTGATATAATTGACAACAACGATGAACCAGCATAGACATTAGTTACAACCAGAATTTTGGAGCCAGACGACAGCCCATGGAGACAACTCAAGAAATAAATCAAATGACTATATCTAGCCATGTTACGACGGCTGAAGCTTCCTTAAAAAGAAAAAAAAACACTTTTAAATAATAATTTAAATTTGTATTTGTATTTATAAGTATAGGTAAGGAGTTTTGCCAATAATTAATAACAACAAATTTATTGATTAAATATAGCTACTCTACACAGCAATAAACAATGATGGAACAAATATTTAAAACATAATTGTTTTTGAACTCACTACGAATTGACTTATTTATTAATCAAACATAATTTTAACCACTAGGATTTAAGATAGCTTAATAATCTTTTATATTTTTTGTAGCAAGAGCGATTTAATTTACAGAATAAATTCAGAGAGTGGCATTTAAGAAATAAATAAATGAATATTTAATAAGTTTGTGCCACGCTACTAGAATACTTCCTTTATAAATACACAATATATTAATAGAATGAGAATTATTACTCCCACTTGTTGCTGTTCAATTCTTTAGTGCACTTTTGGTATTGCCGAGTTTTGTTATGTGATCGTTTGAGGATAAACTAGTCGTTAATCCAAGTTTCAAGAAATGTAAGGATATAATTGCGGCTATTTAAAAGCATGTAATATCAACATTTTGTTGAGACGTGTATGTACGTGTTTGTCGAAACAATTGGCATTGAACTTCTGTTCAATCTGGTTCATATAGTTAGTTTTTTGATGGGATAGATTGCATCTTTAAAGACAAACTGACGTAGTTCTGAAATGAACAACACCATAGCGCATATTACGTTTTCGTATGTCTACAAAAACCAGTTTTATTGTCCAGCTCTCGGTTATTTCAGCTTATTTCAGTCTCGGAATGTCAGCTACATTTTGTATAGCAAACTTGTACGTGCAATATCGACTAATTGAGGTGGGAGTTAAATAGTGTACAGTTTAATATGCGGAGCAGGTATTGGCTACGATTGGAGTAAGTTGAACACATTCGTTTTTTTTAAATACATGTTTCATATCATTTGAGTTTCGACTGGTATTGTAGTCAGTGTTCGATGACCAGCCGGCTGGTTGGTTAAAATGGCTGGCTAAAATGGCCGGCCGGCTGGTTGAAATTCTTTTTAGCCAGCCGGCTAAAATGGCTAAAATGGCTAAAATGGCCAAAAATAGTCAAATGGGGCTTTGTGAACTGAGAAAATCATCCTTGACTTGGCGGGAAATTTGAAAACCCATGATTTTTGGCCATTTTGGCCACTAGCCATTTCAGCCAATTTAGCCGGCTGGCTGGTCAAAATCATTTTTAGCCGGCTTAAATGGAACACTGATTGTAGTCGAACAAGCAAGCTCTTCTGAACTCTTGTTCCAAGTCGAAGTCTCAGTACCTTCTGGATATACCAACAGTTTGTCTTAGGTAATGAGCTCAATGACTACCCTTATAGTCGTTGAGTATGCGTCAAACTGCCTTTTGATAAGAGACAAGGATGTCAGTCAACTACTGTTGATAAAGCTATAATTAATTTACCGCGCACTTATTTAGACCAATGTCATTCATATTTCAGCAAACATGGAAAAATTAACCTGCTGATATTGTTGAAATTTAAAATAAGACATAATATTCTCTTCCATGTTAGTCTTGTTTAAATATCTTAGGTCTATACTTATGAGGATGTTCTTCTATCTATTTCTGTGCTACGTTTTACAAGCTTTATTGTTAATAATCACTATATCTGTCTACTCAAAAGTTTTTCGCCTAGTCAGTACTTACTTACTCAACCCAACTCCAAAGCGTTATAGTATAAAATGTTAACTAAAAACTCTGTAGGTAAAGACCAATGGTAACATCGTCTTGAATAAAACCTTATCTGTCTATCTATTTATGAGAATGTTAAGAAAAGACTTCGTTCAAATATTTGTACATTAATAATTTTTAAATATTACCATAACCATGCACTTTATGACTCAACTCTTGTCATTTTCATACTTACACGCATTTCAAGTAAATCACATCATCGTTCAACTATATATTAATACTAAACATACATGCGTACTCGTTTTTATGTTTAGTTGTAGTAACCTTTGAGACAACATAATATGGTGTTTTATCGGGACTGCCGGCGAACTGTGTGCGTGTTTGTCGAAACAATTTCGCATTCATACGAAAATGCCATTTTTGTGCGAATTTGTCTAAACAATTTTCATTTCTACGAAATCAAGATTTTTTGTGCGAGTTTGTCGAAACAATTCTCTTTTATAATTTTTAATAATATTGATTTAAAAATAAACTTTAATTGTTTAATCTTTGATTGAGTGTTTTGTTTAATTCATGCTCTTCAACCATCTTCGAGTCCTTACTCATTACTCACATTACCCTTCCTACTTTTTTTTGGCTTTTAAGTTTATATTTCCTAGTTCACACAGGAGTTAAATAATATACTAGTTTGAATTCTGTGTACTAACATTCTATATAAAAATACTTTCTCTATTCGAATTGAATGTATCACAAAAAATGTAAAATTATAATTTCCTTATTAATGTATTATTCGTTTCGTATATATATATTATGCTATGATGTGCATGCGAAATGCGAATATGTATTGTTTGTACGATGAGCGATTGAGCAGGCTAAATCAAAGGTACGATATGCTGGGTATAATGATGCTCCTTCGATACCCGCCCAGTTCCAATCATGCATTACAAAGTCGTTAAAATCAAGTCGCCTGCTTGGTTAGCGATACACCTGCTCCTGGTTATACCTGCTCCCGGTTATACCTGGTCCTCGTTACACTTGCTCTCGCGGTATGAAAAACAAGAAGAAATGGCAGAACGAAAATGGAAACTACAAAACTGTTTTAGCCACACGACATGTGCAAAGTAAAAAAGTCAACTAAGACATCAATACTGAAAAAAATATAAATTTAAATAGAAAAATATATTACTGATTTTCGTTTTGCCGTTTCTTGTTCTTTTTCACCCCGTGAGCTAGTGTAACTCTGAGCAGGTGTAAATGGGAGCTAATGTAATACGGAGCAGGTGTAAAGGGAGTTAATGTAATAGGGGAACTAGTGTAATACGGGAGCAAATGTAACGCATTCATTACTTGATTACGTTACAAATATTAATCCGATAACTTTCAGCATTATTGTACATTACAATCATATTATTATCATGCACCAATATAATTTAGATTGTTATATGCCTAATCAACAATACACAATGGGAAAATAATCCTTTCGATTCTCATTACAGAGGTTATAAGTAGGTTGAAAGATAATAAATTAATTTCGCACACAATAGTTAACCTTGTATTGTAAACTGAAGCATGCAATTGAATCCTATTTGTACTTAGGTCAATGTCAATGACAAAGTTATAGTGAACCAGCACTTTTAATTGAAATTACTTGAGAATTTTAAGAAATGCAGTAAATAATGGAGCAAATATTATTAATACAATTACAATAATTTTCTACATGTGGAAAGTGTACGTTTAAACAAGTTATTAAAAAATGTCACTGATTAACTTTAATACAACATTACTGTAGGTGATTTATAGTGCAAGCCTTTCTATAGTATACCCATCACCTACTGATATTTTTTTCTAAACTAACCACTCCATACTCCAAAAATAAATAATTGTACGTGGTGAGTTGTGAATAATATTAACATGAAATTATGATGGATACATTTATTTTTACATTATACAGACAATATTCATTTAATCAATATTTTCGGACTAATAAATAAAAAAATTATAAAAAGGGTATAAAATACAGATATAAAATTATTACTAATTGCAATAAATCATATTGAAAGAAATAAGAGCAATATAATTATACTACTTACTGTTACTACTTTGAATATTTAATGATCATAAAAAATTAAATAGGGTACATAGAATTTTTGGATGCAGTAAAACAACCGAAGCTTCTGCACAACTTCTCTCCGTCGTTACAAAGGATTGCTTTATCATAGCAGTCCTTTGGCAGAGGGAAGGGTGTTTTTCGACACACACACACTGTATTAATTAGTGCTGCTGCAAAGGGTATTATTTTTGATGCATGTGTCTGCTTTGGGACTGTAGCATATATCCCCGCGAATATTTTGGCCTTTCCAGTTTCCAGAAAACTTTATGATTGTTGTGACAAACGAGTTTGTCTTTGTAGCAGAGATTTCCTTTCCACATTTGAGTTCGTCATTTGCACAAAAACAGACCCGTCAATGTGGCATGAGCTATACAAAGAGTCGTAGCAAACATCCCCACAGATTTTTTGATTCCATTTGCAAATAGTTTTACTGTTGTAACATATTATTAATTTCTAATGTATGATGAGATCCCTCTTTGAAATAGCAAATATCACCGCAAATGCGTTTGTATCCAGGACAGAGAGTTATATTGTTATGGCATGTTTCACGAGTTGGATCGTAGAAATCAGCGCAGACCATTTCCATTGCACAAAGTGTCCTGTTTTTAAAACACACTTTTAATTCGGAATAGTAACAGATATTTCCGCACATGTTTTCTTTATTGTTAGAAGCTGTCCTATTATTGTTAAGACAAGAAAGAGACGAGGGATCATAGCAAACATCGCCGCAAACTTTTTCACTTTATTATTATTTTTTCATGGCAAACGGTTACACTATTGTAACATGACTGAGTGGAAGGGTCGTAGCACAATTTGTCTCCACATAGTATCATTTTGTTACCGCAGACTAATTTGTTGTGGTGACATGTTTGGCTGGAAGGATTATTTATAACAAGGTCTCCCGCAGTTCTCTTCCCTAACCTAACTCTGCAATTAGACTACTATTGTTAACACACTATGCCTGAGGTGGGGATCGTAACAAATGTATCCACACTAGTCCCACTCCTTATGACAATCAGCTTTATTTTGGTGACAGCAACAGGTGCATATACAAAAGTATAGTAATGCCTACTATGCCTAGTTAGAAATAATGACAGATTACATAGATATCTTGGAGGCATGTAATACCTAGTCAAGTAATATTTGGCGGCAGATAATTGTTAAAATATTTATTACTTAAATAAAGTCTACCTATCGAGCACAAACCACAACCTTTTCCCATTAAGCGAGACGTAATTTTCCTATTTCCAATACATATAGTTAACGTGCGTCCTTAGTGGTTCCTATTACATGTATTTTCCCACACCACTGTTTCGTGAATAACTCCCCCAATTCGGGGTTGGACGTATGAGGCCTTATAATGACGATATGCTAACCAACTCGGACATGTCATTGTATATTTTACAATTTTGACCTATAAAGGTCACACCACCGGTTTAAAAAATAGTTCTTTTTTATTTTATGCTGGGTTGTCTTTAGACTTAGATGGCAGAACAATTAGAAAGTATTATGGAAAAGTCGCGACGACGACAAGTCCGAGCAGAAAATGAGACAGATCTTTAGGAAATAACCGGAAATTTTTCAGTGTGCCCGTTTTTTAGCTCTATATTTTTTAGCAATATTTATATACTTAATTTATATACGCAATATAATATAGATTATATAGAAGTCATCTAACATATCGTTAGATGTCATTTGGATGTTAACACAGCAATCCAGGTCGGTGGGAGCTATTGTGAATCTATAAAGAAAGATGTGTGCAGTTACTCGTATATAATTTAATACACGGGCCCGTGCCTGCACATGCCTGCATGGAAGAAAATGATATAGTATGACATATTGAAACTTCACTTCCCTCCATCCCAACTGTCTAAATAGCTCTTGATTCTTTGAAGACATATCATATAAAACAAAACAGGTTTTCCAATATATGACCAATTTATGAGCTATGACCGAAATGGTCGACAAATAAAATTTGAACTTCAAGTATAGTTTAGTTCATGCATTCTGTATGCAAATTTTGATGTTTAGAAAAATGTATATACTTATGACTTAGGTTGAAAAATGTATCCTGCACCAGGAAAATTATTGGAAAGTGATCATTTTTCATGTGTCAACTCAAGCAACGTACACAGAGTTGTACGGTACCGACACAAGTCTACAAAATACTTTCTACTTACAAAGATAATCTAAGATTACTTAAAAAAAACATAATATTTTATGTAACTTAAAACTGTATACAATTCATACAATAGCAATACTTAAAAAGCTGGGTAAGTAAACTTTGACAGAAAAAATGCGTGACAATTTGCTCTGGCCGGAATACTGTGGATGAAGCATGGGGGTTGGTTTATTGTTACAGTATCTATCTTTCATTCTTGATTAATTGGTTAATATTGGGCTAAACTAGTTCCAACCTGGGCAATAAACAACCCAGTAATAGTTAAACAGTAACCCTCTTCTTGATATTGCAGATTGCAAATAAGCGAAAAGCGAGACTTTCCTCATTCGTACATTGCCCCTAATCTCAGAGTCTGAAAATTAAAGATATTTCACAATTGCCCGCGTTACTATTTTTACTCCGAATCGGAATTGATTTTGTCTGAGTTCACTCTCTGATGATGTCTGAGGAAGTCATCTTTCGAGTCAGTCTGGTCTAGTCTTTCCTCTAGTCATCTGATCTGTCTTCTACTTTGCGAAAACAATATTTTGCACAAAAATGTTAACTGATTCATCATCCATTCCATTAACTTTTCTATCTATTTTATTGATATAGGTAAGTGATGTATTATTCTTTTGCAATTATCTTCAATACCTAATATTAGAGTGTGGGTTTTGTAGGGCTAGAGTTTAAATTCACTCAAACAAATGCAAAATATAAACGATATAATACACAATACATAATAATCATAATCATAATATAAATTTTGAATATACTTAATGCATATTTAAATGCTCACTGCCTGACTTGAACCCAGACACAAGAGGACACTTCCTTTTGGGTTCTTGGGTTTTCGAAGTACTTTTAAATAAGTCATAACTAGTCAAAATTCAATGTTGAATGTCCTTCACCCCTACATTGATTACAATATATGTAACACGGATAAGTAACAAGCAGAACAGTTGAATAGACGTTTCCCACAATTCCAGGATAACACAGGCAGGTACTGTAGTCATTTCAATACCTATTCATGTTAATTTAGTGACCGGTCACCAATTGTGGGAAACCTCTATTGTAAACTAGACGACTTTGTTCTAGCAAGTAATATGCAAAGTAGAATATAATTGATACAGCTCATAGTGTCATAGTATTTTTCGTCCAAATTAGTGGTATAATATCAGCATGGCTGTGGCCTGTATTAAAATACATTGTAATAATGGGACTTATTGTTTTCATTATTTGCTAAATTATAGATGACCGAACAAGAACGAATGTAAGAAATATACGCTTAATGAATAAGGGGAAGCCAACTTCCAAAATGAATCCCCCTGCCGGAATGGATGGAATGACAAATCCTATGCTACTTAGTCCAGTATGTTTTGTATTGTATTATTTACTGATTAATTTACTTTCTCTTATCGATATGAATATTCATAATATATTAATCGTTGATATATCTTCATTATTAGATAATATCTTGCGTCTACCAATATCTGGGTCTCGAAGATATCAAAAACTGTCGTCTTGCAGCCCGTGAATGGAGTTTAAATTCAAAGTTGGTGTTAAGAGATCGATCGAAGATTGTCCTGACAAATAGAGGAACCAACTATCGTAACTGTTTCACCATCTCCAAGTTTTTAAAGGATTTTTCGAGTACAGCAAATATTCCATTTAATGCTTTCAAATTTACAAGTCGTTCAGGAGTGCCAAATTTTTTTTCCGTGTGGAAAGTTAAGGAGCTAATTATGTTCTTTGAAAAGCAACAAGAAAATATAAAGGAATTAGAATTAGATTATCTTCATTTGGAGGATAATAAATCAATGATGATTAAAAAGTACAATATTACTCCATGGATATCAAGGTCGTTGATGATAAAACCAAATACTAAGTACAATACCAAACTGTCATTACATGGCTGTCTCGATGGGAACCAGAGTGCTGCAACTCTGTCCGTTTCATTGTCAACTCTGATCTGTATTAAGGATATTTCACTTACCGAATCTGAGATCAACGCAGATAACACAGAAAGACTTAAAATGGTCCCTCTTAAGTTAAAGCTAGATCGAGTCAAATTTTGCTCAGGTGAAATTGAATTAAATGAAATTTGTATCAATGATTTTGTAGATCTTTCTACATGCAAAAGTCTTCACTTGAGAAGTGGAGGACTTAGTACTAAGATGACTTTAGATTTGAGTGAAAATGAGAAACCAGTCAGCTTAGACAACCTTACCTTGATAGATCTTACAGTGGCAAATTGGTCAAGCTCGTCTTGGCACGTAAATGAATTAAAAATGGAAAGAGTACCATTTTTAGACATATCTGGAATGCAAATTGTCAAACTGACATCTACTTCTGATATCGATTTGTTCGCTTTACCACAATCAATAGAAATTTTAAGTTTGACCCAAAGGTTTAATGAAATTATATGCAGTCATCCAATTTCTTTTCCGAATCTCAAATGTTTGCATTTAAATATCTACGATTCTGCAGCGTGTTCTATTCTTTCCCACTTTAAAAACTGCCCTAAATTAGTTGATATTGATTTGAATGGATATTTAGCAGAGGGTAAAATGGCAATCAAATTTAACTGGATACCTAAAGGTATCAAGCGTCTCAAATTTAGTAGTGGAATGGGGATTTCGTGGGAAAGTGTAGGCAAAAGGAGATTAATGCTGGACCAAATTGTTTTTCCAAGCTTCAGTAATGACGATGTCAAAAATATTTGCATTGACAACGTTCAAGTCAAAGAAATCGTTCTGATTTTAAATGTCTACGGAGGTAGATGTGCTTCTCACAAAGGATTTATAGATCTCTTAGAATATTTTAATTCTAAATCCAAAGGAAAGCCTCAACGGATTTATGCAGGACCTTTTAGTTGGAGCACGTTAAATTGGAAACGTATACAGAATGTTGTTGATCAAGATGCCGACTATTATGTGTTCGAAAATAAAAGAGGTAGAGCCATCCAAAAGAAAGTCTTCGACGATTTAATTGCATTTGATACCTAAAAACATTATTCTTTTTGGTGTAATTGTAATTCTCCGAAAGCGATGCCAATATTTTGGTGTTTGGATTACATCGACTGAATAGGCAGTTTAAGTTTAAGTCTGATAGTTTATTTGGTAATACTACCATAAGTATCTGAGTATCTCGTTACGTAACTCCACACTTTTGTTTATTCTTGTTATACAGTTAACTAAGGATTCCTTTCTTATTTTTGTAATTTTTTTCTACTATAGTCATATTAGTTTCGTTAAAGCATTACTCATTATTTGTATAAATGTGTAATGTGTCAGTATTCAGTATTATGGGTATTGCATGATTTGTATACCTTATTGTAGTAAGATAAGATAAGTGGTAACAAACCGTCATGGATATTAAAACTGGCGGCTCCTTTATGATTGCCAAAATTTGTATAAAAATAGATACCATAATGAGATTTTATTAAGAGATTGTGCCAAGGAATTTAGATTTGAAATATTTCGATTCTCCGATTTATTCCTGCCGACATTCTATGGGAATAAAGGATTACAGTGTTTAAGATTTTCGAAAAATGCAATTTTTTGACATGGATTGAGATCGTTTGATGCAGACCAATTACATTAGTGTCACTATTGTCACAATCGTTAACAACAGGGCTAGTCTTCATGATGTATAATACGTTTACTCATATAATGTTAAGGAAATTAGCTGGACGTTGTAAGCACGTTAGATTATGTCAATGAATGTTGTATGGTATGGTGATATTTAATTAACTGTTTACATACTGTAAAGAGTAAAGGTACGCCGTAAATGATATACTAAAATAAGAAATATTGATGTTAATAAGATAAAATAAAAACCAACGGTATATTACATTACTAATTAGGGTTTCCGAGAATGTTCGACAAATCAAAGCTTCGCCGTCGAATAATATGATCTATTCTACTCAAATTCGCCGTGAATAGTCGACACATTGAGATAATAGTTTGGAATCACTCAATGTTAAAGTTGAGCTTGAAATGGATTGATATGGCTTGGTAGAGGAACTACAACCAATATTCGTGTCGCATATTCGATATTCGACAAGTGTCGAATAGCGGTATTCGCGGCATCCCTATGATTAATTAATAATTAATGTCTGGTAGTTAAATTGTTTAGTTATAAGGCGTAAATATGTGTACCGTGTTTGATGTCTATATTATTGTGGTAAATGTACTGAAATATTGGCATATGAATAAAATGAATTGAATTGTGGGACCACAATTACACCACTGTACTTGAAATACTAAACCAAATTATTATTATTATTTCTGCTAAACTAATAAAAATAATAGTGAAGTTGAAGTAAGCCACCAAACTACCAATTAACTCTGTTTTGGTTGTTTTCTAACTACTTGTTCTGAATTTCGAATCCTGTAGAAAAGTTTCTGCCCACCTAAGCGTTCCCTGGATTTTCTTAAGTTTTCAATATTTTTTATCGATCCTAAAGCCTTCTATTGAAGTAGGATACAAAAAAATCATTAGCATTTTGTCACTTGGTTGTGTCAGTTGTAGTTGCCCTGCCGTTTCTTATATACAATGTCCTTTTTAAAGTGGATGTATCAAAAAAGTTGGATTAATTCAATAAATATTAATACCAAATATTACATTTATTATTTAGCAATACAAGTTCAAAAATGTTTAACTTAGCAATCAGTAGGCTGAAGATCTTTGCTCATGTAAACACCATCTAACTCGTATCCTAATTTTCGATAATAATTCCTCGTCCCAATGCCACTGATGACTGAAATTTTGGAGCTTCCATGTTCGTAGATTGCGATTCGTTCAGCTTCTTCCATTAGCAAAGTGCCGTAACCCTGATGTTGGAAATTCCTAGGATTTTTGGCAGCGACAGGTACAGCTGTTCCGTAAACATGGAGTTCCCTTACAACAGATGTTTTCTCACCTTTAAGTTCCACTCTGAAGGTATTCGGAGAACATTTTCTTAGTCGTAGTAGCCCAATGAGAATATCTTTGTCCGGATCTTCGTAAGACAGAAACGTTTCCCAGCCACCATTAGCGTAGTAATCTCGTCGAATCAGCTCCACATTTTCAGGACGGATTTTGTTATGGATTTCTTGGATACCTACTTCTCTCGTTCGCACATCTCGACACTCAAGCCCAAGGTCTTTCATTCTAGCCACTGCCAGCTCTCGAAGATTGCCATACTCAACTCCAGACGTAACTATCAAAAATTTTAATTAATTATTAATCGCTTGTAATGATAACAATAGCGCTGCTTACATAATTTAAATAAATACTATAATTAACTTTGAATTTAATACCCAACGGCATAGGAATATCTCTTTGGACACGATAAACTCTTGTCCATGGGGGCACTAAAGCCAAAATCTGGGCCACAAGGTCTACCAAAGTGTTAGGTGGGTAAGATTTATATCTTCCAGATTTCCACAATTCGTAAAGTCCAGTACCTACAAAAACAAAATTAAGGTAACAAAGAAAACAGGATAACAAAATTGAAGCTACTACAATCAATAGGTATTACCTCGTAAGACCATTGTAGGATACACTTTTAGACCATCAGGACGAAAATCAGGATTAGCAAAAAATTCCTAAATTAAATAAAAATAATAACAAAAATTTTAAACCATGTTTAAAGGAGATAGATAAGGGTTACGAAAATCATAATTCGCAATTCGGAATATTCAAATTTAAATCTACATAATTAAAGCGTCATTTATAAACATAATATGATATTATTTTTTAATAGTTTGTAATAATTTTAATTCTCGCCTCAAATTGTAAAATGTCCCTATTTAAATCAACGTTGGGCAAATTGGGCATCATATGCGTAACAACTTTGTATCCACAGTCCTTCCCCAATTGAAAACTCTCACAAACTGCCTTTACAGTATGACCACGATTGGTATCTCTAGCTACATCTTCGTAGACAGACTGAACTCCAATTTCAAGTCTTGTACACCCATAAGACAACATATCGGCCAAATGACGCTTCAAACAATAATCCGGTCGAGTTTCAATCGTAATGCCTATGCATTTAGTCCGACTTCTTTCCGAGTAGAAGACTGCTTCTTTTAAATTCTTGGAAATATGACCCGAAAGGGCGTCGTACAATTTGGTAATGAAACCATCTCGGTAATCTGCGTCAAGACTCATGAACGTCCCTCCCATTATTATGAATTCCACTTTGTCCACGCTATGGCCAAGTTGCTTTAACTAAATTCATTAAAAACATTTAACAATTTTAGAACATTCAATAGGATTTACAATTACTTCACAATCCGGGTTGGATAGTAAAAGAGTCAATATTAATCAAAAAAATGAGTAGATAAACCACTTACCTGCTCTACACGATGTCTGGTCTGAAGATAAGGATTATATCTTGCTCTAATTGCTCGCATTGACGTTGGTTCAAATCCCGTGTAGGATTGTGTGCTGTACTCAAAATCAGAATCTGGACCTCCGGGACAATAAATACAAATATTCCCCGTCATGTGAATATGTGGACATCGATGAGGTTTGCACATTACAGCGACAACTGCTATTCCACTTGCTGTTCTGACTGGTTTTGCCCGCAATTTTGGGTAAAGGACTTTCCTAGTAAATAAATGTGACATTTAATTATTCATTAAATTAAATTAATTTTAGCAAATAAATAATTTTATTAGAATGGTGGATAAGAGGTCATTGGTAATTATTAAAAGCTGAAAACTGTTACCTGTGCTCAATTGGTACTGCGGCAATAATATCCGTAAGCCTTGGAGAAGATTCTAAAAAGTATTTTGCACTAACTCGCGTTTTTAACTTGGCGACAGTTTCCTGTTCCTTTTGATTACCGTTGAGAAGGGTTTGAATAATTTCACCAATGGCCAACACTTGTCGCTGAGGCAAAGACAAACTCTTCAGTTCGTCTGGCATTTTGTTACGGACCATTATGAAAAATTTGGTTACGAAATTATTATTTCGAAACAGATGTTGATAACAACACAAGACAACAAACCACCACCAATTTTGGTTTTCTGTTCAGGTTCTTCAGATGTCACACACTTATCCAGTCACCGCGTGTTTCACCTTTCGTTCGTTCGTACTTCGTAGACCTTCGGATTTCGGAATAATAATTGGAAATCTAATCTTTGTTTGAATAAGGCGCGTTCAACAATTGCACTTTCTATATAGCAGCCCAACAATCTCTCAATACAGTGCTTCATCTGTACGGAGAAAGTTGTTTACTTTTGACTTTAACTTTTCTTAGAGTTGGAAATTAGAATTTGAAAAAGGTAATCAAAAAAGTTTGAATCCCAATTTCTATTGTTTCAAAGCAAAATTTGAATAAATGTTGTTTACTATAATGCTTTATGTCAAAATCAACAAACTGCTACCCTTTTATTACCTGAAATCGTGGAAAGGTTTTTAGCTAAATTCTCAGTTGAGCTGTCACTGTCAGTTGACAAATTTTGGAATTCGTAGTACAATTTATTCTGATTTCCAATTGTAATTAAAAGTAACTAAAAATATTATTAGGTATGCCACTTGCAGGAACTCTTTGAATACCTCAAAAGACACTCGCTGAGCTGACACTCGTTTCAAATTGCCAACTTCCTTTCTGCTTTTATCCCAAAAGCTGTTGCCTATCAGCTGAATTTTGTAGCGAAATGTGTTCCCGGAGAAAACCATTTTCCCGACGTGAAGGTTATTACTTAGACCTGGAGACATTAGTCCGGAGTCCAGAGAAACAGAGATTTTTACAAAGAATATGAAAAACAGATACATGTGTATAGTGAATAAAAAAGAAAGAGTATTTTTAGGCAAAGGGTAAAAAATTTTCCGGGAAAAGGAGATATTTTCCCCCAAAGATGGAAGGTTTTCTCCGAGAAAATAGATTTTTCAAATGAAAACAATTTTCCCCGTGGAAAAGGGAGATCTTTCCGAACATCATAGCCATTTAATCTTATGGATCTGAATATCTATGTTGATATTTACCTTCCATCTTGAAGCAATTTATTTTTACTATAATATTTACTTTTAAATATTATTTTACTTTATATTTCAGGTTGTTTTCATGAAAATGAGGCTGCTGTAATTATAAAAATGAAATTGGAACGCGAAGCAACGCAGATGTGGATTCATTCTGCTCATAATTTTTTGGAGCAGTTCACTTGGCTCACAGATTCTTATGTTTTGGTATTTAAAACGAATATATTTCCAATTAATTTGCAATTTGTTCCTAGATATATTTTCGGAAAATAATTACGCATATTAATTGTTCTTGTATGTGTGCCCAGGATTTCTACTGTGATAATCATTGGGAAAAATTACCATTATCTTGGAGGGAGTTTCTAACGAAACTAAAACCTGAGCAACTGGGGACGTGGCTTAATATTCAATCATATTATCCAACTCGGTATGTTTTAAAAATACTTTTCTGCCAATTGATATCATAACGTTAATATTTTATTAAATACATTCTCTGAAATAGAAATTCACACCCAACTATGCTAATGATAGAAACATTTTTATTTTCATATAGGTATAATGTAGTGCCATGAGTTACCGGTAGACCAACACACCGGTTCATAATTCGGATAGAACCCAAATTTTCCATTTCAATCGGCACCAGTTTAAAAATCAGTGGACGAGGATGATTTTAAATCACTATTGCTTCTACAAATTAAAAGCAGGGTCGCCAAAGTTTGTAAAGTGAAATGTTCCCTCATGTTTTACTTGGCAAGGAGGTGGAGTTTATCATAGGAATTTTGACAAGATTATATGGTTTTAATATCGTTCCAGGGCCCTGGAACAATAAGAAGAATCCTCAATAAGAGAATCCCTGCAGGGATTCTTAGACTAGTGCCTAATGCTAAGTTTGGGTTCAACCCGAATTTTGAACCTGTGTGTTGGTCTGCCGCTAAATCATGGAACTGCTCTATATCCATTTAATCTAAACAATCTCCTATGCTAGCAAAAGAGCTTTATTCTCTTACAGATGAATTATGTGTAAAGTTATTCTCATTTGTTTCAGAGATGTGACACCTTTAAGTCTACTTTGTTTTAAAGCTGCAGTGAAGTTGCTCTCCTTGAAAAGAAATTCGACCGAATCAACTTTAGAGGCAGAAGTATTAAAGTTGAATAATGACAACAAGGATTCAACACTTGGACATCGCCCTAATTCCGAATTTACCAAATTATTTAACCGGCATGTAAAATTAAAAAAACGCCATGAAATTCAAAGTATTTCAAACGTAAACAACTTAAAACCACCATGTATACCATTTTCTATTAATTTTCACTTCTTTTAATAATTGTTCGAACTATCCCATTGAAATTCACAGATAATATGCACATTATGTGCTGCAACCAAGACTGAAAATATATTAGATATTGGGGGCGGCATTGGTCATCTTTCAAGATTCCTTTCTTACGGCTGCGGGTTTCAACTCACTTGTGTTGATTGTGTAGAAAATTTTGGCTCTTCTGCTTCGTAAGCTACATCACCTTTTCTTATACAGTTGCAATTTTAAATGGGGCTTCGAATAAAAAATGCCAGTATTAATTTTCATACCTAATTAAACTTTCCGACGAACAGAAAATTCGACAGTGAGCTAGAAACTTTCATGGCTAAGAAAAATAGCAAACGTGACGAAGTTGCGCCTACTCACAAATGTCTCAAATTGGAAATGGACACTCATGATAAATATCTACAAAATTTGGAAGCCAATTTTGGAATAATTGGATTGCACACTTGCGGGAACTTAGCTCCCATCATTTTACATAATTTTGTCAACTCACCGGCTAAATTTTTCCTTTCTGTCGGCTGCTGTTACATGAAATTGGACTCTAAAGGGTAAAATTACTACATATCAAATTAAATAACAAAATATTCTGTTTAATACTAACAAAATTTTTTGATAGATTTCCTATGAGTAAGTTTTCTAAGGAATGCAAAATTCATGTCAGTTATGAAGGACTGGAGGTCGCTTGTCATGGTATTTTAAAGCTTAATTAAATGCAATTATGGTTTAAAAATGCATTTCCTTCCCTATTAATAATTTTTTATTATTTCTTTCGCCTAGCAATTGAACAATACTGTAAGAGACTCAAAGACGGCTTTGCTTCGAAACTACTGGTAAGTAAACACGTTATCTTCACTCTTCACCTAAGAGCATGTTTTAAAATAACTCCAAAATGAAGTGGAATATTGAATACGTAATGCTCAGGGGCCGCATCGAGGGGGTAACCCCCTGAAATCGAGAAAAATAGATAAATTTCCAAAAACGCAAAAAATTGCTGAAATTTTCGGTGCCCCACCGATAATTTTTTTCTGACTGCGGCCTTGGTTATGCTTGGTGTAATACTGATTAATGGATGGTTTAATAATATTTGTAATTATAGGTGCACAGCTACAGAGCTGCTCTAGAGACGATTTTAGTTTCCCGTTATGGAATTCAGAAAGCTGGTCTCAGAGGTGTTCCACATAGTGAAAAATTGTCTTTTCCGGAGTAAGTTATAATTTAGTTAAATACTTAATGTAATATTACTTAATAACTGCGTTGTAACTATAAACTGATATTTGTGTGTTTTAAGGTATGCAAGGAGCGCTGTGAAAAGCTTAGGACTATTATTAAGCGATGAAGATTTACAGACTGAAAACGTGAAAAAAATGCTAAAAAATTGGTACCAAGTCGTTTTGTTTTTCTCACTTCGACTTCTTTGTGCAAATGTTATCGAAACAATGGTATTATTAGACAGAGGTCTTTTCGTTATAGAAAATTGTCCTGCTTTAGATGTACACTTACTGCCTGTTTTTAATCCAAATATAAGCCCTAGAAATTTTGCTCTTTTCGGTACACGTACAAAGTAGTTTTGAATTATATTTATATTCATTATTTATTTAATTGTTAAATATTTTTTTTACTAATTATGTCACCATCTTTCACAATAAAACTTTGTATGGTTCTACAATAATAATGTTTCTTTTCCAATTTCTTTTCAATATTTTTAAATGCAAAAAACGTCGCTTATGTTTGTAAGGTTTCAATATGATTGATAATTTTGGTGATATGTATGCTTAACCCTCGTTCCTTGAAAAACGTACTTCCCTTTTAGTCACAATTGAAAGGCCGTTTCAAGTGACAAACATTAACAGTAAAACTTATCAACCCACACCAGAAGGGCAGTAAGTAATTTGTTATTGTTTCAAGTAACCCCAGTCTACATCATTTAAAATTATGCATGTTATAAGTATAGGCGAGTCAGGCGAGTGTCGAGCATCAACATACGGAAATGAATGAAAATTGAAAATGCTTTTATGCTGCATGTTATTAAATAATCTACACGAAATGAATGAGACTTGGAAAATATTGAAATTTGGAAGGGACGTTGCCATTTTGATTTATTTTAGAGATTACTAGTATACATTGAATCTAAAAATTCATATTATTTATAATTTCCCACATTTTACTTTTGTGTGTAATCTATAACAAACATTCTTTATTCATCCATTCATTTTACGCTACTAATTACAAAGAATAGAAAAACAAAGCTTATGATACTATCGGTACCCGTAGAACTTATTAATACTACTACTCACTAATTAAGACTGTTATATTACATATATTATATTCACTAAACAGTTATAACAATGATAATGAAAGAAATTACATTTTTCATGAAAAATTGTACATATAGGGGTAGCATTAGACCATATGAATAAAGAAACTGAAAATGACAATTAATTGCACAAATGTACTTTTAGCTATAATAACAGCAGATGAACCTACCCGTGATTCGATGGGGTCTGCTGGATTTTCATGACTTTCGGGATTGGTAGAATTTTTTTGAGTTTCAAGGAAACAGGATTCGAATCTAGGATTATAGCATTGGTCTCCGCATATCTTTTCGTGACTAAGGCAAATGACTTTATCGTTGTAACACCGTTTGTCACCAAGTGCAATAGAATAGCATTTCCCCCCACAAAGCCTTTCAGACTTACTGCAGAGAAGAGTGCCATTGTAGCAAATTTTATTTTTGCTATAATAACAGACGTCACCGCAAATATTTTGGGTGATTTTGCAAAGGGTTCTGTTATTATAGCAAGTAAAGTTACTGCTTAGCGGATAATTGACACATAAGTGGCCACATTTTTCTTGTTCAGCTTTACAAGAAATATTCTGGATATTACAGGAAGTATAACTAGGGTTATGACAGACATCGCCACATAACGTGTAATTCTTTTTACAAAGTGTACTATTATAACAAGTATTAATATCAGAATTGTAGCAAGTGTCCCCACAAAGTTTTTCACTTTTACGACAAACGGTGTTGTTATTAAGACAGGTCTGACTTTTTGGGTCGTAGCAATTATCGCCGCATACCTGTTGGTCGTTTTTACAGAGTGTACTATTTTTATGGCAGATACTTAAAGATGCATTGTAGCAGAGATTATTGCAGACATTTGATTCATTACGACAAATGGTGATATTGTTTCGGCAAAGGAGGGATTCTGGATCATAGCATGTGTCCCCACAAATTTGTTCGTTTTTACCACAAATAGTTTTGTTATTTTGACATGACTGAGTAGACGGATCAAAGCAATTCTCATCACATACTTGAGAATCTTTAGCGCAAACGGTTTTGTTGCCGTGACAAGTAGACGACAAAGGACTGTAGCAGTCGCTGCCGCATTTCTCCTCTTTTCCTGTGCAAACCAGACTGCCATTGAAGCATCCTCTAATTTTCGGATCGTAGCAAACATCTCCACATTCTGCGTAGTCAGCGTAGTGCTTGCAAATGCGTTTGTTATTGTTACATGATCCATAAATGGGGTCGTAACATTGTTCTCCACATAGACGATCTTGTTCAGAGCAAGGAGGAGGATAAAAGTTAACTGCCGCATCAGAAATACCTGCCAAGAACATTATATAATTTCAGTACTTTATCTCACTACATAAAGGAATAGAGATTAAAATACATTAAATTAAATTTTTAATACAACTAAATTCTATTGAAAGACTGCTGTTTTTTTCTAGGTGTATTATGCCAAAAAATCAAATGTAATATTTATAATAGTTATACACGATAAATAGACAATCAAAAAGTTTTTATAGAAGTTTTATCAGTATTAAAACGAATTTATTTACCCATAAATTCTACATATATGGCAAAAATAGTGAAACAAACAGCGGATGAGAAAACTCCTTTTTTAGTAAAATTCTTCATTTTTATTTTTGATTGATTGCTTTTTAACAGTTTATTGCGAAATCGTCCGTTGACAATTCTTTCAGGTATTTGGCAGTTATTAGAAGAACTATGTCAATTTAGTTGGTAGATTTGAGTGCTAAGCAGGTTATGGTATTTATACCCTACTAGTGAACCCAGCTAAGGGGGTAGAATCTAGCACACAAGTAAATTTCTTTAGGCCACCCATCACAGTAACAAAAACAATTCCAAAAATCATCGGTACTTCACTAAGGTTTTTATGTTAACCAGTACTACATATTTTTATTTAATTCTACAAAAAAGGTGAGCAAACTGGCACAAAGAAATCAAAGGGGCATTAAAAAGTAACAGCAACTCTACTAAAAAATGCTAAATAAAACAATTTGTCGATTTAGCAGAACTAATTTGCATTAGAAGTTTTGAAATGCTAATTAATACACACATTACGATCATTACAAAATGTCCCAGTTCGCTAATCATTACCATTCAATCGCCAAAAACAACTCTAACTCATTTCGGGGGTTTAGAGGAAGTGAGCATGCGCATTTTGGTTTGAAGGAACCTGCATATATTACTTGTGTAGTTGTTGGGGGAGGAGGAGGTGGAATCCAAAAGTGTTACAGTCAGCACTGCGTTACAAATTGGGGAGGGCGTTTTGCATTACGTAATGTATGCAAGTTTCCTATGCTCTCCTACCAGACATACATACATAGATAGATTGGTAAATTTATTGCTTTATCTCTTTTCTGTGTTTATAATATAAGAGATAGACATGTCGCTATTTGATTGAAAGATAATGCTTGTAATAATATTGTGTGTAAACAAATAAAGATATGAAAGTACGTCGAACTGAAATGAATGACGTTGATTATTTTCTCAAGTAAAGGAAAGCATCAAATAAGCAAACGAATGAAATACTCAGAACAAAAGTATTAAATTTAAAATATAGAAATAGAAATATAGTAGTTAGACATATTTTTGCGTAAGCTGTTATAATGTAAGCCAATATTTAAAATTTACATTGCATCAAACATTTTTAATATTTATTCACTTTACTAACCGATAAATGCCTTGCTGCTTACATTATGAAGTAGAGCAACCATTACTCCGAAAATGTAGTACGTTTGTTAATAATACACACAAGATAACCGTGCAAATGAAACATGTAGGCTTCTCACACAAATTACTCAATTCATAGTGAAGCAGTACAAAACTCAAACTATATTATGTGTCAGACTTTCAGTGAATTTTGGTGAAGTCATTATTGTATAAGTATACATACCTAAGTATTAATCCTTTATAGTCTGTATTCATCATAAATGTCCCCATTTTAAGATGAACCAAGCACCCTGTGTTCTGCTCCTTGACTTGCATAGATCGCCTTTGGCTCTTTTCTATATCCTCACAACCCAACCAAGTCACTATGTTTAGCTTGTTTAATTAAACTGTATATGTCTGTTTTATGGAAATAAGTAGTGCATCATGCTCATGCATTTTTAGAACATTATGAGACCATTTACGCCAGTCGTCAGTGATGACCTGATGACTCATGCCTTAAAAAGACTAACTGCATTTGTTTTTACGTGTCAATGCATTTAAAAATTAATTATAATTTTTTTAAAATCTACATCAATTCTTATGTTGCATATAAATGTTGCTATATTTTAGATTAGTCATCAACCTTTGCCAAAAATTTCATAACAAAATTTGATGTATAGTACCAGAAATATTATAGCCAAGGACGTATTTAGGGGGGTGCTAGGGTGCTAAAGCACCCCCTTAATTTCCCAAAATACATTAGATGTTTTCTCTAAATTTAATAAAATGTATTTTGCACATAATAAATTCCTTGTCTTATGTTCAAGCACCCCCTTAATTTGTTTTCTGGATACGCCCTTGATTATAGCGGTTAACATTTAGTTTATATAATTTAAAGTTACATGACTAGATTAGATCATAAATGACATAGCTTATAGCTTTAAACTTTAATATGACGTCACATAATAGACAAAAAGTTAGTAAAAAAATCATCTTGTCTGAACTAGAAGAGATAGTGTATAATGCCATAAATATGACAGTAATGCAAAATATTATTTGAGTCAAAATAGACTTGGAAATAGTTTTATTGATTTATTTAAACTTTGGTTTTTAAGACTAGTGATCCCACCCATGTCCTTGGTTTACTCGAATAAATTTCAACCATTACTTTTCCTAACGTGGGATACCTTTGAGCATCTATAGGTGCTCAAAAGTATCCGGCTACATACCTTTGACCCCTTTTGGAGATATTAGGTTAGTATAGTAGGTTATGTCTTTTCCAGGGTTCTCGAAAGCATTTCAGTGGGGGAGGGTCCATGGCACGGGCCCTCGCCACGGACATCCTCATCATGTCTCACTCAAGGATATTAAAACACAACGCGGTTTGTTCAAAATTTTAAAGTCTAATTACCAACCACCAACGGTTTTCCTTTCCGTTCCGTTCTATTGTAAACAAAAAATGTTCTACTAACTAAAGGTTGGTTCCCTGACAACTAGTGACAAGTGGAACGAGTTGAAATTATTGTTTCAAAAAACTATTGTTAGTTTCAAATTACTAGTAATTAATTTTTGTCCTTTAGAGGACAAATTCATAATTCAATTCGATGAAAACAGGTTAGTGGGCAAAAATTGTTATAGTTTTACCAATTTTTATACGATGTCAGATGTGATTCTTGATCATTGATGCATTTTGACATTTTAGGTAAATGTAGATTTATTTTTGTTTGATCATTTTATTATCACTGTAAAGATGAATTTCATAGTAACTCTGTCTGTGTCTGTATGTGAATGTTTTTCATTTTTAGGTTGTTTGCTGTCAGCTGTATTCTCAACCTCAACTACCATTAATGGACTAACAACTAATGACTGAAGATCATCAACGAACGATGAACGAAGGCTGATCTGATTTTAAAAAAATTAGTGAACTAAATTTCATTCAACTTGGTTAAGTTTCTACGATGATGAGTTCCAACATTGAACGACTTTTAAAACTAAAACAGCGCCTGGTGCGTTGAAAATTCTCACTTCTGATCATTTAAATACGTTTTTTCACTTTCATTTCATTTGTTTTAATCTTAACATTACCTTTATTAATTTTACTTCTTTATGTTTAGGAAAAAATAAAATCAGAGGAAAGAGTTGAGCCCCATGTACAAAATCAGAACAGTATTACAATTGCTGAAAGGGTAACTGGAAAGGAGCAGAAGCCTCAACAGCCAGAGCCAGGCAAGTCTTGCTGCAATTTCTTGTTTATTTATGAATACATATGATTTACAAACAAATTAATGTATCAATGTATGATTACTTAGTAATTATACTGTTTTTGCAGATGTAGACTTAATTTGTATTGATGACGATGTAGTGTGTGTAAATGAAATTAAATCAGCGGTTACTTCCCATGCTGACACCAAGAACATTAATGGTGATAATATTATAATTACATTTTAATCATATAAGGGTAAAATATTTTAATCACTATTTTTTTAAAACAGGCCGTAGATTATTAAATTATCCAAAGCGACGTAACACACCCAAATTGTTAGACGGAGGTTTAATGCCCGGGACTATTGGTGCTTATTCAGAGTGTATTGGTGAAAAGAATTTAGGAAGTATGACAATTACGCATTTTGATATTAAGAAAATAAGCGGTGATGATGGTGATTAATCCTAATTTTGTTTTAATCTGCTGTGTTAAAAATTAATATATTTAATTTTCTTTACAGACCATAGATTGTTGAGTGATCCAAAGAATCGTAACAATGGTGAAGAATCAAAATGTATTAATGATACACAAGTGAATGGAATTAAGTCAGAGAGTATTGTCAATGCTGACACGAAGAAACGGAACGGTAATTCATGTTATTGTAATACATTATTTAGTATTTATTAATTTATTAGTATTATGTTCAGTAAAAAGTACTAATTAATCTCTCAATTTCTTTCTCTTAGCAGGCAGCAGATCTTTGAGCAGTCCAAGAGATTGTGACAAAACCAAGCCATTAATTTGTATTGATGATGATGTGGTGTACGTAGAGGGAAATAATACTGGGAATCTCGCCGATGCGGACTCCAAGCTAGAAAACGGTAACGATCAAGTCTTTAAAAATCGTATAAGGCGGGGCATTTAATTTCAATTTATTGTTTCTTTCTTTACAGGCCGCAAGTCTTTTAATAATCTCAGAAGTCAAATTCTTAGATCCATGCAAACTAGTGTTCACGATGTAGTGTCCTTAGGGGGAAATAATTCAGAGAGTTTCACCGATACGGATGCCAAGCTAAAGAACGGTGATAACGATCACTCCTTTGTTAACTATTGTATTAAGTCAGTACATTTAATTTCACTTTGTTATTAATTGTTAACAGGCCGCAGATCATTTAATAATCTCAGAAGTCTTAATGCAACTAAAGCATTGGGTCAAGACCATAACTCCATGTATACTAGTATTAGAAATGGTGCTAAATCAGAGGGTGTAGTAGATACTGGTACCAAGAAAAATAATGGTAATTACTAATTGTTCATATATTGTGTATTTAATTATTTATTTGTTGTGCATATTTATTGTATAATTTCACATGTGTAACAAAATTATAATTACTTTTTCTTAACAGGCCGTAGGACTTTAAATAATCCTAGCAGTGTCATTGAAACCAAATCATTGAGTAAAGCCTTAGCGTCTGTCGATGATGATGTGGTAGTCATAGATGGAAATTGTTCAAGAACTGTGGATGGCAACCCCAAGAAAATAAACAGTGATAACTAATTTCTTCTTTTTAATAAATTATTGTGGATAAATTATATACTTTCGATTTTAATTAATATTTATGTTTTTGCAGACTGCAGTTCTATCATCAACCCCCCTAAGAGTTCAAGTAAATATACGTCAGTGGAGTCTGAAATTGCAATTGTGAAAACCGAAAGCTTATCTAATAACTGCAGGGTAACACCGAAGATGAATCCAGTCGTAAAAGTTGTGAACAATAGAAATGGTAATACAGTATTTATATTAAAATACCCAAAAAAAATTATGGTATAGTACCTAATTGAAATAAAATATAATTTTAGGACCGGCGAATGGTTATAAATTTCTTCATTTCAAGCTTGACAATCTGCATACATATTTTGGTGACCGCAATTGGATTGACAATGTGAAAAGCTACATTGTACATAAGTACAGCGTTACAACGAAAAATTGTAGTGAAAGTGATTTGTTTCTAGCAAAATTTTATGATACAGTGGACAAGTTGAAAGTAATTGATAACGAGCGAAAATACGTAGAAGTTGCCTTGGAAGCATTGTTCTTAAAAACGCTGTTTCGAAACTCTGGAGTGTCGAAAGTCACAGCACGGCTAATGGAAAGCATTGTAAAATTACTATTTTGTATTAATCTTACCTGTAATTAAATGATATACAAAATGATAATCATATAAATACTCAAAATTTTCTTGTTAATTTTTAGAGTCCTAGACTGATTACAATGAGAATGCTGACCTCCCTTTACTTGATTCATTTGATATTTTCGACGGAAAAGCAATTTTTTCCTTCTAATGGCCCTATAAAGATGTATCGAGACGCTTTCCAAGAAATTCAGTTTGGTCAGCGCTTTAAAGAAATTGTGATAATGGTGAGTTCTAAATCAATTCAAATACGTCACTTAAAAATGCTTTTATTTCAATTCTAAGAACAAATTGGAATTTAATTTTTGTAGGCTCCTTTCCTTGTGAAGAAAGAATTGTTTTCGTTAAAACTCAGATGGATTACAATTCTCCCTCAACATACCTTAATGGTAATTAACATGGTCGATTTCTGGAAAAGTCAAGGATTAAGTGCAGTGTATATTCAAAGAACCACAAATGCGTACATTCTTAGTTTGCAGAACCACAGCAAAATAGCAGTTGGAAATGTGGTATGCAAAAATATATAATGATAAAGCTGGATCAAAATATTTTATACAATATATTTTTCCCGTTTGCTTTTCGACAGGCTGTAAAATCCGAATTTAAGACAAATCACCCTCCGAAAAATTCTTGTAGTGATAGCTCTGTACTGCCAAAGAAAAAGAGAGTGAATGCTAATGCTTCCAATAATTCAGTGGATGTAGTCACTGTTGACGACAGTTCGAACGATGGTGTTGAAATAGTTGAAGAATCGTCAAAGTAAGCCTTATAAACAAATAAATATTTTACTGGGTATTTACTTTGTTGTAATAATATTTTTATGCCAGGACGATAAAAAAGATAAGCCAAAAAGGAGGAAAGAAAAGGAAAGCAGGCGAAGATTGCGGTTTAGAGAGCCAAAGAAAATTTGAATCTGAAGACAAACCTACAAACAATGACATTATGATCACCTCAATGTGTTCGGTAATTTTTACAAGTTTAGTTTTAATTGTCCTATTTTCCATTGCTAATTCTTTCTTTTTAATACAGATACCTCCTACTATGAGTGCCAATAAGCCTGGTTCATCTACCTCCAGCCCCATTAGTGTTAGTGATAGTTCTTCAAACTCAGTGATCTCAGAAAAGATGAATTTAGTTTTAGTAAATGGACAGCTGGTTCCAAAGTTGGACGGCAAATGTAAAAAGACAGTCGAGGAATTGCAGCAAATGCTGCTGAGAAAAAAGAAGGTGCCTAGAATGAGAGCAAACAATCGTAAAATCGTTATGAAGGATCTGTTAAACGGAAGTGCTGTTCCAAAAATGAATAACAATGTCAGACAGGTCCAAATTGCAAATGTGATGAGTCAGGAATTTGTGAATAATTTGCTCACGCCAACTTTGGCTAATTTCGAAATCGTTTATGACCAAGATGGCACTGCAAGAACAAAATTCACTCACGTAACTTGATTCTCAATATTCGAAAGTTGTTTAAAAATCTATTAATTTATTGTTTCCTTTAATTCAACACACGATAAATGTTACATGTTTTAATAATTATTTTATAAAATTCATTTCTGAGTGGAGTTTAATAAAAATTGTGCGTTTGCATTACTAACGATACATAAAACATAATCACATTTATTGATTACTGACATAAAAGTGAATTGCGAAATAGTTCGAAAATTGCAACTTCTACTAATATAGATTATTCAACTTTTAAGCGCAACAATTTCATGTTTCTTAATCCCTACCGAACTAAGAAATAAAATAATTATCAGACACTTTTCTAAAAGTAATAAATTAAAAAAATTGGAAAGTTTTATTATCGCTTATCAGCTTTCATTTCTAAGATGCGTTATCATTAAAAGTATTGTGCTTAGCATAGATTTGTAAAAATGAGTATTAGTAAAGTACCTATATTATTTTAGCGTATGTAGAAACTTCTCCCAATAGGGTAAATAATATAATATAAATGTACTTGGTAATAACATTTAATTTATATACAGAATATTATGCCACTCAAATTGTCATGGACGTTCTAAGGGTTGCTTACATGCCGGAATAGAATGAAATAAAACCGATCGATCAATGACTTACATCGTAGATTATTCCAAGAAGCTTGAAAAAAAGGAAAATGTGTAGGTAATAGATGTTTCCTGTCTCTTTACTTCGTAAAACCACAAAAGTTCAATCGAAATTCGATGTACCATGGTGAGAATAACATTTGAATGGGATGGATATCAAAGAAGTATGCATGTTTGTTCCAACTGTGTGGCGATCTTCCTTAAAATGGTTTTCAACATCCGGGGTAAATTGGGTTTCAGGATATTTCGTATAAAAAGAGACAGCGGCGACGAAATGTTCATCACTTTCTATAACCTCACAAGTTGTGTTAATACTTTGTCTTCCCCAGAACAGCGGATTGCTAAATTATTCTCCAAATGGCAAAATACTTTACCGATTTGAATTTATTGGGAATATTTTACCTGTCTGTGTGCAATTATCGTTTGAGTCAATCCATTTCCCAAGGTTGGTAAAAGGTTACATTTTTCATTTTTCGTTTGGCCTCCGTCTAGGAGGTTGTTTAGAGCATCAGAAATTCAGAGATTTGATGGAGAAAGCACTTCGCACGTTTTATTTTAACTAAATATGTTGTTTATTTAATTACAATTATAGCCTAACTGTTACAATCACTGTAACGTAGTAAATAAATTAACCATGGCCTAGTATTTAGTTTAGTACTACAATTTTTGTAACAATTTTATATGAAGAAGGATTTCATAGATTTAGTAATATTAGAAGATCCGTTATCATCATCCAAAAAATGCTAAAAATAGAAGTTATATAATAATAGTCGTCGTACTGGTAAGAATTCCCAACATCTCAACCTGGACCCCATAAAAAGAGATAAACATGATCGGGAATCGACCGCATGCCCGATTAGACTAATAGCTATAGAAGCTATGCAAACTAATTTTATATTTTAAATAGCACCTAAATGAAATAGTTATCTTTAGTTCAAGAGAGAACCTTGAATCCATAATGTTGTGGCAACTATTTATTACAAAAAACTAAAATATTTGCTAGAGACGGTTAAGTTATCAATAATAATGTATTAATATTCTTTCAGAGTCACAAGTAAATTCGATTGCACCGCTAACGGAATCCAGTAATGCTATTTTACGGTTAAAGAGAGCTGTAACACATACTGGACACGGAGCAATTCCCACTAATTCAGAACGGAACAGGAATTTTAGAACAGATGGTAGTGGCAGTCCGATTTATCAGTACTCTAGAGGCTTTCGGGGTCGGATCGAATTTTTGGAAGGCATAATAAAACCAAGAAATATAGGCAGAGGAACAGCGTGTAACAGCCAAACACAAAGATTTGTCCAAGATATGAGTAATGGTGTTTCTGGAGATGTCTGTGGCCATATTATTGCCAAGTCTCTGGGGGAACTGGAACCGAAAAGTACAATGTATTTCCCCAAAACACTCGTCTTAATAATGGGAACTGGAAAAGTTTCGAAGGTAGAATTAGAAAATTTCTTCGGGAAAATGCAAATAATGCTGCAAATGTCAGGTTTTGGTTTGATTATGATACCCCAAGAAGTACCAGACCATCTTCTTTCACCGTTACTACAAATTTACTACGAGGAAACAACATAGTTGGCAGTGGAACATCATTTAGAGTTATTAATCGTGCAACGCAATAGATTATTAATTTCAGGATGTAAGGTTCAATAACCTTTTGTACGAATGTAATGGTTTTCATGTTTAGTTAGTATATATATCTATATATAGTCATGATTCATGATGTATATATACTACATACACTGACCAAAAAACACAATTTATTAATATGAATTCATTCGTTAAACCCATGTGTTCCGTTTTGACCTTTTCCTGCTTAAAATAACTTGCTACATTTTCCCCAAAAAACACAATTTTGACTTTTGAAAATTGTTAAGAGTTTATTGAATACAATAATAAAACATTTTCATGAGGTATACAACAATATTATGTATGTCATGTAATGCCTGCATAAAACTTTGCTATACACATCAAAACAATACTACACCAGTTTACCAATAAATGTTGGCATGAGACCTTGTGCCTGCACACATTATGTTTATAAAAGACTTTTTAAGCTAAAAAAGATTATATTATATTATAACATCTTCATTCTTTATAATCTAAAGGTGATTCATGCATTCCAGCTAAGAATACCCACAGCTATACCAGTATTTTGCAAAGAAATCTCATAAACCCACTAAATGGGGAGCATCAGATGAGACGGTCTTTTACTTGATGGATTTTTACTTGCTTTAGTTGTTATACCTAAAGAAACTTGGAATATCGGATAACAATTTAAAACACATATATTATTTATTATTTCAATATGGTCGGCATAACAAAAAGAAATCATTTAATTAAATGTGTTTTAATTCTCATTTTCTCCATTATTGTAAAGCCTAGAGAGACGCGATGAACATCGCAATCCTATTTTGTGCAAGATATTATTGTCATTGCCATTAGTACTATTGGTAAGTTGTAGTTTCCTCTTTACATAGGCATTTGCCCTGTACGCACTGACTTTTCTATAGGTAATTAATAATTGGTTTGAATCTGTCTAATTTTTTATTGTCAACAGTTTAAAGATTTATTTGGTCATTTTTACGTAATTAAAATGTAAAACTAGGTAAAATTTAATATTTCAGTTGCAAAGATTGACGACAGAGAGGTGAGAGAGGTGCATGAATATAAACTAATTGGGTGTAGGAAATTTTGAAAATTTTATATTGAATTTTATGCTGTATTATTTTATTTCTTTTTTCCATCTAGCGATTGAGTTCTCTGATATTCCTGTTGACGACGACGCTCATCGTCTCGGAATTTCTTCCTCTCGGCTGGCTGGCGCCCTAGAGGTACTAAAGGAATGACAGGTCCATTATTAAGCTTCGTTTTAGGATCATATCCAGGTGTACGTCCATTTGATTCTTTTTCCCAATCTTCTTCTTCATTTCCAGGTGAGTTGACATCGTCTCGTCGATTATTCTGAGTGGCCACCATTTGAGCCGAAGCATGGGCTTTAAATTCTTCACTTTGATGGTATTCGATATGATCCAAGACATTGGATTGGTAGGAACATGCTGCTTCATGCTCCTTAATATCTTGTTTTGGAATATGATGGCCCCAGTTCCATTTACAGACAGCAAAATCCGCCTTGTGCTCACCTCCTTTTTCTTTGATATGGTTTTCTCGACACTTTTGCAGATGTTTTATCTTTGTGGTGTTTAACATGGCATGAGAACCATCATATGGACAGCAGAGGGGCTCCTCCCCAGGAGCAAAATTATAGGAATATGTTGGACCTGCCATTATAGTGACCACGCCAATCTTGATTTTCTTGCAATAAATTATAGATGGTCAGGGGATATTTAAAGAAACTGAAAATAATTAAGAAATTAATTTTATCACTTCATGTTTCTTACTGCCCCATATGCCAGATGTCTGTAAGCCCTTCAAATCGGCCCATTTTCTATTGGACAGTAATTCGGGATTATTCTGATTATTACCCTCTCGGTTTCAATTACAATCTGAATAATTGCGTTTGTATACTTATGATACACTAGTTAATATTTTTCAATAATACTAATTGAAATTATAAACTTTTTGGTATACCTTATACTAATACTACTAATAAATTGAATCTATTCCTCTGCCTTCTTTTTGTGTATAGTTTTGGAAGGATACCTACTATATGAAACAATAAAAACCCAAAGACGAGGCTGAAATTAAATTCATTTTTTGGTAAGACTTGAATAAAATAAATAAAATAATAAGAAGAAGTTTAAATATTTGAAATGAATTAGAAAGAACAAAATATTGAGTTACCATACGTTAAATAGTTATTCTATATTTGATTAAAGTTTTCTCTATATAATTCTGTGGTTACTCTCTTCACGTGTCAATGCCCTCTTTGCCGCAGTCAGGCTGGCTTATGGAAAATAGATAGAAGGAACCTATAGTTAAAATATGGACGAATGACAAAGTTAAATAAAATATAACTTATGTTGACAAATAATTAGTAGATCAATTCGTTCTTCGGTTAAGTTTGAACTTAACAGACTGACTGATTCTCAACTGTAAGCCCTCCCGCTTGCAACCTTGAAAAATAAATTAGAGGACTAATAAACTATGTCAAATGCATGTAAAGAAGTAGCGGAGATGGTGATGTTTTGAGACTTCACAATGCGTTTAGCAACAAATTTTTCATATGACCTTTACCCTTCAGGGCCGCAGCCAGAAAAAAATTTCGGGAGGGACCGACAAATAATAATTGAAAAAAAATTTTTTGGGTTTTAAGGCAAAAATTCCTTTCTTTTCTTCGATTTCGGGGGGAGGGGGGCCGGTACGGCCCTGTTACCCTTGTGGCCCTACCTGACTATTTTTACCCGGAATTCGTCCTGACCTAACCACAAATAACCTTTCCAACGAACTATCTCATGACATTCTACAATGTGGAGAACTAAAGTTACAATAATGTTTAGTTTTTAAACCACATGTCCGATATCGTCCATTTTCAAAGTCGACCTTACTTTTCACCCCTAGAATACACAGGAAGTTTGCAGTGATCATCTCAAACCGTTCTTGAGTTATCATGCTAACGAACGGACTAACAGATAGATCGGCTATTCCTATAAAGCAGCTCCGCTACTTAATACTTAATGGAATGAACGGCATGCTAATATAATTCTCTCAAGCAGAAATTTTTGGTGTCACGCATTGTGTTTATATATTTTCATTTGCCTTGCGGTATGGTTTCCTGTTTTGATAGTCAACTAGAAAGCTACTGTTTGTAACCTAGTTTATTTTAATATTGCTTGAGGATATTGAAAGTAGCAGTGATCCTAGCCCTTCCTGAGTCTTGTATTATATTATAAGTTCTTTGGGTTTAATACTACAGCACTTCAATAATGTTATAATATATTTATTATAACACCTTATACTGTAGAAACATTTAGATATGTAAAATTATAGCAAGTATAGTGTTAGTAGCAAATACGTAAACAATAGTCTCACGTTTGTATGCATTCTGAATTATGCGGTGTAATAATGTTATAGGACTTATGTACAGGCTGAACATAACCATACGTCCTATGATATTTTTAACCTAACCTAACCAAATTCAACAACTCATGTTGACTGCCAAATGTACTTTCATGCAAGTTAGATTATTTTAAACGTAAGATACGTTAGTTTTTTGATTTTTATAAGGGGACTCTGTGTGGATTTATCGCTGGGAGCCTGTTTGTACAGACCGGACAGATGCATTACATATACTTACAGTATAGGATATTTGTACCTAGGGTTAATCTGCCATAATCCTCTAACGTGGCTAAGAATAACCTAACCTAATAACAACTAAACTAAAATAATCCTACCCATGTAAAAGTATACACGACATATTTCTCTAGTATTATAGTTTACGAACTATAACATTGTTGGTATTAGTTCTTGATAAAATTGTTATCCATGAAATCATAATTTTTAAATACTTTTTTACAATAAATGACAACGGTGTCTTCTAAATTTGTATCTAAATCTTGATGCATAATAATTTCTTACAGCTAAAATGAAGTCACACCTTTTCAGACTTGTAGTGAGACCTTTTAAACATTATTTATCATACTGTCAATAAAACAATTATTTTATTTGTCAATAAATATATATTTATTTGTGTACATTTATTGTTTTGCGTAGGTATAACATTCAAATGTGCATTTTCAAATCCAACACAAAAGAAGAAATCGGTTCTGTCTGAATGTGTAAGAATGAATGATATTAGATCGGTGGTACATTAGTTCACCTAAAGGATTTTGTTAAACTATTAAAGCTCTTAACAAAGTTGAGATTCAGGTGGTTTAAGTCCTGAGCCACAATCGGTGCTCCAGTACGCTAAATAAATGCAGGCAAAGCAAAGAAACACAATAGGATATAAAACGCCGAATAGAATATCGCATTTTCTAGAAATGGAGAGGTTGAGAAACCACTTTCCAATTCTGTATGAAATATTTAATCCTAATTGTGGGGATGTCGCCGGCCCATCTTCCATTTCGAATCGGTTGACCAGAACTTCCTCGTCGTCCCGCTTATTGCCATTGGCAGTACTGCCGACAGAGGACATCTGCATTCGGGCGATGAGGGTGACCAACATAAACTCAACGATAGTTGCCAATACAAATCCCATACACGCGTCAGTCCACGGGGTGATTGCGGTTGAGTAGGATAATTTAGGGATGACGAAATCGTTCAATTTGCTGATTTCTGACATAAGAACGAAAAGTGAAGACAGCCCGATGACAACTCTTGCCAGTATAAATTTATCGTCCAACCAGCAGCCCAACCAAGCCACTAAGACAATTATTGATGTGGGCATGTAAACAGTTTCCATCCAAGTACGCAACTCCCGTTTGAAGAAAAAGTCCACTCTGAGACAACTGTAAATACCTACACAAAGAGCCAATTCAAAATTACAACCAAAACGTCAATTTTGTGAATTATTTATCTTAATTTATTATTCAATATGACTAGAACATTCTTGGAATATGATTACAAAATTTCCCCATTAAGTTTATTGATTTTAATATACTTTATTGGCACCCTAATTTAAATGCAATTTTATTTAAAATGTTGAAATTCGTGTTTCAAAAGGTTCTACTTCTTCTATTATTAAAACTCAATCCAAGTTGTAAGGTATATGGTTAGAAATTATTATTTAAGAGACCTGATAATTTTCGCATTTTACTACGTTTAATTATTAATATAATATATGTCTTATACCTGTTCTAGTTTCGGAATCACATTTATGTGTCTCGTAAGCGTTCATTGAAAAATGGTTATTGTGCAAGTTAGATGTTAATTGCACTGGATTGATTCCATGCCAGTGGAACATTACGTCTTTATCTGTGTATCCATCTGAAATATTATGCAATGAATGAAGTAAATCAATTTCAGCTTTTTTTCAGTCAAAGTAGAGTTCAATTTGCTTTACTCACAACTAGCTATTCTCATAGAACAGGTTTGACTGTCAAATGGAAATCTTTTAAATATGAAAACGCAAAACAATTTCAGAGTAATCCTGCAAAAGAAAATAATTCATTTATTGCTTTTCTGCCGATTTATATCAATTTTTATGATAATGGGATTTATAATGTGGATATTATTATGTTTATGTTTACCTATTTTTCTGAAAAAAGAAATTTCATTGGGTACTCACTTTGCACTGTAGAGAACTGTGCCATTGGGAGATATCCGAATATATAGATTAGGAGTCATTAAATTATGAAGGTATGCTGCGTTGTCATTAGAAAAAAATAAATCTGGAATCCAAATTTTTGAAGGGTCTGCCATTGTCAAGAACGGAAGATTTATTCCATCCTCCAAGCCTAAACACGTATCATACAGACAGATCGAAATGCACAAAAACTGAGATGTATTTAATATAACCATAATAACCAATTTGATAATCTGATTGACGCATGATTATAAAATCATGAATATGTAAGAGTAGTAAGCTTGCCTTTCAATTTGTCGCTAAATTGAAGTCTCTCATCCATCCACTCTTGTCGCAATGTCAATTGAAGTGTGTACTCCTTTAACAGTATAATTCGGTACATGCGTTATTGTTTAAACCTTATTATTAGTTATTAGGAATATTTAAAATTACCCGATTTTTTACGTCAACACTTTCCATGTTCATATTTCTTACATACATATTCACAAAAACGTTTGTAGACCCTGTAAAAATGGCATAATCTGTCAGTCAAGGTTTATTTTTTAATCAATTTAGCGTTTTTGGTCGAAACTAGCAGAATCGTTGACATGATTACAAAAGAAATTAGGACAAACCATTTCCGTTGATAGAATTTGAAAACGGTCGAACATTTTTATCGTATATTGTTTCATTCAAAATTTCGTTCAGAATCTTTCTTTCCTCCACTTGCCTGATTGCTCCGGTAACAAATGATCTACAAAATTTATTTAATTATAGAAGATAATGTTTCTAAACTTACGATGTGTTTGTTACAAGATTTCGTTATTTTTACTACTACTAATAAATTAAAGGAGGGGCATTTTAATGGACTATTTTGTCCTTCTTAACAAAAAGTTTGTCAAAAATAAATATTTATTTTACACCATGAAAATTATTTGTTACCTTTTTGTGTCAAGAAAAAGTAGCCACCATAGACAGAAAACCGCGGACTTTAAATACATTATATCTTTAAGATATTTTGAGAAATTTTCGAAATACTTTCTACACTTATACTCTATTGGTAAACTTGAACTGATCACAAAGTCGTACTTTATTCAGCATGCACAACTTTTGAGCAGAAAAACAACCAAAGACTCAAATAACGATAAGAACATAAAGATTGATAATTCTGTCCTGAAGCCAGTAAAAATATCAATGATTACAAAATATTAAGATTCAAGGTTTGATTAAACTGTGATCACTCAAAAATCAACTTCTCATGTGTAAAACAAAACTAATTACAGCTACTACATTTCCCACTTCCCAGACATTACTTGTACTACTTGCAACTCGGGAAACCGATTCTATTTAATAGAGACGTTGAAATAATCCTTATGTAATATTGAATTTTTTTGTTGAAGTGCAGTCGTTACAATTCCAGAAATTGGTCTTCGTATTTTCTTAAATAATTTTTCAGTCTACAGAAGCCCGGAGTGGCAAGAAATGGGTTTAATGAGATGAAGTAATTAAACAGTGCAATAAACACTGAAAGATGAGATACGAGAATATCTGTTTTATTTAAACGTGCGCTTGTATGCCAAGAACTTGAACTTCTTGATAATGAAAGAGTTTGTAAACAGGTTTCGTCTTTACCAAACTTAAATCTGCTATAGTTCCTTATTCTCTATATGTTGTAGTTTAAGTATTGCGTTGGATTTAAATGTCATTGATTTTGTGATTTCTATATGTCAGGATACGGATTTGTGTTAAATTATAACTCCAATGATGTCATAGAAATGAAAAACATTGGGCTTTTCTTATATTATTTATTAAATTTACAGCATTATACTCAGTAATATATAATGTTAATGTTAACCAAGTATTAATTAACACTTTATGAGGCTCAGGGTTGTTATTATAAGTGAACTTGCAGTCCAAATCATCTTTTTTACGTTACCTATCGGAGCTCTATATAAAGACTTCAATTTACATTCATCAGAGAAATGAAGACGTCTCATGAACAATCATGTAGCATGTTCGTGTATATATTTTGTATCAAGCACGTATTTAGTAGGGGGCGGGGGGGGGCGCAGCGCCCCCCCTAAATCTGAGAAAAAGAGAATTTTTTTCTTAAAAATGGCCAAAAATTGCAAAATTTTTTCGCGCTTCGCGCGAATATGTCTTATTTTTGATATAATTTTTGCTTCCGCCCCCCCTTCAACAAATTTCTAGATACGTGCCTGTTTTGTATAATAATATTATTACTATATATATTCCAAATATTGTAATTAAACTACATTAAAGTAAATTATATGCAAGGTTACTTCATGATTTATCATGCTCGTTGGCTTTTAACCCCACTCATGGATAAGTCATGGTGGAAGAAAGAGTCAGCATCTGTATTGCATAAGTTGGTTGTAAATGCAAAAACCCAGTCTATTACATCATGTCCCCAATCCCAACCCAATATAATACTTACTAAGTCTGTCATACAACTACAAAAACATATTAATAAAAACTTTATACTGGTTAATTGCATTAAATGTTCGGTACCCCGTTTGGCCATTACATGAAATTATATAAACGCAATAAATTCATCGCATTGATAGTATTATACTATACTATTTTAACTGTTCCTTCTGTTCGGATTCAAACAGTTGACGAGAAATAATAACAATGAAGTATCTACTGCACTGCACTGGTGTAAAACAAACATTATTATTATTATTACTTTGGAATGAACAATAATAAATGCGGAAGTTATATAGCTTTTTAAATATATATTCTTTATTTAGAATTATTTGAATAGTGTGCTAATGTAGCACACAATACGCACGGCACGAATACAGTTTTTTGAAGAAAGGCGAGCAAATAGAAGTCAACAATATTCCATATTATACGCCTTTTTGGGAAAAATGATATTTTCTCCGTTACAGGAAGCGCATTACCTTCCCACCTCCTTTAAATACTGACCTGCTTACAAGAACATAAAAATGTATTTATTATGGTGAACAATAATATATTATTGTCTATTGTCAGAGCTACTAAAAAGCCATTATGCATTAGGATGAATTGAACTATGTGTAATAGGAAAACAATTGAAAAAGTAATTCTACTAAAAGTTATAAGGATGTCGAAGTTATTTGGTACCCAACATCGGGGAAAAATTGGGTTGTTCAAATATCGCCTACTTTATTCTTAATACTTGTCAAAATTTTTGGTTAAAAATATGTGTGCGCCTTTGAGCAAATTTTTATCTACGTTCCTGGTCTAAATTAAATGCACAAGTTTACCTTTGATCCACTCCCAACAAAAGGATCAAAAATTGTCACAATGTTTTCATAATATACCTTTTAATTGTCAAAAGCATTTCTATTTTATTTTCAAAGTTATCACACATTATAGCTTTGTCGATCGGCAGCTTACTTCATATGTAATGAAATATTTCAAAAGTCGATAAAACTCAAAATGTATTGAGAGTTTCTTCCCCAAACTTGGTAGCTATTATGCCCTTATAATTGAGAAAGGTTTAGAATGTGCCCTTGATATATATTTTAATATTAATACTGTGAGTTTGGCAATAAATATGAATAATATGGAACTGTACGTACACGTACACTGAAATTGGGACAAAAAGTTATTTATTTCCAAAAATTACATTTAAAACTAGTTATATCTATTATTGATAACTATATTAAGACAAAATACTATTGAAACATCATAGGTTACAATATATTGATGTATAATAACTAATAATTTAGTGTTTAGTATGGCGTTATATAGATTACAAAATTGCTGGTAATTCCGGTGTCGCTTTGATGGTTGGAGATAAATGTTTAGTAGATGCCCTTTTTCAAATCTTCGATTCTGAAATATTTAAAATAAAGTTTATTAATAATAAAAAACATTTATTCCAAAAATTATATACTAGAACTTAAAATCAATTACAACCCTTTTTTAATTCCAAACAAAATATTACGATTAGATTGGTATTTTGATTTAAATATCGGAAATGAATGGCCACTTTTGCATTTAATTATGTATTTTTAGTATTTATTCAAAAGATTTTGTCTTACGGATTCTCGTTTGCCACAACGCTCAGCTTGCATTGCAAAAAGCTGCATCGACAGTCTGCATTTCCGTCGTCACGGTCCCTACATTGCGAAGAAGAAACACAACTTCCACCGCATGCTCTTGTCTATAAATGTCATAAAAAAGTCATTGGAAATTATTTTTATATACTTTGATTAAAACTTCCAATATGTATTTGTTGCGAGATACAAAAAACTTATATTAACGTATTGATATGAAATTATCAAAATAATGGCTTAGGTTAAGTATTGAATATAAAGAATATATTTACCATATCATTGACGGACTGTGAATTGGAATCGTCGGGTCCCTGTGGTTTACTTTCCACTACTGCAGCAGTTGCGAAAATGGCCACAAGAACAATCAAGTACTTTATTCCAGAAGTCAAATAAATGTTGCTAATGTTAACACAACACGGCAAACATAAAATATAGAAGCGGAATTCGAAATTGGGATGGGGTTATGATTTTTTGGTTTTTTAAAAGTTAAATTACCACGAATGATTTGTATTCTGATATCAACAATTTTAAAATATTTACCCCACGATTTAAATAGATTCAAAATCTCAGAACTTATAAAGTTCTCCAATCTGTTACCATAAAGGAATGCAGTTGTCGCTGTATTAATATTTATAACATCAATTTGGTGCTGCCATTCCTTTTCTCCCTGTACAAACCTTTTTTGTTTTTTGGTTTTGGTACAAACGGTTTTGGCAAGAATGTAGAAATTGTAATACTTGTTTAGAGAAATTATGTTGGTTAATCTTCATAATTCATAGCCCACGGTAAACTTTCTGTAGCGTACCAAATGATCAAGGGAAAATTTGTAGTGTTTTTCTGGAGGGAATTTTCGGTGCTTTTTAATTTTAAATCATTGTTCTCACTACTCATTCCAACGGACTCCCAAATCCACTCGGTCTTATCATTTTCATACAAGTCCATGTATGCAAAATATTTTTTATATGCATGAATTGGCTTGAATTGACTGCACCTGGCATGCGGTACACGTCCACATAAATCCGTCTCGTTGGTCACAAAATCATAAAACCGATTATTGTGATCTACCGAAGGACAAATAGCCTCTGTTGGCAATTGCATTTCTACTAAGTATCAATATTTCCCTTCGATTCCATTTGTCATTCTCTTTACTTGATCATCAAAATATGTAATATATATGTCTCACTTGACCCGATGATTGAGAAACGTTTAAATTGTCTAAAGTGTTTCAATAGTTGAATAGGCATTATTTATAAATCATAACTGATACAATCATTCCCTTGTAGGCATAGCTAATTATTACTGCAATTGTAATCCACATTCCAAAAGTAAAAAACAATGTTTTTGCCTTTTTCTCAGAAGATTGAGAAACTCCTAGTAAAGAATGAAAATAAAATAGATTTAGCATTATAAATCCACTTTCTCGAATTTAGATCTTTACTCTACATAAACATAATCTTTTAAACATAAAGTGGGATATGCGCATGGAATTCTTTCACCATTCTTGTATTAGGTTTGTATATTTGTCCGTAATATTTTGTAATTAATGAGTAAGGGTAATATTTTGTAGTTAATGAGCAAGGACTAGACTTAGACTATCAGTACTGAGTCCAATCAACGGTCTATGAAATTCGGGCCAATGCGCAGTCGCTAGAAATTTACTGATTTCATCATTTTCTAGCACATTTTATGTGCTACGATTCAACTAGTATCTCTATATATAATCGCAGACTTGATAAAGCAATAAATTTACCTGTCTATATATGTATATATATATGTCTGTACGTGTGGTAGGGAGAACCAAGGAAACTTGCATATATTACGTTGCGCAAAACCCACTCCCCCATGTGTAACGCAAGTGCTGACTGCAACACTTTTGAATACCTCCTCCTCCCATAAACTGCACACGTAATATATGCAGGCTCCTTAAAAGCAAAATGCGCAAGTCCAATTCCTCTAAATCATCGAAATGAGTCGTTTCATATTATTATGATAACTTCAAAATAATCTCTATTTTATAATCGTAGACTTGATAAAGCAATAAATTTACCTACCTATATATCTATGTATGTATGTTTGTATGTATGTCTGGTAGGGCGATCGTAAAAGTAAAATTTGCATTTCATGAAATGTGGAAATGAGTGTTGAAAGTAGAATAAGCCGAGGCTCTAGCAGTATACCAAAATTAAAATAGAATTGTTTCATAATATGCACATTTTGTGTAATGCAACTTTCAGAAGTATCAGCTGAGTTAAAAGTGTTTTGCTTTGTTGTGAAGTGTTTTTTACTGCATACACTGTTTACATTTTGCACTTTCAATTCATTCTTTGGTGAGTTTTGACGAAAAAACAAACTACCGAATTCACTTCCGTATGCCTGTCAAAAGAAATACTCATTTTTTTAATCTGAAAATTATCAACTGCGTATTCATACTTACACGTCCTGAAGACTGAAACTGCTGCTGAAACGGATTAAACGTATGGTAAAATTTAATTTGTACACTTTAAATAAGATCTCAAAAAGTAGGTTTCATGTTATTTATTTGAAACCAATTGTTATTTGTAATTTTAGCTTATAATAATTTCCATTGTATTTGAATAATATTTTCTTCATTTAAAAGTCGTAGTGTATTTTCTGCACAATAAAGAAGATTCAATGTGTTTACTATTGGCTAATGACTTTCCAACAAATTATCGAATAATTATGTATATAATAATTACATATTATAATTATAATTACATATAATGTAAAAAGTATAGATATGCACCAAAAATTTGGTGTATATGATGGGTTTGCTAGGTTCGTTCCTTTGCTGGGTTCACTAGTAGTAGAAATTTACATAAGAAAGTTGAATGGTGAGTGGTGATGGAATGGGAATGATTAGCGAAAGGGGACATTTCGTAATAATCGTAATGTGGCTTATTAAATAGCATTTCAAAACTTCTAATCCAAATTGGTTCTGCTATATCGACAAATTTATTTAATTTTTTTAGTAGAGCTGGGTATACTTTTTACTATACCCTCTTGATTCCATTGGGTCAGTTGGGACATCTTTTTGTAGAATGAAATAACAGTACTGAGAGCCAGAGCCACTATTTATTCTATAAAAATATTTATTCGTAAGTTTGTACTCATGGGATTTTTACGGTTTTCCAAAATCCCAAGGGGAATTTTATTTTTTTGATTTTAAATGGGAAGCGTTTTGGTAACTTTGTGGGAGTTTTTTTCGAAAATAGAGTTTTTCATTGTTCCCTGTATTTGAACTACAGTTATTAATTTGGTGTATAAAATTCCTTTTTATTAGGAAGTTGAGGCTGCAGCTAATTTTTCCAACCACTGTACAGCACCGTATTTAGAAGTCGATTTCGGAGGGGGCAATGACGTCATACACTTATGCGAAATATTTTGGCTTATTTTGTCTAAAGTGAGTCAAAAGTAGCCTAAAGCGAAATATTTTGGTATTTTGAGAAAAAATTTTTCCTTTTATTGGATTTTGGGGGGCTGCTCCCTATGCCCCCCTCAATACAGCCTTGCCACTGTAGAAAATAAAAGTGTATTAATTTAAATATAAATTGTATTTACAAAATTAACATAATAATCTAATGGGATGTTTTCGAAATTGTTTTTATTACTGTGATGGGTGGCCTGCTCAATTTCTTTTGAGTGCTAGATTTGCCCCTTAGCTGGGTTCACTAGTATAATATAATCCTTGTAGTAGAGCAACACATGGCAATGATATTAATAAACTTATCCAGCACAGATAGTCGTATGGTGATAGTGATAAATAAATCAACTACAACTCTTTCTTATTATATGCTCCTGAACATGTGATAAAAGTTAAACTACTTTTTCCAACGATTATAAATTGCGAGGGCTGAGACATTTCTGATATATGAATTCTGCTTGGGGCATAGTGCGATTTTGGTTTTGTGCATGTAATTTCCAAATTGTAAGTGTGAGAGGAATGCAGTATAGGATTTAGACGAGTGAAAAATGATGACAGCATAACTGATCCGATCACATTTCCGTAAACAAGTGATTGGTTTATAAGAAGTAAGAAGAAACAATAGATCATCTAGCAATAAATCCATAACTACAGAGCCCCATTTACTCCAAAACATGTTTTCATACATTTTTAAATGTATAGAAATTCTTTACCCGAAATTTCCAGTACAAAATTTATACTTGTCAAAATTGGTATCCCTACAATCTCTAAGGACATCATTGACAACTGGAGTGAATACAGAAATACTTGTGAAAGGAAGAATCCATTTTCGAAAGAAATAAATATCATTTCCAAAATTCCCCTTGTGCACAAAAATTATTGGATTTACCATTTCATTTTCATTAAAATTGGGAATTAATTTATCATAAATTTCGGAAACATCACAATCTGAAAAAGCTTCTATTAGCACGGTTAAGCCTTCTATTCCAACAAACTGGTTTGGGCCATTTTTGATAGAAAAATTCTTAGACTTGGTACTTGTTGACATTGTTGCCAGTATGAGAAAAATCACAAAATAATTTCTGGGAAACATCATTGTTGATTTCATTTTCCTAACTGTTAAATTTTAATAAGACTCCAGCAATTTTCTCGATTATAATACATCAGAAAAATGAGGAAATGTGCTAGAACTCTCAAACGCTAAAAGAGCGAATTTAAGTAAATATCTGTAAATTGCAATAATAATTTATCAATAATAATAGTATAAAATTGTGATGATTTTAAACTTTGAAAGCTTTGTGTATCTCTTAAGAAATTTTGCACTTACATTAACCTTTCTCTCCATACATTACAATCGGATACGCAGTATTAAATTGCTATACCTAGATGAAATGAGAAATACTACACCTACCAATTTAGTGAAAAACTGGGTCAACAATATTAAACTAAAATATTATTCCATCTGCTCGTAAAACATTTCATATTATACTGAATACTTCTTATACAATTATATTATTGGTGTTCCGGGTGGATGATGTAATAGGAGGCTTGAGCATTAAAAGTTTTTCAACTACATAGATATTTAAATAAGTGACCATGATTAAAAGAATCCTTACACCGCCCACAAATGGTTTACTTGCATGGTTGGAATACAAAATACCATTGGGCACTTATATCTGTAGTGAATGAGACGACAACTCGACAATTGACATTTACTACACTACTGTTCTCCCTTGTACAGATAATTATTATTGATTACGGCATTCTCAAATTGTGAAAACTCCATATTTATTTACTACAGATCGTAGTTTATTTATACTCAAGAACTGAAACTTAGCGACTACTTTTTTTCATTTCAATAAGTGTTTGTTTTAGCCAAAGTATTGTTGTTTTCGTATTGTGATATAACTATGCATTTAAAAATGCAATACAAAAATGCAATTACTCCAACTACTCTTGAATAGAGTTTTCTCAGTTATGTTTGGCGATACTTAACACAAGTCTACTATAATTTATTCTAATTTTTTCATAGTAGACAAGACAGCAAGTACCTAAGTGAATCTGCCAGCTTCAAACCGTATATTTAAAAAGCATTTTTTGCTAAGCTGATGTAGTTGGTAATAAAAATCCTGATAAGTAACTACATAGTTTTGTAGAAAATATTGATAATAGACGCTTCCGAATAAAAATGGATATACAAATAATTATAACAGCTTTTCATTTAATTTTTCACATTTCAACAAATAATGTTCGTTCTATTAAATTTTTTGATGGATCCATGGGACATTTTAAACAGTTTTTCATGGCCCTGAAGTCTTCTGATAAAAACAGCATGACTTTTCATTACGATCAAGTGGACATCTCAACCTCAGAAGTTTCACTAGTGGCAGAAGAAATAAATTTTATGCTAAACTATCTACATGAAATACACTTCACCTTACAAATAATTAGTTCATTTCAGAAGGGATTTGATGCTGAGAATGTTACTGAAAACTGGAACTTCGATTTTCGTCATTCGTTCGATATTTTATTGTTGAAAATGAAAATTGCAGAAAGGAACTTGACCAGATATGTTAATACGCAAGAAAAGTACCAACTAAATAGGAGTTTGCAATTCATGAGAACAAATAAACATTTATTGGCTCTACACGCTACTTACGAAAATTTATTCTATGACAATGAGAATAATATTACTTCTAACTTTTTATCACGATATGCATACGTTGTGCAAATAACTGCAAATGGAATATATAAATGGTGTCACTTTTGTGAAAATAATATTGATAATAAATGGACTCAATTCACAACGGTAGAAAATCTGTTCCAAAAAACTAAAAACTTCAACAAGGCTGCAATTCAAGTCAAAAATATTGCTGGATTCGAATACGAAATGACGAGACGGAAGTCTAACATTTCAAGTGATGAACTGTTGTTAAAACAATTTGTGGATTTTGAATTCATTTATCACGTTGAATTTTACGTAGCATTTTGCATTGCTGAAGTTTACAATTTGACCGTAGTCCACAGCACAGCCCGGGGACAATTAATGCCAGATGTCAGTTTTCGAATTATCGGATGGGAAACTGATTTTATCCCTTTCTTCTACGGTGAGTCTTATTCTTTGGAGTTCATCTCCCCTCACACTCAGATGCAAATGCATTGGAAAGGAATTTTAGGTCCTGTGAGTATACAAATTGTAATTGGGACATTTTGTTCCGCTTTTCTTCTCTGGATAGCTATTGTCACAATTATCAAATTTGGGGAGCACACTTCAAAAAATTATGTTGGCATTTTTACGGAAACGTTTTCCTTGCTTTTTCTTCCACTCCTGGATCAGGGCGTGGAAAAATGTCCATCAAAGAAACTCTGTTTTTGTCTGTGCTTTTTTCCCTGGCTATTCTATTGTCTTATAATATCCGGAACCTACAAGGGAGAATTACTAAGTTTCATCTCACAAACTGGCTTGCCCCCTTCTCCAGAAACATTTGAGCAGCTTGGCTTTTCTAAATCTAATGTATTTACGATATCCTATGAAAGAAATTATAATGACACCAACTCAAATGTCCTACTGATTCTAAACTTTGAGAATTTAGTCAATCCTAAGCCACAATACAAAGCTATCATCCAAAAACTAAACTCGACGAAAGCCATTAGTCGCTCACAAGAGGAATCTTACCTACGATTTGTAAAAAACGGAGGAGAATACTTTGTCGCCGATGCCCAGCTTATAAGCACTATGTTAAATGTGCTAAAAATTCAAAAACGAAATGTCCCATATAAAAAATCAAAGGATTCTGTGGATAACGTTATAACTTGGGCCATTAAATTAAATGGCATTTACGAATGGCACATTTTCAATATAGGCCAAACTCTCCAAATGGCAGGCATAATTCAACGGCTAATTTATTGGTTTGACATAAAACAGGCCTATGCAAATTGCAAAATCATTTTAAATTACGTCAAAAATTCTGCCGAAGATTTCCACGACTCAATTATTGACAACGATGGGAGACCACAAGTTTTGAAAATTGAACATGTAAAGATATTATTCTTCTTATTTCTAATTGGCTTAAGCCTCGCCACTTTTTCAGCAGTCCTGGAGAACTTCTATAATTATCATTACTGCAGTAGGAAAAACCTATGGAAATTGAAACTTGGAGTGTGAGAAAAAATGATGAAATACTATTATTCAGTAAAATTGAAATGAAAACAAAAAATAATGGGAAATGAATGTAAAAAAAGATTATACTAGCCTGTCATCAAATTATGGCCGCAAATGTGTTGTAAAAAATATGGAAGGCACATAAATATTATGATCAATATTTATTGAAATAAAACTTTGACATAATATAGTACTAAATCTATTTCTCTGGTATTTAATATTTTAATATTTTTGTATTTTAGTATCCTTCGATTTCTAGAATTTAAAGTCGCCTAAAGACGTACTTAAAAGTTTAGGCTAGCAGTTTAAAATATTTCCTTGTGTTTAGGTTTATTAAAAGTGACTAATTTATAATATTTGCCCAATTTATTATTACTTCTCCGCGCCAAGGCCAAGATGTAATTATCATAACACATTAACTTATTTAAGTCTGACCTTTTTTCATAAAAATTGTGTACAACACAATAATATAGAAATTATATCAACCCAAATCATGTATTGATATCCATAATATAGCAAAAACCTCAAGACCGGGAAAATTGGTGGAAAGAGTAGTTAGAAAAATACCAGTTTTCCCGAGTATGCCGTCATAATAAGCTGTTCGTGGTGTAGCTATAGTCATGCCTTAACAATCGAAGTAAGAGCACACACAATAAGTGTAGGGTAAGTTATTACTATAATACTGCATTATAATCCCACTAGAATACACGTTCTCAAAAAAACCTTACTTTGCATGATTTGTAAAAATATTCTTAACTAACTCAACATATTAAGAGTTAAAGGTAAAAATTTACATAAGCCGAGTCAGAAATTAAATGCATGTAAACATATAAATTAATGAATGGGTTGAAATCATCCAACTGCCAAAAGCAGAAATTGCATCCCGATTACTAGTGTACTTGTAACGTAGCATCATGGAAAAAGTAGCATCACGGGAAAAGTGTTAATATTTTCAGGCCAACCCAAAAAGATCTAATGATGCATGAATCAAAATTAGGAGTGAAACGTTAACGTTCCTAAAAAAATTTTGTCTCCCGTAGTCCAGGCATTACTAACTGCACTAACAACTATGCAGTATAAGAAAACAATTGATTTATTATCATTTTTGTCCAAACCTAGAATTTATTAGCGTATTGATTTATATTCTTATGATAATACTCGCCTTCAAAGTTCGGAACAAAACAATTGAAACAATTTTTATTTAGCAATATAATTAATAGTCTTGCATGCTCAAAATTGCGAGTTTTTACACATAATATTATCTAGCTTAAACTGCTTATTTGTTAGCCACACTAATTTCACTTAAATATCATGCAAGTAAATGAGGTAAAAACCAAACCTGTTGCTGTTGACCTTGGATAATGTGATGGGATAAACGTATAACTCATGTACTCTGCTTAGGAAACGTCGCTTCACTTTATATATTGCGACTGCAACTGAACTTGATATTATTCCTTTGCGGTAAAATACATTATTTTGATAGATAAAACACTTCAACACTTGTGAAATCATTCGTTCCTTTTCTTTACTATCAAATACAAACCGGTCTATTAGTTTACGAATTAATCCATTGAAGTGCGTATTAGATACAGTTTTTGAAATTTTAAGTAATTTGCTGTGAAAAAGTGACAATGTATTTACCAATTTCATTTAGTGCAAAGAGAGTGCTAATCACAGGGGCAGGTCGAGGATTAGGGAGAGATTTAGTAAAATCTTTAGTGGCCAGTCAAGCAATAGTGTTTGCCCTTTCGAAAACCCAATCTAATCTAGATGACCTCAAGAAAGAATTTCCCCAGGTAAATACTCTTCAAGCGGATGTTGGGAATTGGCAGGAGACAAAAGAAGTTGTCAAAAGTATAGGCACTGTCCACCATCTGGTCAATAATGCAGGCATTAACATTGCTGGAAAAGTTCTGGAGATAACCCCTGAGGATTTTGACAAGTAAATAAATATTCATAATTTTCTGGAAAATATAAGTAGCAGAACTTTTCAGAGAATAAATTATTTAATTCCAATTGTGTTTTAGGACAATGTACATAAATTTGAGATCGTGCATTAATGTGTCTCAAGTAGTTTTGGAAGATATGGTCAAAAGAGGGGAAGGCGGTTCTATTGTCAATATCTCTTCAGTCGTGAGTTTAAAATTTACTTTATTCTTAGATCATAAAAATTTTTAAAATATTTAGACCACTCTCATATTCAATTTCTAAATTAATTTGATTACAGGGAACAAAATTTGGAGGAAATAAACAGGGTTTGTATCAATGTTCCAAAATCGCATTGGAACAACTGAGCAGAACTATGTCATTGGAGTTTGGAAAGCATAATATACGTGTCAATTCAGTCAACCCAGGATTATTTTTATCGGATATGTCTCAAAAGACATTTGATAATCCCACAGGACGGTTTTATGTTGGAAACCTGGAGAGACAGCATCTGAAGAGAATACTGACCAAAGAAGAAGTAACGAATACAATTTTATTTCTTCTGAGTGATTACAGCAGCGGAATAACAGGGCAATCAATTTTCATAGATGGAGGACTCTCTAGTTCGTAAATATAAAAATATTTTTAATGACAACTTATTGTTAGCCAATGATAATCATCTTTAACATAAGGATAAGATTAATACTAAATAAGACTATCTATGGATAAAGATTTACATAATACTCTCTAAAAATGTATAAAAATCGTCTTTAATGTCACATTTATTTTAATAATTTACTCAATGTTAGTTTTCTTATTCTTTGTATATGTATTAAGGCTATTTAAGTGTAGCCTTAATTATTTGCTATTGCATAACAATCTAAAAATCTACTCAAATGTCGCATTTGCTATAAAGTATTAAAATTTGATGTTATACCGGAGAAAACTCAATCAGGAATGCGTAAAACAATATTTTAAAATGTGATAAAGGTTTATAACAACGGTTCATCAAAAACAATGGTGAATGATCTTGCTGTGATATTATCTATATTACAATCATCTATTTAGATTTAGATACAATCCTCAATGTTCACATAATGAATGCAAAGATACATTAAGTAAGTTACCTCTTTTTAAAAATAGTTGTATTATTGAAAATCAATTATGTATCAAACATTTTTATTTGCATTTTGTGTTAAATGAGGTTGTTAACGTTTGTTATGTTGCTGGCTAGAGATAATTATATTTTATGTAACAAAACAGGGTAAATTTTTTTCCGAATTAAGAGCAGAGCCATAATTGTTGTGTTGTTGGTAACGGTTCAATGTCAATGTATCAATAAATAGTACTTCCTTGATATCTGTCACAAAAGTTTATCAAAACAAGAGTTGTTGTTTTACATTTAGAATGCGTCAAGTAAATTATTTCTCTACTGGTTACTAAGATTTTGAAATTACGATATGCGATGTACTGTACAATACAAATACTACGATATACAATTGTACCTGCTCATGTTGCGTCAGTCATCACCTTTCCTTTTTCATGTACAGATTGATGCATTATGCATAAATATTAGGATAATGATTTCCGAGTGCAATATCACGGAAAAAGTTTACTTCGTACTAAAGACGGATCCATAACTAGTTTATGTGGGTTTAGATTGAGGTGAATAAAGCATTTGATTATCTAACAAATAAAATGCATGTAATAAAGATATTATGTTTAATAACAACATATGAAAACATTGGTAATATATAGTGCTGTGTCTTAAGAAGTATATGCACATGTATTCATGTAAGCTCTACTAAGTATTTGCCAATGACGAATACAAAGGTCTTTAATCCGAAATAGTAAAAATGATATATGTAAAGCTTAAAAGTCCCAAACCACAAAACAAATGCCGTCAATATACTAGACCGCTAAGAAGTGGAGTAGAGTATTAACGGCCTACACCAATCCACATGTCATGAATCAGGTTCAATCCTAAATGCATTCATTGCTGAGCTGTCACTTACTCCTTTTCACCAAAGACTCAGACCTAAAAGGCTCTTTATACCGGATTAACTTATATGCATCCAAGTATCACCCCTATAAGAATAGTAAATACTCTATTAATAACATGAAAGAATTAAGATGTCCACGTTGGTGTACTGGAATTCTAAATAAAACAGCTATGAATTCTGAATATTTCTGGTGCAACTTTTGAGAAGTGTGTTATTGATAAAATTCGCGTTTTATTTTGGCATACAATTAAAAACCACAAAATGGAGATAATAGTTTAAGTATTGATATTGGTAATATATTTATAGCATTGGTAAACAATACTAGACTACCGCATTGCCCAGTCCCACTGGGTGTTCCAGTCCCATTGCTATTTATTCTCAAGTATGTATAGAAATCAAGACACTGAATCACAATTCTAATTTATTCTATTATCTGTAGCTAATTGCATTCACATTAAATTAACTTATATGAAGAAAATGGGCAGGGACATATTATTATTCATCGATTTGCATTTGGTTTAACGCTGGGGATAAAACATAATAATATTTATAGCATGGTTGCGGTACCGAGTAGGTGAGTGCGTAAATTGAATCATTGGCAGATTCTCCTATATATACCTCTCATCTAGTTTCAAATCTCACATTACCGTTTCAAACTTTAAGTAAAGCAATTTAGCCTTTTAAGAAACTGACTCAGAATAATTGAAATAAAATAGAATCAATAATATTTTAAAACTAAAATTTTTAAATAACAAAGTTTTTGTTTTTTAGAAATAATTTTAAACATTTAAATAAACAGATTTTGATTTTCTAATAGTTTGACATAAATCCACAATTGATTTGCAATAAAAATGTTTGCTAACGGGATACTAGTCATTTCAACTCTTTCTCTCCTGATATTGTTTTCTACTCTTACTAATATCAAGTCTGAATCTTTTAATATTGAAAGGTCCAAGAGAATCAACATTATCTTTTGTGGGGACGGTGACCAAGAATGTAGTGAAAATAATGGAGGTAAGCATAATAATTCTGTTTGGAATTTAGTAGTTAAATATATAATAAAGACTTAATCAGACCAAAACTGTCTAATTATATTATTTCATTTTCTGTTTTCAGGAATCAGAGAAAATATTTTGCAGTTATTCCAATGCTATGTCATCCATGAAAAATTGGCTAATACCCTACGCCTAATAAAATTGGAATTCGCCCCGAAATTTGCAAAATGTATCGTTCTATATAATAGCAGAAATTGTACTGGGCCATCCCTAGAGGTTAAAGCTGAAACTCAATTGACACGCAATGCCGATAATTCAAACTTCTGGAATGCCAATGTCTCAAGCTACGAATTCTGCAGTTTCCGAAAACTTCTTAACCAGAAAACTATTTTGCCAACTCTAAAAACTATTAAAATGTAAGGTGTTTTAAACTCCAGTTATTATTATAATCATCATTATATATAATTGCGTTATAGTAATTATGCCAACAAAATGCAACGCTTAAACACTAAACGTTTATAATCTCTTTTTCAGTCGAGTATAATATGAATGAATTTTAGTATACTGTAATCACCCTTTATAATAAAGCCAAAGTAAATTTAACTAATCTGCTTTTATACTTGGAGATATCACTTTTGATGAGATATGATTGTAATTAAATATTTATCATTTTAATAATTGCGTATGAGCAAAGGTGCAATCATATAAATGATACGATAAGCTTTAATATTTGATATCGTTAGCAAATATTCTTTGTGTCAATTTATTGAAATGTACATGTTGATGTATTGATTGATTGATATATTGATTCACATTGTACTTCAATTTATATGGAAATCTTAAATGTAATAATGACTATAATTCTATTAATGAATTTATTGTGTACGCACGATTGTCGATTGGTGCATAAGTTTAAGTATTTAACTTGGCCGAATAACCGACCGAGCTTCTTTGTAATGTACGTTACTTGTACAATGTGTAAATACAATTACCATTTTAAATTTCAAAAAGAATCGCATGTTTTCATGACCAATTATATTTATCCTTTTAAACGTTAGTTAATAACTGCAAAATCACTTTGTGCTCTTTCTATTTATATTTTAAGAATAAATGTGCATCTTCAATACGAATTCAAACTCCTTTAATTATCTAGGGGTTAACGGCGAAAAATTAAACCTGTTATAGTAAAGAAAATAATAAACAACGAAAAAATTGACTTTATTTATTCAGAGCTGATTTAAATTATTCGCTAAGTAAAATAAAGTCTTTGAATTTGGTGACTTGTCTGGTTGGGGTAGCCCAGTCTGGAGATCCACCTCCAAAGAATGTCTCAACGTCTAATCCGTCGATAGCCATATTAGGGTACTGGGCAATTCTGAAGACGATATTGTTGTAACGGATTTTCTCAACTCCGTTCACCTTGATTGAGAGAATTCCATTTCGCTGTCCAGGAGTGTTTAGAGTCACTCTTTGTTCAATCGCCGTCCACGCGTTTGTCTAAATGTGCAATAGACGTTGTAAACATTAGCATGGAAATATCAATTTATCAGTATATATCAGTATAATATATCAGTTATCAACATTTGGTCAATTTTATATAATTAGACTGTAGATATTAATTTACAGAACCTGGAAAGAGAAGGCTCCTTTGTTGAGGGACCATCCAAAATCAGGATTGCAACTAAAATATCGATTTTTTATATTCATTGGTTGCTACAATTTACTAGTATGTAATTATGTCATTAGGTTCAACAAAATTATTTAATTAAAAGTTTAATATTCAAAGAGAAAACTTACTAGTTGGGTGGTGTCTGGCAGATGATTGGATCCTGAGCATTTCGGTTTGCATAAAGATAAAGCTCTCCCTGTCCTCTCTCTCTCCACATCAGACGAGTTGAGAAACAATCATTTGCAGGGTCTCTGAAATTAACGAGGTAAAAATAAATATATTATCGATATCATTTAAAGTAGATTATTTTAAATGAGCTGTTGATTAATTTTAGTTATACCCGCCAGTGCAACTTGTCTTTCCTCCGTAAAGTCCAGGTAATTTTCCTCCTTTCACAAAATTGAATCCAGATGGGAAGAATACGGAATATTTAAGAATGGCAGTGTTGGTCACCTTATGTCTATAATACAAAACTGTTAAATTAGAATTTATTTTACCAAGAGCCTAGTAAACTATAATCAAAAATCTTTGACATTTTAATGAATTTTGCTACTACCGTTTGATATAATTTATTTGTATTCCACTACGTTTCAAAAATAACTAACCTTGTCCATAACCCGAAACCTCCTACAGGACTAGCCGAAGGCTTGTAACTACCAGCAGGATATATGACATCTATCTGAAAACCAATAATATTACTAATAAAAGTGTTTTTTAAATATTATAAAAATTATTCATGGAATTTTGCTTACTCCTCCTCCACTGGCCCAAAGAATGACATTTTGGTTTCCATAGCTGACGCTGACACCGCCAAAGGCTTGAGAAAGGGAACTTTTACTGAAATCCGCTCTAAATATTTCAGCTTGAATGGTTGAATTGGATGAAATCGTTGGTTTCCCAACGGCTACAGCCACCGAAACGGCGAGAACAAGCAACACACTCTTCATTTTCGTTGGTTGAATAATTTGTCTCTTCGTTTATTCTATTTATACGTTTATTTATTTGGAGTCAAGTAAGTAGATGTCAACTTAACTGATAGCGTGACATTTTCATTTATTTCACTCCTGTTGTGCTTCAATTACTCTCATGACTATGACAGCAAGAGCTTTGCACACAACATCCTTATTCAATGTCAATGGAAAACACTCGAAAAGCATTTGCAATATTGTTGTTATAGGAAAGCATAATAATATACTTGATATCCCTCTATATCTATATAATATTATTGCAATGGTTTCGATTTGAAAGGCACAATGGATTCTTTCCTTTAACGTTCTTTTGGGTATTTCATGAAGCAAAGTACAGTCGGAACTCGGAAATGCAGTACAAATTGTACTGCTGATTCAAAATAAATTGAAAATTATTAAAATGAAATGAAATTGAAAATGAAATAAATTTCTTTTTGCAAAAATAATCAATTTTTTGTTGGTGTGTGAATTAAAATATCTTTAAAATGAATTTCACCCCAAAAGTTGGAATTTTCCTTATTATAAGATGTCTTAAAGATTTGAATAAACGATTTAAACGAGATTTGAAGAAACGAAAAGTTGTTTTTTTTGAAAAATCTTATTTTTGTGGTTTTTATGAAAAATGACCTTGAATTTTTGGAGACATTAATTTTGATTTTAGGAAGAGATGAATGCTAAAAACCCACAAAACAATAAAGTTTTACATCCAACGTTGCTTTATAATATAATTGAACCTCTTATGCAAAGTTACGTTTATCTCACCTGTGTAACATTTGGAGTTAATTTTCTCATGGTTGCGTTATAATGACGTTCACAGAATCCTATAGAACATTTTTTGTATTGCTAAATTAACACTGCAATTCATACCCTGCAAATTTGAAACAATCATTAGGCATTATGAAAATAATGAAGATAAAATTTAAGTATGCAAAGCAATGCTTATTTAATTTTGATTTGAAAATATGAAATGAAATTAACCAGAAATGGAAACACTACAATATATAGTTAGCTACTACATTAATGTTGTTGGTGTACTAGTACTAAAAATACTTCACCAAAGCAAAGGTACTTAGGTACCTAGTAGTAATTAGGATTGATACATCAATTTGTACATCATCAGATATTAATTAAATCTGTCATTTTAATAACAAATCGACACTTTGAAGTAATGTTTGTTGTTGTCATTCTCAAATGATTGCTTATTAATTAATGATAAAATATGTCTGCTAATATACCATTTTCAAGGGTCTTATCTCAGATTGGAACTGTAGGTACACTTTAATATGTAGAAATAATTGTCATTTGACACCAGTAATTGATATGCATTTCCAATCGGTCAAAGATTGAAATAATACATCGCTGTAAACTTAATCAGTAATCACATCGATAAATGTAATCCTGATTTTAAGGCAAAATATTTTTGCTGTTAAATCAAATAAAAAAATTTAATAGTCATTTGGTGATGCAAATTAGTGAACAAAAATAAATATGGAACTTTTAGCCATGCAACCAATCAGCTACAAATTTAATGCATTTATTTATTGGTGTAAACCATAATATTATCATGAATGGTAGTAAGTTAGGAAATCACGATGAGTCAATCCATTCTGACATGTTAAAAGATATTACAAATATCAATCATTCGACTTTGACTGCCTCAAAATAATTTTTGAAAGTATTCACAGTTATTAGCATCATTTCACTGTTACTGATTAGACGTATAAACTGTACGAAATACGAAATGTCTACGATTATTGATCATGTACGTCAAATTGAAACAATAATTTTATTTTGTATGTATATGGATTGTAATTACACATTTTAGACGTAGACGTAGCAAATAACCTTCTGTAGTAAATGTTAGATACGTATATAGATTGATTAAACATTTTACGAAATCAAACAATAATACTTCATTTATTTGTTCTTGAAATATATCAAATTATTACATTTTTAAAATAACTTTGGCAGCCTAATCATTAAGACATTTACTCACAACATCGTAACCCAACATTAAAATTTATGCCCAGACACAGGATTTCCTAGTATTAGATATCATTAGGATTAATCTCCGTTGATATTATTGATCGTGTACTAGTATTTTCTCTTTGCCAAAGAACTAAAAGTATAACTGTTGTATCATTTCCTTGATGGTAGCCGATTTAACGATATAGGTAAACGTTTCTGAATTACTTTAAATTGCAATCTATTTAACTAACGGCATTTTATGAACCATTGCCTTTGCCTATTGAATCGGTAACATTGTTTGAAGTGGACACACTTATGGAAAGAAACTTGGATATTTTCCGGTTAGATAGTCAATAGTCCATGCAGTTAGAGCAAAAAGTGATTAGCATCTATTTTGACTTTGGTCCCAATTGTGCATAAGAATCTCACGTACTTATTAAACTCAACTTATTACGTTTAATTGGAGTGTAAATACCTTAATGCAAAACATCTTAATTTAAATTGTATTTTAAGTAACTAGGTTAGGTAGACTAAGTTTATTACCATTTATTAGCATACAAAAGGTGCATAAGCAGAGGCAGTATTAATACTCTACGACACATTTCTCAGTGGCATTCGCCTGCTTAGTTTTTTGGATTCCTTTCTAACATATTCTCGAGAATTAGATTGAATTTTATTTAATAAAAGTCAAACGTATGTAATTATATTTGTACAATTGTACATGGCTTATGATAAGTTGAAATTTAAAAAAATTATTGAAATCTGGGACAATAATCAGCATTCTATGTTGAGTAAACAAAATTGTGTACAACAGTAGTAGGTACTTGTGCCCTAAAGTATAGTATTAAGCTAAAACCTGAAATTACAAGTAAATACTAACTGCAGTGTATAGGCTTAAAGTAACATCAAAGTCTTACTGTCATTATTAATAAGAGGTTCGCTCTTATTAATAAGAGGTTCGCTCTTATTCATGCGAATAGTTTGTGTTTCTGTCTGGATGTCTGTCTGTCTGTGGTCCACTCCTCCATGCATAAGCTGTATGGTCAATAACTTTTGACAGAAGTAAAATTTTTAAATTCTGTCTTCGAATCCTGAAACAAGACGTATGATTTAAGATCGAGTTCGTTAATGGGCCACATCGGTCACACCCACAGGTCATGGGGAGTGACTTAATGTCGATGACCGTTACATTCCATTCTAGTTACAATATGATACAATATGCTGCGACATTCCAGTTTCCCGCAGAGCCGCCACATGTTTTACTTCCTCTCATTCCACCGTGACCTAAATTTTCGTATATTCACTGCGTATTCTGCTTAACGACCCTGTCAAGCGTCACTTTACAATTCGTACTTCAATTTTCGCATATTTTACATTTCGTTGTTTTACATTTCGTTCCACCTATTTAACGTTGATTTCGTCATTACATTTACCTTCACAATTCAACATTATCTCAATCATCGTGAAATTATTTGTTCTTCACAATTCAACGTTATCTCAATCATCGTGAAATTATTTGTTCTATTTCGTTTGTTACACGTATCACACGTCAAAGGTACTTTTCTTTCGCAATTTTTACATTACATTTCCTTCACACATATTCTACGTCGATTTCGTCATTACATTTTACTTCCACATTATGTTGGTTACTTCACCACTCATCGAAATTCCTTTGGGTACTTCATTTTGAAAAAACTAAACCGTTGAAGGAATCACGAGCTACCATTTACGACGAATTCGTTTTACACGTAAGTAATACTCTTATTTTTTTTACTTTTCACATATTTAAATTTCGGTCCTCATATTGACGTTAACTGTTTTATTCAGCGGTAAAATTCCTCAATTATTTTACTTCAGTTGTTATTCCATCACTCATCATCATACTCTACCTTGACTCACTGCCAATAATTACCAAAATAAATTTTACTTTTGAATGCAGATCATGCCCAAATTAGAAAAGAAGATTGTACAACAAAACCTGCAAGAAGACCAAGAGAGAAAGAAGCGTGATTATTACCGAAAAAAGTTTTGCATGTATGACGACGTGTAGAGATGATCCAGTAATGCAAACACAAGAAAAGCAAAGGGAAGCAATGGCTCATTAAATAGCAAGACTGAATCCAGTAATACGTACACCAGAAAAGCAGAGGGATGTAATAGCTCATAAAATAGATCAAACCGGATTCCCTAGTGCGCACCGGAGAAGCAGAAGGATGTCGTTGCTACGTTTTCCAAGATAAAAACATCGACTATGCAGCACCTGACAAAATACAGTAGATCGAAAGCGTGTGAAGGGCACCGTTTCCATCATTTTGCAACGTTGCCACATTGCCTTTTGGAACTCTGATTTTGGATATTTCGTGGAGGCTGTGTATCATCACACTCAAATTCGGTATTCATCGAAAAATTGTTTCATATTTACATTTCAAGTATTATCAGCCGTACAACTTTACCCAAATTTACGGATGCCTCGTCATCTAATTCGTGACACGCATGGATTTCCATTGTCTCTTTCTACTATCTACCAAAACCACCGTTAAAGGGATTGATGTGGGCGGTGGGGAAACGAATGAACTGAAATCTAGTTCTGCATTATGGGGAAACACGAGAGGTGTAGAAAAGTGGAACATTGTTTTCGTCACTCACTGAGTGAGGTGGAATGCGGCTTTTCCTTTGGGTCTTTTAGTTCAACAGCGTCTGTTTTCAAAATTCAAGTGGTTTTTTACATCGTGTATTCTTTTTTCACAATTCAAGTCGTGTAATAGTTCTTCCGAAAAAAGCACCTTAAACAACTTTTTAAATACTATATGACAAATATCTTAATCCCCCGTCTTGGGAAGTGGGTAACTTTCATTCTGTACATTCTAACCACTTTTTTCACTCCTAAACACTTATCATGTTACCGAATACAATCAAAATACATTTCAGGGCCGGTCTGTCGTGGGGGATGAATGGGCAGCCGCCTGGGGCCCCACGATGTTTAACACTAAATTTTACCGTTTTTTTTAACCTTTGACCTTTTTTGAACCTCTTATTGCTTACATCCTGTGTGTAACACAGTTTATTCATTTTAACGTTTTCAATAATTCAGGCCAAATTAGGTGAAGTTCCAAATTGATATTTTTGACGGGATGATTTGGTTCTAAGTATTTTGGTTGAAAGTTTTTAGCAAGCACAATCCAGAAAGAAATGTTCCGGGATTGTGCTTCCATTTTTGAAGTAGCCTTTTTTGAACAACGCTTTAAGTATCAGCTTTGATGATTTTAATGGATATCTCAATCAATCCACATGATAGACTGTATCCTTAGCTTAATTCTAGTCATTACTGGAAATATCGACTCAAAACTGCAATTTAAGCCCGCATTGGTGATATTAATGTAAAAAAGTAATATTTCTGAGCTTTATCCTCATTACTGCTTATATGAATAAATGATGTTATCTATTTTTCTGTATTTAGAGGATAATTGAGTCTATTTCCTTGATGGCAGTCCATTTAAAAAGTAAATAGTATTGAACTTGATAGACGTTTAGCTATATTTAGATACAGATACAAAACAACTTGCATTTTACAACCTAAAGCACCTCTTAGATAGTTTGAAGTAAGTTTGGTTCAATGGAAGTTAGAAATAGTAAAATATATCTCTACTACAAAAATAAATTTCCTCTAAATTCAAAATCCAAAAACATGACATACGAAAACATTATAAATAAATTTAATAAGATTTTTCTACTAATAACATTTATAAATTGCGTGCCTTTCCGTTGGAATGGAAAAATATTTTCTCTCAGTGAAAAAAGGAAACTTTTCTGCTGGCGCTGTCTTGCTTACTGGTCTTGTTTCCACTGCTGTGTAATTTGGATCAAGTTATATTTTTCCATTTGTTCTGGTTCTTACGTACTAGAAATTATTGTGCATTTTATATGGGCTTTATCCTATTCGTACGGAGCGATGGATCATTTAACTTCATTGCTGTATAAAGAGGAAGTTGTTGATTTCACAAATCATCTTTTTGCATTTTGTCGCAAATGGAAAGGTAACTACAAAAATTATCCCATTACACTTAAGTACAACTTTATAAACAAAAAAATTTTCAATAAAAAAAATTCTGACTGATTTTTATAGGAAACGAATCTACTACCAGCTATGGAAGTTCAACATTTTTGTTACAATTAGTACTTATGGGAATCACTGGTGCTGAGATATTTATTGTTTTAGCAAGCGTTTTGCTGTTTTATCTATTCCCGACTGCAAACCATTACGTTTTTAATTGCTTGCTATTTTTAGTTCCCGAAAACACCTTTTGGTACAATTTAATAGCTGTCTTTGTTTTACTATTTGAATCGATAACATTAATTGTGCACGCTGGGCTTAGCGTATTCTACTTTTTCATAAATTTTTTGAATATAGACTGCTGCAATGCATATATACGGCTATTAAAGTAAGTGAACTTCAAGTTATTGTAGAAATAGATGTTAAATAATAAACATCTTTATAATTTTCTACATTTTTGTGTTGAAACTAAAAATTTATTTCATTTTGTAGGTCAAAAGGGCACGGAGACATAAATTATTTTGTTTTGAATTATCGGACTATTCAAGTTCTCCAAAATAGATACAACGAAGTTTCATCGCAAATTTTCATGCCATTTACCAAGGTCATTGTAATTCTATACAGTGTAGCCAATAATCATATCCTTATAACTTCTTACAACAATTTGCACATTGTGCTGGTGATTCTACTTACTTTGAGTACTTTGGCTGCTCAAGTAGTAGTTACATACTTGACCCACGTGACAGGAGCCATCAATGCTATTTCATCGGGTTTTAGCAAAAGGAGACAAAATGTTAGCAAAAATGATATAAAAATCTACAAGTCTTGTGCACCCTTAAGTATTAAAGTTGGCTGTTTCTATGCGTTCGATAAGTTTACGATTGTGCGAGTTGTCAGTGTCATTGTTGTTGGAACTGCCAGGCTGATTATTGTGACCAGAAAATATGACGCTTAAAAGACAATAAACTTTCTTATCCAACCTATTTTTATGACACATTTCTTTCACCAAATCAGGCTCGTTGGGTTGGCTGTTAAAAATTGAGCACCAAGCACTCTGGATTATTGCATTAAAGAAAATCCCTTTTTTACCAAAAAACTAGCCGACACATTGGGATTTCTGCTTTATTCATTCATGCTACTAACAAATAAATAATAAGAATATTCTATCCCCTATACTTAACTGAACTGAGGGTAATATAACTCCAATTTTCTAAGTGTATCACAATTTTGTCACCAAAATAAAAACGCCATAAATTACCCATGATTAGAATAATGCTTTTAACTATGGTATTTCCAAGAAGTGTTTAAAAAGTTGGAATTAATAACCTTGACTATATAGGTAAACTTATACCTGGTTTATTTTACTCATACTTTCCTTGTTGTTCCAGCCAACAACGATATTATTTATGTCGACTACTCATTTGATTCATTTTTAAATATCAATTAGATCCTAACTATTTCACTAAAAAGTGTTAATTATTTCATCAATGTTGCATAAAGTATTATTAATTTCAGCCACCTCACAGATGGACCGTTCTAGGACTAGATCGATAGATAGCCAAACTAGTACTAATAACGACGAAAAATCATTTATCTCCCGAAGTCAAAGATCATATCCACACCACTTTCAAACTGGAAAATCGCCATTGTCTCTGGAACATAATATTAGTATAATGCTGAATGTTTAATTGAGTTATCTCAATTCACTTAACTCATTCACCCAGAGACAGTCAAGGGGTGAAATGATAAACCAATCGATTCCTTAATAATTTAAATAATAATAATAATTTAAAGTATAGTGTTGACAGTTTGACAGTTTAATTCCTTCAACAGAATACTAAATATGAAATTGAAAACATTAGGTGCATGTGCATAAAGAATTGCATCGGGGGGATCCCAACGCAACAAAAAGTATTCATAAAAACAAATTTTTTGCAAGGCGAAAAAACTTTTTACGTTTTTTAATTGGAAAAATCATCATTTTTCCGAGAAAAGGGGCGCTGTCGCCCAGTTTAAGTCACTCCAACTTGGGTGAATTTGATTCAGTTTGGACGAATTTAGACACATTTAGATCAAATTGGAACGAATTTAGATCAATTTGGATGAATGTAGATCAAATTGGAACGAATTTAGATCAATTTGGATGAATTTAAACGAATTTAGATCAGTTTAGACGAATTTTGATCAATTTGAACGAATTTAGACGAATTTAGATCAATTTGAACGAATTTAGACAAATTTAGATCAATTTGGTCAATTCAAGCTTCTCAGTCAATACATGGTCATAATCATAATAATAGAGGTTTCCCACAATTGGTGACCGGTCACTAAATTAACATGAATAGGTATTGAAATGACTACAGTACCTGCCTGTGTTATCCTGGAATTGTGGGCAGTGTTCGATGACCAGCCGGTTAGCCGGCTATAATGGTCAGGTTAAAATGGCTAGCCGGCTGGCAAAATACCCTTGTTAGCCGGCGGATAAAATGGCTAAATTGGTTAAAATGGTCAAAAATAAAATATACGTAAAATGGGGCAAAGTAAAACCCAATTCTGCCTAGATTAGCCTATCCTTGATCTACACCAAAGTTTAAACTAATTTTGTTTAAGAAGGGCCTACATACTTGCAATCTACAAATCAATCTTCTGGTCACAATTCTTCCAACTAACCGTTGTGAAGACATAAGACTACGCTAAACCTAGTCAGTCTTGTTCCTGTTCACAGTTCTTCCAGCTCTTTGTTTTGGTAAGTACGAAGACATGCTTTGTTCAATCAAAGATGAAATAATATATCAAATTAATTTTGTCGTTTACTGGTTACAGGTCTGAGAAAGGAAATCAATCTTCTGGGGTCAATAATTGGATCAGTGCCAAAAAGGATGGATTCAAATATGCAAGTAGGTTGCTATACTATAGTTTTCAATCGTTATACTTTATATTCTTAGTTCTATAGTTTAACCATTACGCAAAGGATAGTGAAAATAAATTTTTTATTGTAGGAATCTGTGTTGAGTTGGGCTTACTCTGCTACAAGGGACGAGCGATTGGATTTTCTAAAATACTTTTTTGATTCCGTCCAAGAAGATGAAGTGAAAGCAGTCCACAACCTTTTGGTCAACGGCAAAAAGAGGAAGAAGAGGTTTTCATCAGTTGCACCCGAGTCAAAGAAATTTGCACCTGCGTCAACTGATGATGAAAAAAGCCCCTGGTGGAAAATTGGATACGAACCTAAAGATATTCTCAGTTTGGATGTTGAAATGGTTTCGTTATACAAAAAAGACAGCATTACAAATAAACACATAATTAAAGCAGCCACAGTAAGCATAGTTGACTACAAGAAAGAAGAAATATATAATGTAAGTTTGTTTTAGCAATATAATATTGGTTGTTAGTTACGATTTTAGTTTAGTCAAATTAAATGATAGCAGTGTAAAATTTAAAATGCAATGGAAAAATCATTTTTATGTTGCAGGCAGTTATTAACCATGCGGAGGAAGCTTTAAAGTGAATCAGTACACATTAATGGTAAATGGATTTACAGAGAAGTCTTTGATTAATGGAAGAAACTTTGATATAGTGCAAAAAGAAGTTCAAAACATTATCAAAGACAAGTTGATTATTGTGTGTGGAGGGATGTCAGACTTCAAGGCTTTGGATCTTCCAATGTCAGATTTCGACACTTTTGATTTAACAATGCATTGGCAAAAGTGGAATGGTCAGTTCACAAAATTGGGCGAAAAGGTTATGCAGCCTATAGGGTTAAGATCCTTATACTTCCATTATTTTGGAATTGATATACACGCCACTATACATGTGCAAAAACAGATGCAAAGGCCACAATTGAGTTGTTTGAAATGTATAAAAAAATTAAAGTGACGAATGTCGACCAAAGATGGCACAATAATGAAGACGACGAGACACACATTAAAACAATTCATTAATGTTTGTTAATTAAAAGTCAATTTGTATACTAACATGGATAAATGCTCAATAAATACTTTTGAAATGTATCTAATGGAACAGCAATAGTTGGATCTACATACGTAAACCTAAAATTGATTAACTTATAAGATGTTTACAATTTTTATGTATTAAATGTAAATATTATATTTTGTAACATTTGTAGCACAAGTGCAGTAAACTGACGTAGGCGTACATTTGTATATTAACTACCTAAAGAGCTTATAAACTTCACTGTGCTCCAACTTCATTCTCAGAATCATCCAAGAACAAATTTTCATCCTCCAATGTTAACTCATGTTGATCCATCAATGTTCGATAGACAGAGCATAACATTTTCACTTTTTCAATGCCCAGCCGGTTTCGTCTGACAGTCATTATATTGCCCATCGTAGACAAGCACCCTTCAAGTGACCCTGTCGATGCTGGCAATATCATTAGGTTTTCAGCAAATTCAATCAACGCAGGTGTTACCGATTTGTAATTCAGTAGTCGTTTCCACCAAAGAGCAGGAGTTAGATGAATTGTGACATCTTTATCCAGTAAGCTGGCTGGGTAGAAATCCTCGTCTTTAGCTTGTAGATTTATTGCTGCCGCTGCATACAATGGTGATGCGGTTCGCAAAAATTCGAGACCTGTATTCTGGTAGTCTTCACCCAATCCTTCACCTAAATCAATAATTCTACATGTTTATTTCTAAACATATATTTTGTACATAATATTATTGTTTAGTTATTATAAAATATACATAGTTTAAAATTGAAAGCATACCTCGGTATAAAGGGTGGAGAATGTAAGCCGCTATTGCAGTAGGGGTCATCCCCATGCATTTCCTTTGCCAAAAAGTATCCACCTGAACCTCCGATAGAGGTACTGCCAGTTTTTTTGTCAGAGTTAGCCAATGATGCACAGCGTCAGCGATTGTAGCAGTTTCTGACTGGCACTGAAATGCACAATGTTACAGCTTTTATTGCACCTGTGCTAAATTCCATTTACGCCCGCGTCAATATAAAAAGAAATTTTCATACCATGTCAAGTGCAATAGCAACGGGTTCTACAATCTTTAACGCCCGTGTTACATCTTCGTAAATGTTTTGCGTGTTTAATGTCAACATTATCTCCTTATTTTTTCGGACAGTTGATTGCTTTCTTCTTGAAATGTCCAAGTATTTAGTGTGATTCTTTAGAAAGGATCGGAGTGTGTCCAGTGTAGAGCTCTTGTTGTCGCTGGGAGTATAGGTCGTGTTCCACCTAATGCCTTTAAAGCCGCGTTTTCAAAATGATGTGAACGAAAATATTTTTGCACCAGTACAATTTTCTCTATCATGAGTGTTGGACTTAAATCTTGGCCGAGGAGATTGAATATGTGAGACTGACATCCAAATGTATTGAGCTGAGGGTATTTACGATTACATTCACGTCTGACGGCATTTATAGTTTCAGCGTTATCAGTTCCCATCCCTACTACTGTGCATCCAAATGTAGTCTTAGCAAGTTCCATAGCACTTTCCAAAAGTTGAAGGCAATAGGCTGCCGTTTTTGACTCCATTTTTGTTTCAATTGCGTCGAGAAAATAAGTTTTTGTTCCGGTATGTAAACAGTGAACTATCACTGGTGAATTCTGTTTAGTAGACCAGCCGTCTTGCATTAGAGTCACTTTCGATCCCATTAGCTGCTTGCTATTTATCTCTTTGGTTTCTTTGTAAACACCCTTAAGTAGTGTATTTGCAATTGCCGAAGATGTAGGTACTTCATAAGATGGCTTCATCGCTTTGCAAAATTCTTTGAAGTAAGGGTTATCAACTGTTGTAAACGGCAAATTCGAAGAGTAGATGAATTTTGCTACTTTATTGTCTAATGTGATCTTTTCCTTCGGTTTCACGGAGTCAACCCACGCCTTCATTCTTCTCTTGACTTCCAATTCTGACGGAAAACTAATATCTGAAGCTTTGACGTTTGGAAAAAATGGACGATCTTCGGAAGCTGGAGCAGGTGCATGAGATGACGCGGTCGCAGCAACGTTTTTATTCTTTTGCTTACAGAGTTTAATGTGACTTTCCATTCTTTGCGCTCTGGCACTTACGTTGACTGAACAGAATTTGCAAATATTTGACATTACTGCGTTTGTTCGTCTGTCTTTCTGTGTAATGAAGTTATTCCAGATCACAGACTTGAATCTTCCTTTCACGGCATGACTAGTGACGGCGACCGAAGTTAGAGGTTGTTTTTGTCGTCTACGCTTAGTCCTTTTTGATAATCTTGCTCCTTTATAGCTGGTTACATTGTCACTAGACTCACTAGTGGCGTCGTTTGATTTTTCCCCAGTAACATTTTCATCTTCAATTGTCAAGAGGCATTTATCACTTTCTATTTCACTTAAATCGTCTTCATTAAACAAAATGTCTTCATTGATCTGGATTCTGTCATTATCACTCTCCTCCATTTCAAAGCCTGTACCCAATCACAAATGATCGTTATCAAAAAGATTGAAATTAAAAAAAGTCGTCGATGATTGTAATAAAAAAACTATTATAATCATTGTTCCTAAGGAGGTTCATTTTAAAATAATAAGTAATTGTTAACCAAAAGACGACAGTAGGTCATGATTAGGAGAATTACTACGGTCAGAAAGTGTTGCTGAAGCAGGTGCACTAAAACGTGACGCGGTTGCAGCAGAGCGTCGTCGTTCCGGCGTTATCGTTTTGTTTTTTGCTTTGATGACATTATCTGCAAAAACTGTAAAATCCGATAGAAATGTAACAGTATTTGATATCGTAACTAAAATGTAGTTAAATGTTAAAAATGTATACTTTGAAAAACAAATCAAATAGAAACTTACTGATCAGAGAATTAATTTGTTTGAGAAGAGAGTACACAGAGCAAAATGGTGCCAGTCTATTTTTATTCATTTGTTGGACGCTGTCATTTGAAGTTTGAACTCCTGTGCTGCAAAATCAAGGAGGTTTCAAGGATATGGACATTTTTAGCCATTTTAACCATTTTAGCCATTTTAACCATTTTAGCCGGCTGGTTGGTCAAAAAGCTTTTTAGCCGGATAAAATCGAACACTGATTGTGGGAAACGTCTATTATTCATAATCTTTTTATATACTATAATATTATATTATTATTTCATATCATTACATTGCAGTTGCACTGAATGAACCAGAGAATCTGGAATATCTTGAAGCACCTTTCATCTTTCATGACTTTCCTTGTTTCGTAGCGGTATTTATGTTTGTTCAAAAGTTTCGCTTAGAATTAGTAAAGGAATGAACAAAACTGAAAACCCAAAAATACGAATGTTGTTATCACTATCAATTACACTATTTTTTGAAAGTTAAGTCACAAGCCATGTCTATTTTTCCTGAAAATAACACATTAACTTCATCGGTACCTGGATCATTTTCTTCTATATTTGGCAATAATAATGTCTGTTTACTCTGTAACGCGAATGTTTGTGAAAATGTCCTTCCGAATAATAGTTTAGAAGACAAACAATTATTTTGTAAAATATTCCAAGTCTTTCCTCCGTCATTTAGCTTAGAAAATGATTTATTCAACGACAAACTCTTTGGGATATTTTGCCAAATTTGTTCTTTCAATGTCGCAGAATTATGTGATTTGGAACGGCAGATGTGTAATCTGCGAGCTAGAATTGATCAAATGCAAATGAAAATGGCACACTGTGTTGTAAATTCATTTGCTAAAACTTCCTGTAATCAAAACGGATATATCGTGAAGCAACAAATATATGAAAGTAATTAAAATTTAACTATGCTTTGACATGAGTGGACAGTTGTATACTATAGAAATTACTTAATAAACAATACTTCTCATGTTGATGTGAATTTTATAATTAAAATTAAATTTTTTACAGAATGGTTTGAAAGATGTCACCAAGTTCTTCCAAATGTTTGGGAGTCGACTCCGTTACCAATGCCAGCTCAATGTCCTGTGGCTGTTAGTATTCCTGAATCTGAGGCTGTCAGCGTAGAAGTTCTACCTTCCGTATTTGACATTCGTTTGATTCCAGTTGAAAAAATCGTGGAAAATGTCGACGATGATAATAGTAGCATTGCAGGAAATTTTGCTCCATCTCCTCCTCCAGATGAAGATTCCAATGTTTCTATTGAAAAAGTACACTCTCCGAATAAACCTGTTTTACCTTTGCCATGTGTCACCAAACAAATGAAAAGAGCAAAGCCAAACCACAGAAGTCAAAAGAAAACGTCCGGAAAGAAGAAACAAGTCAAACTGAAATCCAATACTTTGCTGGACGCCAATAAGTATTCCAATATAATTTCCGAAGAAAATGTAACTGCAGTAAACAGAGAAAAATCTTCTTCCCCCGGCCCTCCTCCATTGTCACCTATGTGCAATTCCGACAACATTGTCGAAGAAGTAATAGCACCTACAAAAGTAGACAAAGCAAACGATAACGTCAAACAAATTGTTTCAAAAAGTAAAAATAAAAAATCTTTCAAACGTCGTAGTGCTGCAAGTGCAAGAAAGACTAAGAAAAGAAAGCCTGGACCTCCCAAAATGGATCCTGATCGATTTACATGTACATTTTGTCAAAAGAAATTCAGCCAGAAATGTAATTTTGATGCTCATGTAAGACTCCATACAGGTAACTAGCACTTTTTATTGGTGTCTATCAAAATTGTTTTTAGGATAGGATCTAATTTTGAATCTCTGTCCATGCTTAGAATATAAGAACCCCATTTCAATTTGTAATTACCAATTTTATGTAAATACTAAAAAATGGCAATAATTTGTTCTCCAAGCGGATCCATTTCATCATATCTAATTGGGCGTGTATGCAGGAAAAGTTAATTGTAACTTTTAAAAATGTTTTTTTGTTAACTTTTTAGGTGAAAAGCCTTTCAAATGCAGATTCTGTGAAAGAGCATATGCAAGTCAAGGAAACAAGATAAATCATGAAAAAAGTCATGACAAAACCCGTTATGAAGGCGAACCGAAGTATTCCTGTGACTTATGTGACAAAAAGTATTATGTCGAATCAGCTTTAACAGTTCATAAATATAGACGTCATAATGAAAAATTTTCAGAGAAAAATGTTGCCAAATGTGAAGTATGTACTGTCAAATAATGTTACAACTATTAGTCGTGGTTTTAAAAATATGTCCTAATTATTGTAATTGCGTTTCTAGTTTTGCGACGCTACAGTGTTGGATATGAAGTACCATGTGGAAAAGTTACACACCGTTTCAGAGAAAAAACCTTTTAAATGTCCTATCTGTCATTTCACATTTTCTGACGACTTATATTTACAAAAGCACCATTCTGTTCACACTTTAGCCGAACTCCTGTACCAATGCAAAGTCTGCAAGCGAGGCTACAATCATCGATTCAAAATGAATGAACATTTGAGAGCTGTGCACAAAATTACGGATTTAGCATCCCAAATTTCGGAAATTTTAGTAGTTCCAGCGAAAGAATGTATTACAGGTAGACCAACTACGAAAAAGAAAGAAAAAGTCATCAAACCAAAACGGGAAAGGAGAAAGAGGTCTAATAATGAAGTAGCCTTAGTCAGGAAAAAATATCCAAGAAGTTCCAAAGAATTTATGTGTGAAATCTGTGGCAAGATTTCCAAAGAAAATTATTCTCATTTGGCCCACCTTAGAACACATACAGGTATAATTACATATTCATTGTTATTTAATGGGTTTATATAATAAAAGTTAACTTACGTTGAAGAACATAATATTATCTAAAACATCTAAATATTTAATTTCAAGGTGAAAAACCTTTCAAATGCAAATATTGCGACAGAAGGTTTAATGATAGTGGAAATCGACTCAAACACCAGCGCACGCACGACAAATCAAGATTAGAAGGAGAGCCTCAATTTGAGTGCAAAGAATGTGGGAAGAAATTTCACCTTATGGGAACTTTGTATCATCATTCTAGAAGACGCCATGCTAAGATTGTTCCCAAATACTACCGACCAAAAGACTGCAACGTAATTACATACATGAATAAGGTTTAAATTTTAAATATAAAAGTATTTTATATTTTTACTCAATAATATTTTTGTAGATATGTGGAGCAACTCTTGCAAATTCGGAGTCATTATTGCAGCATAAAAAAAGACTGCACTTAACGACCAAATATTCTCGAGGGCTACAACAGCTACAGTGTACAACTTGTCTTCAAATGTTTGCCAGTGAATATAGGTTGAAAATCCACAAACTTGAACACATGAAAGAAATTGAATGTCAAGAATTTAAATGCTACCATTGTCCACCGCTATCACATGAACTATTCTCAAAAGAGGATTTATACAAACACTATAAATTGGTACATGACGATGTCAAAGAAGAAGATATCGTCACAAAGAAAACATTTAGATGTCCGAAATGTCCGTTGACTTATTTTTTGTTAAAATCTGTACTGGAGCACATCAACCAAGTTCATGAAAAACCAAAAGGATCCCAAAGAAGAAATAATAAACGTAAAAAGCATAAATTAAAGATTGAATATGAATCTGAATCCGACGACGAATTGATTATAGAGAATTTAAAACATGAAAACAGTACTAAAATATATAAAGTGGAGTTAAAGGAAAAACCTCTCGTTAAAAGTACCAGATATTCAACCAGACAGCTGGCAACTCCAGCCAAAATTGCCGTGAAAAGCGAAAATAAGGATCTTTTGGTTCAATGCAAAGATTTACGTATCTGTCTCACACGAATTGACGAGGAATACGAAGAAATTGAAATAAAAGAAGAAAGTATAGATTATTTTAAATAAGTTTATTTTGATCACATGTAACTAAATGTGTGCACGTCAATGGGATACAATTTCTCAAAGGCTTAATAGCTGTTAAAATGTTTTTCTTTTCAGCTATTCGTTTTTTAAATCGTTCTCAAGCTGTGTTAGCTAGAAATCGTTACAATGACCAGATTTTCCTATGCCATAATAAAAGTGTCTTCTTTTGAACTTTTGTCTCTTGATTTAATTTTTGATATCATACATTATTACACTAGTTCTAAATGTGAATCAAATTCGTCAGTAGGTCAATGAATAGTTTTGAAAACATTTAATTTTCTCCATTTTGGAGAAATATTAATTAAAAAAACATTCCAAAGATTTCCACTAGCCAAGTTTGTGGCTTGTGTGGCTTCCTTGTTGCGCGTTAGTTGCGTAGCGGGATTTTTGTTATTTCAAAAAGCAAATATCTTCTCTAAGACTAGGAAGTTGTTGGAAGGAATCAAAACACGAACTGAATAACACTGAATACTGAACACTATTATTTAGGACTGACTAGGGACTATTCTTCTAGCTCGTTAATTCATTGATTGACAACCCATGGCTAATTTTACCAAAAATAACATTTAACATTTTACCATGAGTGTGGGCCCATCGAATTCTGGATCATTTCATTCCACATTTGAGAAGAATAACATCTGCTTACTCTGCAATGCGAGTATTTGTGGAAATATCCCTCAGGATAATAGTTTAGAAGACAAACAATTATTCTGTAAAATATTCAAAGTCTTACCTCCGTCACTAAGTTTAGAAAATGATTTATTCAACGACAAACTCTTTGGGATGTTTTGCCAATTTTGTTCGTCCAATGTTGCAGAATTATGTAATTTGGAACGACAGATATGTAATCTGCGAGCTAGAATTGATCAAATGCAGGTGAAAATAGCACAGTGTGTTGTCAATTCATTTGCTACAACTTCCTGCAATCAAAACGGATATTTTGTGAAGCGACAAATATATGAAAGTAATTAAAATTAAAAATTGGAAACAAGACTGTATTGCCAAAGAATTTACACATCTAAATAGATGATTCATTCAAGATATTACAAAAAAATATTAATTTGAATTTTTACAGGATGGTTTGAAAGATGTCACCAAGTTCCCTGCAACGTTTGGGAGTTAACTCCGTTGCCACTGCCAGCTCATGGACCTATAGTTATAAGCACTCCAGAATCAATCAGCAGCGTAGGCGTTTTGCCAACCGAATTTGATATTCGTCTAATCCCCGTAAACAAAATCGTAGACAACGACGACGATGCGAGTAGCATTGCGGGGAATTTTGCTCCATCTCTGCGTCAAGATGACAATTCCAATGACTCTATCGAAGTTGTGTTCGCCCCGAGTAAACCTGTTTTACCGTTGCCATGCATCATCAAAAAGGTCAAGAAAGCAAAGCCGAAACACAAAAAGAAAAAGAAACATGCAAAAAAGAAGTCTGACAAAAAGAAGCGAGTGAAAGTCGATGTCAGTGTTTTGGACACCAATAATCCAAATGAATCATTGGAAGAAAATGTACGTCTAGTACTGGTCAACAACGAAGAGCCCCCATCTCCAGGCCCACCTCTATTGTCACCTATATATGATTATGACGACTTTACTGAAGAAATATCAGCACCCGCAGAAGTAGAAAAAACAAAAAAAAAAGATAAAAGTATACTAACCAGTAAAAATAAAGAATCTTTGAAAACGAAGTCTGCTTCAGACACACCGTCAAATGAGACTAAGAAAAATAGGTTTGGGTTCGGACCTCCTAAATTGGATCCTGATCGATTTATATGTCCATTCTGTCAAAAGAAATTCAGCCAGAAATGTAATTTTGATGCACATGTGAGACTCCATACAGGTAACCATTCTGTACTTTGAAGTTAGTTTAGAAATACAAATTTTCGTGGCGAAACCTTATTAGTAATTCCAAGAAAGTAACTTGTTGTGGTTAATTAAACCATAAACTCCCTAAGAAAAGTAATCGTAGATGGCCTTACATAAAAATCATTGATCTGACTCAGTGAAAAGCACTGACTAGTAAAATTGCTTAATGGATTAAACGTGGATGGGAAATTAGCCTGCTGTAGTCACTTTTAACCCTAACAGAAGATTAAAGATATAAACCTTTCATTAAAACTTTTACTTATTAATAAATGCGTGAATTTATAAAAATTAATTTTGGCAGTAGAATTGTTTGCTGTATTTTTTTCAATTTGTTTGAACAGTTTATTTTTTTATTTAGGTGAAAAGCCCTACAAATGTGGAATATGTGGAAAAGCCTATGCGAGTCAAGGAAACAAAATAACTCATGAAAAAATTCATGAAAAAACCCGTTATGAAGGCGAACCGAGGTTTTGTTGTAATTTCTGTGATAAAAAGTATCATCTCGAAACAGCTTTAGCAACTCATAAATATAGACGCCACAACGTCAATCCGCCAAAACCTTCAGATGTCAAAAAGTCTGAAGCTACCAAGTGTGAAGTATGAAACATTTTTACTTTTGAATTTCATTTTTTTTAAATTGAATAATATTGCTATAATTGCTATAATAACTTATCATTTCGATTGTATTTCTAGCTCTGCGGCACTGCTGTAGTGGACATGAAGGACCATGTGAAGAAGTTACATACCATTTCGGAGAAAAAACCTTTTAAATGTTCAATTTGCCATTTCACTTTTTCTGATGATTTATATTTACAAAAGCACCAATCTGTTCACACTTTAGCCGAACTCCTTTACCAATGCAAAATGTGTCGGCGAGGATACAGTCAGCGATGGAAATTGAATGAGCATTTGAAAGCTGTGCACAAAATTACGGATCAACCGTCTCAAAATTTGCAGATTTTAGTAACTCCAGCCAAGGAATGTATTACCAATCCTTATGAAAATAGAGTAATAAAAAAAGAGAAGGTCATAAAGCCGAAAAAAGAAGGAACAAGGCAAAGAGGAAGACCTAAAAAGGAAGGAGGCTTGGAAAGGAAAAAGTATCCAAGAAGTTCCAAAGAATTTATGTGTGAAATCTGTGGCAAGATCTCGAAGCAAAGTTATTCACATTTGGTTCACGTTAGAACACATACAGGTAAATATTAAAAAATATTAACAATGGCAGAAATGAATATTTAAAATAAGTATTTAATACAAAAAATAGGAAGTAAAGGTACTGAGCTTGAAGTGAAAGGTAGTATAAAATCTATTAGCTTAAATTATTGGTTAAAAAACCTTTTTTCTGCTCTGCTAATACTTGGTAATTTAGCATTATTATCTTTTCAATTTTTAGTAACTGTTGCTCCGGCATTGAACGAATTTAAATTAAATTAATTCTTAGGCTGACAAATGCAATGTAGTTGTCCTAATTGTAGTCATCATATAATCAGTTTGCAACGTATGTATTTGTAGTCCACGTTAGTTAATCGTGAAAAGTGACACAAAAGTAGAAAATTGAAGCTAATTTATTGATATTAGCCAGCATCTCAAACGTTACAAAAATTTTAATCATGAATTACAATTCTTATTTATATTTTCAGGTGAAAAACCCTTCAAATGCAAATATTGCGACAGAAGGTTTAATGACCCTGGAAATAGATTGAAGCACCAAGTTACACATGATAAATTAAGACTAGAAGGCGAGCCTCGATTTGAGTGCAAAGACTGTGGAAAGAAATATCATTTAAGGGGAACTTTGTATCATCATTCTAGAAGACGTCATGCTAAGATTGTCCCCAATTGTTACAGACAGATAATGGAATGCGATGTAATCAAAGTTACAGTATATTTTAAATTTTAAATGGCGACCAAATATTATATAAGTACAATTTTTGCAGGTATGTGGAGCTACTCTTGCAAATCGGAAGTCATTATGGACACACAAAAGAAGATTGCACTCTAATACGAATACTCATCGGCTACAGTGCGTAACTTGTCTGAAAGTGTTTGCCAGTGAATACAGTTTAAAAATTCACAAGTTTGAGCACATGAAAGAAATTGAATGCAAGGAATTTAAATGTTACCATTGCCCACCCTTTTTACAAGAACTTTTCTCCAAAGAAAATTTATATAAACACTACAAAGAAGCACACAAGGATGTCAAGGAAGAAGATATCGTCACGAAGAAAACATTTAAGTGTCCAGAATGTCCGTCAACGTATTTTTTGTTAAAATCTGTACTGGAACACATCGGTCGTGTTCATGAAAGTGTAAAAGGACCCAAAAGAATGCGTAATAGGCCAAAGAAGCAAAAATTAGAGATTGAATCTGAAGACGAAAATGACAATGACGAATTTACAGCAGTGAACCAAGAAGATAAAAATTGCAATAAAAAACACAAAGTGAATTTAACGAAAAATCTTGCTATTAACACAGTTAATAGATATAGTACTAGGCAACAAACAACTGCAGCAAATAATACTGTGAAAAAGGAAAATAAAGTGATTGCAGGGGGTCTACTGGATCAATGTAAAGATTTACGGATTTGTCTCACAAGAATCGACGAGGAATGGTTCGAAGAAGTGCAAATAGAAATAAAAGAAGAAAATTTTGATTTTGAAATTGTTTGAAATAAAATCCTATTCTCTTATTTTTGTTTTTTTATATAAATTGATAAATGGTATACTCTATTGGTAATATGGTAATTCCCATATTTATCATATGATTTGATTAGGAGTGTTACATATTATATTATCGTCGTCTTTAATCGTTACCTTCAATCAGATGTCACTCTAATATATTTTTATGTGATATATACTCAGAATATTTTTAAATAAAGATCTGAGACATTAAGCCATCAATATCAAAACTATACGATTCTGACTATAGGTTCTATAATTATGTAATGTATACTTAATTCAATCCACTTTTAAAGGTAGAATCATATTCATCGTTGTGTGTATCGCCATATCCCACAAATTCCAAAATCGCGAATGTTGTTTATTTTTAAGACTCATTAAAAGTTTTAAGAAAAACTCTATTGTCAAATTGTCAATTCGTAAAATTTATTGTTTTTGTATTGACTAAAGCCAGGCATACAGAAAATGTATTTTTGTGGTAACCTCGTTACCGAGCAGGCAGGTCGACAGCTCTAATAATTAAGTTTTAACTGGGCGTATTTTTACCAAACATTTTTTTACCGGTCGTGAAAAGCCTACCGGACAGTTTTAGTTACCGGGCAGCAAAACATTTTCTGTATGCCTGACTAAAGCAGCCATAGATTTTGCCATCGCTGTCACGTAAACTGGCCATAGTAGTAATCTGATCTTTTGGGTTGACCTGGAAAGTAGTAAACTGGTCTTCTTGAAAAGTAAACTAGTCTTTCTGAAAAGTAAACGGGATAGCTTTGACCATCGATTTTTGCAGATAGCATAGTCAGGTACGAAATCGTAGTCGAAATAGTTTGAGCGTTAAGACAGAATGCAATATTATAATATATTTCATGGTCTCCGTCTTTCCTAGCAAATGTTAAAGGTAAGAGAAACTTCCAAGAATCTCTCAACGTATAAAGTTTGAGCAATACAAGCAAAACAAGAGCAGACAAATCTAATCTGTTTAAAAGCATTTAATGGTGAAGAATGTTGTCGACAAAGCAAGGAAGGAAGCATAAGCATAACCATATTTACAACTTCAATAAGGTTAGTTTCCGATAATGTAAAATGAGACTTCGACAATGCCAACTGCCAACAAGGAATTCTAAATTCGTATTTGATTTCGAAGTAATTCGGATAATGTAGTAAATAATGGCAAAACTACCCTTGCCTTAATTTGCATGATTTTTTTCTTTGGTCCTTTGAGGGCTAACGTGGAAATAAGGCTTTGCCATTTTGTCATATAATCCGGTAAAGGTTAATTTAATTTAATTTAAGATTTAAGTTTCCACTAAGTTATTTTGTTGGCACTTCGGCACCACTAACGCAACATCAAGAACCAAAAATGCGGATGTTGGTAATAAAACATATAGTTAGTCTCCTTTAGGAATCTTAAACATTCAGCATTGACGTATGACGGGCACGCGGATTTCCCATGGTAATGTTTGTGTGCCGCGTGCACGACATGTTTTTGCTTTTAGCATCGATTTATTTAATATACTTTAAAAATATTTTTTAATGGTTAAAATATAAAAATCTGAGAGTTCGTCTATGCACACTTCGTTTTATATTGGGTTCCCAAAAAACTTTTACTCTATAAGACTGTCAACCTAAATCAAAAGGCCAAATTGCAGATTCGCGACGAAGAAACATAATAACATTGTCGGGGTATCAACTATCTTCTATAATATAAACGTCATCGAAATGTATGTTGTATGTTTGTGTGTACGGATGTTGTAATGTTATGAATGTTACTACTCGGCCACCGTACCGTTATTTCAAAATGTATTAACAGCACCATTTGATTTATTTGCAAAAGATGCTAAATTCCATCCAGATAGAACTTGGTTTTATGCATACACGCTTGCGCGGTGATAAAATTATGAAAGTCACTGTTGTAAGACGTGGTAGTTGAAATTCTTCCTTTCAAATTTAATATACCGTGCCGTGACCTTATTTTATACGCAGGAAAGTTTAAAATTTGGCTATTCACATTAAAACTATATTTTTTTCAATTCGCAAATCGAGATGAAGTGGTAAACAATTTTTTTATTTCAAATGTTTACGTTTTGAATCTGCCACTTATGTGTTATAGAGATTTGTTATCATAAAATTATGACTTCTAATAAGACGTCACAAATCGTGATGATGATAGGATTAGGAAGAGTATAAGTAGCCCTTAAAAAGTTTAGGTGGGTGAATATTTATGAATATAGAATATTTCTTTAATGTGATTCCATTTTCGTAGGTCATAGTCATGAATGTCATGGAAGTTGACATTTTCCTTGCATTGACACTATACAACTGTAGTATATGTAATTAGTTATTCCAAATCAAAAAAACTAAATTTTCTAAAACTTCAGCGTATTAGGACCAAGGGCCAATATTTTTGTGCTGGAATTTTATTGTGACTATCGGTACTTCTGGTCACCCATTATGGTCACATTTTTGACTTGGGGTATAATGTTAGGTCTACGTTACTCTGACTCATCATTATGCATACTGCCAAGCTTAGATGTAAGCATCCCATCCATTATATCCAACATCCCCATCCAGGTGTTTGAATTGGCTGAAAGGGATGTGTTGGTGATGGCTGTAATGGTACTTTATTTGGAAACTTGGGATTGGCTATATTAGATGGATTACTTTATTTAAATATTGGTGGTGGGCTGGATAAGATGTTGATCTTTTCTTGGGTGTTTGGTGATGATGGGATGGATGGGGTTGGATGTTCCATCTTTTGCATTGGATGGGATGTTTACCAACAACTTACATCTATGCTGCCAAGTGTTATTTTGTTTTATCCGACTAAGCAAATAAACTGCTTCCCCTCACGCACCAGGTGGGTGAGGGAAAGAAGTTTCTGAAATACATTCTATCTATCCATCTTACAATATTGCCCCGGAATACACACTAGCTTTATTTATAACAGGGCCTGGGCCCTGTGACCGGCTAGTACCTTATAATGTATTTGAGTAGGAAATCTCCCTTCTGCGATGAGATATTTTATATGCATTTTCGACAAGCGTTCAGTTCAGATGTAGAATACTGAGAGCACGTTATTCGAAAACCTCTAGAAAGTATTAGGGGTTTTGCAAGCCATTTTATTAAATTAAAATAGAAAAATAAATTAATTTGTCGCACAATTCAAATTCCTGTTCATTTTTTGAAAAAATTATTTATCGTACTTAAATTTATCGCTTCAAAAATCTCCATTTCATATTATGCCCTAGTTAGAAATTAGAAACTTCTATTTTCAGGATAATCGCTACAAGCCAATAAGTTAATCCTGTGACCTTCTGTATATTACTAGTTAGGCTGTAAAAAATTATGTTGAAATATTTATACTTCAGAAGTTCTTTAATTCTTTTTTGAAAACTGGAAGAAATGTAGAAAGCATTGTTAATTTTTTATACCAAACAAATGCGAGGACATCAGAGAGAACATTTACCAATGACCAATATAGTCTTCTTTAAATAAAAAATATTCTACTTTAATCTTTTTATTCATGTTTTTTTATTCATTTATTCACAATCTACATATTTATGAAATAACTAACTAGGAACCACTACTATTTATACATATTAATGATATTGTCTTCAAATCTGTACATACAATCAGAAAGTCACTTAAAAACATATTGACATGGTACACGTAGAATATTATTAAATAAACATTTGTATATCGATAGGTGTGTCAAGACAACTCGATTCTGACTATATATGTGCTATTTATTTAATGTATGTACTTAATGTGATCTACTTTTAAGGATAACATCATATTCAGGGTGTGTATCGCCACAACTTCCAAAAATGTGAATGTTGTCGATCTCTTCACAATAAAAAATGGACCCACGTTATACCTCATTGCTCTAAGACTCCGTAAAAGTTTTAGAAAATCTCTACTTTGATGTCTCTTCCAGCCGTGGATGAAGTTAATTGATTTTGTATTGACCAAAGCAGCCATAGGTACTGAAATCCCTTCTCCAATGGAAAATGCCATGCTTAGTAATGGTAATACTACATAGGCACGTAAGGGCATTATTCTATAAAATTTAATAGTGCCAAAATTACAAACTATGCTCATTATGGCCGCAACAAATAAAATAGTTGGCGAAGCATAATAAACTAATAAATAATTAACATCCAAATTAACAACTCTTAAAGCATTATACACCCTCAAACTAGTTAACGGTCTCTGATTGAAGTAAGACTTGGTTTTAAAGTATTTTGTGGTTTTGCTTTTCTGTAGAGTTATCAAGTTTAACCAAAATACAACTACAGCAGCGTATATTACTGCCAAATATAATATTACTAAAACAGGACACATTACATGCATTATTACAAGTGCTACAAATGGTGTTGCTAGCACTCTTATCACTATAAAATCTATACCTAGTAATTGTAGAAAGTACACGAATGGACTAAAAGGAATAGTCACGAGACTTATTCCTGCAAATATGCCAACTCCTATTCCAAAACATAGAGTCACTAATTTTATAAGTATTCCCATGATTTTCAAATCTTGAAAACTGGACTCAGATCGGTGCAGGTATAATTCTACAAAAAAAAGTTATTTTTGGTCAGTTTTCACTCAATGATATTATTTTGAATACAATTAACACAAGTAACATAAATACGATACTTACCAGTGAATTTCTTGTCTAAGTTTATTACACTATTCACAGTGCAACAAATACGGGTTCTACAGAAGAATATAAGACAATTAAAAAAATGAGACAGTAAACAAAATATTGCCAATATTATGTGTACGACGATTTGTTCAACTGAAAAAGATGGAAAATATATTTGCATTAGCAGAGTTCCAGTGATAAATGCATTTGCTAGGACACTAGAAACGAAACCAAGACACCAGGCGTACACTTTTAATTTTTCTGTGATGACATAAAAATATTTCTGTGTCGAAGACCAATTAATTGGCAATGCATATAATTTATCAACGTAAATGTAATGAAAGGTTTCTGTGTATCTCATAAGTTCAATAAAAACAGAACTCATATTCACAAATTATTTCGAAAACTAAATTTTATTTGTGCAGAACGTGACTGAACTCTTCAGGTTGTTCTCCCTTGCTCTTTATGTTAAGCAATAATAGTATTTCACGGGCTTCTGTCGTAGCAAATGTTAAAGGAAGGAGAAACTTCCAAGAATTTCTCAAGGTATAAGGCTTGAGCAATGCAAGCTAAACAATAGCAAGATACAAATCTAATATGTTTAAAAGCATTTAATGTTGAAGACTGTTGTCGACTATGCAAGGAAAGAAGCATAAATAAACACTATTATATTCTCAACCTATAAGAGGTTACTTTGTGTTTTAGTTTCATTTTACATGGAGTGAATTTAGGAATAAAATTTTGTGCATTAGTAATAGGTAGACAGATGACCCGATAGAAAATATTTACTTAAAATCGTATAATTGTTGCCACAATAATTTTGATGTTGGGTCTTGAAAATCCTTTGCGTCATCATTGTCAATGATGACGCAAAGAATTGAGCATCTGATGATTGTTGTCACAAATTGATAAGTGTTCATTAGTTAGAGTTCAACCAATGACGTCACTAACAGCCCTTATTTGCCAATTGAGATATTAATTGCAATTAAATTGGCACATTCATATCAATTTTAAATCGGCAATGCTAAATGCATTAGTCTTGGTTTTGGTAGTTTTTTTATAACTTTCGTCGAATCATCAAATAAATTGGATTAATTTAATTGGAAAAATTTCATAGAAAATAAAGTTTTAAAACCTATATTTTAGGACGTCTATTGTACCTGTACTAAGCTGTCTAAACGATCGCTAAAATTTACTATTTTTACCATTAAATGCATTTTTACCATTACGTGTATTTTTACCACTGTGATGGTAAAAAAGCCTAAAATGTGGTAATTTTGTACACTGGTCATCAAGTAATGCTTCTGCCAGATTTAACTGTCTAGCGTCTTCACTCGGGAGCTTTGAAAACGCTACAAGAAAGCAAAGCAAGTTCGCATACAGTTTAAAATTCGGACAAGATTTGCATAATATTATTATTCTAATTTTCTGATTCCAGTTGATGTAAAATAAGCTATTTACCGTAATAATCGATATAATTCCCCGCATCGAAATAGTTCCCCGGTAGGGGAACTATATCGATTTTTCCCCGTAAATGTCAGCCTTTGAAACTATAATTCCCCGTTTCGAAATAATTCCCCGGTCAAAATTTAGAGCATATGGTACGTGTGTACTAAAACACGTGTATTTACAGTTTAAGTACAGGTGTACTTACAGTAAGTACATGTGCACTAAAAGAGAAAGGAAGCAAGAACCTTGGTTTTGAAAGGTAGAATAGTTGCAGTCCACAGTAAACCTGAAATGGCAGAAGGAGGAGAACAACGATTATATTTGACTCCAAGAAGACCCAGTGCATATGTTATTGGAAGAAATATATTCAGAAAAAAATTGCTGGTGTGGGACAGTTGGGGGACGTGGATGGAAGTGAGGATCATTTGATCACCGCCTTTAAACCAGGCAAAGATTGTAGTGAAGGACTGGAAAGGTTAAAGCAGTGCAATCAATTTTCACAAATGGAACAGCCATTGATTAACGAGGATTACATTTTGTTGCCCTCGGATGATGATCTCACGGAACCTATGGACGTATTACTCTCCTCTGACGAAGAAAATTAATTACATTTTAATAAAACTTAAAAATTTTTTAAAAATAATGCATTGATAATCTAGTACATCTTGACTTTGAAACTACAATTCCCCGTTTAGAAATAATTCCCCATCCGGGAAACTATATCGATTTTTCTTGCCCAAAAAGTGGCCATGAAACTATAATTCCCCAGAGGTATTAATTCGATTATTACGGTACTATCATGTGGGAACTCTTAGTTTTCTAATCTTTTTTAATTGTGATTACACAATAATTGTTTTTTTCGGTCAGATTATTTTTTTTCCTTTTAATGTCAAAAAGGGAGAAATGTTATATTTAATAGTTAATCCCTACAGTCACATTAATCGGTTTGTTCAAAAATGTTTAATAGTTAATTTTTGTGATTTTCTTGCTGGTCCTTTGAGGCTTAACTCGGCCGTCGTTGTAAAGTTTTACTATTTTATAATTATAAAAGTTTGGCAGACACCGGCACCACCAACAGTGAGAAGCACAAAATCGAATGCTGCTAATAAAATATTTAGTTAGTCTCTTTAAAAGCTTAAATATAGTATTGAAAGGTATGTCCATTTCACAATATGGTAATGTCTGAATCCACTATTAGTCCACCACATAATATTTTGTCTTCGGTTTATTCTCTCAGGTTAAATTAAATGTTCAATTATTGATTTAAGACGAAGAAACTATGTTCGAATATCAGAGTAAGCAAAACATATTTCCGACACAGTAAATGAAGTATAATATAATGCAGATGCAGTTATGAAAAACCAAGAATAGATGTCAAACGAAAATCGAGTGGTCACTACAATAATAAATCACTACATATTGACCAACCGAATTATTGTAGTTCAATAAATTTTAGCCCAGTAAGATTTTTTATAGAATGACAATTAACGAATATTGTAACAAATAGGTAACGAATTAAGATTGGGATGAAAAATTGAGAATCACACCCAAGTAAAAATGCGTTGCATTATAGTAAATCAGTTATAGTAAATGTGATTGTAGTCGCTGCCTTTCGAGTTTAGAATGTGCTTTTGTGTTACAGAAGTAGAAACATTTTATTACGACAATATACATACATACTTTCCTCGCATTAAAAACTTATACAAGTGGAATCATATTTTTAAATGTAAGAAGCGAATGGCTTTCCGCTTGTAAATCGATTAATCATATCAAAAGCCCATTTGGGTTGATCATAAGGTACAAAATGACCAGCATTTCTAACCAACAGGTATGTTAAATTATCAATAACTTTAACATAACCAGCCAAATCTTTGCCAACTCTCCATTGTTTCCTGTCCGCCGTTGTAAAATCTTGAGATCCATGCCACTTCATTTTTCGCAATGAATTCTCAATTAATGTATTAGCTACAATTATGTCTAACTGACCACTATATATTAAAACTTGATAATTCTCTTCAGCATCCAGCAATTTAACAATCCAATTGACCACAGACTGATAGAAGTCAGTTCTCATGTATTTTTCTACAAGATCATTTCCGTCTAGGAACTTTTTAGAACCAACATGAAGGGCTTGATGCACGTACGGTAGATCGAGAAAATCATAAAAGTAGTCTTGATCTTTCGGTTTTTTGGCCATTAAGAAATTGTAGTAAAAATCAAAACCTGTAGAATTCTTGAAGTATGAAGGATAGTGAATCAAATCTCCTTCTATCAGCTCATCTATAGTCTGTATTAAAAAATACGATATAAATTAATAGGCAAATGACAACTAGTGCTTAAAATATTCAGAACACATCAACATTATTATAAAAGTTATATTTTGCAGAATAATAGCATAATTAGCATTAACAGATCATTGAAATTAGGTAAAGTTTTAAGAAAACAACCAAAAAATCTCTAGTAGATGGTCGCTTTCCATCTTAAAGAAAAACAATCTTGAAAAATGGAAAGTTTTAAACTTATAGAACTCAACTGTCTCTTTCATTGTAGTATTTTAAATTTCCTTAAGATTAATTATGATCTTTGTAACTTTGAAATGTACTGTGTTGTAATAGCAACTTAGTACTTAACAAGTCATCAACAGGCATGTTATTGGATTTCATTAGATGTAGGTGTAACTACCAGTTTACATTGAAAGCAGAGATCCACTGTTTTCTTCTAATTAGACGTCTTGCCTTTTCTTCTTCCTTTTGGAAATGTAACTTTTGCTTATAGTCTAATAAACCAATATTGTACAGATATTCTCCATAATTTAACATATTTTCAGGATCAGAAAATCCATCGCCGATGACCATTCCCTTCAAATGGATTTTAACTTTTGGAGATAAGTTATTCTCTCGGTGAATTTTATAAGAAATTGCAGGGACGTACTTTCCTAAAAAATAAATTACAGACTTTCATTTTAGGCTGTAGTAGTTACCACCCCTCAAAGCATTTACATATGTATATTTACATATATATTTACCTACAATTTGAATGTATTTACAAAATACAATACAATCATTAAAGATAAGGACAAGGTTTTACAGTAGATGGACAGATTGGTTAAGAAAGTTGTTAAAAATTCCACATACCAGCATACGATTCTCCGGCAACGAAAAAATCCCTGGCTCGATATTCGGGAAATAAAGTAAAAAATTGTGTCAAAGCACTATACAAATCCTTTGCAACATCTTCCTCTGTTCTTGCGTATCCACGATCATCTTGCGTATAACTAAATCCTATTTTGTTTTAAAATCGAACAGAAGAATTTCCAAAAGAATTTTTTTAAATTTGATATTGTTTGATATCTTGCAATAATTACCTGATCCTACTGGGTTATCAATGTAAATAACAGAATGTGTCATTGCCCAAGATGTAGTTCTAAATTGTAAAGTGTTCGAAGAATCTACTATGAATGGTCCATTTTCTACAAATAATCCGTACAAAGAGGAGGAACCGGGTCCACCTTGAAGCCACAATAGAACAGGTGCTTTTTCAGGGTGAAACTGTTTGCAACAAATTAAATTGGAAACATCAACTTGTATATTAAAAAGTAATATTTATATTTCCATTATGTCCTGGCCAAATGAATAAATAAAAAGCCGGAATGATACAACTTACTGCAGCAGGAAAAAACCAAAAGTACATGCTAGAGTTGTACTGTCGATTTACAGTGAAATATCCACTGTAACTAATGACATCAGTTAAATTTGTTACTCTGGATAGTTTCTGAGCCTTGGATATTTTACTTGCGTCAATATAAGGTGTTAAAATGAGTGGATCTGCCAAATTTTGATAACTAGGGGGCTTTTTACAAATTTTCGGGTTTTTGCACAACTTTGATCTCCTGTAAATGTTTTTATGAGGAAATGCTAAGGTATATTGGGAAAAAACTGCACTGATAACAATAACAGTCAGACAGTTATTCATCATTATTAGAATTTTTTATAATGGTTCAATTTCAGCCTATTATAATAATATATATCTTAACATCCCCTTAGATCTGTCGTGTTAATCGTCGTTGTTGAGTTGTTCATAACTACATTCAATACATTTATGCGCTAGGAAGTATAAGTACTAAAATAATCGACAGTCTGATATGCAAATCATAACAATTATATATTTCCAAACGTCTGGAATTGGAATTGAATGATTAAGATTTTTGCAAGTGTTTCTTGGATTTAGCACCTTCGCTTTCTATTCTAGGTCAATGAACTGAGTAACATTACTTAAAACATCCATTCCATGAATAATATGAATGACTACCGTAACATTTAAGTTTGACAATGATTTATTCAGGAGCATGCATAATAAATTATTACAATTACTAGGTAAGTTATTCAATGCACACAGGTGCGTGATAAATTATTGATAATGATTTACAAAATTGCATTGCAATTAATAATGTTAATAATATATTGGTAATGTTTTAATAAGCAAGTGCATAACGGATGCACATAAATAAATATAATTAGGCGCACGTTGTGAAGTACCTACCGACATTGACATTGTGTTACAAAGCAAATGATTATACATAATGGTATAATATAATGGCAATAGTCTTAATTGGTCTTACTAACTCTGTACGAAGTTATCCTAGTTCCGGTTTGGTAAGCATATTAGTTAGGTTAGGGCGAAATAAATAATTTATTTCATTACCCTATTAAAAATACTCCAAGTTATTACAATATTTATGCTGTTTATTCAGGTATGTAAAATTACATAATTGATGACACAATAAAACCACCTCAAGGGAGAGAATTAGCCACTTTTCGAGTTAATTGGATATTGGATTAATTATACAATTTCATTGTCATTTTAAACCTGCGTGCACAATTTAAAATCAAAAAATGTACCCACATTTTCACTGTGCTATTTAATCTTATATATTTTGATCGTATATTATACATTTTTCAACATATATTTTATTTGAAATAACAGACAATTTTGTTCACAAAGAAATGATTCACCCGCGTTTACCCAAAAATATTTCGTTACTATAAAAATCATTAAATTTTAGCGAATGGCTTACCAGAAGTAAATCTATTAATCATATCAAAAGCCCATTTTGGTTGATCGTAAGGTACAAAATGACCAGCGTTTCTAATTAGTAAATAAGTTAAGTTATCAATTACTTTAACGTAACCAGCCAAATCCTTGCCCACCCTCCAAATTTTTCTGTCGGCTGCTAGAAACTCCTCTGCACCGTGCCAATGCATTTTTCGTAGGAAATTTTCAGTGAATGTATTTGCAACTATTATGTCTAATTGTCCACTATATATTAAAACTTGATACTTCTCTTCAGCATCCAATAATTCGATGATCCAATTTACTACAGATTGATAAAAATCCGCTTTGAGATGATTGTACACATCGAGGTTTAGATCCGTGAACTCTTTACTTCCAACATGAAGAGCTTCATGGACATAAGGGAGGTCGAGAAATCGTAAAAATAATCTTGGTCTTTCGGAGATTTTGCCATCAACAAATTGTAAACAAAATCCAGGCCAGTAAAATTAGTGAAATCCCGACCCAGCAGCACATCTATTGTCTAAATGTAATATAATACTTTTTAATTTTTAATCAAGAAGGACCTTTTCAAAATAGACTCGATGATATGTAGAAGTGTACAGTTATGAAAATATTGATCAAAGGCGAAATGGAATAAAAATTGCTAATTTAATTTCTACATTTCAACGGTGTCTATTCGGCAGTGTAGGTTGCAACTGCCACTATTTTGGCTATCTTCTATAGTAAAAGGGCTTACATTGAAAGCTTTGATCCATTGTTTATTCTTGATAAAATGTATTGCCTTTTCTTCTTCCTTTTGAAAATGTAATTTCTGTTTATAATCCAACAAACCAATATTGTACAAGAAATCTCCATAATTTAACATATTTATTGGATCAGTTAATCCATCACCGATGGCCATTCCTTTAAAATTAATCTTGATTTTTGGGGATAAGTTATTCTCTCTATGAATTTTGTAGGAAATAGCTGGAACATACTTTCCTAATAAAAGACCAAAATATCATTAGCGTTTCACTGCCTACACCACGAAATACATTTTACTTAAACCTGTAAAATTTGCATTCAATTAATATATTATGAACATTCAGTTTGAGTACAACAATCTGTAATTAAAACATCTAATAGATTTGGAGGGCAAAATATCAACCAAGGAAATAAATACTAGTGATAAATTTTTGATGGTATTTTTTCCTTGAAATTTATCATTTCCCAATTACATTTTTTGAATTATATTTGGAAAAAATGGAAAATTTTACCGGCATACGATTCTCCTGAAACGAAAAATTCTCTGGCCCGATACTCAGGAAATAAAGTAAAAAATTGAGTCAAAGCGCTATACAAATCCTTTGCAACATCTTCTTCTGTTCTTGGATAGCCACGATCATTGTCAGTAAAACTGAACCCTATTAAATGTCAATAAGTTATGGTTTCAAGACATCGAATGATTTCAACCCAATTTCCGTAAAATAATTTGGAATCAGGACCTGATCCCACTGGATTATCAATGTATATCACAGAATGTGTCAGAGCCCACGAAGTAGCTCTCAACTGTAAATTAATTGATGCATCGACTCTGAATGGTCCGTTTTCTACAAATAATCCATACATAGATGGAGAACCGGGTCCACCCTGAAGCCAGAGTAACACGGGCGCTTTAGCAGGGTTAAACTGTATAGCATGGAAAAAGAATTCAATTTTTTTTAGGTACTACATCAGCTCTTAGGAATTTTATATCAAATATTTGGACTTCTTCAAAATATATTGGTTCAAAGCCCGTTAGACTTTGTCTAGGCATGATTGCATTAAAAATAGTATGTCAAATTTGTTCTCAAGATTTTTAGGCTGTGTCCAACATAAAAACTACAAAATTGGAAATGAGTGATTGTAGAGCAAACCACATCTGAAATTCTACGATTGCTTCTAAAAGTTAAGCAACAAATTTGAAATATGGATTGTTAGGACTTACAGCAGCCGGAAAAAACCATAAGTACATGTTGGAGTTGTACTTTTGATTAACCGTTACATATCCGCTGTAGCTAACAATATGGGTTAGATTCGTTACTGCAGCTAATTTTCGAGCTTTGGCAATTTCTCCTTCATTGATGTAAGGTGTTAAAATAAGGGGGTCATCTAAATCTTGTTTGGTCCAATCAATTTTATTAATTTTTGAACTTCTGCACGAATTTGGCCTCCGGTAAATATTTTTATGAGGAAAGGCAAAAGTATATTCGGCTAAAATCGCACTTAATATTGTAGATATGACACTGGCTCTCATTTTCGTATTCGTAAAAGATATATCTCTATATATATGCGAGGATTATAAATGTCAATATTAGATTAGATTAGTCGATTCAAGCCTGGGTTGAGACTTAAAAAGGGGAAGTCTCTTTGACAAAAATAATAATGACTTTTTTATTTTCTGTAAATGCGTAGTAATATAATACCGGGCGCATCAGACAATAGACAGTTAATTAGTTAAATATTTGCATAATATTGTGCTAATTAATGCACTCAATGACAATATAATACATGCTGATGACAATTTGGGGGCAATGAATTATTTAGTAACAATGAATTGTATGATAAGTGCATACAACTATTTAATTATGGGATGTTACATTGGTTTGATATTATTCATATATCAGAATTTATTCATATATTTTTTTTTATTATTTTTTTTTTTATTACTGACGGTCCCTACGGGCTCGCGCCCATGGACCCAATTTATTCATATATTATATATCAGAATAACAGAAACTATGATCAAAGTTACACATTCATTTTTCTACACCATTGCAAAAGGTATAACAGTTACAGCTATACAACCCATGCACATCATAGCTTCAAAATCAAAATAGTAATACTTTTATAGACGAATTTCAGAACTGAAGCATATAGAATTAGAACATAGAATGTGTGAGGTGGAGTGGAGTAGATCACTTTTTCAGCCGGTGACAACATTTTCAATGAATGGTTCAGGGAAAAATGGTACTCCCTTTTTATCTTATTTACATGTAAAGTATAAAAGTACATGGGGCACTCTGCTACATCAAAAAAGGTAAAAATTCAAAAAAGGACTGCTTTAGAAAAATCTTATTCCTACCTTTTTGTAAAAACATACAAACAAGGTTTAAGGCAAAAATAGTCTTTTTTTGTTCCCTGCGACGGATTCAATTTTGGGGACAAAAATAGTCAAGTGTTTGTCACATTTTGTATTACTAGGTTACGGTAGGGGACAATAATAATCGAATCTAACCTAAAAGGCAACCAAGCACATATCCAGCAGAGGGGCGGGGGGGGGGGCGATGCGCCTCCCTTAAATCTGAGAAAAAGAGAAGATTTTTTCCAAAATATGTCACATTTTTAACATAATTTTTGGTTGCGCCCCCTTGACCAAATTTCTGGATACGTGCCTGAAAGCAACATTAGATGACGAAAAGATCGAAATCATTGTAATAGTTGCAACCATTTTAGTACATCTTTATTTCACATTAAACAGACACGTATATAGAAATTTAAAAAGGGGCAGATGAAAATAAATTGTGCGAAAAAAATTTGCATGTTTAACCTTCTTTGACAAAACAATCGTCTTTTTCTGGGAATTTAGGAGGGCTCTAGCACCCCCATAGCCGCCCTTTGGATACGTGCCTCCAACGAAGTATTATTTATCTTAAAGACAAAATGAGATTAATGGTATGATAAAATATGATTTCAACGAACAATATTAGCGTATCATTTTTGATACAGAAAAATGGCCCGACTTCATAGACAATTGGAATACAGCTTCTAATTTCCCTTCGTATAATCTTGTAATTTTGATAGTGGGTTGCAAGTCGTCTGTGCTTAAAGGTCATAGAATGTTGAAAAGCAATTACCATCACCGGCAAGACAGTAAATAACATAAGAAATATTATAACATTGACTGCAGGGCACATTAGATTTGCTGGCATTGGAATGATTGAATGTAGTCGAAGGGTGCCGTACATAGTGCATATTTGAACAGCTATTACAGCTATGACAGAAATTGGAAGTGGCCATCCCATTATTTCTCGAAATCGTTGGTGTAATAAATACAAAACTCGGTATTGTCGGATTGTCTTCATGATTTCCGTGGACCTGGGAATTGTTTCCCATTTTGAAAACCGAACAAGAATAATTTCTTCCATGAGGTTATTCAACACGGAGGTGTAGATTATAACCGAAATGACAGCAAATAGCACAGTGCACCAAATATGAACAGTCACTATGAACATCATAACTGTGCACAATACTCTTAAGTCAACCATTGTTGAAAAATGTATGTCAAAATGATCCAGAATAAATCTCCGAAGGGGATCCAGATCTGAGACAGCTGAAATAGTAGCCGAGGCTATTATTATAACTCCAGCTACTGGAAATAGAGTATTGAGCATTTTCGCCTTACTTTTGTCACTGTATTTGGAGTTTGTAATGATTCTCATCAATTTTTGATCTTCTGTTCACAATAAAAAGAAATGATGCAGGTTATTATTTGTAATCATTAATCTTTCGCTAGCGTTGAGCTTACGAAATAAGGCCATTTAATAGTAATTGTGATTTTGTGGTTATTAAATTAAATTATAAATTTTTTGTCTAGTAATTTACTAAAACTTACGTCCCCAAATGTCGTCCAAACGAAATAAAGATTTGTATGTATTCATAATTTCATGTCGTTTAAAAAGTAAATTCAAATTGAAAGTGAAGGCAATCAGCAGACATAAACAAAAGAATATGTAAATAATTATGTGATGAGCCAAGAATTCCGGTGTTGGGTGAAATATTTCTTTGAGAAGTCTGAATGTGGCATAGATGAATGACCCTCCCACACCCTCGATTCCCACAAAAAACCAAATAAAGAACTGTAGACTGCTTTTTGAATCGCTTAGGGATCTTTTTGATGCTTCGTAAGCAAATGGAGTGCCATACAACACCAAACAGCGAAATTGAAATACCGTTCAATGGCCTTATAATAAGGTAATGGTATCATTTTCTGGAATTTTATTTGTTTTCTTGGGCTTTGAATGTAATGCAGGGATTTATTTCTGAGATGAGATGGACTACCTACAAATACGGAATAAGTACTAAACACGATTGAATGTGGCTCTTGTGGCTAAATGTCAAGCACATAGGTACTTGATGTTCAGCTTTTAATTTAATACAACATCCATATCTATTTATCTTATGAATTTGTTAGTAGTTTATACAGAGCCAAGAACTGGAATTGCCACCATGAGCGATATATCATGGAATTTCGGGAGGGCCACAATATACCACATCGCCAATACATTTAGAGAAAATGGACAAATTCTTTGATATTCTGAAAAAATAAAATTTGAAAGTTTTTGTACTCAACTCAATGTAAATAGATCGATTTCATACCGCACATTCCGCCAGATGTTCGAGAGACTTGATCTTAGTTCAACAACCGGGTTGCAACCCTGTGGATTGTGGCTATGAATGTCACAAGTAAGTAGTTATTGGGCCGCTAAGATGCCTTGACTGGGTAATTGACTAGTAGCAAAATTTAAAAGGAAGCTAAAAATGTTCAGAAGTATGCAATTATTTCAATTTTCTGAGTTTTTGCTCACTGCCAACATTTGTACCTTTTTTGATTAAATTATATTTTAAATGGCTGAATCCAAACAGTTTGCCTTCTTACTGATTTGCCTAACCTATTTACTGCCGATTAAATCCCTTCGTTTCAAACAAATGGGTTTTAAATGAAATTATAATTACAGATTTTTTGAAATGGTTGTCTTAATAAAAACGTTGCCTGCCTTTCGTGGTTTAACAAAATATTATACGTTAGTAATAAAACTATTTTTGGGGTACCCCAGTCAGGTTTTCAGCATCCTAAATTTCTTCACCGATTTCAGCGACACTACAATAGGAAATATTTGCTCGGTGAGTAAGAGCAAAAGTAAGTAGAACTCAAAAGCTTAAAGTATATTATCTATAAATAAATCTAATTCACTTACTTGATATTACAATAATATTATAGCGTTACAACGTGACATATAGCTTGAAAAGGCACATTCACGTTCACATTCTTAAAATTATAACATTGTAAAGGCGCACAGATATTATATTTTGTAGAATCTGCCAATACAATGTGCTTTATTTACTTGTTGTATCACGTAAGCTTCGATTTCTTAGGTTTATATATTATCCGATCGGATGGCGACATTTAAACCGCAACAGAAAATGGGTAGGTACTTAATTAAACAATACCCAATGTAAAACTTTGGACCTCGATTGCCTTTCTTATGTGTATAATTTCAATCCATATAATTTTATAGCTTTATCTAATGAGAATTTAATTTAGGTATTAAAAGTACTATACTAGCTAACCATCAGATAGCAAAACTTTTGTAATATCGGTATTTGTTGAAGAAGTTTGAACAAAATTCTTTACCCATTGTTTATGGCTTTTATGAGATTTCATGGGCTCCGGTTGTCTAACTGGAAAACTCAACACACTATCATCTTAATATTGTAATTATTTAATGGCTACTAAATCTTAAAAGTTAAATATCGTGTTTACCGTCATGCTTACTTTCCATGCCCTATTATTTCTTCGCATGTCTTCTATTTTGAAAACTGAAAACATATCTAATCCTCTTTGGTAATATTTTTTATGAACTCGATTCACTTATCGTATTTTTTGGTTTTTAACAGAAACTAACCTTAAAACCAAAACTGACGATAGTATATGCACAATTAAAGGTTGTACCTAAGCTAAGCGTAGTAATTTTCTTATAATTCTATCCAAAAATGTAAACAAATGTATAAAGTCAAGTGGAAACAAAAGTCATCGTTTGTTTGTAAGCTTGTAAGTAACTACAATGATAACCATAATTATAGTGAACCCATCAAACCAAACCTAGCTCCCTGACGAAACTGAACATGTCAAATATAAATAGTATATTACATCAACTATTTATAGAAAGTCAACTAAAAGTAGGATAACATCACAGTAAATAACTCTTACAGTAAATGCTATATACACAAAAGCGGTATAGTCTGTTGTGAAATAAGCCCGCGACTGGGGGTTGTAGATCGTCGGTAAAGCATAGGTACGGTTATTCAGAGGTGAACGGGTGACCCGGGTATCTTGCTGACCATGAGTTGGATGCCAATAAATGACGAGAACCACCAGCGAATGTCCAGAATACAACCATTACTTTATTGTCAGCTCATCTTCTCAGCCCCATCACCCAGAGCTCTCGCTGAGTACCCAATGAATACTAACCCAATTCTAGAACTTAACCCTCCATAATATTCTCTAACTCGCGGTCGTCGCATGGCACACAACGAAGCAAGGAGAATTGTGGCGTTCCATCCTACAATTCTCATTGGCTCGCCGGTTCTGGCACGACCTTTGAGTATTTGAATATTATGCATAGACATAATATTCTATACTATACTATAATTTCTACTAATATGTCACATCCCCTTAATGTACATAAAAGGCTTTCCACAGCCTTTGCCCCTTAACCAAAAGAAAACAAAGTGAACAGATAATAATTTTTAACCTTAACAAAACATTTCAAAAACTAAATTTCACAAAATATCTGCATAACTAACAAAACATTTCAACCACACATTACATCATACATTATTTCATAGTATCCAGAAACATTATAGCCAATACATCATATAAATCACACAAAATATCATAATAATAATTTCATCAAAATCATTCTCAAAATTATAACATCAATTTCAACAAAATAATATAAAATCACAAATTATCTATGTTCGATATGCGATGTTTTCTCATTTTCTCTCGAGCTCTGAACGTTGATTACGTCCACAGGAGCAATATGCGGCTATCGTCTTTGCCAAACGAGCACGATCGTTGCCGTTAAGATCATCATGTCACAATTTGACATCTCTGTAGCTCTCAATTTTAGGTCTCAGTCTCATGAAATATAAGAAAAGCATACACATCAGCTCAAAACACACACTGTAAATTATCACAAAAACACAATATTAGAACATTTTCATTACATTTTAAATTAACCTTTTTCATTTTTGCCATTTTAAATTAAACCATTAAAATTATTTTCTTTACGATTTACCATTGAGATCATAATACATACTGTTTCTTACTTTCAGGGGGCATACTTCATTTCTCAAAATCAAAATCAACATAATATTATTTTACTTTTCATTTCATCAAAATTAAATTCAACATTATTTCATTCTTAAACTCAAAAAAATCATATTTTAAACTTTAATTTTCATCTTAAAATCTCCAAACATTAAACACATCATTTCTTTAGTGCACTGCACTTTCTTAAACACATTTTTCCTAAATTATATTATTTTATTTTTATGTATCTGGTATGCTCCTTCAGGCTAATCTCTATGTACCTGGTATGCTCCTTCAGACTATCATAAATTACTTAACCCTATTTACCTTATTTTTATGTACCTGGTATGCTCCTTCAGATTATAAATTACTTAACCCTATTTACCTTATTTTTATGTACCTGGTATGCTCCTTCAGATTATAAATTACTTAACCCTATTTACCTGGCATCAATCTTCAGGTTTTATTTCTCACTTACTTTCTATACTAACTATAGTGAGAAATAACAGATATTCTCAAAAAATACACAAACAGTAACCAAAGCAAAACCCGGGAAACCCTTGTACGTCAGTTTACTCCTTCCGTATGACACTTTGTGGTAACCCTCTCTGTTTCTCCCAAGAATACACATAGTTCCAAACTGTAACCTCCAGTCAATGATTCAGAATTTCCTAGGGCCCTCAAAACTAACACTATCATTTTTATTAGAATAGATTCCTGACTCGAAATCTATGTTTTCCTTGTTTAACACCTAAATAACTTCGTTGAATGGATTCTTGACTCAGAACCCATTCTTTCACTATAAAAATTAAATATTTTTTCCCCTCCCGGTTTCCTACTAGCACGAATAATTTACAGTATCGTAAATATTACCTTAGGCTTATTTCGGAACCCGACAGAGAATTATTTCAATTAACCTACAAATGACTTACTCCCTCCCGGTTTCCTTAGCACGAATGATTCACCGTAACGTGATCATTTCCTAGGCTTTTCTGGAATCCGACAGATAGTAGTCTGTCCTTACAAACTATTGCACTTCCCAAAATAAACACATAATAAATCCATTTCACAAAAGCAAATTAGGATTTTTCATTAACCATAGCAAATACGTACTTTTCATTTCACAACATTATTCTTTAAAGGCATTCTCATATTTCCCCAATTAAACTTTAACTCTCAAAATTCCCAATATAATCAAGTCAATTATCCAACAAACTAATTATCAATACACCCCAATTTCAACTAAAATAAATCAAAAGATATAAAACATAAGGCAGAATTGTTTTACTTTATCATTCCGTATTATAGCCTACGACGATTAGGTTCTTACGGGCTACTCGTTCAACCAATTCAATCACTCTCACAGTATGGTGTCAGTTAAGTGCAAACTATAAATTAGTTAGAGACAATTCGAACTCAGCAATCAACACCCAGTATTTCCACGACATGAAAGATTTCACTCCCCACACGTCCCTTCTCATACTGTCATCAACGCCAGCTCTACTTTTCTCTGTTTGCCAATTTCGAGATACAAGACACAGCAAAACTAATCGCCCATTCCTATCATCCTGTACTCCATTCACGACCAACACTCAAGTTTCAATCATTCTCTTTTATGAACCGGCATACTTCATGAATATTTTCATTAAATTCCAACCTTTTAATTCAAAATTAACATTTCAAAATAAATCCCAAATTAAAATTGACTTCATTATTGTTTTCCCTAAAACTTTCAATTTAATTTACCGTTGAATACTTGTCCAACAAAAATCAAAACTCAAAATTTAAATTCAAATGCCATCAAAACTTTATGTTCAAAACTTATTTTTCTGTAATGCTAGGTAAGGAAACAATAAATAAGAAGAAGACCATGGATTTAGTATTTTCAGTGCAACTATCTGTGTTTCTGTAGCGCATTCCTGTATTAAAATAAATAAACCCTGCTGCCATTCTCCTATCCGTTTCCCTTTCTAAATAATTTTAACTCAAAATTACCAATTATTATTTAAACCTCACATTATTCCTCAAACGCAACTCCAAAATTCAAAACATTATACTATTATTAATACTTTTACTTTCAAAATAATTAAATCAACAGTTACGTAGTATTTGCCCATTTTCTGAAACAGTAGTACTCCCTCATTTTCTTCAAACCTTAAACAAAACCAAAAAATAACATTCAAAATTAAATCAAACTTTTCATTTAATTCCAATATCGGATACTATAATTGTATGTGAACATTCCACACTTTCATTCCCATTACACTATACTATACCAAACATTCATCCTATATTATACAAAACTTTCCAAAATTATTTAATTAAATTTCAAATTAATTCCGATTAAATTCAACCAAATACTAATAGTTGTCCACATTTCTTAAAAATTAAAATCCAATTCGCTCAAATAATTTTAAACAAATTTTCAATTATACGTTAATTCAACTTAAATCAAATAAATACCAAATTTTTCTTCTTAAATTCCAATTACTTGCCATAAAATACCAAAGATTTAAAATAAATTCAAAAAAACAGAATGCTAATAATAAAATAAAACCAAATGAAAACCAAAATCCAAAGAGTCAGTCAAGCTGTTGACCAAAAGCTTCATCTTCTTCCTCACTCTCCATCGTTGTTGAGTTTCAGCGTCAGATCGTGTATGTCCGTCACTGACCACTGTCTGTAACTGACTTCCTTGCATGACCTCCTCCGTCAGACTCTTTAGCTGACATCCTTCCTCCATGACAATCTCCGTCAGACTATCGCTCTTTCCCTCTGTTCTGGAATCTTTTGTCTCATGGCGTGAGAAGAATGCCCGAATGACATTCAGATGTCCTCCGCTGACCTGTTCTCTGATTCGCTGTTCTCGATGTGAAAGAATTTGGTTTTCCACTATTTAGATTAGGTTACTTAGCATGTCGCAAGATTAAATCATAGTTCTAGTTAGGCTCAGACAAAAAGAATCAAGATTAGACATAACTTAAACAAATTAGAATTAGCTTTTTATCAATTTTTCCTTATTTTAAATATGGCCAGTCAGTAACCTATGCGTTAATTATATTCATGAGCATCATTTTGCTCATTACGCATTCAGCTCCTTCCCTTATCTTGGCAAAAGCTAGATAGAAAGAGGAGTTGGACGCAGACAACTGTCGCCAATAAATTAACCTAAACCAATCCGCTTAGCTATGATAGTTAGGCAAAGTCCCGAATCTTCACCTTAACATAGACCAAAGTCTATAGATTCAATGGGGCTATTCAAGAAAAATTGAAAAATTTTGAGAGAGTTTTGTTTTAGATTTACTCAAAACTGCCTGGAATTTAGCTATAAAGGTACAATTTTGAGTAGCAAATGACAAAACCGAAACAAAATAAATTATTTTACTGTTTCACTGCATGCCAGAAATGCCAATTGATGTGAAAAGTACATATATTATTAGCTCTGTACTATTTCACAGTAAGTCAGGGTTTACTCATTAGGATTAATTGCCACCCTGTGATAATTAACGGAATGGAAAGTATTTCCCATAGCAAAATAATATTGAATTCCGTATTTTCCAAACAAAACTTACATTAGAAAATATTTTTGAAAGAATTTTGAATTAAGCTTTATGATAATAACTCATTAATTTACAATCCAAAAAGAAAATGTGTGTGGGTATATTATTTAATGCCACTATATTATGCCGGGGCAACCGAAACCCTGTGTCTACACAGACACGTATACACTACACATTCCCAAAATGATCAAAATTTTGCCCGAAAAACATTCATTTCATATCCCAAAATATGTCAAAACTTAGCTAAGATCCTACTTAATACTGGAAAATTATCCCCCAACGTCGCAAAATTATTTTAGAGTACCTAATAAATAAATACTGTGCGCGAGTCAATCCTCATCACGCACCGTGCACAAAATATCAGAATTTTTGCCCAAAAATAAATTTTTTATGCCGCAAACTATATCCCACAACTAGTAAATAGGTTATTCATCTTAGAAAAATGATCCCCAAAGCTTGCAAAATTCGTTTAGACCACTAAAGAAATAATTTCGTGCGCAGTAGTCAACCTTCCTGCATCGTCCGTCTCTCACATAAGCAAAAAATACTTTTTTGATCAATATTTTCACCCCAGGGTGCTTGAATATGACATTTTAACGACAATTAAATTAGAAAAGAGCCCATCCGAAAATCAAAATTGCCCCGAATACCCAAAAATCAAAATTTAACTCATAAGAACGACCTGAGTGACTACTACGGCACACTCCCCAAAATGACTCCCCAAAAAATCGTTTTTTTTTCCAATTATGCCTTTTGTCCCCATAATGAATGTATTTTAATTTTGTGCTGGACTTACGCTGCGTAAATGGTGATCCTTTCCAACGAAGTCCCACGAAGATATCCGCCGGTTCCGTCCTCCGAAAAAATTTTGCTCCGAATCTTGTGAAATAAGCCCGCGACTGGGGGTTGTAGATCGTCGGTAAAGCATAGGTACGGTTATTCAGAGGTGAACGGGTGACCCGGGTATCTTGCTGACCATGAGTTGGATGCCAATAAATGACGAGAACCACCAGCGAATGTCCAGAATACAACCATTACTTTATTGTCAGCTCATCTTCTAAGCCCCATCACCCAGAGCTCTCGCTGAGTACCCAATGAATACTAACCCAATTCTAGAACTTAACCCTCCATAATATTCTCTAACTCGCGGTCGTCGCATGGCACACAACGAAGCAAGGAGAATTGTGGCGTTCCATCCTACAATTCTCATTGGCTCGCCGGTTCTGGCACGACCTTTGAGTATTTGAATATTATGCATAGACATAATATTCTATACTATACTATAATTTCTACTAATATGTCACACTGTAGAAAATAGCTTTAAATTGGAATATAAGAAGCATTCAGGGTTGCGTTTTGTCCGAACATAAGTTTAACTTCCAGGATGAAATTAATTTTTATTCGGAGGAAATTAACTTTTCCTATTTTTTTACTGGATAAAACCAATGGATCCAACCCTTCTATTTCCTCCATCGTAACTCTGTATGAGCATTGATAGTTTATAGTAACTCGTAATCCTAGGAGACCTATTAATTTCACAATCTCAATAGCTGGAACTACATTAAAGAATGAAAAATAAAAAACATAAAAAATCGAAGTCAGATTGTCTAAAGCGGACAGGATGGGATGAACAGATCAACCTTTTTTATTTATTCGATGTATTTCACCTTCAGGGATGAATTCAGTCAATATAATTATGTGTAAATTAAAGTTTAAATGGCCACTAAAAGGTTTGGTGTAGCTCAGCAGATCACCGGGAGCAGTTCCTATTGAATCACCATTGGTATATTGATACAAATCTGTAACGACAAAATTGTAGAATGGATAAAGACCTGAGAATTGGAATGGCTAAAGAGATTATCAATTTATGCAAGTGAAATGTATTATACTATTCTATAGAAGTATAACAGGAGAAATAGGACAATATAAGAAAGAATATTTTTTGGAAACTTAACAATTTCAGAGAGATTGCTAAAGTTTCTGTTACTACAATTTTGTAATTCAAACGTTTGAATTCCATATTCCTATCATATTTCGAGAATATTATCATTTCTGCACTTCTAGCAGAAATTTTGGTTGTAATACAGTTGTACTAACGTCCGAATTTGACGTGCGGAAGGTTGCTACAACGTTTTTAGTAACGGAACTGCCACGTAAAAATGTCCCACTTGCCGTTGTGGAGACATCGTCAAATTTTAACCACCATGCGACTAAAAGTAAACGTAAATAACTCCCAATCCAGCTTTTGTACTACAAAACTAATGGCACCTAAAATTATATAATTAACGTAGCTATCTGATGGCAAGTTAAAAAATTCCAGAAAAAGATCAAAAAGTTAGCATCTGGCCAGGGTTGGAAGCCTTGACCAGTCCACCTCCCATCAACTCAACTCGGCTACTCAGCCGGAGTTAAATTAAGGGGTTGTAATTCCCCCATAAATCCTTATTTTGGTCAAATTAACGTTAAAGTTAGGGTCGGCTGGACGTTATTATTTAACGTAAAGTTGACGTCAAATTGTGACGGTCAGTTAACGTCACCATTTAGACGTCCTCAGAACGTTAAGAATTGACCAAAAATTTCCGTTATGAATATTACGTTGTAGATAGGTTATCGTAATGTCACAATTCGACGTCAAAGTCTCACAAATATATATTGGTGGCTTGACGGTCATTTTTTGATCAAAACGATTCTACAACTAAATAACGAACACACAACGTTATTTCAACCAACACCTTCTGCTAGAGGCACGTAGTAAAATGATTATCATTATAATGGTACAAAAATATCAATTACTTCTAATCTTCCTGAAGCAGCGTCGTATATTTCCGTTTTTACGCTAAAGTTGCCGGAAGGAAAATTGACCCCAATTCGTATGGTTTGTCCGGTACTGTAAGTTTGGTTTGCGGTAATGGGCCCTTTTGATATAAATACAAACCAAATCAGGAACTCAATTACAGTATGCGATAAGATTATAATTATTATAGTTACTGCGTAGCTTAAGGTATATTATTCAGATATAAAATATGTAAATGGTTAACCCAGCTCAATATCTTGTATAGGAATGGATCCAAAAGATGTTTCCGCAGTCATTCTAAATTTAGCTAAAGCACTATCCTCGCTAGGGATAACGTCAGCTTCGATGTGCACTTCTCGTCCAGGGAACTAAATAGTCATTTTATTGATTCTAGGATCTTCATTAAACATAAGTATAATATAAAATCATTTGACTTAATCCACTCACTATGACACAAGGCGGTGTACCTAATACAAAATTATTAATAATTAATTACTTACAAAATAACAAAAAATGTTTATGAAATAGAATTTTTTACTTTCACATCCTTCAACTCGAATTTCCACTACAGTCCCAACGCCACCGCATAAATAGTGCTCAGCTACAAAAAGGTTCAGATAAAGATTTACAAAATTCATATTTTCGTAGCATAATAATGTATTCCCTTAAGATTTAAAGTTGTAGCTATAAAGAAGTAATTTTGACACACTTAATGAAGAACATAATAATAAAATTGTTTCTCAAAAATTTTCACTTCTTGAAGATAAAAACTACTCTGATAATTTGTTACTAAACGAAGTATATGAAAAATTAATTACTTGGCGTTATTACTTCAGGTAAATGCGCCAATATATGCCTAGAAAAAATGAAAATGAACGACAGTAAGTGAATAAACTTGTCCATATTGCTGAATGGTTTTGAATATCCAAAATGGAAACTCTGTTCTGTAGTCCACGTCGTTATGTGAAACGCGAATGAGGAGTAAGTACTTTGCATTACTTACTCACTATCAGCAAATTGCATGATAATCATTTTGGTGTTCCGGGATTTGTGGTTTTCGCTAATCTTTATAGTCATTGTTTTATAAACTTTAAGGATTAATGATTTTATTAGTCTGTTTAGATATACATTCAATATATGGTAGAAAGAGCCAACAAACGGATTACTCTTTGAGATAATTCATTGTAACTCTTTCACTATAATTATTATACTATATATAAAGCTCTTTTGTTGTTACGTGTTTGCTTGAACGTATCGAGGAAAAAGGTCCATATTTAGGAGGAGGGCGAAGTGGCGCAGTGTCTCCTCTTTTTGAATACCTATTTCAAGTTTTGTAAAAGTTTTTGTTTTAGTCCCCTTAAACAGTTCCTGCTGTTAATGAAATATGCAAGTCCACTTTTCTTCCAATGGGGAACGGGAAGTTTTATAATATTTTAATAATTATTTTAATTACCTTACAAATTGCAAAATCATTCTATTTAGTTTTTAACGTAATCCAAATCAGCATTGTCGACACTCAGCTTACTTCATACGTAATGGAAAGATTTTAAACTTCAATTTTTTTTAAATGGGAATTTCTTCCTCAAACTATTTACTTGTTTTATTGCCACCTAATTTATTGAGAAATGTTTACAATACGAATCAGACAACTTCACCGAAAATGGCCGACATTTTATATTCAATAGCTGTATTGGGAGTCATACAGTATACTGGGATCTTATCTATCTCAATATGGACCCATTTGTGATGGTATCTTTGCCAGAATAAAATTGTGAAAGTTATAAATATCATTATTCAGAACAACTTTTTTATTACTTCATTACATATTGGTTAAGAATAGAATTTCAGATAGACGAAAACCGTTCACTGTTCTATTTTGTTAGAAATATTATATTAGCGGCATAAATAATCTCTTCTTTTACTAGCTGGTACACTACCGTACCAACATCTGCGAGAACAGCATTGTCTGTCAACAGAACAGTAGTCCAACCTCGTAAGGCAACGCTGAAACGGAAAGAATGTAAAAAATTGTAGAGGTTGGTATTTATAAAAGCGTCGCTGCGAATTTTGCATAAATGGAGTGGCCAAGTGTTCAAACCAAATCGACTTACTTGCGGAGGTCGTGGACGACTAGGCCGTGGCCAAAACCACCACCAGAATCGTTTCGTTGGCATTTCTTGAGACATTTCCTCCGACATACCAGACTCCATTTCGTCATCATCATCACCAAAATAATAATCAGGAGATGGTTCTCGCTTATTTCGAATTAGAGTCGACTGCGGGTGCCAGAAGCCATTGTCTGATTTCTCCAAGGCGTCTCCTATAAAATACATTGTAAGTAATGAATGTCTTACTGTAGTGGTCAGGTTTGCATGTGTTTTCCTACTACTTCTTAAATAATTTTATTTCTTTGGAAAGTGGCCACTCCTATCTCCACAGATCAGAACTGTGACATGTCTGAGCCTTCTTGACACCCTCCAGTGTCTTAAGTTTAAATTTTGAGAATACTTATTTCAAGATTGATTGAAAATCAGTCGATTTATCCATGTTTTCCTAGAGTAGGAAAACACATGCGAAGTTCTTCTCTGCAGTTGAATCTTAATATTAATTTTCACATGGTATCATTGCTCTTCCTCTCATAATTTGAGAATTTACTTGGAATTAATTACCTTCAGTTAGAGAAATAGTCAGGAGTACCAAAGCCAACAGAGTATATTTTATTACTGCTGGCATTTTAAATGTCTGCCCAGTTTTGCCACGAGAAACTTTTATTGATAGAAACAATCTACAAGCCACACTGATATCATTTTAAAACACACTGGGTCCTTATATAGCAAAATTAAACAAAATAATTGCATTCAAAACATTTAGAAAGCAGACTTAACACACTCTCAATTCCAAAAGGAAATTTAAAACAATCATCAAAATGTACCATAAAAATTTCGTTTCAACAGAAATATTACACAACTGTGTGTATGGATCAATGTCGTAGCTTTCTCATTCTTTGGCCTTCAATATGGGTGCAAATAACAATCCAAAAAATGTCAGTAACCGCCTATTCAGTCAGCCATTGTCTTTCCAGTTCACATAACAGTATGGAAAAGTCATACTAAAGGGACGTTTCCAAAATTTTAATATAAAAATAACATAATAATTTTAAAAATACATGTTTTAAAAATAAGACAAACTTGGGATAATTTCAAATTTATGGTCTAATTCCAAGTATGGTAAAATATTTGTCAAAGTTTCATTCTTCCTACATTTTGTGCATGTACTGAATTTAAAGACCTGGAAAAAATAGGAATGATCATGAACGCATTTTGTACCTGTGCAATTCTTCTAAGTGATGATAACAACGTTGTGCTTTAAAATTTTCAATCTTCAGCATTTTGATTCATAACTGATATTGATATTATAGTAATACAAGCTAGCAGCATAGCAGTAGCTTGGTTAGTAGAGCGTTCGGAGCTCTAGGCCACTATTGTCGGGCTCTCGGGTTCGGTTCCTACCATAGGGATTGCTAGCTGGGTGACATTTCGGCTCGGTGAAAGTACGGGGATGTCATCCGTGGGAGGGGTGGATTAATTTCCTTAAAAATGCCGTAAAAAGATGTCCGTGAAGTTATACCATGGTACAGTGTACCAACCACCTGTTAGAGGTGGGACCGAATCATTCCCAACTTTTATGGCTGTAAAAACTTTGTAACCAAGTATGCCGTGACGATCACTACTGAATGCTATTATGGGCCGTTAGTAACGCCCAAATAAACGCCCAAATGTCAAGGCGTCGTACACAAACAACGTAAAAAGCAAAGATTAGCTGTTTTCTCAGCAAAACACAATCACAAGAGGTTAGAACCTCTAAAAAATATTTAAAAATAAAAACAATTATTTAGGGGTCATCCATAAACGACGTTAACAATATCAAGAAAGTTATTACCCATTCAAAAACGGCATAATAAACAAAAACAACCTGTTTACTGTCCAATGCTGACACAAAGATATAAAATAGCAAAAGATATCAAAATATCCCGAATCAGGAAACCGGGCCATTCAAAGATATCAAAATACCACGAATAAGGAAACCGGGCCATTCGTTAACAGCGTAATTGACAAAAATTGGTTGTTTGCCGCCCACTGCCTTAAAAACGGTATAAAATAACGTAAAAAATATCAAAATTTGATAAATCAAGACACGGGGCCTTTCATAAACAGCGTAATTGACAAAAATAAGTTGATTGCAGACCACTGCCTTAAAAACGGTATAAAAAACGTAAGAAATATAAAAATACGATAAATCAAGCCAGGGGACCCTTCATAAACAGAGAAATTGACAAACATAAGTAGGTTGCTGCCCACTGCCAACAAAATGGTATAAAATAACGTAAAAAACCAAAATACGATAACTCAAGACAGGGGATCTTTCATAAACAGCGTAATTGCCAAATATAAGCAGCTTTCTGCCTAATGCTTACACAGTAGATTAAATTTACAAAAAATATCAAAAAACGATAAATCAAGATATGGGACTATTCAAAAACAGCGTAGTTGATAAAAATAAGCTGCTTGATGCCCTATGCCTACACAATGATATCAAACAATGATAAATATAGAAATACAAATCAATATACAGGGTCATTCATAAACAGTGTAATTCATAAAAACAAGTCACTTAATGTCCAATAAAATGATATTATGAACGTATGACGATACAACTTTTAAATGTAAAGTCATACAAGGTCAAAATTGACGAAATTGCACTTGAAAAAGTCCAATCACTTTGCCTAATTTCACAAAATTTGTAGCAGTACTTTCCCTACCCACCAGCTTTCACCGACATTTGGAATTTTTCGAGATTTTGAATGTATGACGATACAACTTTTGAATGTAAGGTCATACAAAGTCAAATTGATGAAATTCAACCTGCATAAGTCTAATAACTTTACCTGATTTCACAAAATTTGTAGCAGTGCTTTCTCAAACCAACAGCTTTCACCTACATATGGAATTTTCCTAGAATTTTAATGTATAACCATACAACTTTTGAATGTAAAGTCATACAAGGACAAAATTGATGAAATTCAACTTGCATATGTACACTGACTTTGCTTGATTTCACAAAATTTATAGCAGTGCTTTCTCTGACCACCAGCTTTCACCTATACATAAAATCTTTTCGAAATATTCAATGTATGACCATACAACTTTTGAATGTAGAGTCACACAAGGTCAAAGTTGATGCAATTCAACTTGAATATGTCCATTGACTTTGCCTGATTTCACAAAATTTATAGCAGTGCTTTCTCTGACCAACAGCTTTCACCAACACATAAAATTTTTTCGAAACATCGAATGTATGACCATACAACTTTTAAATGTAAAGTCATACAAGGTCAAAATTGACGAAATTGCACTTGCATAAGTCCAATCACTTTGCCTAATTTCACAAAATTTGTAGCAGTACTTTCCCTGACCACCAGCTTTCACCTACAATTGGAATTTTCCGAGATTTTGAATGTATGACGATACAACTTTTGAATGTAAAGTCATACAAGGTCAAAGTTAATGAAGATCAATTTGCATATGTCCATTGACGTTGCCTGATTTCACAAAATTTGTAGCAGTACTTTCCCTGAACACTAGCTTTCACCTACACTTGAAAATTTCCGAGATTTTGAATGTATGACGATACAACTTTTGAATGTAAAGTCATACAAGGTCAAAATTGATGAAATTCAACTTGCATATGTACATTGACTTTGCCTGATTTCACAAAATTTATAGCAGTGCTTTCTCTGACCAACAGCTTTCACCAATACATAAAATCTTTTCGAAACATCGAATGTATGACCATACAACTTTTGAATGTAAAGTCATACAAGGTCAAAATTGACGAAATTGCACTTGCATAAGTCCAATCACTTTGCCTAATTTCACAAAATTTGTAGCAGTACTTTCTGTGACCAACAGCTTTCACCTACATTTGGAATTTTTCGAGATTTTGAATGTATGACGATACAACCTTTGAATGTAAAGTCATACAAAGTCAAATTGATGAAATTCAACCTGCATAAGTCTAATAACTTTACATGATTTCACAAAATTTGTAGCAGTGCTTTCTCGGACCAACAGCTTTCACCTACATATGGAATTTTCCTAGAATTTTAATGTATAACCATACAATTTTTGAATGTAAAGTCATACAAAGTCAAATTGATGAAATTCAACTTGCATATGTACACTGACTTTGCCTGATTTTACAAAATTTATAGCAGTGCTTTCTCTGACCACCAGCTTTCACCTATACATGAAATCTTTTCGAAATATTCAATGTATGACCATACAACTTTTGAATGTAGAGTCATACAAGGTCAAAGTTGATGATATTCAACTTGCATATGTCCATTGACTTTGCCTGATTTCACAAAATTTATAGCAGTGCTTTCTCTGACCAACAGCTTTCACCAACATTTGGAATTTTTCGAGATTTTGAATGTATGACGATACAACCTTTGAATGTAAAGTCATACAAAGTCAAATTGATGAAATTCAACCTGCATAAGTCTAATACCTTTACCTGATTTCACAAAATTTGTAGCAGTGCTTTCTCTGACCAACAGCTTTCACCTACATATGGAATTTTCCTAGAATTTTAATGTATAACCATACAACTTTTGAATGTAAAGTCATACAAAGTCAAATTGATAAAATTCAACTTGCATATGTACACTGACTTTGCCTGATTTCACAACATTTATAGCAGTGCTTTCTCTGACCACCAGCTTTCACCTATACATAAAATCTTTTCGAAATATTCAATGTATGACCATGTAACTTTTGAATGTAGAGTCACACAAGGTCAAAGTTGATGAAATTCAACTTGCATCTATACACTGACTTTGCCTGATTTCACAAAATTTATAGCAGTGCTTTCTCTGACCAACAGCTTTCACCAACACAAAATCTTTTCGAAACATCGAATGTATGACGATACAACTTTTGAATGTAAAGTCATACAAGGTCAAAATTGAAGAAATTGCACTTGCATAAGTCCAATCACTTTGACTGATTTCACAAAATTTGTAGCAGTGCTATCTCTGACCAACAGCTTTCACCTTCACTTGGAATTTTCCGAGATGCATAGCAACACAACTTTTGATTGTAAAGTCATACAAGGTCAAAATTGATGAAAGTCAACTTGCAAATGTCCAATGACAATGCCCGACGTCACCAAATTTGTAGCAGTGCTTTCTCTGACCAACAGCTTTCTCCTACATTTGGAATTTTCGGAGAATTTGAATGTATAACCATACAACTTTTGAATGTAAAGTCCTACAAGGTCATATTTGATGAAATTCAACTAACATATGTCCAATGACTTTGACTGATTTCACAAAATTTGTAGCAGTGCTTTCTCTGACCAACAGCTTTCACCTACACTTGGAATTTTCCGAGATGCATAGCAAAACAACTTTTGATTGTAAAGTCATACAAGGTCAAAATATATGAAATTCAACTTGTACATGTCCAATGACTTTGCCCGACGTCACAACATTTGTAGCAGTGCTTTCTCTGACCAACAGCTTTCACCCACACTTGGAATTTTCCACGATTTTGAATGCATAACCATACAACTTTTGAATGTAAAGTCATACAAGGTCAAAATTGATGAAAGTCAACTTGCAAATGACCAATGACAATGCCCGATATTCCAAAATTTGTAGCAGTGCTTTCTCTGACCAACAGCTTTCACCTACACTTGGAATTTTCGGAGAATTTGAATGTATAACCATACAACTTTTGAATGTAAAGTCCTACAAGGTCAAATTTGATGAAACTAAATATGCAGAGGTATGTCCAATGACTTTGACTGATTTCACAAAATTTGTAGCAGTGCTTTCTCTGATCAACAGCTTTCACCCACACTTGGAATTTTCCGAGATGCATAGCAAAACAACTTTTGATTGTAAAGTCTTACAAGGTCAAAATATATGAAATTCAACTTGCATATGTACACTGACTTTGCCTGATTTTACAAAATTTATAGCAGTGCTTTCTCTGACCACCAGCTTTCACCTATACATGAAATCTTTTCGAAATATTCAATGTATGACCATACAACTTTTGAATGTAGAGTCATACAAGGTCAAAGTTGATGATATTCAACTTGCATATGTCCATTGACTTTGCCTGATTTCACAAAATTTATAGCAGTGCTTTCTCTGACCAACAGCTTTCACCAACATTTGGAATTTTTCGAGATTTTGAATGTATGACGATACAACCTTTGAATGTAAAGTCATACAAAGTCAAATTGATGAAATTCAACCTGCATAAGTCTAATACCTTTACCTGATTTCACAAAATTTGTAGCAGTGCTTTCTCTGACCAACAGCTTTCACCTACATATGGAATTTTCCTAGAATTTTAATGTATAACCATACAACTTTTGAATGTAAAGTCATACAAAGTCAAATTGATAAAATTCAACTTGCATATGTACACTGACTTTGCCTGATTTCACAACATTTATAGCAGTGCTTTCTCTGACCACCAGCTTTCACCTATACATAAAATCTTTTCGAAATATTCAATGTATGACCATGTAACTTTTGAATGTAGAGTCACACAAGGTCAAAGTTGATGAAATTCAACTTGCATATGTACACTGACTTTGCCTGATTTCACAAAATTTATAGCAGTGCTTTCTCTGACCACCAGCTTTCACCTATACATAAAATCTTTTCGAAATATTCAATGTATGACCATACAACTTTTGAATGTAGAGTCACACAAGGTCAAAGTTGATGCAATTCAACTTGCATATGTCCATTGACTTTGCCTGATTTCACAAAATTTATAGCAGTGCTTTCTCTGACCAACAGCTTTCACCAACACATAAAATCTTTTCGAAACATCGAATGTATTACCATACAACTTTTGAATGTAAAGTCATACAAGGTCAAAATTGAAGAAATTGCACTTGCATAAGTCCAATCACTTTGACTGATTTCACAAAATTTGTAGCAGTGCTATCTCTGACCAACAGCTTTCACCTTCACTTGGAATTTTCCGAGATGCATAGCAACACAACTTTTGATTGTAAAGTCATACAAGGTCAAAATTGATGAAAGTCAACTTGCAAATGTCCAATGACAATGCCCGACGTCACCAAATTTGTAGCAGTGCTTTCTCTGACCAACAGCTTTCTCCTACATTTGGAATTTTCGGAGAATTTGAATGTATAACCATACAACTTTTGAATGTAAAGTCCTACAAGGTCAAATTTGATGAAATTCAACTAACATATGTCCAATGACTTTGACTGATTTCACAAAATTTGTAGCAGTGCTTTCTCTGACCAACAGCTTTCACCTACACTTGGAATTTTCCGAGATGCATAGCAAAACAACTTTTGATTGTAAAGTCATACAAGGTCAAAATATATGAAATTCAACTTGTACATGTCCAATGACTTTGCCCGACGTCACAAAATTTGTAGCAGTGCTTTCTCTGACAGACAGCTTTCTCCTACACTTGGAATTTTCCGAGATTTTAAATGTATAACCACACAACTTTTAATTATAAAGTCATACAAGGTCAAAATTGATGAAAGTCAACTTGCAAATGTCCAATGATAATGCTCTATATTCCAAAATTTGTAGCAGTGCTTTCTCTGACCAACGGCTTTCACCCACACTTGGAATTTTCGGAGAATTTGAATGTATAACCATACAACTTTTGAATGTAAAGTCATACAATGCCAAAATTGATGAAATTCAACTTGCATATCTCCAATGACTTTGCCTGACTTCACAAAATTTGTAGCAGTGCTTTCTCTGTCCAACAGCTTTCACCTACACTTGGAATTTTCGGAGAATTTGAATGTATAACCATACAACTTTTGAATGTAAAGTCCTACAAGGTCAAATTTGATGAAATTCAACTTGCATATGTCCAATGACTTTGACTGATTTCACAAAATTTGTAGCAGTGCTATCTCTGACCAACAGCTTTCACCTTCACTTGGAATTTTCCGAGATGCATAGCAACACAACTTTTGATTGTAAAGTCATACAAGGTCAAAATTGATGAAAGTCAACTTGCAAATGTCCAATGACAATGCCCGACGTCACAAAATTTGTAGCAGTGCTTTCTCTGACCAACAGCTTTCTCCTACACTTGGAATTTTCGGAGAATTTGAATGTATAACCATACAACTTTTGAATGTAAAGTCCTACAAGGTCAAATTTGATGAAATTCAACTAACATATGTCCAATGACTTTGACTGATTTCACAAAATTTGTAGCAGTGCTTTCTCTGACCAACAGCTTTCACCTACACTTGGAATTTTCCGAGATGCATAGCAAAACAACTTTTGATTGTAAAGTCATACAAGGTTAAAATATATGAAATTCAACTTGTACATGTCCAATGACTTTGCCCGACGTCACAAAATTTGTAGCAGTGCCTTCTCTGACCAACAGCTTTCACCCACACTTGGAATTTTCCACGATTTTGAATGCATAACCATACAACTTTTGAATGTAAAGTCATACAAGGTCAAAATTGATGAAAGTCAACTTGCATAAGTCCAATGACAATGCCCGATATTCCAAAATTTGTAGCAGTGCTTTCTCTGACCAACAGCTTTCACCTAAACGTGTAAGTGAAAGCTGTTGGTCAGAGAAAGCACTGTTACAAATTTTGTGACGTCGGGCAAAGTCATTGGACATGTGCAAGTTGAATTTCATATATTTTGACCTTGTATGACTTTACAATCAAAAGTTGTTTTGCTATACTTTCAAAATCTCGGAAAATTCCAAGTGTAGGTGAAAGCTGTTGGTCAGAAAAAGCACTGCTACATATTTTGTGAAATCAGTCAAAGTCATTGGACATATGCATATTTAGTTTCATCAAATTTGACCTTGTAGGACTTTACATCCAAAAGTTGTATGGTTTTACGTTCAAATTCTCCGAAAATTCCAAGTGTAGGTGAAAGCTGTTGGTCAGAGAAAGCACTGCTACAAATTTTGTGAAATCAGTCAAAGTCATTGGACATGTGCAAGTTGAATTTCATATATTTTGACCTTGTAAGACCTTACAATCAAAAGTGTTTTTGCTATATATTCAAAATCTCGGAAAAATTACAAGTGTAAGTGAAAGCTGTTGGTCAGAAAAAGAACTGCTACAAATTTAGTGAAATCAGTCAAAGTCATTGGACATGTTCAAGTTGAATTTCATATATTTTGACCTTGTATGACTTTACAATCAAAAGTTTTTTTGCTATACATTCAAAATCTCGGAAAAATTACAAGTGTAAGTGAAAGCTGTTGGTCAGAGAAAGCACTGCTACAAATTTTGGGAACTCGGGCATTGGCATTGGACATTTGCAAGTTGACGTTCATCAATTTTGACCTTGTATGACTTTACAATCAAAAGTTGTGTTGCTATGCATCTCGGAAAATTCCAAGTGAAGGTGAAAGCTGTTGGTCAGAGAAAGCACTGCTACAAATTTTGTGAAATCAGTCAAAGTCATTGGACATATGCAAGTTGAATTTCATCAAATTTGACCTTGTAGGACTTTACATTCAAAAGTTGTATGGTTATACATTCAAATTCTCCGAAAATTCCAAGTGTAGGTGAAAGCTGTTGGTCAGAGAAAGCACTGCTACAAATTTTGGAATATCGGGCATTGTCATTGGTCATTTGCAAGTTTACTTTCATCAATTTTGACCTTGTATGACTTTATAATCAAAAGTTGTGTGGTTATACATTTAAAATCTCGGAAAATTCCAAGTGAAGGTGAAAGCTGTTGGTCAGAGAAAGCACTGCTACAAATTTTGTGAAGTCAGGCAAAGTCATTGGACATATCGTCTGCTTAATATTACAAGGTAACAAGCCATTTTATCATGGCTGCTACAAAGTAACAAACCATTTTATCATGGCTGAGACAAAGTAACAAACCATTATATCATGACTGCTACAAAGTAACAAACCTAACTCCTGATACAGTGGTTTGTTACTTTGTCGCGGTCATGATAAAATGGTTTGTTACTTTGTCTCAGCCATGATAAAATGGTTTGTTACTTTGTCTCAGCCATGATAAAATGGCTTGTTACCTTGTAATATTAAGCAGACGATATGCAAGTTGAATTTCATCAAATTTGACCTTGTAGCACTTTACATTCAAAAGTTGTATGGTTATACATTCAAATTCTCCGAAAATTCCAAGTGTAGGTGAAAGCTGTTGGTCAGAGAAAGCACTGCTACAAATTTTGGAATATCGGGCATTGTCATTGGTCATTTGCAAGTTGACTTTCATCAATTTTGACCTTGTATGACTTTATAATCAAAAGTTGTGTGGTTATACATTTAAAATCTCGGAAAATTCCAAGTGTAGGAGAAAGCTGTTGGTCAGAGAAAGCACTGCTACAAATTTTGGGAACTCGGGCATTGTCATGGGACATTTGCAAGTTGACGTTCATCAATTTTGACCTTGTATGACTTTACAATCAAAAGTTGTGTTGCTATGCATCTCGGAAAATTCCAAGTGAAGGTGAAAGCTGTTGGTCAGAGAAAGCACTGCTACAAATTTTGTGAAATCAGTCAAAGTCATTGGACATATGCAAGTTGAATTTCATCAAATTTGACCTTGTAGGACTTTACATTCAAAAGTTGTATGGTTATACATTCAAATTCTCCGAAAATTCCAAGTGTAGGTGAAAGCTGTTGGTCAGAGAAAGCACTGCTACAAATTTTGGAATATCGGGCATTGTCATTGGTCATTTGCAAGTTTACTTTCATCAATTTTGACCTTGTATGACTTTATAATCAAAAGTTGTGTGGTTATACATTTAAAATCTCGGAAAATTCCAAGTGTAGGAGAAAGCTGTTGGTCAGAGAGAGCACTGCTACAAATTTTGTGAAGTCAGTCAAAGTCATTGGACATATGCAAGTTGAATTTCATCAATTTCGACCTTGTATGACTTTACATTCAAAAGTTGTTTTGCTATGCATTCAAAATCGCGAAAAATTTCAAGTGTTGGTGAAAGCTGTTGGTCAGAAAAAGCACTGCTACAAATTTTGTGAAATCAGTCAAAATCATTGGACATATGCAAGTTGAATTTCATCAATTTTGACCTTGTATGGCTTTACATTCAAAAGTCATTGGCCTTTGCTTTGTAATTTGATTGTTTCATTTACGCTGCTTATGATTGACCCTGTTTATTGATTTCGCGTATTCCTATATTTATCACTATTGTGTATCATTTTGTAGGCATTGGGCAGCATGCAGCTTCTTATGATAAATTACGCTGTTTGTGAATAGTCCCGTATCTTGATTTGTCGTTTTTTGACATTTTTTGTTAGTTTATACTAGTGTGTAAGCATTAGGCAGAAAGCAGCTTATATTTGGTAATTACGCTGTTTATGAAAAAAATCGTGTGTTAACTTATCGTATTTTGATATTTTTTACGTAATTTTATACCGTTTTTAAGGCAGTGGGCAGCAAACAACTTATTTTTGTCAATTATGCTGTTTATGAAAGGCCCCGTGGCTTGATTTATCGTATTTTGATATTTTTTACATTATTTTATACCGTTTTTAAGGCAGTGGGGAGCAAACAACTTATTTTTGTCAACTACGCTGCTTATGAAAGGCCCCGTGGCTTGATTTATCGTATTTTGATATTTTTTACGTTATTTTATAACGTTTTTAAAGCAGTGGGCAGCAAACAACTTATTTTTGTCAATTACGCTGTTTATGAAAGGCCCCATTGCTTGATTTACCGTATTTTGATATTTTTTACGTTATTTTATACCGTTTTTAAGGCAGTGGGCAGCAAACAACTTATTTTTGTCAATTACGCTGTTTATGAAAGGCCCCGTGGCTTAATTTATCGTATTTTGATATTTTTTACGTTATTTTATACCGTTTTTAAGGCAGTGGGCAGCAAACAACTTTTTTTTGTCAATTACGCTGTTAATGAATGGCCCGGTTGCTTGATTCGAGGTATTTGATATTTTTTTGTATTTTACTCCTTTGTGTAAGCATTAGACAGTAAACAGGTTGTTTTTGTTTATTATGCCGTTTTTGAATGGGTAATAAGTTTCTTGGGATTATTAACGTCGTTTATGGATGACCCCTAAATAATTGTTTTTATTTTTAAATATTTTTACCTCTTGTGGTTGTGTTTTGATGAGAAAACAGCTAATCTTTTCTTTTTACGTTGTTTGTGTACGACCCCTTGACATTTGGGCGTTGATTTGGGCGTTACCAACGGCCCATAACAGCATTCAGTACTGATCGTCACGGCATACTTGGTTACAAATTTTTTACAGCCATAAAAGTTGGGAATGATTCGGTCCCACCTCTAACAGGTGGTTGGTACACTGTACCATGGTATAACTTCACGGACATCGTAAAAAGCTGCCTCGTCCCTAAAGTGCCTCAAAAAAAAAAGTAAACACGCAACATTCTACTGGCACGAGTGTATATACATCCTTGGAAAGGCGGGTGGGGAAACCTTAACTGGGGCACCATACACCTGTTAAAACTGGATACTAATTCACCTTTCCTTAATCTGCCTAGCAGAAGGACTAGAGTCATGGGAGGAAGAGCGGTGGCGAAACTTACGAGTGAGCTACTGATTCAGTACCGTGGTGTCTGAAGGGCCCGTAAAGACTATAAAGCTGTACTTTACTTTCCTTTACTTTACTATGGAGAAAGCATAAACTCAACTGTTCACTCCTCTGGCAAAGCGCAAAGCGCCTCTGTCAACAGAAAACTTTAACTGCTACCGATTTACTGACTAGTATAGGAGATATTCACAACATTCCTATGACCACTGCTACACTGGTAATTCTAATTATTATTATGGTACCAATACGTATAGGTAGTTAATTTGATGCAGTAGATTAGTAATAAAACTGCGATAAATTTACAATTACTTGTTCTGCTGACCTTAATTAGTCTTCATTTCAGATGTCGGTAACCTCTAAAATTTCATTAGGATATTTTGTGAATCTACTTTACGTTGCTAACCAAAAAGAAAATTGAAATGGGCATTTTTTACTTCGCAATCTTTCAATTATACGTTAAAAAGTTGTTGAATATCATTATTTTCTGCAGTTTTTATGTTAATGAATGCTACCGAGAGTACTGGGAGATCTAACTTTTAAACCATCGTAATATTCGAAATAAAGAATGAAAAATGGATGCGCAACATTAAAAAAAGAATATCTTGTAAAAGTTCTCTGAAATGGATAAGAAGAACAGAATAATCACCAGTTTCTTTATTTGAAATCGTACTTCACCTTCGGAATTAAAATAACCAATAATGTTAGTCAATAATAAAGATTTGAAAGGATGTAGATTAGAATGTAAAGAGATAGACTGCATGGCCTTCCCGGATTCTTAAAGATAATTAAAATATTGCATAGATGGTAGTACCTAGTACTATTAAATAGTTCATTATGAAACCAAATTGTAGAACGATATAATATTAATATATTAACTACAAATAAGTAGCATATCAACAGCATCAGTTCCAATCTCATCTAACTACCATTGGAACGTTGAAGCAAACCTGTAATAACAAGATTATGGGCTATTACAGCATTACATGCAAATTAAATTAAACTTTTTGCAAACTATCATTCCAGATAATTGTATCTGACGGAAGAAATGAAAATTAACGAACCTGGAATAACCGGATAACTGAATCAAAGACTAAAATTTCACTTACAATTCAAAATTTACGGATTCTTTTGATATTTGTACAATGATTAGTTAATATTCATTCTCCTCCAATCAGATTTCGAGAATATAACTCTTCTGTACTTAACGAAATAATTATTATTGTAATATTGCACAAAAGAGTAAAAAAATATCGATTACTTCTTATCTTCCTGAAGCTCCGTCGTAAATTTCTGTTTTTAAATCAAAGTCGACATCAACAAATCCAATGCGTACCGTGTGTCCGCCAGTGTAAATTTGGTTTGCATTTATGGGCCCTTTTTTGATATAAATATAACTAGAATCAGTTAATCGGTGACAGCTAACAATAAAATTTTAATAATTAATCGTTACTGCATCAATTTTCATTAAGCTATAAGTGTTATGGTAACCCAGCTCAGCATCTACTACGGGAATGTCGGATGCAAAAGAGGTTTCCGCTGTCATTCTAAATTTAGCCAAGGTACTATCCTCGCTCGGGATAAAATCAACTTCGAAACGCAAATCACGGAAAGGGAACTAAATAATCATGTTAATGATTCCATAATGTAAACAGTCTAAACATTATAAGATTTTTATTTCATTAACTCACTATGACGCAAGGTGGTGTTCCTATAAGTCAAAAATTGTAATTATTATTTGGAATGAACAAATATACAACACTTTTGATAAAGTTATATTAAAATACCGTCACATCCTTCAACTCTAATGTCCACAACAGTCCCAACTCCATCGCATAAGTCGTAATCAGCTACAAAATGATTACATTGATTTAAGATTCTACAAAAGATTTTCTAAGTCATAGATATATTCCCTAAACGAGTAATTTTGACAACAGTTATTAAAACTACATAAATAATTTATAGGAAACTAATGGTAAGTTTTTGGTGATTAGTAATCAAATGTATATTTTACAGAATAATAATTAATTGGTGTTATTATTCCAGGTAAATGTGCCAATGTGTATCTGGAGAAAATGAAACTGTACCACAGTAGGTGAAAAAGTTTTCCCATGTTGTATATGGTTTTGAATATAATTGAATAATTGAAACAAAATTCTGCATTTCCTTCGTTGTGTGAAACGCAAATGAGCTACTCCGCATTAACTCAATGTCAGAAAAGTTGCATAATTACCGAAATTCTGGGATTTGTAGTTTTTACTAATATCTTTATTTTCAGTATTATGTTCACTACTATAAAAATTATCATCAATCATTATATTATTATCATTCTGGTTCCTCGTTTCAAGTAAATAAAAAACATTTAAAATTGGCAGCAAAACAACAAATAAGGATTTTTCTTCGAGATAATTGAGATAATTTATTGTCAGTCATGTTATTATAACATTTATTCACTATACCAGTGATCACTACACTTGAAATTTATATTACCATATACATAATGTTGCAATATATAGTAGGTTAGCAGTAAAACTACGATAAAAAAATTATCTTCAAGCTGATTGTAGACAATGGTCAAATATAGTAATAAAAATTCACATACTTTATTAGACGTAATAAATGGGTAACAAACAATTAGTATGTATATTTCATTAGCAAGAGTTTGGCCATAATATAGTACTTATACTAATTAACTGTTGTCAGTTAAATGATAAAATCAAAAATATTTACTGTTAATAGAGATTAACATGTTCAAGTTGTGCGCAGTTAAAGTTTAAATGCACTTTGGCTGGCTCGATCAAATGGGATCTGCAGCTGCATGCAGCAATACTGACCTAATGGCTACCCAGTTGCTTAACTAATGATTACGATAACATAGGAGAATTTTTTGCATTGGATAAGTAACAACACTAACCATTTTCTAAACAAAAACTCAAGGACTTGGGTTGTGGCTTCAACTAGTTAGTGTTTGCGACATTTTGTAGCTTCAAACCAAGTTCTTGCAGTAGCAGAAATTTTTTGCCGTTCTATCTTGAACACAATGGCTTTGATTTCCATACAAATTAATTCTACTTATATCTTTGATAGTCCCTGTTTTCCATTCGCCTTTATTACTAAGAGCTAAGATCGTTTCAAATGTTCCTCCTCCTGGCTCTGTAACAAAAATAACTTGAAATTCCTGAGTCGCGTTACCTTTTGGCAGATTATCAACTACTTGTTTTAAAATCGAAAACTTCTTAACAGTTTTTAACGCCAATCGGACGCATTTCGTAGCATTAAAATAATTGTTAATTGTGTTGATGACAGTATTTGCAGCTTCAAATGCCTTGCGTTCGTTATTGACAGGAATGGGTTTTGGATATCGACACATACAATACGCAGTAGGAATTCCTGCTTGAGCACACGATCGAGATTTTGGGATTGATAAAAACAAACTAATTCCTCGCGGTGGTTCATCACTATTGTAAATCTTATCATTCCTTAGTTGAATTGAGTGTGGTGAGATATTTTCTTCGCAGTCGGTGACATCAAGAAATGTCTCATGCAAGTCAAAAGGAGTAGTTAACCGTTGAGAGTTTTTCTCAAAATTAGAAACAGCTTCGGGGTATTTTTCTCGGAACCACTTTGGAAATACTGCAAAGAATGCAGGCATTTTCGTCTCTAGCTTCCCTTGATAAGTCTCTTGAATACTCCCAATTCGATACCCATGGTCACTAATGAAAAAGAAAACGGTTCTCTCAAAATAATTCCTGTCGTTGAACCACTTGAGAAATTCAATGACAGACTCATCTGCTTCAATTGGAATATTTAACACATCATGGCCAACTGTGTTTGACCAGACAAACTGGAAATATTTCTCTCCTTTTTGAAATGTAGTAGCCATTTTCTTCAAATAGTCTACCATAATGCCAAGAGTATAGCGGGAACCATAACATGAATCTTTACTAGGATTTATTTTTTGCAGTCTTTGCAAAACGTAAAGTAACGTTTGAAAATAGTAATCCGTGGGCTCCTTAAAAAATCCATATCTTCCATAATTAAATGTTGCAATGTGGGCATCATCTTCGCCAAAAAATGTTCGAAATCCTTTTTCAGAAAATTTTTTCCACACAAGAGGACACGTATCAAAGTGCTCTGTTTCACTATAGCATAGCTTAGCCATTTCATCATTAGACAAACCCATTAGAAACGCACTGAAGTTTGGAAGACTGTTTTCTAAAAATTGAATCATCAGTAAAAATAAATTTTATTATGCAATTTATTATAATGTATTTTTTAGTATAAAATTTCATAATTATTTTCATAACTATTATAAATATTTACCCCCAACTGAGAAGTATCCATTCATTTCAATGGCCTTAAGATCATTTATCAAATAGTCATAGGACATTTTCATCTTCCTCACAAAATTCATATGCGAAAGTGAGTCAATGCCTAAAACTACGACATTTATTGCACTGCCATTAGATTTTTTTGTCTGTGCTAAAAGGGTCTCCACTTTCGGTTTGCGATGAACAAATCCAAATGCATCCACCAAGGAGAAGTCCAACTCTTTAAATGAATTTTTTTCGCATCCCAAGATAATAAATTCGTCTTTAATAGCAACCTGCCTCGTTTTTCGGATGTCAATCGGAGTGCACTTACTTGAGAAGCTATTTTAAATTCATACAAATTGTATATTTTATTTAACACACATCATACCCAACATACAAGGTATTGGCATTATTTAAAAACATTTTATTATGATTTATGAATGAGGTAAGTAAAATAGGTACTTTCTGAACCAATCTTCGTCGCCACGCTTAAAAGTGAAGTAGCAACATTCGGAATAATTTTTTGACTTCAAGTTGTCTTGTAGCACTATTAAATTTGAAAATTCATCGGTTGAGAATAGCATGGTATGGTTTTCACTGCAGTTGTATTTTTGGGGAGTTTTCATCAACCGCATTACCTCACTGTCAAATGGATTAAGCTTTGAAATAATGCACGGCATTTCTGATCTGCTCATCTGCAAGTGGTAATCTTTTAATGTCCATATTTTTCTGTGCGGGATCAAAAATGAAAACCGTCCAAATTTAAGTTAAATAATTGTGAACGTCTTTTATTACACAGTACTGACAAGTATCCTTACTCTAATCTAAACGGTCTTAAGGATAATAAGGACATGTACCTATACACAGTGTACACTTCCTTTGTTCAATTTGTGACAAAAGTCCCATAAATGGTTCTGTGATTAGATGAGTTTTTTTCTTTTTAAAAGACAAAGAAATGTCTAAAACCCCGGGTTTTAAAATGGTATGCGATTTCAGATACCCCAAGTTGCATAAAACTACCAGTGAATGTAGCCTAAAAACGGTTTATATGGGATTTTCCATAAGGAATTAAAAAGAGCTTTTTATCTTTGTTCTCCAACGTTCGGGAGACTGATTTTTATTTCGCAAGTACATGTGGACCTTAAGATTCTTTCGCTGAAAACAGTTTTGACCGAAATTTATCGGTGGCTGAGATTCGTGACCTTAAAAGTGGTTTTCTCCGAATTTTGACCTCGTCAAACTCAGAGATGGGACACTTTAATCAACATTTTATTTTTTGAAAAAATTTTTAAGGCCAAATGCCGTAAGTCATTGGAACATTGTATTTGTCGACATTAGGGAACCATGTTTAAAAACTAGATGAATTTTTTTAGCGGTAAACTTCGTTCAGTCTCACATTACCCTTTTGTCACAAACTGATTATGAAAGTGGACACTGTGCTATATAACCTATAATTAACTATTTAAAGTTATACCCTAATTTCACATAACTAAAAAAATAATTATGAAAATTTACTTATCAGTTCGGCATTAGCTTCCCAAACAAATTGAACATCCACTAAGCTTTATACCTTTATTTTATATATACGTAGTATATATTATTAGAAGATAAATGATATTTTACCTCATAATATAGAAATAATCAGGCTCGTAAATGGCAAGTATTAAATATAGCATTACACAAAAAACCAATCCACCTTTTAATATTATCTTAAAGTCTGAACACATTATTTTATATAATACTGCCAGTTGTAAGCAATAATAAACTAAAGCAATGTAATGTATAAAAGCCTAGCAATTTACAAATATTATGTTAAGAAGGAGATATATTGAATATTGTGTATAAATTTCAAGTAGCTTTATAGTACAAGACTTTATTATAATAGGCAAAATAATAAAACAAATTAATTTATTGACAATTGTTCGTTGTTCAACTCAGGAAAGAATTATTATGCAAATACTATTGTGGTGCCCGCTTGTAGCATTAACTTTGAATGGGAGAATGCCATCCTAATGCGGTCAAATTGACTATTTAAGATAGTAAGTAGATCATAACTATAAAAAGTGTAACAATTAATATAATGGAATAACAAAATGGGTTAATATTTAAATTAATTCAGACAATTCAAGGTGGTTTTATTGCAAGCAATTAAATGCACTGTAAAATACATCATAAGGAAACATTCTTTGAGAACTATATTTAATACTTTACATGTTTAATATAATGTACACATAGAATAAATAAAGATCGTCGTAGCAAAGTGTAAATACACACTTAGTGAGGGATTGTCGGTGATATTCTTGACGATATCGTGATGGTTTTATTTCTATTAACGAAATCCAAATCCCATTTGTCAGCGAATTGCTGCTGGTGTTATAATAAATGTAATTTAAATTCATTTAAACAACAATTTGTACGGATAGTTTTTGTGCTTTTCTTCTTTGATTTATTGTTAACTATATCAATCAACATCGACACTTACAAATATACAAATCAAAGGCCCAAAGGGGATGGCACCAGTCTTATGGAGTTCATGGACCGACAGATCGGAATGGGATTAATATATGTTGTAGCCCTATTTTTTCTGAGCAAAAGTCATTATTGTCGAAATTCAATATGGGCTACCATTCTCGAGATATATGTGGTCAAAAACTGCGATGTTTAACGTTAGGGGCGCAATCCGGCAGCCGAAACCCGCAGATTTATTAGCTGTTGGCAGATTTGATTTGTGTCCATTTATTTGGAAGCGGTTTCACCAAGCCAATTATTTACCAGGCTTTTTAGAAGTATCGCCAGATTATGCTACTTTTAACAATAAAATGACTAGGATTGTAAAGCAGCCTACAGACTACTACTTTCGAACTTTTTTGCTCGGCGTTAATAAGTATCAAGACCCGGTAAGTAGGTATATACCTCATTCTATAACAAGTATTGTAAGTTTTACTCATTTGTCGTCAAAATTTACAAATCAATTTACTAAACTTTTAATGCCTTGGGACGGTATCGTTGCGGATGGAGAACGGGTTTTAATTTCAGGTGCATAATAAATTACAGGTGTCTCGTGCATGGTTGCATTGGGGCTCAAACTGTACATGACACTGTCCTTAGGTATGTGGAAGACCTGTTGTATATGTCCGATAGGATAAAGTTGCCTCTATTTCTATACACTAACATAGCTCGGAACAACCATAATTTAAATGCTAAAATCGCCGATGAAACATTCAGAATATTTTTGGAAGGATTAAATTGGAATTGGAACGCAACTGCACTTTTTCTCCAATTCTGGTAGGCGTCCAATTTACTTTATATTATTACTGTTCAGATTTTAATGCTGTGGAATCGACTTTGAAGAAACCACGACAATGGTCTCAATTTTACATCGATTCCACAGCATTAAAAGCTGAACTGTAGGTTATTTTAGATCAAAAGACATTTTATCAAAGATGAATACAGTAAAGTTCCTTCAAAGTATGCTAACTCCAAAGTAAAATTTGCACATTATTTAGACTATGATTAGCCTAGCTTAAAGCTAGGTTGCTATTTAATCTGTTATTTTCTTTTCGATTCGAAGGTTTGGTTTTCTGCTTTCTAATTTCTAAATCATTGGGGTGAATTATCATTACATAAATATGTATTTATGTAATGAAATTTATCTACAGTTTATGGACACTTAAATATAAGACAGCCAATATCTGGGTGGCATGATGACAAAATACCGAGTTTCTGGGTACATTTACCTCCTTCATTTAAAAATAGATTTCCATCGTGGCAGCGATCTGTAATTGCAAATTCTACGTAATTCATTCCCGAAAATTTACTACCTAGGCAAATATTAAGAGCATGTTTACAGTGTTTATTCTACCTTACAGGCGTTTGACCATTCCATTCGATTTGTACAAGACGATGTCCCACATCCTTGATTAATTTTCGGATACGAAGGAGACCCCTTATGAAATAACACCAAACGGAACAGTAATCAAGAGACGCTTTGGCCAATCGCTTTTCACCGAACTCCCAATAACCAGAACGTGCAAAGAAACTGGAATTTCTGATATTTGGTGTCCATGTAATACTCCTCTGCGTCTCAATGTTGAAGACATGATGCTTCGAAGTTCAGCTAATGTAGCCATTGACTATATAAATAGAATTTTGACAAACGATTGCCTACCGCTGAAACTGTATTTAGTAATTTCCGGAGCTGTACTGAAGAATATCATTACAAATCAAGATGACGAGTCAGTTTATTGTGTAGTTGTCTTTGAAACTATGCCTGCGAATTTTCAAATTGAAGCAATTGTGAAATCTTTCATCAACGAATTTATTGTGCATGGAATGCCGTTGCGAATTAATAGTATCAATAACAATATTTCATGCATTCATGATGCAACTTTAGAAAAGTTTTGATACTGTGCATTTTTATCCTAATTAATATTTGACTTTTAAGATACAAAATAAGTAAATAATAAAAGACTAAACAAATATTTTTTGACCGTATAGTTATATGTGCATATGGAACTTGCATTTTGCAAACTATATTATTTTTATTATACAACTTTATTTTTAGTGTTATTACTTTCCTCCATTAATTATTAAGAAGATGATAATAGAGAGAAAATGCTGACTTTTCCGAATTGGTACGATAAGATAAAACCACTTCAATGTAGTGTGTTTTAAAAAGTATGATAGCTTCCTAATTTTTAATATTGCATGAATTTGCCTTTATGTGTCACAAATATGACAACCAGAAAATGGGTACAATACAATATTTTAGCAAAAAATAAAGAACAATGACCTGGTAAAATAGGTTAATGTTTCAATAGCACAAAATTAAAAAGGCTATGCGGCAGTCCCTTATAATCTATTTAATTTATCTGATTCATCACTACATAATTAAAACCCTAACACTTTTCATGGAGTGCAAGATCCAAATATCAAGGTCGTACTTAGGCGTATATATTATGTGGATGGCACTACAGCACTACCTGTATATATATTAAGTGTAACTACCGGTATATAATTGTTAAAGTTTGAATAGATAACGATCTTGTGATGATGGAGCTTACATCTTATTTGCGTGCAAAATGTCGGTACTTTAAAGAATTCAAGTCCTTAAAACATTTACTTTTTCAGATATTTTTTGTGATTATGTTTTTTGACTTATTGCTAACTCTACTGATTGATATCGACTCTTACTACGTTCGCATTCAAATGAATAATGCAAAAGAAAGAGCTGATGAGTATTACAACTGTAAGTCAAGAACATTTAGTTAATTCACATTTCCTTGCTATGATGTATAATGCCGTCCTTCTTGCTGCATATTCAGATTTTTTTGAAGAGAAGGAATACACCGAAATTGGCGACATAATCTTTACACCAGGCTGTCGTATTCCCAATATTAGTGCATGGGATAAATCTATTCTGAGTTTTCTGAGCACAGAAAAGTATTCAGAAGATTGTGGCAAAAAAACCAATCAGTGGACTTACGTTAATCAAACTGTAAGGATAATAAAATATATTTTCTTACAAAATCATTTCACAGAATGCATAAAAGAAAGAATATCGTTACAGAATATAGTCATCAATATTACAGCTGTAGAAAATTCAGGTCATTCTTTCAATTCGTTTTCATGCTGCTACCAAACCATCAAACGGGTCCAAGCACCTGTAAACAATTACACTCGGAATGCAGACAGCGTTATCAAGTTAGTACATGCTAAGGAATAAAATACTCTTTTGCTACTTTTCTATTTTCATGTTTCCATTTTCATAGATAAGAAAATAAAATAAACTTTTCTATGCCTTGCATTATGGATCAAAAATAAAAGTTATGGGTTTAGTGCTTATACAGAATACTTCCTAATGCCCTTGGGTAAACCTTTTCCTGTCAATTGAAGTAGCAGAACAGAGGGAACAGTTAGCCACTTTGCCTATTTGAACAGTAAACTTTGTAATGATCCATTTCTAACGCCGAATTTTAGAATCTAAGACTTACCTATGGACGTAAACTTCGCCTCTTCTGATAAATGCTAACTCTCGAAGTGGAATGTTAAATAAAAATTTCTCGTTTTGAGCCTTTTAAAAGAATTCTCTCACTTTTCGTTTCTATGTCTGTAAACTCATTTAATTCTGTAATATCTTAACATAAAATGGATATTGAACCGTCGATGATAATTTCTCACACAATATACCTATTTAATTATTATACTATTTTTTCATAGCGTCAGTAATGCGTGTTGGCCTATGCAAAACGTTACCAAAATGGAGGATGAGTTTGTACGAGTGTTTTGCAAAACTGAAGTAAGACTGAAGAAGTCCCGGTCTTTGTCATTGTTTTTCCATACAAATTATAGCTATTTCCATGCAGTTGCATTACCAAAAAAGACCACTGAAATGAAAGAAAAGATTAAATTTTGGAACAGTAGCAAAGAAATATTAGGAGAGACAATCTCTACCGACTCAACAGGTGGTTATGTTCTATCATCGAATCCAAAAGTTGGTGGAACCAGTAAAAATGTCAAACGGGATTTCCCTCCGAATGTTGTTATTTTAGGAATAGATTCGATGTCTAGATTGAGTTTTGAAAGGAATATGCCTGAAACAAAGACCTATTTGCAAAAAATTGGGGCAGTGCAAATGCTAGGGTACAACAAAGGTATAATAAACTAATTATTATAAATAGTACATAAGCCCCGAAATTTCTTAGCCCCAGTTGTACAGCATAGACGTTTATTTTTCTTCGGCTTTCAAAAATAAACAGTTTTTTCTAAATATCTTCGCAACATAACTGCTTTATTTCAGTTAAATTGTTTAAATTCCTTGATCAAAAAAGGTTAGTTTAATAAAAGACGTACCTATTTAAAAATGTCCGCATGTTTAGAATTCAGATTACGGATCTCAATTTATAATGTCCTTATGCTGGCACCAACGTATCATTATAATCAATTTTCTCATTTAAAATTTGTTTTAAAAGTTGCAGAAAATACATTTCCTAATGTAATTCCTTTTTCAAGCGGATATCATGTAGAAGATTGGAAGAAATTTTGCTACTTCAACAGTTCTACACGATTTGATTTGTGTCCATTTATTTGGAAGCGATTTCACAAAGCCAATTATTTAACGGCGTTTGTTGAAGATTCTCCAAGTATAGATACCTTTAACTATCTAAAAACTGGATTTGTAGAGCAACCAACAGACTATTACCTTCGACCTTTTATGCTCGGTGTTGACCATCATCAAGTTCCGGTAAGCAATTATAAGCATGGGGATTTAACATGGGACTTAGTAGGGGGCTTAGCATTGGAAAGAGTCGTAGTATGTATGTGATGGCCCTTCTGAGGGCCAGTACATTGATTGGGAAAGGGATTGATGGAAGTTAACGAGCTCATCGATAAGCTCGGACTTTACACGGAAGCTCCTCCCACTTGGTGCCAGCTATCCATAGGGCCACTTGCCATGGGGCCAGGTGTCCGGGGGGCGAGTTTCCATGGGGCCACCTCGCCGGACACGGTCAAAGCTTATGGGTTTACAATATTATGAGTACGAGGGAGAAAAAGTAAAATTATTATTTCTCGATGGCTTATTTTTTGTGCATTTCAATTGATCTGTTCAGTTTTGAATGCTCGTTTTTCAGTCAATTTTCCTCATAAGATTGGATGTCTAAATCTATGACCCATTTAGAATAGAACCATGATCAACGGCGAGAGAATTATGATACTAGGTACTTACTCCGTCAGTATTAAATGTTTTACTTATTTATTGTTTAATACATTTTAAATTATAGGTATCTCGTGATTGCATTGGGGCTCAAACTGTTCATGACACTGTCCTTAATTATGTGGGAGACCTATTGGAAATGTCCGATAGGATTAACATTCCGTTATTTATACACACTTGGTTGTCTCGCCTGGCCCACGACAATTTAAATGCAGCCCAATTTGCAGATGATTCTTTCAAAACTTTTCTAGAGAGAATTAATCTGAATCATACTGTGCTATTTTTTATGAGTGATCATGGTAAGCCAAGAATAATGTTTTATGGGGTCATTTCAAGCTAATTTTGATATTCCTTATTGTAACATCATTTCTAAAATTTAATACATTTAATTACAAAATTTTCAATCTATATTTACTACAACTTCTACATTCTTAACTGAAATTTTCTATTAAGGATGAATACAATTTAAGAGCTACCTGACCCCATATACTTGAAAAATGTTCACGTACAATATTTTTGACCTAGCATTTACCATATTCTATAACTTGGGTTGTGATTGATTCTTTTCCAACAGCTTTATAGAAATGTGAATAATATTGATTAATTGGGTATCAATGTGTACGAATGGATAGATGGTTCAAATATTCATAACTTTAACTTGTTTGATCTAAAGCTACGTATTTTCTACTTAAGGTTATCAACACTTTTTTATAAGACGAACACTGCCCGGGTGGTATGAAGATAAACTGCCTAATTTTTGGGTGTATACTTGCCTTCAGTAATTAAAAATAGATTTCCATCATGGCAACGATCTATAATTGCAAATTCAATGTAAGATTTTCTTGCAATGTTAGATAAATTAGAAAAACATGATTTCAGTGCATGTTTTATTTACAGGCGTTTGACAACTCCTTTCGATCTGTACAAAACGATGACCCACATCCTTAATGAATTTACAGATATTCGGGAGCATCCTGATGAACTAACACCAGACGGAACATTAATCAAGAGACGCTTCGGTCAATCGCTTTTCACCAAAGTCCCAATAACCAGAACGTGCCAAGAAACTGGAATCCCGGAAAGTTGGTGCGCCTGTAATATTCCTCTGCGTCTTAATGTTAAAGATAGAATGCTTCGATATGCCGCTAATGCAGGCATCGATTATATAAATAGTATTCTGACAAGAGTCTGCGTGCCACTAAGAGCGGAGTTTATAATTGCCGGAGCAGTGATGGAGAATTTTATAGGACGTCACGATAATAAACCAGTAATGTATGTAGTTCAATTTGAGACCAAACCAGGGAATTTTCTTATCGAAGCCACTGTAGAATCTGACCCTCTATCTAATAACAATTTGATTGTGAAAGGAAGACCTTTGAGAATTAATAGTATCAACACAAATGTTTCTTGTGTTGATGATTCTACTTTAGAAATTTTTTGCTATTGTGCATTTCTATCCTATTAAGTCATTCCCCTTTAACAAATCTGTTTAATTGGTAGAAATTAACAAACCTAGCCCCGCTCAACGTAATGTGAGGGTATGGCACAGATACCATATACATAGAAAGGTAATGGATAGTCCCGCTCAACATGGTAAGGTAGGGCGACACCTTGCTCAAACAAGAAAGGTAGGACGTAGCCACGCTCAACATAGAAAGACAATGGCTATCCCTACTCAACATTTCCCTACTCATGATATTTGAAGTGTACCCCAAAGTAAGTGGTTTGGGGTACATAATTAAAATCCTTAATAGGTGTCAGGTAATCTTCGAAAATCAAAACTAATCTAAGAAAATTAATGTTTAAGTTAGTTAGCAAGTAGATTCGTATAGTATTGCAGATTGTTGTCTTCTCCGCAACGTCTTCTGCTGCAGGGAAGACAATCAAAATAATTTAAAGAGATTGTAAAGTATGTAGCAGAAGTAGTGGCGTGCATGCTAGAGAAAATTTGGACTCGATGCAAAATAAGATCACAAAACAATCACAAAATTCTGTAAACGACGATAAATTTAAATATCATAAATAGCATATTTTCCATATAATTATTTTACTGTAAGTTATTTAAAAAATCAAATTATTTTATCCCTTAAATTTGTATAGAAATATAAATTATATATTTATTATAATATAATGATAAATGTAGCATAATAATTATAATATTATGATATTAATAATATTATGTAATTGATAATTAATTTTATATAATATTTCAGCATTAACCGTGGATGTGTCACTATATACCTTTCTTCGTTGAGCGCGGCTACGTCCTAAATACTTTTCTTGTTTGAGCATGGTGTCTCCCTACCTTATCATGTTGAGCGGGACTATCCATATATGTGGGCATTAAGTCAAAAATTAAAGTGTATACCTAATATAATATGCCAAATATGTACATGGTTATATATGGCTGTATTTGACATTGGAAAGTCACATAAATTATTCCTAAATAGTTTAGTTCTGTTTAAAAGAGACGTTAATATTTGTATCTCTGTTCAAATACTTTGGTACGAACGTATTCATTTTGCGTTTTACTTATATCGGTAAAGGTGTCATACATTTATAAATAATTCACTAAAAAATTAAAGAAATTTATTTTTATTTCCTTCGTAGTATGAAAAGTTTTTTCCATATATTTATCTCAATAAACTTTGTATCATCTTATAAATTAGCTGGTCACCATTTAGTATCTTCCATCTTTCTCTGTGGAACTAGTCGAGTCGTCGGCCATTTAGTACTAACGCTATTTTGTTTGTCTCACGTTTTCAACTGCATTATAATTTTCTGTGGAAATCATGTTTGCTCAAAAGCCCTTAAAAAGTAAACGCATTTACAGAATTTGTATGTTTCCGTTGTGACACAACGGAAACGGAAACGGTTGTGTTGCCTGACTACTTGGAATCGAAAAAATTCAGGGAAAGGTTTTAAATTTAAAACTGAAGAAATTAAAACACCAAAAATATATTTTGGTATGGGGAAAATTGTGAAAAATAACTTTAGACTTGCTAGTGCTATGTATGCTCTGGTGTTGAATAAATAGCAAGAGCAAGAAAAATTTTTCTAAAGCATACTACTGACTGTATAGCATTGGCTTATTTAAATCGATTCTCCGTTTAAACTTTTTTAAGCTATTATTAATACAATACTCACTCAAAGTAATTGAAATGGTTTTATGAACAAAGAAACTACATTTGTTGTATCATGTCACATGTCAGGCACGTTGTCCACATTGTCTAGTAATGTGAAAACTGCAAAGCTTAACCTAGTACCATATATATTCCACCACTCTTAACCGTACCTTCTTCCGAGAATTTTTAACACACATTAAAATCAATATTCTAAGGTTTGCTGCAGTAAAATATCATACTTATTATTAAAGAATTTATTTGGCATGTTCGTCTTGATGCAAAGTCATATAAGACAAGCCAGTCATCCTGTCACCAATAAACCTGACATTTCTTTCCCAACTTTTGCAGTATTGGAATTTACTGAGCATTGTCATTGCTGAAACTACCTTGGGTTTGACAACTAGCTAAATAAATAAAGTGTTAACAAAAGTTTTCATTTTGTGAAAGTAACTGCAAAATAAAATTCCCATAAATACCAAAAACTGATCGAATACGATGGGTTCACTTTTGTTGGAATGTATGTACGCTTTAAAATATTTTTTCTACATATTTGTTGACAAACTGTGTGCATCACCAGTTAATTGGTCACCCGAAAATAAAAGATTTTACGTGGTTTCGGAAAAGAGAAAATTTTTTGTGTGGTGTGCTGTTTGCGTGATAACTTTTCTGATAAATGACTTCATGCTTGCCACTTTGTTAATGCAAATATATTTTGCTTCATTTACTTCGGAACAAATCATCATCAATCTATTTCTTTCTTTGTCATGGTCGTTGTCCCAATTTTTCAATTTCATTTTGTTCGTTAATAGACACCAGTTTTGTATACTTCTAAACAGTGCGTTAAAACTAGACAAGTCTTTAAGTGGTAAGTAACATTTTCATGGAAATTATGCAAGAATATATTTCAAAGATTTAAAATTAAAAAAATGCATATTTTCGAAATTATTGTTTTGTAGAGAAACACTTAAGTCCATTGGAATCATGGAATTTTCCTCAATCAAAGATTCTTGGAATTATTTTGCAGCTAATAGCTGTAATGGGGAGTGGAGCTGCTGTATTTGGATCAATAACAGCTCTAATTGTTGATTTCAGTCCATTGGTATATTTATTGAAATTATGCCATGCAGACTATATAGTAGTCAGGATTGTTTTAATACCGTTTCTGTCATTTGTCGCTCTGCATGTTATATTTCCAATTCTATTGATAGTACTCTTCTGTATAATGTATGCCGTAATGGTCACATTTTGGTTGAACGTGATAACTCCTGGAAAATTTAAAAATGGGACTTATTTTTCTGCACAAACTTATTTCCAATGTAAACCTTCCACAAGTCTGAGAGTTTACCAGGCGCTAAGGGTTCTTAATTTATATATAAATTATTTATTAGTTTATCCTATTGGTCCCGTCATTTTTTTTGTTTCCGGTTTATTAAGTATTCTGTGCAATTTTGGTACTGTTAAATTGTATAAAATCATGCCACTTAGTGCGTACATAATGTTACCATTTACAAGCATACTACTATTCATTGCATTAGCTACTGCAATACCAATGGCTGCTTTGGTCAATACGAAATCATTAAGGTTTATCCATGCCTGGAAGAGAAACGGAAATAAAATTCCTCGAAGAATTTTAAGAAGTTGTAGACCAATGAGATACAACATAGGTCCATTTTTTATCGTGAAGAGATCAACAACATTTGTATTTCTAGAAGTAGTAGCAATGCACACAATGAATATGGTCTTGTCTGTAAAAATAAATCGAAAAATTAAGTAGTCAGATCAAATTATAGATAGCCAATCGTTTTAGAGTCAAGCTCAACGTTTGAAAATTTATGATGTACAGAAATAAAACAATATTTGGTATGCAAAACTCAAAATAAAACTTTTAGTCAGAACCAAATTTGTTGACCGGTTTTTAACACTCTTTGACTACCAAGTCAGATAATCCACTAATTTATTTCAGGTCACAGGTAAAATTTGTTGGGCCAGTTATTTTATCAGCATACAATTATTCTGCATCAATTATTGCTAATTCTTTCATATATAAAGAAAATCCCGAATCCAAATTTGTGTGATATAAGATAAACCTATTTCAATGTATTGTGTTTTAGCTTCTTAAATGTTTATTTGCGTGCAACAGAATTATGTCTATATTGTATTTGGAATTGATGCTGCACTCCATTTTTATTTTTCAAAGGACAATCTTAAATAATAGAAATGTTTTGTTTGACCCAAAATTTTTTTAGATGTGCTCTATGTTTTTCTTTTTGACTCTTAATAAGCCATGCAAATAATACCCAAGGCAGCTTCGCCCCCAATGAAGAACACTTATTTCCCATCCCTCCTACGTAGTCTAATTAATTCTGGTTACTCTCTACCAATCGTATGGCAATTCTGTGAATATGATTGGGTGGAATGGAGGTAAAGTGCCTAATTTTTGGGTGTACTTGCCTTCAAATATTAAGAATAGATTTCCACCATGACCTAAAATTGCAAATTCAAAGTAAGTTTTTCTCGCAATACTAGACAAATTATGTTAAAAACATAATTTCAGTTCATATTTTAATTTGTGGGCGTTTGACCACTCCTTTCGATCTGTACAAGATGTCCCACATCCATAATGAATTTTCTGATACTCCGGAGCCTCCTGATGAACTAACACCAGACGGAACAGTAATCAAGAGACGCTTCGGTCAATCGCTTTTCACCGAAGTCCTAATAACCAGAACTGGAATCCCGGGAAGTTGGGCGCCTGTAATATTCCTCTGCGTCTCAATGTTAAAGACAGGATGCTCCGATATGCTGCTAATGCAGAGGCATCAATTATATAAATGGTATTCTGACAAGAGTCTGCGTGCCTCTTAGAGTGGAGTCTATAATTGCTGGAGTAGTTATGGAGAATTTTAATAGACGTCAGGAAAATGAATCTGTAATGTATGTACTTCAATTTGAGACTAAACCAGGAAATTTTCTTATCGAAGCCAACTGTAGAATCTGATCCTCTTTTTAACAACCAATTTATTGTGAAAAGAAGACCTTTGAGAATTAGTAGTATCAATACAAATGTTTCTTGTGTTAATAATTCTACTTTAGAAATTTTTGCTATTGTTTATTTCTATCCTAATAAGTATCCCTTTTTTAACAAATCTACTGAAATCGTTACCATTGTCAATTAAATTGGCCGAAGGCAAAAATACATAACTAAATTAATTGATAATTAGTGATAGATATCCATCCCCATTATTATTATTGTGTCTATTGTATATCAAGAAGCAATAAATAATAATGAAGCTAATAATGATGCAATGAAATCATGCAAAGGATTCTCGTTAAGAAGGAAAGCATTTTGTTAGGTTGGACTTTCAGTTTCAATTTTATTAATTGCCAACGTGGAACACGTTTACTTTCACGTACGGTTCAATGAGAGTTTTTATTTCCTATCAATTAAATGTCTGTTTGCTTCTCTGTCCGCAAATTATTTATCAAACAACAACTTGATTATTAAACGAAAGTTGTTAATGAAATGAAACCCAACAAGCCCATTTTTAGGGATTTAATGATATCAAGATGAGACTATTGTTGACTTTCTGTGTAAATGATTTGGTGTAGTATTTAAATAATGTTTAGCTTATGACTATAGACAGTGATACGTGTTTGTCGTCTTACGCCCGTAAAGAATAAATTCATTATTGAGGAATTTATTTTGACAAGGTGACTCCAGTATATATCATCAACATAAGAACAAAAATAGCAAATTTAAGGTTTGATTTTTCATGAGCATTAAGTCAAGAGGGAAAGTGTATATGTCCATAAATATATAATATGGACACAAAACGGGGAAAGAAAAGTCACATAAATTATTCCTAAATGTAAGTATTCTGTTTAAAAGTTTAAATTCTTTGTGTCTGTTCTTATATAATAGTTACTATATGTTATATATATTATTGTAGCATTGACTTATTTGAAGTGATTGAAAGAATTGTATAAACGAAGAAACTACATTTGTTGCAACATGCTAGGCGTACTGTCCACAATATCCAGTAATGTGAACATTCCAAACCTCAACCTAGTTCAATATATTCAACAACTTCTAAACCAAAGTTTATTCCGAGACATTATTACCAACCTAAATCAATATTGTGAGGTTTACTGCAGTAAGTACTAATATTATGTTAATTTATATCATAGTTAATGTTTTTTAAAGACAGTTTTTTATAAAAATTATTTCCAACTGAAATTCAAATCGTGTAAGATTAAGATCATGCACATACTGTCTGAAGACTGTATGAAGCTGACTTAATGGTTAACTTTAAAGTAAAATCTTGTAAAGTAAAGCAACTTGCTAAAAAGCCTTTCTGTATTCCTGGTATGTTCGTCTTGAAGTCAATGTCATATAAGTCAAGCCAGTCTACCTGTGCTGACAGTAAACCTGGCATGTCTTTCCCGACTATTTTCCCAACCTTTATTACTTAAAGGAATTGTGAACGTATTGGAATTTTGTTAGCATTGTCATTGCTAAAACTACCTTTTGTTAGACAACTAGCTAAAAAAAAGTGTTAAGGAACAAAAATCCTGCAAAATAAAATTCTCATAAATACGAAAAACTGAACTAAGACGATGAGTTCAATTTTTTTAGAAAGTGTAAACACTTTAAATTATTTCTTTTACATATTTGTTGACAAACTGTGTGCATCACCAGTTAATTGGTCACCTGAAAATAAAAGATTTTACGTGGTTTCGGAAAAAAGAAAATTTTTTGTGTGGTGTGCTGTCTGCGTGATAACTTTTCTGATAAATGACTTCATGCTTGCCACTTTGCTAATGCAAATATATTTTGCTTCATTTACTTCGGAACAAATCATCCTCAATCTATTTCTTTCTTTGGCTTGGTCATTATCCCAATTTTTCAATTTCATTTTGTTCATTAATAGACACCAGTTTTGTATAACTGCAAACAGTATGTTAAAGTTAGACAAGGTTTTAAATGGTAAGTTACATTTTCATGCAAATTAGTAAAGAATATATTCCTAAGATTTAAAATAAGAATAATGTATTTTCAAATCGATCTTTTTGTAGAGAAACACAGAAGTCCATTGGAATCATGGAATTTTCCGGAATTTAAGATTCTTAAAATAATTTTGCAACTAATAGCTGTAATGGGGAGTGGAGCTGCTGTATTTGGATCAATAACAGCTCTAATTGTTGATTTCAGTCCATTGGTATATTTATTGAAATTGTGCCATGCAGACAATTTAGTAGTCAGGATTGTTTTAATACCGTTTCTGTCATTTGTCGCTCTGCACGTTATATACCCAATTTTATTGATATTACTCTTCGCTATAATGTATGCCGTAATGGTTACATTTTGGCTGAAACTGATAACTGCACAAAAAATTAAAAAAGCGGCTTATTTTTCTACACAAACTTATTTCCAATGTAAACCTTCCACAAGTCTGAGGGTTTACCAGGCTCTAAGAGTTCTTAATGTGCATGTCAATTATTTATTTGTTTATACTCTTAGTCCAGTGATTATTTTTGTTTCCGGTTTATTAAGTATTCTGTGCAATTTTGGTACTGTTAAATTGTATAAAATAATGCCGCTTACTGCCTACATATTTTTACCATTGTCAAGTATAATACTATTTATTGCATTAGCTACTGCAATAACAATGGCTGCTTTGGTCCATACTAAATCAATACGGTTTATCCAGGCCTGGAAGAGAAATGGAAATACAATTACTCGAAGAACTTTAAAAAGTTGTAGGCCAATGACATATAACATTGGTCCATTTTGTATTTTGAAGAGATCAACAACATTTGTAGTTTTAGAAGTAATACACTCTAAAAAAAATTCAGTACAAGCAGTTGAGTAAACTGCTTTTTGATCAACCTTGGCTAAAATTTTGACAACTGATGGTTAAATCTAACTCAATGAGTTGGAATGTGCATCTGTTGTATAATATTTTAGCAATGGATGAGTAAATTGCTGTTATCGTCAACGATTAAATATAATTTACTCAACCATTGCTGATTATTAAATCATTGTTGTATAAATTTTAAGCAATGGTTAATTAAACTGTTGTTATCGTTAACGGTTAGATATAATTTACTCAACCATTGCTTATTGATTAGTCAATGAACGGAATAATTAATACTCAAAATATTGAGCATACATCAGTTTTCCCAGAAAGGAATAAGTAGAGGCTATTCCTTCCATGTTGTCAACAAGCAAATGAAGGTATGTGGTAAGGTGCGTTAATAATATAGTGCAGGAGCAAAGCTTCGATACTCGCATCGGGTTATACTTTTTGCACATCTTTACTCTAGCATTGAGTAAAATCTTACATCAAGAGTTGAGGAATACGTTTATGCACCATGTTGAGTAAACTGAACTCAATATGTCAGTCGGCGCATTTTTAACTCAGTTGTTGAGTTCAGTTTACTCAAATTTGACTGAAAATTTCTTAGAGTGTAGCAATGCACACAATGAATATGGTCTTATCTGTAAAAATAAATCCCCGAATGAAGTAACGTTTGAAAACTGATGATGTACAATCATAAAACATAATAAGATTTGGTAACCCGAAATATAACTTCTATTCAGAATCAAAATTTGTTTACCGTTTTAAACTCTCTTTGACTACCAGGTACTTTATTAATTTATTTCAAGTCATGGATGAGTGCAACTTATTGGTGTAGTTATTTTATCAGCACACAACTATTCTGCATTAGTAAGTATCTTCGGCCCTTTTTTAATTTTCTTCGATTTTTTGCTTCTTAAGACTTAGATTTATCGTTAAGACACTATTATTTTATATTTATCCAACGCCATAACTTTATGTAATAAATCACACGTTTGTATTTATCGCACGAAAACCGAATCTCAGGTGTATAATATTAGTGTTTAGGGATTGTGAATAAAATATTAAAGTATAGCATTTGTAAAATCGACTTCTGCAACTGTAATAGTGTCTATTTGAGATCTATCACAGAGAAGAGCCCCGTATTTTGAGTTATCAGAAATGACGTCTATACACAACCGTATATAGTAATAGGTCGATGATCCTAGTTTTACATTGGGGATATTACACTGACCAATGCAACGATATATACAGGTATGTTTAATTGATTATCAAAGTTTTTCTTAATAATATAACGTATCAATAGAGAGAATGATAATTTTCTTTTGCAGCCCTGCAGTTTTGATCCCTACTCGCTACCTAATCCTAAATGTCCTTTTATCAAGCTTCAAACTCGATGCATGCTATTAACCTAAAAAATATTCCATGGTATTATATCCATGCTTCAGTAAAGTATCTCAACAAAGCATGAAGAAAGAGACCTTGACCATTTTGAGTTGCACTTAATATTTCACTGTAATACAAATATAATATACTGCCAGAGCACACAAATACGTGTACGTATAATCCGGTATACTTACCTATGTCGGCTCTATCCATAAACACTAATTAAATATTCATGTGGGCATTATCGACTATTGTTTATCTATATGAATATTATTATGTGTCAATCGTAGGGTAGAAAGTCTTACTATAAACTTAAATTAAGGAATTCTTGCAATATTAGTCAACTTGGACAGCGAACTGTGTGTATACTCTTGTCAAGAGCAAACCAAAGGGATTTTGAGACAGTATTCTCCTGTCCTTCCTTGTGATCAGAAGTCAAGTCTCCTACTCCTAAGACTCCTAAGAGAAATACCAGTACACAGTACACATAACATGGCTTCAGGAAAACCCAAGACTGGAGTGCACCACGTCACAGACATGGTAAATTTATACATTTTCGTATTTATGAAATTTTATTTACTGCACTTTATGTTTGCTTTTTCTATATAATTGGTAATATTATGTTCCGCTTCCCTAATCCTGTATAATATAATTTACCTGATATATTTTATTATGTACATGTGCAATGCAGTTATTTAAGCTTTAAGCTATTTATTTACCCAGTTCTACACAGTATACAATATTGTAGTTTATCATTATCATTTAACAGGCATTCATTTATATCGACACTATAGTTTCAAATGATTCAATATTCCAAATATATTTGAGTTTGCCTAATTAATATAATTACTATTGGATACTATTTTTAGGTTTTTTAATTTAATAATGTATTAATTTTTTTACCAATGCCTTCCGATCATATAAAATGGCAATATTTTTTATTAAACTATGATTTGATTTATATTTTATTTTTCCAGGATGATTTCAATAAGTGTCTTAGAGGTGCTGGACCAAAATTGGTGGTAATCGACTTTTATGCCACTTGGTAAGTATTTGGAAAAGCTTGACTTGTAAAAATGACTACAACTTTTTCTAGATTTTCAATTATTTCCCATTAATTTCTATTTAAGGTGCGGTCCATGTAAAGTCATTGCACCAAAAGTAGAGAAAATGGCTTTAGAATTCACTGATGTCGTTTTCCTGAAAGTTGACGTAGACGAAAACGAGGACCTGGGTATGAAGTATGGCATTACCTGCATGCCAACGTTTGTGCTACTCAAAAATTCTGATAAGGTACATCTTTTTAAAATTGAACATTATTTTAAAATAATGAAGCATTGCATCTGGCATGTATACTCTTATATCTCAAAAATTAAAGTTCGTATGAAAATCTGTTTTCAGGTTGTTCCTAATCTTACTGGAGCAAATGAAGCTCCACTTCGTGAGGCCATTCTAGCCAACAAATAAACCAGGAGACAGTCACGACACTTGCTATAATATAACTAGTCTACTATAACTGCAAATAATTTCAATTCATACAAAACTTATGATCATCCTCATTCGCTAAAACTGATATTTTCAATTTTCATTGTACATTTTCCAATATTATGTGTAATTGCAAATTTAATTAATTGGTTCAAAATTTCTTTATACTGACCTAATGTAAGATTTAGATTTTGCCATTAACTTTCTTGTTTTGTAGTGTTTTTGCTGATTTCATTGCATGTAATTAGTTAATATTATGTTCCTCAATGTGTTGTGCCATAAATACTTTGCATAAATGTAACGTAGTAACGTAAATATGAATAAGTATCAGTCCATTCCAATGTCCAAACATCTCTGTCAATAATAGCGAACTGAATGTTAATTCCAATAGAAATAAGGGGAAATTGTGAAATATATCTATATTTTCTTCAAACCGCCTTTTCTGTATTTAAAATTGAAATGAAGGCATCTTGCAAAATTAAAATAGTTCCGTGTTGTAATTAATGATTAAACGAAATAAAATTTGGACAGTGTACTGAAACAATTCACAAATGAAAAAGGTCTAATTATTTCCACTGAACTTTTTAATTTCATGATTATAATATAATATCTGCAGAGTTATAATATTGTAAGTACACCAGGCAGTTTTAGTTACAACTAAATTGTACTAACATAAAACGTATAATGAAATGACATTGAACAGCATACATTAAGCAATACAGCTTTGGCTCCAGTTGAAATTTAAAAGGGTATGCTAGGTTTGGTTAATGAGACAAATATTAAACTACATAACTATAGGTGTTTATAAAGTAAATTAAAAATACTGGCTTTCCTTATAATTAGGATTACTAATCATGATAATAATTACTAACTACTTTCAACTCTCAAATTTAGATCTGATTTGAATTGCTTCATCTTCATGTCAGATATAGATAGGTCATACATCTGTATTTATTTACATATTATTGCGTTACTTAGGTTGTTAAATTAAACTTCTAAGTCAAAGTTTGAAATGGCCGTAAATACAATTTGAGCAAGCAAAAATTTGAAATGGCTGTCGAAATCTTTAGATTTAATTTGCATAATACGAAAGAAACAAATGAGAGGTTAAGAGAATAATGACTATTCCGTGAACTTATATTATCACTTTCCAAGAAAGTGGGCAACAACTACCTACAATAGGGCTGGATATTTTATTTAGTTCTAGCTTCTTATCAATTTTCTATAACATCAATTTACATCTTTACATACTGTACATATTTTATTACATATTGATGATATAAAGTAAGATACATTGGTATAAGCTGAGCAGAGCGTGGATTTATTGTACTTGTATTAGCCTACTATTAATCGCATCGCAGCAGCCACCCGCGCTAAACAACCGCAACTGAAATTACTATTACAGTTACAAATACAAAGTCACTATAATAATAATAATGTACTCCACTGTTACTTGCATCTCAAAACACTGTACAACTTTTCCGTAATCCCAGAATGTCTGTCTTTACACAAACATACTATAAGTACACTGTACAATGGGAACTGTCTAAGAAATATTATAGATATCTACTTAGATATTTATCAATTACAGGTAGAAAATCCTATTAACCTCAACTCTGCACTCTCAATCTGAGTCAACAACCTGAGAAGAGAACCCTGTCCAGGTTGTTCTGTTGAGACTGAATGGCAGTTCTCTGGTATCACTGCTTGTGATTTGATGTCCAGTTTCCTAACAGAAATAATAAAGCATAATGGCTTCGGGAAGTGAAATTCACAGCGTCAAGGATCAGGTATGTTAATTAATTTTCTTTCGCATTTTGTGCTTTACATAAATATAGATTAGAAAAAAGCAGGAGAATTTTTACGATTTTTTACAAAGTATAAAAGCCAAACATGGGTGTTTTCATACAGTCTTTTTTGACGATGATAAATATTTGTACAAAATGTATTCGAAAACAAACAGTTAGTATACAATATGCAATCACACCCGAACTTCAAACGGTTTCATGAATTTGATGTATATAGTCCAACCAGCTATGCAGTTTGGGGTACACGTGTATGTCAAAAATAATAATAGTCTACAAGGAATGAAATTGACATAAAGTGATGTAGATAAGTAATTAGATAAGTAATTAGATTCATGCTTAATATTTTAATTTTGCAGGAAGACTTCCAAGAGCAGCTAAAAAATGCTGGATCAAAATTGGTGGTGGTCGTTTTTACTGCTACTCGGTAAAGAATTTACTAAATAAAAGACGTAAATATTTTTAACTGTGTCAATTAAGTTCTAATAATTTATGCTTTGTGAAAAGGTGCGGCCCTTGTAACAGGATTGCTCCAGTGCTTGAAAAAATGGCTTCAGACGACGACTTCTCTAAAGTAGTCTTCCTGAAAGTCGACATAGACGAAAATGAGGAACTTGTTTCTGAGTATAATATTACTTCCAGGCCAACGTTTGTATTCATCAGAAATTCTAAAAAGGTACTTACCATCGACAATACAATATTTGGAACGTTTCCTATATTTCTGTAATGCTCTTCTCTATTCGCACTCTATAATGCTTTCAAATTAAGATTAGAAATAATTAACCAAATTCGTTCCAATTTTACAATCTGTCTTCTCTACTATCTTTGCTTTTTTATAACCATAAGCTACATAATACATTAGCAATGTTACTTCTAGGTTTTCAATGTCACTGGAGCAAGCGATTTGATATTACGCGAGATGATTTTTTCCTACAAATGATCCAGAAATCAATTACCGCTCTAGCTACGCAAATTCAAAAATTCTGCATTCTGTAATACCTTAAAATCCTTTCTCTATACATATTCCGTCCATACTTTTACTTAAGTAATAATAAGCTCCTCAATTATTCACCTGATATTTTTTGTATTCCTTTAAAATTTACTATATCATATTATGGCAAACTGTGCCAATGAAATTTAAAATTAATTATAATTGCCAATTGTAAAATATGAATGGTCATAATAATATCTTGTCTTCCTTTTTTAGTAATCAAATATTTGAAATAATTCATGAATAAAATTTTGACATTAATACTAAAACAAAGTGTAAGCATTATTATTTCTTCTACTTACTTAATTTGTAATTGCATATCAAAGGTTATCTTTCTTCCAGAGGAACCCAATAAGTCATCAAAAATATGCTTATGAGTAAAATGCTAAATAATAAAAAAACAAATAAAATAATAAATAATTATTATTAACTACATGTAATTCCAATTGGTATGATTTTTTATATTTCCTGGAATTGGTAGTCGTAGTTTAGAAGAAAATAATTCGAATTTATTTGCTTTACATTTACTTGCTGCAACCGCAACCTACAATTTCTTATAGTTATAATTATTTACCTTTGCATAAATTGTTAACCTATAAAAAGTTCTTAAAAAACATTTTTGCAAGATTGTTTAACATGTCTTTCAGGTTTTTTATTTAGTTTATGAATTGCCGTGGTTAGTCTCACTGATAATAATTATCTGTAATAAATTGAATTTTCTAAATTAAATCCTCATCCATAACTTGATGGGTTCATTTGCTGGTCGTACTTCGTCGTTCCTAGTGTAGAAACTAAGTCCTCCATTCGTGGGTGATGTTTCCGAATAAATACCATCGGACCAGCCTTCCCGAGGAATAATTATGCTGCTGTCACTCTTTCCTTGGTTGAGAAGAATTTCGGCGTGAGTAATTCTGGGAGCTGAAGCATTTTGGCTGGTTCCCCATGCTGATGAGTCCCCTCCAAGAACTCGGAAAAATTGTCCAGCATAATTTTCTGATATGTCGCTCCATTCAAATTGGGGCCATAATTCTCGTGGAGATTTCTGCCCGAATATTTGTGCGTATAAGAAGCCAGAGGGAATAATATTTGCCTTGAGATCTCCCATCTCATCCTGTAGAGCTTTCAAATCAGATGTCACCTCGGTCAAATGATTTGTAGTGATTTTCAACCCAGTTGCTTTTGAATTTAATTTCTTTGTTGTGGTTTTCAGTCTTTTTTCAGTTGCAGCTAAATCAGTTGCAGTCAAAGTCAATAATTTTCGTACTTGCAAAATAGTTTTCTGAATTTGAGCTATTGGCCATTTTTGAGGCTTTTCGCACAAAACATAATTCCTCCGCGAACATGGGACATCAGTCCATTTCCCCTGTTCGAAACGTTCTGACTCTAACAGAACGCAGTAGTCGGATATATTCTTTGGGCTTTCTTCTGACCAGTTTGTAAATTCCAAACCGGAACCATCTGGCCAAGAAAACGAACCGTTTAGAAATCGAGCACCAATCCAGACCAAGTCATCTACTTTATTGTCATTGTACAAATAGTCAGTGACAAAAGCGTGCTCGTCTTCTGATCTAATGGCTGCCAAGCTACTTCTTGCATCCTGGGTTACGCAAAATGCTTCTGCGGCTTGAAAATCTATTGGTCCTCCATGTTTTTCACGACTGAAAAACTGGAAACATTTTTCGTCTTCGTATGGGGTCCAACTTCCACAGGGTTTAACTTCGTTCTTTTCAGAAACTTAAAAAGAAAAATTTATTTCAAGAAATTAAAATTATTTCTAGCGCAAGTACTTAAAACTATTCATAACAAAATTGTTTTGATTTTGTTTACATTTTGATTATGGACCATTATCATTCTAAGAATAAAGACTATTTATTTATTCCAATTCAAAATGCTAAATATCTTTCTGTAGAATTTTAAGTTTTTTTCTAATTAACCTTATACATTTTCGAATAAATAAATAATACTTACCCCCTCCTGCGATGACATTTAGCAGACACAAAATTAGTAACGAAATCATTTTGTCAAGCAAGAAAATTTAAATGCGAACAAAGTTATTGTTTCCTACCCAATAAATAGGTACTACGGAAATAATATTTTTGGGTTTTAATACTTCTGAACTCATTTCTAATCTAATTTTGATAACATTTTTTACATTCCGTAATTTTCTTTAGGACATCTTTTAGAAATCTTGTTATTGTGGAGAATGAAACTTCATTAGGTCACCACTCATTAGCAACGTTATCATCACTGTCCACAGTATATCCGCATATATACACAAATATAAGACTAATTGCCAAATAATTATGAGGGTAATGACATTTTTAAACTGGACCATGAAAATTATGTTTTACAATGTAACATTATTTTAGTAAATTGCTCCAGTACAAAGCAGATTTGTTGGATTTAGGAGGTATAGTAGATAGTAAACTATCAAAAGTAGTGAAGGACATTAGCGGTGGCTAAAAAGTGAGTAAAAATGATAGGGAAGCTAGCCGACATAAATTAGTACTGTTATCATTTTTGGTATGTCAATCTTTCTCTAGCCCCATTATTTATGTTTTTGGCAAGGAAAGAATGAAAATAGTAGCGATTGCAATTACAACTTTAACCATCATCATCTTGAAATCAGTTAAATTCCCAGGAAAAATATTCTTTCCAACTAACTCGTTGTCATTTTATTTTACATAGTTATACTAGCGATATGCATTTTCAGGTTGGTAGTGAAAATGTGCAATATGCATAGGGGCGCAGTGAGATTTTATGATAAAATGAGAAAGCACTAAATTATAAGTACGGTAACTACATATTAAATTTTTTTTATCGGCAAATAGCTGAGCTAGTGAAGTTGTAAAATCATCTTGTCCACCAAAACATGTTGTATCATTTGTGTATCATGCTCTCTCCTGTAAAATTGGTACTAATGCATATTGCGCATTTTCACTACCAACCTGAAAATGCATATTGTGCTTTTGATACCTTAAGGTGCGAATAACATGTATAGATAGTTGGATTTACTTTTTTTGACTGCATAGTCTAAGATATTTCAGAAGCAAGAAGTAAATAATACAATTACCATGATGTGCATTGCCATCACTTTAAAAGTATGAGGTCAAATCCCTTTCACTTAACTTCTGCAGGAAAATGTCCATTGCAGCCTTTACATAGATTCACTTTACTGAACATTAATAATGTATTTGAATTATTGAGGTTGAATAATAAATATGATCATCCGATTGATTTTTTTAACTTTCATTAACGATTTAAAGAAGATACAACTATGTCAGTTTATCAAACTATATTACTATATCGTTCATTTATTGTACCTTGAATCCCATACATATAGAAAACATAAATATTTTCAAAGATGCAGATGTTGCACTATTATTAGTCATTCATTGCTTAAACTCTAATTTGACATTTCTAGAAAGGTTAAACTGCATTAATAATATATGTTCACAGTTTTATCGTACAATAATATAATCACTGACGTTATTACATTATCAACTGAAGCTTATCATGGAATTTAAATGAGTGCATAGGGTTTAATAAACATGCATTATTTTATTTATACAGTGTATTAAGGGAGATAAGAGAATGAGTTTGCACTTGGATCTTAGGCAATGAAATAAGCATGCGGTGAGTTTTTGAATGCACACGAGAATGCAAAATAAATATATGCAAAAGGACATTTTCTTTTATCTAACTCCAGTTTGGGTCCAGTTCAAATAAATTTTTATTTGATACTATATTTATTAGTAAATTAGTGCACATCATGGTAATTTTATCGTTTATATTGATTTTGCAGTTAAAAACAGTTAATCCATCTCTCAATAATATATTATAAGTTATCTATGAATAGATATAAAGGTTATGTAAAACGACAACGAAAATTTGTCACTTAAGCAATTATGCATTGCTATAAATAGCAAGGTTAATTAAAGTGCAAGTGAATCATTAAGGCGCTTGTAACTTAACTGCCTTCAAGATGAAGTTTCAAGCTGTAGCTGCAATCGCTACTGTTTTAATTCTTTCCTGCAGTGTCCATGCAGACCCTAAAGGAAGAATCGATTTGAGAAGTTGGTTTTTAAACATTTCATTTTTGTAACTTGTTTTATTTACTGTTAATTTTACAATTTTATATTTCAGTTACTGGAGGATTCTGTGCCAAAACGATAGACGGAGGTGATCGCTGTGAGGGAATAGACACACGAGGCCAGAAGAGTAACGTTCTCTACCAAAGATTAGGACGGACCAAGTCGGCTTTGCAACAAAAGAACTACAAACTTGTGCAAGATTCATGTACAAATAACGGAAATTTCTATGGATACCAATGGGTTCAGATTTCGGAGAGTCCCCTTTCTCACGCCGTTTTGCTGGACAAGCAAGGAACCGTTGCTGGAGTCCAATTTTTGGTAAATATATTTATATTGGACATTAAGCATTCCATTCAGTTACTTTTAGTTTGAGATACTTTTGAATATGTAATGTAAATAATTTTTAATGAAATAGATGCCTTACAGTGAGGTGGATACGACACAATCTCCTAACTACCGCTACGATTTACAACCAGCAATTCAAAATGTGACAATTCGTGGGATTGAGTACTTTGCTATCACCGTGTACTACCTGGACCCAAGTAAGAGATTTTATACCAATACAAAAATGCCCTTTAGTTAGCAGATTTAGTGATATTTGTATATCTTATTCAAATGTGAAGTTAGATTTTAAATACAATAATATTTATGAATATGTGTAGTCTCCCTGCACAGAAATAAGTTTACATAGATAAAGTTATAACGATAATTTGTACCTGTATAGGCCTGTAAAGAATGTCGTTCCTTTTAGACTTGAAAATGTCCCTTCCTTTCTTATTATTTATTCAATTACTTGTATATTTATAATAATTATATTATATAGGCTTAATATGCAGTGAAGGACGTCACCACAGCCAACTGGATACAGACGGAACTGTTTCCCAACTCTACATTCAAAATGGATCGCCGGAGAACAGCATGAAACTGGCTATGACCAGTCCACCAAAATCATCAAATGATAAAGAATTACTAAAGGGTTGGGCTATTAACAACTGCTACAGATGGATGGGTAATTTAGTCTTCGATTTATATAAATCCTAAATTAACAAATCCCTCAATTTATTTTTGGTGGGTTATTCCTAAATAGGTTGGCATCGTTTCTACAGACAAGATTTGTGGCATGTTGATAGTTGCCAAACTTTCCAACCGTTTTTCCTCATGTACGACAATGATGGAAACCTGAATGGTTACGGCTATGTCGTCCCCGGAAAAGCCTCTTCACTTTCAATTGAACGTCCTAGCGTAGATTTGACAATGGTGAATCGCATTTACTTTTTAATGCCGAATTATATCAACAATTACGTATATCTAATAAATGTAGAAGTAACTAAATAATAATTATGCTTTAAAAATAACAATTTCAATAGTAAATTATTTTATTGATTTTGTAGTGGACCGCCGGAACTAACAATAACACAGAAGAAGTGCCAAAATGTTTAGAAGAAGCTCAGAACTTACTTGGAATGTCTTCAATGCATGTCTACTTGGCTGAAGAACCTTGGAAGTTCAAGTGTTCAAATGTCAGAGACTCGAATTATAACCCCGGAGGTTATGATGGGGATGATATGTGGGAACCTTTTGACTTCAGCAACATGACCCCTGGAAAAGCTATTCGTCAAGTAAAAGATGCTGTGATCGGTTAGTGAAAAAATAGTAAAAATAAGTTTCAATAAATTCTAAAGTATCCGCAAAACAGTGGAAATCATTTTGGTTTGTGATGTCTCACGTAATAATGTATGTATTATTTTGCTTCCAGGTTTTATTAGAAGGTGGTTCTGATCTCCAATTCATCAAGAATTCTACTGAGAGCGTGTTAAATATAATTTCTGAATATTAATAACCTACAATTTACACTTACTAACCAAAGTTGAAATCCTGGTTTTTAGAAAGCTAAACTGATTTACACACTTATCACCTATACCATGTATTGGCAAATTATTAAATGAGATCTTGCTTGATTCAACCAAAAATAAAGTTTTGAGAAACAATAAAATATGCCATGCTTGCTTTTCTAAACAATTAGGGTCCTGCCTTAATAAAGTGCAAGAAATGAGAAATCACAGGAGCATGGCTTAAACTCTTAAAATATGTCCTCATTATTAGTTAGGGTTATCTGCCGATAAATGCAAATCAACTCAAACTGGGAAGCCTTGAATGTTCAGCTAGGCATTAGATAGTGGTCAAAATGGCCTATTGAGTTTCTAAAATAATAATTTCAGCCATTGGCAGGAATAAGGACTGGGTTAAAATCACCGATAATTCTACTTTCATTTAGCAGACGGAAATGAACTATAGGAAGACCCGAATACATGTAGAACACTAACGTCTTCACTCGGACCCATTGATAATAATTACAAAAAGAATGTTACTGAACTTTTGTTATTGAACAAACTTTTTAATGACTTAATCCAACTTCTGTCAGCAGATTAGTGCATCAATTTTAGATACTGTACATGGTTACAACACTTATATTATCCTTGTCAAAAACAAATTACAAGCAATTTTAAGCAAATTGAATGCATCTCAGATAAGTTACAACGTAGAGTCTTTGTGTTTAAAGACAGCTTAGCAAAATTTATCGGCTTCCGATGCGATGCTAATAAGATGCATAAATATGCTTACCATAACAGTATTACAATTTGTTGGTGTATATTTTAATAACACATAATATTTCAGTCATTCATTATACTAGATTCATACATAACACCAAAAATGCAACTCAATAAATTCATTTTGACATAAGTAATAAGTGAATGTAACGGAATGCATACAGCAAGATTTTTATACAGTGAGTAATGATTATTGACTTTTTAAGATTTAATTTTAAGACGTGGGAAAATATTGATGTTAAAAATTATTACAGTATTAGTTATTAAAAGAGGTAAGTAATTTATAAATTACGAAGAACAATTAAAAAATTATAATAAATAAAATTTCCTTATTACCTAAATAGTTGTAATATACCGTTTTCGCTGTAGCTTCTTGTGGGCTTGATGTCAATAGGTCAGGAGGTTTACTTTCATTTTTGTCTAGTTAAGTAATTTGAGTACAAAGAACGTTTATTGACTGTTTCACTACATCATAATATTTAAAAATTGTCCATACAAAGTTTTCTTCCCTAGAGATAATACATGTGTTCATCTCAATGGTTGTATCTTTCCTAAATGGTAACTTTTATTGAATTAGAGAAGCATGTTTTTAAAGATCTAAAAGCACAGTGCTAATCTCAAAAGATAATGTAACATGATAACACTAGCATTTACTTATGGTAAGTATTTACAAATATATATATTCAGTTTTCAATATATAATAATACTGTATCCTGTTCTAGTTGGAGGTGCAAAGTTGATAAGAAATGAATGGTCTGACTTCAAGATGACATTTGGATGGAATATAATAAATTGATGAAATAACAATAATAAATAATGAATAACAATATCTATTAATCGTCATCAAAAATTAAGAAATAATTTATCTATGCACACATTATTTATTAACTAGTACCTAATTAAGTCATCTTATATTGATTCTTTTGTAATTCTTTGCATTTGTTTGGGCTATATAAAAGCTCTGAGCTGAGCGACTTTTATTTAGCTCCTAGCGACGAGTCCAAAATGTTGTTTCAAGCGATTGCTACAGTGGTACTAGTCCTTTGTTCTATTGTCAATGCCAACCCTAGAGGAAGGACTGACTTGAGAAGTTGGTTTATAACGCATTACAATTTACAATCATAGTTTAAACAATAATTATGCTATCTTTTATAATATAAATTTAATTTCAGTTACTGGGGGTGTTTGCATCAACGAGAAAGAGGATCGATGTCATGGAATGGGTACAAGAAATTATGCAATCGACAATCTGTTTCAAAGATTGGGGAGAACACAATCTTCTTTACAGGCTTACAAATTCAGGCGTTTAAGCACTGATTGCACAAATGGTGGAAAATTCAATGGATACCAATGGGTAGATCCTGCTAAAACCATTTCCCACGCCGTTTTGCTAGACAACAAAGGCACAGTTGCAGGAATGCAATTTTTGGTAATTTAAACATTATATTTATTATTGTAATAATTTGTATGCCATGTAATAATATCTATAAAAGATTTTTTTCTTGCATACTGATGATGAAATTGATGAAATTAAAATAACATACTTTAATGACATGAAATCTATTTTGTATACGCAAAAGATGCCCTACAACGAAGTTGATATGTCCGTACAGCCAAATTACCGCTACGATTTGCAACCAGCAATACAGAATCAAACAATTGATGGGGTAAAGTACTTCCGAATTACCGTGTACTTCGTACAACCAGGCAAGTAAAATTAAAACTTTTAATTATTTACTCACCTTTAAAAACAACCTTAAACTTACCTTCCTACGTTTATTAAATAGTAGTATAATATTATGTTAAGTTTCCAATTTACATTTCTTTATTTCGAATGTTATCAGATATGATCTGCTCTCTTGGACGGGACGAAAACCAGCTACAAACAGAAGGAACGATTTCAAGATTTTTTATTCAGTTGGGTTCATCGCCAAGTCATGTCAAAGAAATTTCCTTAAAAAGCCCAGCGGTAACACAGAATGACAAAGATTTACTATTGAAGTGGGATGACAACAATTGCTTTAGATCTATGGGTAAATAATTTACTTATTTTAATTTTGAGTCTGTTTATTTATTAAAATAAAAATTTAAAGAAACATTCAATTGACGAATTTAATAATTCAATTCCAAACAGGTTGGCATCGATTTTACGATGAGGAATCGTGGAACGTGGACAACTGTGCAACTTTTCTTCCGTTTTTCCTCATGTACACTGATAAAAATGACGGCGGAGATTTGAACGGATTTGGATTTGTCGTCCCTGGAAAAGCGTCTGCTGAAGCCATTGAACGTCCCTCCTTAAGCTTAACAAAGGTGAAACATTTTATTCTTATTTTATTTATTCCTTTCGAAATTTTATTCATAGTTTTACAACAATTTCTAGCTGATTTTGCTCTATAAGCCTTCTAGAAGTATCAAAATGACAAAAAATGGTTTATTTTCGGAAGCGTCCAACAATGGCTTACTATGTATATCTGCTTTGTGGTTAACCTGGTTGATCTCATTTTTATCAGATGAATAATTGAACTGGATAATGGATTGGCGTATATTTGTTATAATCTTAATACTAAATAGATATTATTATGCTAAATAAATTCTTATTGGAATGTTTAGATTTGTGTGTTAGTAACTCAAAATATTTTGTATGACTTTCAAGTGGCAAGCTGGAACAAACAACAATACGGACAACGTGCCAAAATGCTTAGACGAAGCTCACAGATTACTTGGAATCTCCTCGATGCATGTCTATTTGTCTGAACAACCTTATCGCTTCATTTGTTCTAATGCAAGAGGCTCGTCATCTGGCTACTTAGATGAACAAAACTCGTCTTCTGACTCATCTGTCAACGATACTTGGGACGATTTTGACTACAGCAACTGGACGTTAAATAAACTGGCGCGTAAAGCTCAAGAGTCTTTGATCGGTTAGTACGAATAACGACTTAAAAATTCATTTACCTTAAATTCCTCATGTCATTAGAGATATGATTGAGATTGAATGGTCTACTTGTATTTAACAGTTATAAAGTTGTAACGGGATTTTGCGATTTTTATTCAAAACTATGATATTTGATTTTAGGAATCGTTCGTGGTGTACACAACTGGTTTCGTCCTTCATAATGCTACGATTTGGGCTGATGACACGTCTATTTGAATAACTAAACTATGTCTTCACAATTCAAAAATCATACAAATTAAAATTACAAAAATTAGTATTTCAGATATCAATAATAATTAGTAAAAAAACATTTCTCAACTCAAAATTTGTAATGTGTTTCATAAAAGCAACATAATTGACACAAAAAATTTATTTAAAGCCCTCCCAAAATAGTAACTATTATTATTAATTTTAATGCACTTTTAAAGAAATTATATTAATATATTACCTGAATTAATTTATCTCATTTGTAACTTACTAATCTTTCGTCGGAATGTTTTTTAAATGTTAACCAAAAATTATTGTAATAAAATATAATAATCTTGTAGGTCAAAATAATCAGATTTCCATCTTCCTCGTGAATGCTTACCTCATAGGCCTCATTGGCCATAGAGCAACGCACATAATATTCTAGGTTAAAATTTTCCCCTTTTCTACAACAGTGACTTACAACGGTCACATGCATACATATTATGCCATTATGCATTAGTCTTTAATTTACCTTTTAGTGAACGACCGTTCCAAGACAGGAGTTAAGGTTGAGTCGGTAATTCAAATTCTAATTCTGTGTTAGGGGTGTAGTATATAAATAGTAGAGTTCTAATAATGTTGTGAGTACATGATTTTTGTGTACCATTGAAAATATGTGGCAATAATCTGCTTGACACTTGCCAAAATAGGTATACGTACCATCGCTCTCTGTTGCAGTAAAAGCTACCTCAAACGGTCATGGGTAAAAATATTTTATAGGTACAGTATTTTTATTACCAATGCAATGTGAGACTAAGCACTACCAAAATGTGAGGCAAGTTGAGAAATTAAGACTTTATAACATTAGTATGAGTCTGTCCACTGTGTCCACAAGTCTAGTTTCCACAGTGTCCAGTTCTAGTTCAGGGTATGAATATGAAATGCCAATTTTGTATTACATGAATGGTAAATGAAATGAGACAAATAATAATATTATGATGGTGCAAGCTGCAAGGTGATGAGACTGTTTGTTATATGAGTCACTCAACAGTACAGTGCACTACTACTGTGAGTGTGAATGGATAGTAGTGCATTGCATAGTGGTTGGTGAAGCGAGGGACCAGGATCTGTAATAAGTAAGTATTCTATAAATCGCGAAAATTTTTCTGTCGGTCGTATGATATGAGACGTATACGGGACCCGAAACCCGAATATACGGAACATGAAAATCCAAACATACGGGATCCGAATATACAGGACCCGAAAATCCGAATATACGGAACCCGAAAATCTGAATGTATCCAAAAAAACTGTCGAAAATTAACGAAAATTTTCAAAGATTGTCAACAATTGCGAAAATTGTCGAAGATTGTCAAAAAATATCATAAATATCTTTTATAAATATCGAAAACATTAATTAATATTCAAACTACCTACTACGTAATTAGAGTGTTCAAGTTGGCCAATGCGGTCAAAAAAATAATTTTGCATATCCCGATTTATTACGACATCTCCTTCAACGGAAAAGAATTTTGAGACTATATGAAACTATAAATATATTTCAGCCTATATGTCTGTTAAAATGTGTGGCTGCAAAGGACTTTGAGCCGATCATAGTCGCTAGCCTCTAAGAATTTCAATAAGGAGTTCACTAGTCACGGCTTTGTGCACAATTCTTAGAGGCTAGCGGACGGCTGAGAGCCTCAAAATTTTCGACAGTTTTTGTCATTTTTAAAAATTTTCGACTCGGGTTTTCGGGTCCCGTACGTTCGGATTTTCGGGTCTAGTATGTTCGGATTTTCGGGTCCCGTATATTCGGATATTCGGGTCCCGTATACTCGGGTTTCGGGTCCCGTATACGTCCCTGATATGAGACGAACATTTAAACATCCTTTGACTCCGTCCCTCGGCTAAAATTTTAATGTCATTGGAAATTGGAACAACTGGAAGTTTTATTTTCCACCGTTGATCGTAATAATTGTGTCATTCAACTATCATTTAAACATCCTAGTCCATTTATTTATTTAAAGGATTTTCAAGAGTCTTATCCGAAAGGTAAAAGTATTTTTTTATTGTTTATTGGAACCGTGCCAAGACAACGCCTTACAGAAGTTCAATATTACATAGTTTGTTGCAATTGGTTAGTTCTATTATTGGTATTGGTTTTATTTCAGAACAGTTACATAGCAGTCCTTAGGACCGAAATATGAACAGAAGTACTTTAAGTAAATAAACGTAGAGGTACATAGATAGGTTAATATAGCTAAGTTTATACTAGATAGATATCAACAAAAATAATTTAGTAAATCATCAATATTTATACCTTTAACTCTTTGATATCACCGACATTATTATAATGGTCGTTGACAATTTGTGGATGGTAGAGTTGACCGTTCGTTGTTTCATTTTATATGGCCAAGGTTTAAACAGCAATTTTTTTAACCATCATAATATTCCGGTAATAGTGAACGAAAGCGTTCTGAATTCAATATTTTTTGCCCCAGTGTTAACAAACCTTTCCTCCTAATCTCTAGACTTTCAAGATCGAATTCTTTTAGCACTCTTTCATTCATCGATTTGGTCATTATTAATATATTTTGATTTTGTATGGATTTTGATAGTAATAATAATTTATTTATTTTGTAATGGTTTTGATAGTCAATATCAATCTACATAATTTTCAATTGATCTTGATAGCCAATATTTTCTATTTTGATTTTGTGTTGATTCTGATAATTAATTTATATATTCATTTTGGATTTCTTTTCAGTCAAGTTGAATAGATTTGGTTTTTTTCTTTATTTTGATAAGCAACATAAAGCAACTTTGAAATTCTATTGAATTACATAATCAATATTATCTACTTTTCAACTTCTTCAAATATTAATAATTAACATGCTATAAAAGTGAAAGTTACAATTGCGTTTTCTATTGTTACCTAGACAGTATAAAATATTTTACGCCGCTTCTACTAAATCTATTTCTATTATTATTTCACCAAAAATGTGTACACGGTCCCATTTACTCAAGCCATCTTCTGTTACGGCTTGCTTTAAGTTTTGAAAAATTCTTGAAATTTTTTTAACTTGTTGATTTTACAATAGATTATCGTTTTTTAGCTGATATTTTTCAAAATTTTGGAAATGTTTTCAAAAATGGCGAGGTATCCCAAGCAAGTATCCAGAGGGAAGCTCAAGCCCCATCGATAAAACAGGTCAAGTTGGTATTTGGTATGGTATGATAGCCAAGTTGCAAAATGAATAATGTCATGTATACTATACAATTACTATATATTATTATATACCTTATTACTTGCGTATAATATGTAATATTTAGATTTTGACTCCCTCTTTATAAGCTTCTGTATTCTAAAACTCCACAATCTAATCTGTATTACACTGGACATCTAGTGGGTATGCAGGTTTTTAAGTTAATTTGATGGCGGGATCCTTCGTACAATGAAGGTATTTACTAACTACTACTATTTTGTGATGAATACCTTCATGGTACGAAGTATCCCGCTGTCAAATTCACTTGTAATCACATCAAATTCACTAAGATCGGCATACTCACTAGATGTCCAGTGTAATACAGATATCGCATATTGCTAAACTTTTTTACAATTCTCTATAGTTGTCGTGTTGTCAATAAGCAAAGGAGGATTTGATGCTACAATATCAATAAACATCGTTCAATAAACTGAGTTTGAAAGACATCAAAAAACAAAGCACGCGGTATACTTAGTATTATTATTAATTTGTGAATGTGTTATTTCCTTTTTAATAGAATTGTCGAATATGTACTCTTATCCTCAAGTAATCAGTAATGAAGGTGACATAAGACCATGGCCAACACCAGACTTTCAAACTTTTGAAACAGAAAACTATGACCGACATGTGCAGAACAACCGAGGACCAACGACTGGTCGTTCTTGTTGCAGAGACTGTTGCGGAGGCCATTGCGGAGACCGTTGCGTAGACTGTTACGGAGAATGTTGCGGAGAATGTTGCGCATACTTTTGCGGATGCTGTTGCGGAGACTGTTGTGGATACTGTTGGGGATACTGTTGCGCAATCCATTGTTGTCAGCTGCTGCAGCGGCTGTTGTGCTGTAACGATTGAGGTTGCTGCAACCCACTGGAAAGTATAGTTAAATCTTATGGACTAATAGAACAGCAATTGTCCAAGTAGTTTGACGTAGTTGAATTAGCTTATCTACAGAAGACGCTGCTGTTCCAGGTCCGTCGCATTACTTTAACGCGGTAGTTAAATCGCTTACAGTTAGAGTTAGAGGGCTCTGTTCCATTCTGTCGCTTTAATTATATATTATTATATTATATTATATTATATTATCCTATAGCATTATTCTTCCAGGTTAACCTATTAATAATAGTCTAATTCCGTGGGTTGCTGTGAAAATTGCAATTGCTGTGACAATTGCAATTGCTTTGACGGTTGTTCCTGTGACTTCGGCGGGTGCGCAGAATGTTGTTGTTTCGGCTTAGTGGAAACAGGGGACTGTTTCCAAATTTGCTGCGGTATTTGTGCGGAGTATATGGATTATCTCAAATTCCGATCACATATAGAATTTCTGATGATGATATTATATTTTGAGCCGTGAATTAAATGCCATTAATATAAACCTTTAGAGTATAAAAGACTTTAGGATTGACAATACTACAGGATCCTTTGACAATATAAAACATTTTGTATAGCTTTTTTACTTAAGAAATATTCGTATTATTACGTGTTACTTCAGTAACGTACGCTTTGGCCGTCCATCTCCTAAAACCTATTTCCACTAATCAAAACTGCATAAAACACAACATTTTTCATAGACTGATTTGTTAGCCAAGTTCAGATCTAGAGTCTAGGCTAGAATGGTACAAAGTTTTTTCTTTGAGATTGTTTAATTAACTCGTGAGTACTATACTCATCTGATCTAATTATGTAACTGATTATGTTATTATTTACTATATTATTGTATGTCGTAGTAACTATGTGTTTGTCAATTAATTAAGCTGGAAGTATTTAATCTGAAAATAAAAACAATAATTGACGTTTTTCAGATAACATTATTTGGTAAAAAAATTATGAAATGTAGTAATTAGAATTAGAAACTGTTCTAAAGAAATGTTTTTAAGATTGATTGACCATCAAAAGAAATTAGACTGATAATTACTTTAGGATTTGTTAGATTAAGGATTTGTTAAATTATTGTTTTGAATATTGAATATTGAGTACCTGATTAATAAAATGTACACCTTTATTATAACTGTTTTGTTGAAGAAAAGTTGTCTGAAAAATACTTCATGGCATATTTTGGGTATGATACAATACATGATCCCTGAAACATTTTCCCAAAAGTCTATTATGAAAATAAATTTACTTTAATGAAATAATTAAGCTCTCGATTTGAACGAAACAAGGTAATGGGTTTTTCTAACTTTTCTATTTTGGCATTCCCACAATTCTCAAAAGTGACCCCAAATGGTCAAATTAAAGTTTTTAAATATCATAATGGATATGAGGGGCCGTATATAAGAACCTGGTATCTCCATACTAAAATTTTGAAACTAAAGTGGTAGTTATTGGAAACCTACGTGTTTTAAATTGGAAATAATTTAAAATTTTAGTTGTTATTTGAGGTCAATTTGAGATACCAGGTTGTTATACACTGCCCCTCAATTGATATCATTGAATACAAATTGTAATTTTAATTTCAGCAACAGCAGTGTACAACATTTACCAAATAGCCTTTTCCGCCATCACAGTGGTAAAAGAGCACTTAATAGTAAAAATGCATTTAATGGAAAAAATGGTAAATTGTAGTCAATAATTAGCAGTGATACACAAAAGATACTTGAGAAATTTCTTGGATTAATTAACACATTAAGTTGGGCAGTCATTTAGGGACCACAATCGTCAGCTGCAAAGGTATTTTATGTATTAGCAGCCAATATAATTCAAATTTCCGTACGAAATTAGGATAAAACTATTTTTTACCATTTCTTACCAATTATACTATATGTACTACCAATTTTAGGTAGGGGTAAATAGTATTAAATCCCATTAACAATCATCCCTGGTAAGTGGTAAATGGTATTTTGTACACTGGTCAGCAATCAGTGCAGTTAAGACGTGTAGCGTAGGAGATGTACTACTGTTGGTGTATGAAGATGCTGCTATGGTGTATCCACTTTCATACTATTCCTAATTCCTAACTCATATTATATCTTATACCCAAACTCATATTCATTCTCAACTTGCCTCTCATTGGTATATTATTGGTATTGGCACAATTGGTAGTACAGTACTACTAAGTACCTACTGTAAACTGTAACTAGTAGGGTAGGTAATAATTACTAAGTACTGTAAACTGTTGTGTGTAAGTCAAGCCATGATTTCTCAACTTGTCTCGAATTGGTAATAATAATAAGTTACTAAGTACTGTAATGTATACACTACTGTGTCATGATTTCTCAACTTACCTAGCATTGGTAGTAGACAATAAAATAAGTTACTAAGTACTGTAATGTAAACTGTAAGTCATGATTTCTCACCTTGCCTCGTATTGGTAGTAATAAGTTACTATACTCAGTAATTTATGTTATTATCTATTATATTACCTACTACCTACTACCAATACGACGCAAGTTGAGAAATCAAGACTTACAGTTTACATAAGTAATGATTTCTCAACTTGCCTCGCATTGGTGGTAGTAATAAGTTAAAGTACTGTTGTAATGTAAATGTAAACTGAGCAACGAACATAATTTTCTGTTAAATTTTGCACCTTTTCTACAACAGTGACTTACAATGGTCACATGCATACATACTATGCCATTATATGTATTGGTCATTAATTTAGCTTTTAGTGAACGACCGTTCCAAGACAGGAGTTACGGTTGAGTCGGTAATTCAAATTCTAATACTGTGTTAGGGGCAGTAAATAAATAGTAGAGTTCTAATGTAGTGAGTACGTGATTTTTGTGTACCATTGTGCAAGCTACCTCAAATGGTCATGGGTAAAAATATTGTATACGTAAAGTATTTTTATTACCAATGCAATGTGAATGTGAGGCAAAGCACTACCAATGTGAGGCAAGTTGAGAAATTAAGACTATAACATTAGTACGAATCTGTCCACTGCACTGTGTCCACTCACAAGTCTAGTGTCAGTGTCCACAGAGTCCAGTTCTAGTTCAGAGTATATTATTATGAATGCCAATTTTGTATTACGTTAATGGTAAATGAAATGAGACAAATTATATTATGATGGTATGCATGGTGGTGCAAGCTGCAAGGTAAAATGAGACAGTTTGTTATGTGGGTTACTCAGTACAGTGAGTGTGAGTGGTTGAAATGAGTGAGCAGAGCCAGCAGGGTCTGTAATAAGTAAGTATTCTAAAAATCGCGAAAATTTTTCGGTTGAAAATGATTTTATGACGAACATTTAAACATCCTTTGACTCGGTTGGCTAAAATGTCATTGGAAATTAGAACAACTGGAAGTTTTACTTTCCACCGTTGATCGTAATAATTGTGTCATTCAACAATCATTTTAATGTAATTAAGTCCATTTATTTATTTAAAGCATTTTCAATAGTCTTATCTGAAAGGTAAAATTATTTTTCTATATTGGTGCCGTGCGAGTGCCTTTCATTTGACAGTAGTTCAATATTATATAGTTTGTTGCAATTGGTTAGTTCTATTATTGGTATTGGTTTTATTTCAGAACGGTTACATAGCAGTCCTTAGGACCGAAATATGAACAGAAGTACTTTAAGTGAAAAAAAACGTAGATATACAGAGATAGGTTAATGTATAGTATAGTTAGCTTAGTTTATACTATACAACAACAAAAATAATTTAATAAATCATTAAATCTAATCTCATTCGAACTTCAAACTTGAAGCCATACGTTGTAAGGCAGTTGAATGAGAGTTAGAAGATTTTGTCCATGAAATCCTTCCCCTTTATAAAAGTGTAGGACTACAATTCTATAAAGAAAGGGGAGGGATTTCATCAATAAAACATCAAAAAACAAAGTATGGTATACTTAGTTTAGTATTATTATTAAATTTGTTAATGTTTTATTTCCTTTTCAATAGAATTGTTGGATAAGTACATACATTATATAGTAATAAATACATTAAGCGATGGTTTTTTAAATTATCTTTTAATTTGGTTTTTGTTCTCTTCTCACAGCAATAGCAATCATAGTGTAATGGACGGTAATTTGCCTGAAGCTCAACCATCATCTTCTCCTAAAGTAATCAGTAATGAAAGTGACATAAGATCATTGCCAACACCAGACTTTAAAAGTTTTGAAGCAGAAAATGGAGAAAAAGAAAATTCAAATGAAGATGGAAATAATGGTCCATACGACCCCACTTGTTGGAACGGATTTTTTTTGTATTATTGGTGGGGATGCTGCAATTCTTCTGCGCCCTCAGCTTACTATGACCGAGAACACGGCGTGCAGAACAATCAAGGACCAACGACTGGTTCGAATTGCCCGTGTTCTTATTGCGGAGACTGTGGATGCCTTGAATTATGTAACTGCTGTGACGGTTGTGATTGCTTGGACAGTTGCAATTGCTGTGACAATTGCAATTGCTTTGACGGTTGTTCCTGTGACTGTGGCATATGCGCAGAATGTTGTCTCGGCTTAGTGGGATCGGGGGACTGTTTCCAAATTTGCTGCGGTATTTGTGCGTCGTAAATGAATTATCTCAAATTCCGATCACATATAGAATTTCTGATGATGATATTATATTTTGAGCCGTGAAATAAATGCCATTAATAGTAACCTTTAAAGTATAAAAGACTTTAGGATTCACATTATACAGGATCCTTTGACAATAAAAAACCTTTTGTGTAGCCCTTTTACCTAAGAAATATTCGTATATTACGTGTTACTTTAGTAACTTACGCTTTGGCCGTCCATCTCCTTAAACCTACTATTTCCAATAATCAAAACTGCATAAAACACAGCATTTTTCATAGGATGATTTGTTAGCCTAGTTCAGATCTAGAGTCTAGGCTAGAATGGTACAAAGTATTTTTCTTTGAGATTGTTAATTAACTCGTGAGTACTATACTCATCTAATCTAATTATGTTACTGATTATGTTATTATTTACTATATTATTTTAAGTCGTAGTAACTATGTGGATTTCAATTAATTAAGCTGGAAGTATTTAATCTGAAAATAAAAACATTAATTGACATATTTTTCAGATAACATTATTTGGTAAAAAATTATGAAATGCTTTTATCATACATAATCATGACACAAAATGTAGTAGATAGAATTAGACACTGCTCTTAAGAAACCTTTTTTAGATTGATAAACTATCAAAAGAAGTTAGACAGATTATTGCCTGGCCTCAATCATCAATTTGTTTCATTAATACATGGAAGGATTAAGGCTGGCTCTACGGGTTTTCACCTTTTACTAAATACTGCCCACTCTCGCGCCGTAGAGCAACATAAAACATGAACTCCCCATAATTTCATGTTATAGTAGGTAGTGTATTGTATAATACCTACTCTGTTTTGTTCCGTGTCACAAAATGAATCAATTTTTATACCACATAATATTGAACATTTAAAACCACCTTGTTACAAAAACATTATGTTCATTATTTTATTACGTACACATTATGCTAAGCATATTGTAACATTTTGAGTATTATAACTGGCAAGCGCAATCACAAATGAGCCGCAAAACTTTTCATTTCAGGTTTTCCTATTTGCTGTGGGTAATAGAGTGACATCCTACTCAATGGTATCAATCCTCTCATCTAATATCTGAAAATCGTGATTTGACCTTTTGGGGTCACTTTTGGGGATTTTGTAAAGATACCAAAAAGAAAGAGAAGAAAAATATCTAGTGAACCTAGAGCTTACTTTTCTCAATTACACCATTAGTAACGACTACCGATGTAATGTATCTGTCTCACAGGCTCTTTTGCATGTATTAACTTTTGCAGAAAATGACTCAACTTTTTATTTTCAAAAATCAAAAAATACTATTTTACTTCCATTTAAAAAAATTCTAAGGACTAGGTTCACTAGATAATAAGTCGAAGAATCTTCAATTTCAAATTTGGGTTCGTACACCTTGTGGTAATGGAGGTAGGAGGATTTTGCGAAACGTAATGGAAACCCGTAAAACCAACCTTAAGGATTTGTTAAATTTTTGTTTATTATTGAGTACCTCATTAATAAAATGTACCCCTTTATTAAAACTGTTTTGTTGAAAAAAAGTTGACTGAAAAATACTTCATGGCATATTTTGGATATAATACAATCCATGATCCCTTACTAGACTTAAATTATTTTCCAAAAGTCTTTAATGAAAATAAATTTGTTTTAACTCTCGATTTGAACGAGACAAGGTAATGGGGGATTTTTCTATTTTGATATTCCCACAATTCTCAAAAGTGACCCTAAAGGGCGAAATTAACATAATGGATAATTGATATTATTGAATACGACTTGTAAATTTAATTTCAGGAACAGTTTACAAAATTGGCCGCTTTTTAGCTTTTTCACCATCCATGCACTTAATAGTAAAATTGCATTTAATGGAATTAATGGAAAAAATGGTAAGTTATATTGAATAATTAGCAGAGATACACAATAGACACATTAAAAAGTTTTCATGCTCTATTTTCTCTAAAATATTTCAAATTAAGATTTATATTTGAATGTTTACTGACGGTAGTGAAAAAAATGTCATTTAAACGAAATTTATTGGCTTGGTACAGCCGACTTCATTCAATTAGAACAAAATGCTCATTTCATTGAAGTTAATTATTCAATAGTAAATAAGGACGATTTTGTCCCAATTAGTTGACTCTTGATATTTAAGATATACATGTTATTGGGTTAATTAATTATATAATACAATTAATTATATACATATCATTAATCAGTACTTAATTATACACATATAATTAAGAAATTATTGGGCAGTTATTTTGGGACAACAATCGTTAGCTGCAAAGGTATTTTATGCATTAGCGGCCAATTTTATTCAAAATTTTGTACGAAAAAATACAACTATTTTTTACCATTTCTTACCACATTATTTACTATTTACCACCAATTTTTAGGTAGTGGTAAATAATGTCATTAAATACCATTAAAAATGACTTACCACTGGTAAGTGGTAAATGGTATTTTGTACAGTGGTCAGCAATCAGTGCAGGTAAGACGTGTAGCGAAGGAGATGTACTAATGTTGGCGTATGAGGATGCTGCACGTTGTTCACCAAGGCCTACTGGCACAGACCTGCATTTCGTGCCAGAAACAGCGGATTGGGCTTAAATTTGAAATTTCCTATCTCTGTAACGTTAAATAAACGAAATTCAAATGGCTATAACATTATCATTGGATCTATGCGGATCTTGTAACTTTGTTAATTTAGATAAGGCGGTTCTACTGATGTATATATCATTGCTCCAGTTCGAACCAGTATACGTCAAAAACCGATCGGAAATATTTAAGTAGGGAACTACGTTGTTAAGCAGAGTGGTTCTACCTACATATGGCCGCCAGTCCCTACACTAGCTCAAGTATGTGTGCTGCTAGAGTATCCACTTTCATACTAATCCTAAACTCATATTATATCTTATATCTCAAACTCATATTCATTCTCAACTTGCCTCACATTGGTACATTGGTATTGGTAGTACAGTACAGTACTACTAAGTAAGTACCTACTGTAAACTGAACTATTGCGGTCGGTAGGTAATAAAATCAATTACTAAGTACTGTAAACTGTTGTGGAAGTCAGGGTTTCTCAACTTGCTTCGCATTGCTTGGTAGTAATAATTTACTAAGTACTTGTAATGTAAACTGTAAGTCATGATTCTCAACTTGCCTCGCATTGGTAGTGATAAGTTACTAATTTACTATACTCAGTAGTTTATTTTATTATCTACTACCTACTGCCTACTACTACTACCAATGTGAGGCAAGTTGAAAAATCATGACTTACAGTTTACATTACAATTACAGTACACTGTAGACTGTAAGTCATTATTTCTCAACTTGCCTCGCATTGGTAGTAATGTGAAAATGTAAACTCTAAGCAATTCAGGGTTTCTCAACTTGCCTCGCATTGGTAGTAATAAGTTACTAAGTACTTGTAATGTAAACTATAAGTATAAATTACATTGGTGGCTTCTTTAGATGCAAGTCATAAATTGTGAAATTTTCTCATTTCTGTATGTATAAATAAACAATAAGTTAACCAGCTAATAAAGGCACACTTTTAGTTCTGATGATAAGGTGAGCACACCGTGTCACTTCCTTGCATTCTTTAGTTGTATACATTGATAACTGACTGCATACCTAATTGCTTAGTATTTAGTATAAGCTCTTAACGGGTCAACCTGCAACTTCATATTATTATTGGTACTGTCAGTACAATGATAATAGTCAAAATAAAATATAAATAAATAAAAGTCCTTTAAAGTGCAATTTAAATTGTTAGATAAACAGTTCAGAAATAAGTAACATTAAATTAAATTTCTTTTTTACATCGAACTTCGGCCATTTAGCTTTAAAATGCTACATCATAATAAACTGAAGCAAATAATTGAACTAATGATTGACTCATCCGTTGCTCTTTGAGAAAAAGGGAAAAGTGTTAATTATAAAAACATTATTCTCCTTCCAGTATGTCACCAATAACTTGCACTATGCTCATTTTTACGTTTAGTTTACAGCACGTTTTTCTTTTTACTCTCGTGATTGCGAAATTGTGGAACAATCGATAAAAATTACTCTTAAGAAAATTAAGCGCAGTTACAGAAACTATTTGCCTGTTTGCGCTGTTTAACTTCGGGACGGAGAAATTCTAATACTTGTGTACTTACAATGTCTAAAACATGAGGGACAGAAAATATTAATCACACTTAAGTAAACCCCACTCGTCGCAAACCCCACATGCAAAGCGATCACAAACCTAGCCATATACCAGCCAGATTTAACTCCGTTATATCCAAAGTAGAGAAACCATAATATTCAAACTGTTTAATATTTAAATTTAAAACAAGTGCATGAAGTGACGCGTTTATAGTTGACAGTAAGTTGGTTTTTTGTTGGTTTTCTTGCTTGCTAAAAGTATGGTGGCAGTTAGAAGTAAATAGATTGTTAGAATTCGAGGAATTTTAATAATTTAAAGACACTTAAACAAATTGTTTCTACATCCCGTCGCTTGTCTTTCCAAATGTTCGGACAAAAAGTAAGGCATTGCTAAAACTTTTGTCAGTTTGCCATCATAGAATATTACGGTACCTACTTCTGGCTCTAACCAACTTTCTAAGTAAGCAAAATCAAAACTGAAGTGACGAAGATGAATTGCGTTGGTTCCGAACTTCTTCTCAGTATGCACAATTTTTTCCACATTTACGTTGATAAATTGGGTGCGTCGTCAATTAGTTGGTCACCAGAAACTAAATACTTTTATGTGGTTTCAGACAAAGTAAAATCATATAGTTTTTATGTTGGTTTTATCAGTTGTATTCCAACAAATATATTTATCACTGGAAGTCTGCTTTTGCAAATATACTATCCATCCTTCTCTGTGGAACAAATCATCATCCATTTAATAATAGGCTTGTGTTTATCATTGTCTATATTTTTTAACTGTATTATATTCTTCAGTAGAAACCATGTGTGCTCTACGGTGAACAGTGTAATCAAATTAGACAAGACTCTAAGTGGTAAGTTATAAAAGTATACAATATAGTCATTGCATTCCATTTAATTGCACTATTCGCAATCATATAATATGAATAAAAGTCTGAATTCTAAATTTTCATAATTATTTCAGAAGAACATTTCCATCCATCAGAATACTCAGCCTTTAAGAAATATAAGATCATTGGAATTTTAATACGCTTAATTACTGTAGCTGGGTTATCACTGTGTGCATTTTGGTCAATTTTAGCTTCAGCTATTCCTTTCAGCCCAGTAGTGTACTTTTTGCAATTGTGCAATATAGATTATATAGCAGTAAGATTGATTTTAATTCCAACTCTGGGACTTCTCTGGGTACACATGATTTGTCCGATTTTTGTCATTCTTTACTTTGCAATAACCTATGCGGCAGTAGTTCTATTTTGGTTGAACCTGATAACTCCACAAAAATGTAAAAAACTAGAAATTTCTAAAACACAAACATACTTCTTCCGTAGACCTTTACTTAGTCTGCAGGTTTACCAAACTTTAAATGTTCTTAACATGGATGTAAATTATTTATTAATCTATTATTGTTCACCAACAATTATGTTTGCCATAGGATTAATGAGTATAATTAGTAACTTTGGCACCGTAAAATTGTATAAAATAATGCCACTTCATGCCTATATAGCTTTGCCAGCACTTAGCACAGTATTTTTCATTGGAGAATGTATTGCAATACCCATTGCTGCATTGGTCCATACTAATTCACAAAAATTTATTCAGGCCTGGAAGATAAACGGAAATAAAGTTACGCGAAGGGTTTTAAGAAGTTGTAGGCCAATAACATATAATGCTGGCCCATTTTTTATTGTCAAAAGGTCAACAACATTTACTTATATGGAAATCATGGCCATGCATACAATGAATATGATGTTGTCCTTTAAGATAGATAAAATTAAGTACATTAAATAGTATAAAATATTATGTATTAAACTATTGTATTTAATTTACTGTGCATTTCAATAAACATACAATTTAGAAAAATTACGATTGTGCAAAATACAATGTTAAAAGTTGAAAATAACTTATATAAATAATATTTCGACTTCTCAAATAACTATTCCATATCCAATGATTACATAATCACTGTTGACTATTGTAATCCATTAAAACGTAATGTAAATTTTAGCCATTTTTGTGACTTGTAAGGTTAAATACGCTGCATAGTAAAATAATTGCGAGCTATATTACTTGTAAAGTGTATTGGGTCATGTATGGCTCAACTTTGGTGACGGAGACAGTCATGAATATTATAGAAGCCTGTTGCCGCTATTGCAAAACAAAACTATACCAGACTCTTTTGCAAGTATTTACTCTTTGTCCTTGTGGAATGGTAAATAAAAATTCTTATGAAAGTAAAACACATTTAGAGAAACTTTTTTTGCATTGTGCTGCTTAACTTTGTAATGGAGTATAAATTCTAAGCATTCTCCTGTTCCTACGATGTCTAAACAATATCCTGGCAATATTTTCGTTCGTTATGACTTCAGTCTTAACCAGTTTTCAATTAAATAAATAACCATGTCAAAAATTCAAAGGGTTTAAGTAGAGTTAATAGCCTTTGAGCAATAATTTTCCGTATCGAAATAACTCGCCATCCCAATCTAGGTTTCAATGGGTCAAATCACGTAGAAGGTATATTTGAGTAGACATGTATTTACCCTATATAGTTCCCATAATGGGAAATATGATAGTCGAGAAATCATTTACTTTAAATGACATAAAAATGTTGATTAAAATAAATTGTAATTTCTAGAAAAATCTGAAAGGGAGGGATTTGGATAGCCTGATTTCGACCCATTTTCCAAACGTTGGAGAGAAAGTGTTTCGTAAAGAACTGTAGAAAAATCATCATTGTTTTTACTCAAGAATAAATGTAGCAGCAAATCATGAATTATTTAGAGTTGTATAGATTTTATGCAGAACAGAAGAAAACACTTAGATTTAAATAGCTTGAAACTAGAAACATAAATGTCGCTAGTTTAACCTACGAAGGTCGGTAGACACATAAATTATTCCGAAATGTAAAGATTTTGTTTAAAGGCGAAGTCGTATAGTTCTTCCTACATGTTCAAATGGCCCAGTACGTATTTATTATTATACCAAAATACAAAAGGTTCAATTGCTTAATATTACACTTTGGATTTGAATATTATATTTTACTAGCCGGTAGCAGAACCCCTGACTTGTTATGAACAACGCTAGTGAGTGACTGAGTTGACAAATATATGTTGTGTGTATATTAATAAATGCATTTTGATGCAATTATACTCTCACCTAGTTATCTAAGCGTTCAATTGGCAAGGTATTTAATTTAAGCATTTAAAGGAAACACTCACCATAACGCGACACCAATGATATTGTCCGTTAACCCATACATAGTTTTCAAGACTGATTCTTCATCAACTTCAGATGCATAAACACGAATTCCAATAGGTTTTATCGACCTTATTTTACAACGCAGAAATTTTTTGTTCAATTGATTAGTTTTTGGTGGAAGCAAAGCAAAACTAATTTTTAAATTTGTGATGCAGTCAACAAAAGCAGGAATAAGTGTAGTCATGCTCTTAATGAAAACATACATAGTGTAAATAAGAAGACTGCCATCCACTAATATAAATGCAAGAGTTGCTTTGCCTTCTTCGAAGCCACCAGGACTTCTTAACACTACAAAGAAGTAATACGTGTCACAAAGAATTTGAATAAAGAGAATTACTTTTAGAAACCAATTTAAAAATGCTACGTAGTAATTATACCGGGTAATCAAAAATCCTATTTTTGTACAATATTTTTGAACCAATAGAATTTTTTCTTCTTCGTATTCAAACTCTAAGCGGCTTTGAAGAGTTGCTTTTGATGTCAATGGTTGCTTATGCTTATTGATTGCTTCGGGATTGACACTTATTTTTGTTTCTTCGGAATCTTTACTGGAAGCTGACATCCTTCCAGACCCTGGAGGGGTATTGCACTTTGATTCAGTTCTTCTTCGCAAAAAAATTGCCATGTTGTTCAAGCATAGAGTCATATTAAAGCCAACTATTACATTCTCGAAAAGAAGAAAGAAATAGTAAACGCACATTGCAAAAATAAAAAACGTTTCATGCAGCCAAAAGATACAATATGTAAAATTAAAAGCATTCTCCTCTATAATGGCGTAGGTAAGAATAAAATTCTTTGGGTTGTCGTAATATCGAGCAAAGTACAGAGAAATAAACACTGATAAAACACATCTGCGATTAAACAAAAAAATTATATTAGGTACTAGTTGAATCCCAGCACACAAAGTGTGCTAGAAAATGTTGAAATCAGTAAATTTCTAGCGACTGCGCATTGGCCCGAATTTCATAGACCCTTGATTGGACTCAGTACTGATAGTCTAGTCCTTGCTCATTAATTACAAAATATTACCCTTACTCATTAATTACAAAATATTACGGACATAGATACAAACATTTATTCAAGAATAATGAAAGAATCCCATACGCATGCCCCACTTTATCTTTATGTAGAGTAAAGATACTTCATAATTACATTTTTACATTTTACAATAACATTTTTATATTATACTTTATCCTTCAGTATTTACCCCAATTTTTCAAAGGCAGTAATAAATTTGACAAAATACGTACCCAATTCCCAACCAGTAGTGATGTATTGAATTTTCGATCTTTTTTCTGCACAAGTCATTATCATCGCCAATTTTGAAGTGTATTTCATTTTGTAGTTTGAGGAGTTCTCTGAATGTTTCGTGAAACGGATATGTTCCATGAATCGAATACATTTGAAGGCAGAAGCAAATGGCCGAAGTCCAAATCAAAAGCTCCATATAGCCAGCGAAATCCAGTTTATTACGAGTTAGTCCAATTCCCAGTAGAATGAAATAAATAGTTTTGATGATAACATTCAGATTCCATAGGTAGTATACAACTTTGACGAAACCATTTACTTTCACCAATTCAAAATAATTCTTCCTTGTTTTGTTTTCTTTCAGTTTCAGTATCGTAAGCGAGAGACCGATATAAGGGAATATTGATTGGATTTTGTACACTATTTTGTTAGCCGTCTGTATTGTAGTCATTGCCAAATGTAGTAAAAATGTGTGATTTCAAAAAACACTGGTAAACAAAGATTTTTTTGTAATCAAACTCTAGAAAATAGACATAGTATTATTGTAAAAGCTCGTCTACTACTGGACTGACTAATGCAGTTTGTTTTGTAGAAAACATTTAAATGGCGTTTCAAATAATTATTTCAAACGTTAGTTTAGATAAATGTAACAACAGAAAATTTCGCCTTCTTCAGCGACTTTAGCTTTTCAATGTTTTATTGACTTCAATCGATTTGGAAATCTTAATTTTTCGTGGGATGACCACATGTTTGAATGAAGTAATCTAGGCCAGTAATTTCGTTAGGTAAATTAAGAAATAAGTAAGTCTTCGCTGTATTTTCTTAGTACAGGGATGATTAACAACTTTATTTGATTGGTAAAGTTGATATTCTCCATCAACAACTGACAAATTTACAAACGATTAAAAAAATTCCATTATAGCAGGTAAGTATCCAGAGGGGGACTAGGAGTGCTCGAGCCCCCTCCCATAGATTCTCAGAAAAATACGATTTTTGTCATAAAAGGTTAAAAATCCAAAAACATTTCACGCCTCATTTTATGGCATAATTTTACCAATATATTTTGGTGTGCCCCCCTCCCCCCTTGGTAAAATTCCTGAATACCTGCTTGATTCCTAGTCATATTTTGCAATTACAATGTTTCTATGATTCATACGTATATAGATATGTGTTGGTGGTGCTTTGCAATATAAGGTAGGGTGTATTGGGAATTTGATTATCAATGACTAATGACCGGAGTAAATGGAAATCGTAACTAGGAAGACATAAATCACATGGAATGGGTCATCTAATAAAATGAAAAAATAGTGCCAAAATTTACATAAATGCGTCAACCGGTTTTATATTGATTAGTGGTATATAATAGTAATAATCGATATTTATATATACGAGTTTCGAAAAAACGACGAATGGCAGATATTAGCTGCTAAGAAATTTGGTCACGTCATGTAGTAAGTAAGTCTTCATGAAAGAAAATGAGTTTGTTAGATTTATTAATAACTCTACGCCTTATAACTGCAGCGTGAGCCCATTCAGCTCATTTCGTACAGCGCTTCAATTTCTCCTGACTGTAACCATATATCTTTTGTACCATGCACGTGGCATTGATATAATATAATCCATGTCATAGCATACACTTGTTGTACCTACCTATCCATGAATAACTTACTGTAACTTTGGCAAAACCCCGATTTTATGCTTTCTGAATCTTATTTATTGACACTGTCCCCAACACAGTCATCATTATGTACAAAAACACAACTTTTGCTACTAGACTATTAAGCATCCTATGTCCACAAGTATTGCCAATTGCCACTGATTATCATTGGCCATTTTAAACTTTTATTGCAAATGGAAAATGTATTGAAATGAAACGATGCTTTTAAGTACACTGACCAAATTTTTACGAGTATTTTAAAGAGTAAAAATGTGTCCCCCAACTTTAAAAAAAATTATCTAAAAGAACGGTCTATTCGGGGATTCAAACACAATGCTATTTTAAATTTAACTGCTTTGCAACAATAAAATAGTGGATGTAATAAAATTTGGACAGTTTTGAGCTTTTTTGAAATGTTTTATTAAGAAACAAATGCTTGGGAAGTTGGTTTCTTATGTGAAAATAGAGAATAGGGGGTATAATATTAAGTTTAAGTGACACCCCTTTTGCAAGTCAAGAGTGTAAGTAGAATTAGTAGCTAACTCCATGTTAATTCATACTACTGAGCTACAACGGCAGAAAAACTTATTGAGCTGCATAAAAGGAGAATGCAAATAGAAAAGTTTTAGCCGGAACGAAAACTTGACCACCTCCATTTGGTTAGTTATGTAGAGCCCATTAAACATTCCAATTGTTTTTAACCCGACCTTCTCGAAAGTCTCGAAACAATTTTCAACACCGTGGTTGAAAACAGACACAAGTGGATTATTTATTGTATAAGCATGCCATTCATGACTTAGTACAGTTAGTTAACATACCCCTCGGCAATTCATTCAGCTAGTGATATTCGCAGCTCGTGATAGTGCAACGTGCAACGTATATAATAAGCTTTAAGACATCATTATTCTCAACTTCAGCGTATGAGGAAGTATATAAAGGTGATGCTCTTGTAAATCAAAATGCATACAATGTCAAAATATACTGTAATAAATATCGTCCTTTAGGGATGAAAAAAATGAAAATACCTTAATCCACTTTTCGATTGGCAGTAGAGATGAAATAGCCTTCATAATGTAATAATCTCATTTTATCTAATACAATTAAAATTATCGTTCATGGTCCCTTACCGCTGAGGTACCAAGCAATTGAATTAAATCAGATTTCTCAACTTAATGATCTATCGATATATATAGATTATTTATAAAACGAAATAATTAATTTATAGCAGGCCAGTAAGTCTAACAAATAAAAAATACATTTACTCACTATTAAAATTGGGTAAATGATTTTGGAAAAAGTATTATATTACTCATGTAGATTTTCCTGGGCACAAGCAGTGAAAGCCTTGCCTGGTGCGAACTACCAAGACACTACAAAATAAAACTTGCCGAGAATCCTTTCTCTAAAATTCTTGCCCAATCTATTTTTATTTAGTTCAAGCTAAAAGCGATGCTACTATATGCTATATCTAGATTAATATATAAATGACATTTTCACAAGTTGTTACACCTACAAAAGCAATATTGACAATTTTATTGTTTTGTAACAACTAATTCTTAATTCTGTAAACATTTTGCCTCTGTGTAACTATTTTTATCTGGAAACCATAATTGATATTTTGATAAGTGAAGTCTTGAAGCGAAAATGAAGTTTGGTAAACGAGCAATTAAGATAATTAAAGATTTGGCATGATAATGCACTATAAATAGTTTATCACGATCATATCTTTCTTGAGTAGTGCTTAACTGGTAATCATTTTGGCCCTTGTAAACCTTTTCGATGTGTAATCTTAAAATTTTGACTAGTATTTTAAAATTTCTCAATTACACAGGATATTTACCCCTGGAAATTAGAGAAAACACGATGAAAATAAAATTCTTTAGCATTGGAGGAGCCCTTTTAGTTTTGAGTGTATTAATCCATTCAATCTCCATGCAAAGTGTCATAGTTGGTATTTTGAGAATATTGGAGTTTGGATTATCTCAAGAAAGCACAATATTAAGCATGACAATTTCAGTGTCAATGGCCACTTTACTGTACATATCTGGCGTTTTATCCTTTTTGATTTGGATTTTTATGAGTCACAGGACAATTAAATGCTGGAACAGAATATCAACTTACGATTTCCACTATAAAAAATCCGTTTCCTTTTTGCCAAAAGAAATTAAAATAAATTTCGTTATACTTTGTGCAAGTTCAGTTTTTAATCTAGCGATTAAAAGTGTTTCTGTGAACTGGCTTGTGTATGCAAGTCTTTACGAAGTAGTCCAGCCTAATCTTCCCAAACCGATTTTGACTTGGAGTAAAATCACACCTTGGTCACTCGCCGTAACTCAAAATGTGAATGCTGCATATACTTTTGCAATTATTCACATTTGTATGCTACTTTTCTGCCACAATTTCATTTTCATCCTTATCGGAACAATTTCCTCGGTTTTAGCAAAAAGAATTAATGACATTACTTCTGAAATAAAATGCAATAAGTTGATTATCGAACAAACAGCTATTTGGAATTTGTCACAGCGATCGAAGCAGAAAAATACTACATTATTAAATGTTTTTGATTTGCATAACCAATTAATTTCCCTGAGTAAAATTGTGGACATCTTCAAATGCAGTTGCTCCTCTTTTCTATTCGTGCATATGACTATTTTTACCATTTTTGCATGTGTAGTATTTTTCTATTGTATTTCCTATCTTCAATTCAATTTTCTTCAGCTAACAGCTCTTATGGTATTTTTCGGGGATATTTTCCAAACAATCTCGCTAGTGGATTCCTGTCATTTTCTCACATCGCAGGTATTAACTTTTTGTAGGTTTCTTATTTGTACTGTCATGTTAGAAGTAAAAGAAAAATAAGATAATTAATTTTTTGCTCTATCCACTGTACTAATTGTTGTCTTGTACCCAAAATAATTCTGAAAACGTAAATAAAATGCTAAATTGCTTATTTTAACAGCTTCAACACTTGAAATCGACAGTTTTAAAGATTCACAACAAGGAATTTTTGCCCTTGAAGCTATATTTAGCAGACCTGGATTTTCAGATGAGTGGAAGTGGATTCTTTCCTTTGAGCAGGGGCACTATGACTTCTGTAATGAGTTACACCTTTAAAAGTTTCAAATGTCTTTACTTCACAAGCACAGTAGTAATAATACCAATTTCATACTTTTAGATTGCCAGCACCGTAGTGACATACACAGTTGTTCTGACTCAAATTCGGGCATCAATTGTTCATAAAGAAGTTAACAATACCTACAACACTTACTGAGTGACAATTAAAATTGATAATTATACACATCTTAAATCTTGATAGAGTTTAAAACTAGAAATTTCACTACAATGTACGTCCAATCCATTTCGCGGACAGAATCATTCACATGTATGTAAACTTGAAATTGAGAGAGTCAGACCCTTGACCAACATGCAACTGATGTCGTTTCAATATCTCTCTCCCAGTGGAATTTTAAAAGCTATCTAGCTACGACAGTGCTGATGCCCATGAACTACCTTTTGAGGTACTTACATCGGTTAGCGACAGTGTATTAAGTTGCCATGTAGTAATTATAAACTGTTTTTATGTACAGCATGCTTTAAATTAACAAATTAAATCGTTTTTTGAACGAAATCAATTATTTCTCTGTGTTTAATTTATATATTTACGATACGGTTTTCCAATTTGGACTTTTGATGGTAGTCCGGCAAAATTTGATTTGTTAAATTGAAAATATCGACCAAGAACTGAAAAATTAGGTTGAAATTTGGGTTAATATTCTTTTGACAGCTATACTCTTCCCCAATTCCCATTTCCGATGTAAATCAATTATATTGAACGGTGTTAAAACAAGTTTTGCACATAAACCTATACCGGACCTACAATAAATGAAACCTGGCCTAATAGTGCTTAGGCAAGTCGCAAAACAGTTTTTCGTAATCCCACTAGCATTTTACTAATTACAGGACCAGGGCAAAGCTTGGAGCCTTTGCATGACCTTCTAGTATTAGTAAAATAAAATACATCCTTAATTTTTAAAGTTTAGCCTGAACCATGAACCTTAATTCGAATAACTTATGCAAATATTACATTCAGTTCAAACTTTATGTGATACCCAGGTAAATGGTAAAACATACAGACAGTAATTGCAGTCATATGTGGCAGAGACTTTGATGGTCATTGACTCTGAATATAAAATATTACAATATATTGTTACACTTACTAACTACACAGTAGTCAATAAAATATTACTTATTCAGTCATCTTCAGACATATAAACATCTTGTAACCTATACTATACTGTATGCACACACACTATTCGCATAGCTAGCTGTGATGTGTCATCTTTTTCATTCATTGTAATAGGGATATGAAAAATGTGGATTGCCTTAGTGTTAGTACACTTATACCTATGCTCAATAAAATAATGGGGCTGCCTGATACAAGAAAGATTATAACTTAAAGATCTTTAAAGGGCCGTGGCGTGGTATATGAGTATATGGGAGGTTAGTGTCCTGTCTAGCGTGCCGGTCAATACAGAATACAGATATTGTATAGCTTCTGAAAATAAAAATGATGTCTACCTTATATCTTAAGTCTTCCTATCACTATTTTTAATCTTGATATGTTAATGAGCCAGCACTCCGCACTGAAAGTCAACTACCTATATTATGCGTATATAATATGTTATAAGATACTATTTATTAAGGGACATGCATGCTTGAAAAATAGCATTTGCTATAATATAACATCTCAGTATACTACATAATTCTAATATTAAACATACCACATGTTCAAGTACCACCTACGTGTAGCCACCGCGAATTGAAATTCAACCAGATTGGATAATTAGTGGACATGACAAAATTATCGATTCAAAATGTGTAACATCAATTCAATTATTCTTTGTTTTTTCATCAATTCCTTATTTATTTCCAAAGTTTTTCCCGGTAGACAACGAGCTTTAATAAACCTAAAAACATCATTTGGGGAAATAGTTGGAACTGAAGAGATTACCGAGTTTGGGGAGTATCCAAAGGCTTATCATGCCTACAGAGGGATCCCTTACGCTGTACCTCCACTTGGGTCTTTAAGGTGGAAGGTAAATAAACCGTTTTTCGCAAAATCTCAACCATTTAACAAAATTCATATTTATATTTAAGAATGTAAACATCTTGCCATACTTTGACTAATAATCCTAATCTGCTTTTGAAATATTTGTCAAAAAGTATTACGAATATATAATAGCATGAATAAATACTATTTGCTTATTTTTAGGATCCTATATTAGCCAGTCCACGTTTACAAAATATCAGCTATGCAACAAACCACAAACCAATCTGCACGCAGTGGGGATCCAAAAAGTATAAAAATCATTGATCTTTTAGTTAAACTATTCAATAAAAAATTGACATTAACCAATAAATTCACATTTCAGAATAAATTACAAAGATACGCCTGTCATTCTGGGAAAAGAAGACTGCCTTTACCTAAATATTTACGTTTCTCTTCCAGTAGTAGCTTATAAAAATGTGTTACTTCCTGTCATGGTAAGTGCAACTTGTGTTTATACTCCTTTTACTTCACAATCCTTCACATTTCAATCTACACTTTCAATTCCTCTAGGTCTTCATTCACGGAGGCGCATTCATGGTTGGTGGCAGTCCTGATTACGGACCGGAAAAACTAATGACTCAAGATGTCATTTTAGTAACATTAAACTACCGATTGGGGATTTTCGGTTACTTAAGTACAGGAGATCATGAATTACCCGGAAACTATGGATCACTAGATCAAATAACAGCTTTAAAATGGATTCGAAGATACATCAAAGATTTTGGGGGCAATCCAGCCAAAATAACAATTTTTGGGAGTTCAGCAGGAGCAGTGAGTGTTCACCAACTTTTGCTCAGTCCATTAGCTAAAGGACTCTTTCATGCTGCAATTTTACAATCGGGCAACACTTTTTGCGACAATGCGGTTATTAATGATCCTTTGACTGTTTCAAAACAAATAGCAGCAGGACTGTTTTGCCCTATCCACAATGGGACTGAAGCAATGACACGATGTCTGAAAACCAAGTATATAAAAGATATATTGCTTCAACAGCACAAATTAACGCCGAATTGGTTATTCCCAATTCACTTGGCTCCTGTGGTAGACGGGTATTCAAGAAGCAATCCTTTTCTCCCACAAAGCCCTGAAAATCTTCCAATAATTAGCCAAGTTCCTATTCTTATGGGAATAACTCGAGATGAAGGTCTGTTCTTATATGTTAATATGATATCCAAATTTACTTACGAAGATCTGGACAACTTTGCCTCTACAAAACACAAGATTTTACCCCACTTCCTTAAATCTATCTTGAAAGAGGATAATGATAACGTTATTCAAAAACTGATATTCGAAATCGTACGGTTCTATCGTCGTTATCGATATGATTCGGTTGGGGGTTCAATTCAGGTAAAATGATAGAAATAATACTATACTATACATATTATAACTATTATTATATTATACTATATTTATTTATATTTCTGGTAAAATGGGCACTAAATGGTAACTACATACGATTAAAAATGATAAAATATTCGTTTTTTATGATTAATAATATCCAGATGTTAAACGGACTATTTATGGATTGGTGTCAGCGAAAAACAATAGAAAACTTGGCATCACAACTTCCTGTTTTCTCATATATCTTTGGACATAGAGAGGAATCATCGCCTACATTCTCAAAACCTGCTATTCGAAATGTGGAACTCAAAGGGATAGAACATCCATTTTTCGACTATGGTATTGGGCACCAAGATGAGCTTTATTACTTATTCCAAATGGACGAAAAGTATCCAATGGAGTTTGGGGATCAAGAAATGGTCAAAGTCATGACGGGAATATGGACTGCTTTTGCCACATTTGGGTAAGAATGTATTTATGGTAGGATAAAGCGCATCAAAATGATGGTGAGGATTATTAATCTACTATGAATTCTTTATTTGCAGTTCTCCAACTACAGCAATAGAATCATTTTATTCTTGGCCTCGTTGGACCCCAATAACTGCACCTAAAATTATTAACTCCTACTTCATTAATTTGGACAGACCTCACATTGAACTCAATTTCAGAGTACAGGTACCTTCTAAATTACTATTTATATACAATACAATACAACAGCAACAATTATATCGATTGTTCACGTATATAAATGAAAACTTTTCCAGGAGTTCAACTTTTATAACAACATGAAATACGATTTGGAAAACCATGGATTACACAATGAAAATTACACGCGGCTGACACGGCGGAACGAAAAAGAACGATTTTACAAATTGGAGTAAATGAATATCGAAGCAGTATATAAGAATTTACACAGATAATAATAGAAATAAAGGAAATATCTGCATAGTGCTAACAGATAAATTATTAATAGTTACATATAGTAACACAAATGTTAGAATAGGAAAACATTTAACCCTACCTGCCAAAAGAATAGATTTGTCGTCGCCCTGACTGATTTAAGATTCGACCTATTCCAAGAAACTTGTCTTTTTTGTAAAATAATAGTTAAACTTTAAACTGTTGGAGTATATCATAATGTTGTTAATGCCATTATCTTCAAGTACATACAAACAAGTGTACTAATAATTTACAATTACAATAAAGTTGTTTAGGAATGCAATAGTATTTTGAGTTTACTAAATGTACGCACACATTAACTTTTACATTACATACATATACATATGAACAACACGTTCGAATTATGCATACATTAATGAATACATTATTTTATTTAAAAACCAAGGTATCTAATTTAATTTAACCCTATCGTATCAAAAAACAACGAAACACGGGACCCAAGGACATTATTAATTAATTATTATCATATTCTCGAAATCGTTAGTGTATTTATAATCACACAAAGTCTGGGAGTGCTAAGACACTTTAAATTAAACCAAGTTCCATAATATATAGATAAAAACGAAGATGGTCAAACGACAAACTATAATCATGCGTAATTATAACAGCTCTACCTGCTTCTAAAAATGAATTAAAGAAATTCCTTGGTTTATTTACATCTCTTTTCACAAAGAGAAAGACGTACATTATTTACTGCATTGTAAATTTAAATTCTGCTGTCGTCAAATAATAATTCAACAAAAATAATTATTCTTTACCATTACAATTATAACTATCTTCTACTAGCTGTCCCTATAAAATATAATATAAAACTAAATAAGAAATACAAAAAATAACGTAATAACTGCATGCAACAGATAAACTAACTATTAAAGACCTTTTGAAAAATTCAAAAATTAAAAACTAAAAGAATCTATCTAAATAATATAATTTGCAAGAATTGCAAATAATAGCAACCAATTTATATTTACTAGATGGATATCTAGACAGTTTGTAGTGTCTTATATTTCAGGCCGCAACCCACAATATAACATTTATTACATACCTATGATCGGTTTAATTATACTAAATTTTCAGATACAATAATAATACAATTATAAAATTTTAGACTTACAGATATAATTAGATTTGTGACTTAATTAGTTTTGAAGCTATAATTTACTCTTTAGCTTCCACACGTTATTAACATGGGTAAGAGGTACTTACTTCTACTATTTCTAATTATTTTTGAATGTTTAACACCAGATCAATCATATGAGAACTAGAGACAATTTTGACAAACATGTCGCAAACGACCATAACACAGTAATTGTGATCCACATTAAATCCTTAACTTAACATTAACAGTTAATGACAATCAAATATAATTAAGGAATACTAAATGTAGATAACGAACACTTCCTACACAACACTTTACGCTAACACTTTCTACTTAGATACACGTAGCGCTTCCGCTAATTTTATACTAGATGTACGGAGTCATTGAACTGTGTGGCGTTTTGTTCAGGTACCTATTAATTATTCAGTAATTGACAAACTTTTAAAAACATACAATAAAAATCATGCAAAGTGTGCATGAACGTATAAGAAACTTGTTTACAATTGTAAAACAAAGCATGAGAGCATCTCCGACTAACAATCCCAACATTCTTCTCCGTTCCGGCATTTTTCACAAGCTGATTCGGGCTTAGGTATCACTACTATAGTGTTTGCCACGTCAAGATCATCCAGTTTTTTATCTCGACCCCGCCTGTCCCTACTTCTGTCGGAAGATGTTCTTCTGTCCTTTATTGGCTTATTTGATTTATGATAAACATCTCTGTCTATATGATTCATACCGCGTTCAGACCCAGAATTGCTGTTGCTTCTTCGGAATCGGTCACCACGATCGTAAACTCTACCCGGTCGTCCTCTAGCAGGAATTCTTTTGCTCTCAATGTGTCTTCGGTCGTTGTCTATATTATACTTCCTCTCATTCTCCAAATGTCTTCTGTCAGGTCTGTCCAATTCTAGTTGTCTTCTTTCGCGATCTTTGTCAATGTAAAGATTTGGAGAATTTTCAGGAATATCAAAACCAATTGCTGATTGTGTTGGTTTATGTGATGCATATGGATTTGGTAAAGTGGTTTCCGGAACTTTTGCCTTCTTCGTATGAGGATCAATTAAATCTTTCTCTAGCAATGTCTTGTCCAAATAATACAATATAAGAGCTTTTACTTTATATTTGAATTCGTCTTCTGATTTAAAAGTAAATCCTGGAATAGGGCCGTTTGTTGTTGAATGTAAAGAACTTGGCACACTGTCTCTTGATAATCTTCGGTCAAACTCATTAATACGACTTTGCTTAGCTTTAAATTCCAAAAATTCTTCTTCCAGTTTACGTTTCCTGACGTCCAAGTTTGAATCTGTGTGGTGACCATACTCAATGACAACCGCATTGCCGCCACGATCTTTTCCCATTGAAAAAAGCTCTGCGTCATCTAGTTCTTGCTTAATAATGCTACTAGAGCTTGAAGAGGTAGGAAACAGTCCATCCCGTAAAATGTTGGGTCGAAGAGCATCGCCAGAGTTTATAGACATTTTTATTTTGTAGTTTATAATCATGTCTTGTACCTCTGGAGGGTACTGCGGTTCAGGAAAACCGCTCATAATACCTTCCAGGAATTCGTTGTAATTTTTGGCGATGTGATTTAGGTAGCGTGCATACCACAATCTGTAATCCTCTTCTGATAATTCAGGCAGCGCCTGTCCTGGAGGGAGATGTTTCGAAATATTTTTTCTTCCAGTTTTGCAAGCATGCCGCCAAACTGGAAATGGCATTTCAAATAAGCTTAACAGCGGAAAATCAGTTCCCGAATTCATTTTGATTTATCTCTGCTTCCTTTCGTCGCAGTTTTACAAGCAACGCGTTTCTTTTCCTAAAAATCATTTACAGCATATTAAAGTTTGTCATTCAAATTTCAACCGTTAATTAAATATTGTATGAACCTATAACCCCAAACCAAACCAATTCTATCTTGACCATTTTTTCCAGTAATAACGTTCTGAGCTGAGTAATAATCAAATATTTGATTATAATATTAATATATTCGATTCAGCTGCCAGTCGGGCCTGTAATTTCTTCTTTCGGCGCCCGAGAGCTTTCTAGTTCTAGTCTAATTTTACTCACCCTACTAATACAAACTAAGAACTTGAAGGTAAAAATTCATTTCGCCTTGGGTCGGTGTCGGTGATAATGTGAAAAAGAACGTAAAAAATTTTTACTAAAAATTCCAATTTAGTAAAATACCACCGGATGGATATTGGGGAGTTTCCATACCGATTATCATCAAAATCTAAGCCTGTCAAGATAATTTACTTTTACAAAAGTCGAATTTTGACATTTTTGTTAGTTTACAGCTGACCTGTGGCGATTTTTGCGGCTGCGGTTTTTCTTGTTTGCATTAATAAAACGATTAAAATTGACCTTAAATTTGCTTTTCTGTCATTAGGGTCATGATTTACACATTTCAGATTATTTCTTTCTGACCATTTTTAAATAAATATTAATCTACTTTGATTTTCTTTTGATTATAAAAGTCGATATTGAACTAGTCTCAACGAAACTGTGTCATGTGTGGGTCCCTTCATCTCCTCTACTTGGGCAAGTTTCTGTTACGGCTTGCTGTTTGTTTCTCAGTTGGAATGTAACTCTGATATTTATTTAGCACTTCAAAATAGACTAGAAAGACAGCTTAACAAATATATAAACACGACGTAAACCTTGATCATTGATTAACCGTAAAATTCAGTAATTAATTACCCTTTTATTGCTAACAGTCAATCCCTTCTAGCAGTTCTGTTCCGTTCCTCCAGTGCGTCTTTGAATTAGTGATGGGCTTCAAACTTTGAACCTTTAAGAAAGTTTTTAATGTTAAGAACTCTGGAATAGAATAGGACAGAAAGCTTAGCCAGTTTCAAAATCGACTAGTATTTTCTCCAATCATGATGTTTGATGTTGGACTTTTATTGGAGCTGTGCCGGTAATTTCATTTCATAATTGACATTTATAATCCATTCCATTTTTCAGATCTGAATGGAAATGTATCTCATAAAATAAAAACCATACCTCTCCCAATGTTTTTAGTATTTTGATCACTCCTTTGCTCTTGTCCTGTCGTCCACTGTCCCATCTGCTGTTTTGACCTTACACCAAACAATGACCAAAAGATACAAATGGAAGACTATGAGGACATCCAACAACTCAACAGACTGAACCAGAGGAATTTGTAGCAGCCGTCCGCCGTCCCAACCCACGAAAGAGGAATGAATTCAATAATGACACAAATGTTGAATATGTAAGGATAAAAATGTCTCCAATGTCAAAATAAATTACGGAAAACTAGAATTATGTAACTTTTAAGGGCTTCATTTAGTAGACACAATGAAATGGACAAAAATTAAATGTTAAAATGTGAAAGTTCAAAATAACAATAATAAACAATCATTTCAGAAACCTCCTATTTGTTTCAAAATGTTGCCGCGGATATGGACACTGTGATCTAGGAAAAGCAATCAATGTTGCTGGCACTGCAGACTGCACTGAGTGACTGAGCGATTCTATAAAATATTACACATTTGCTTGTGTGTAGCCGTGTATTACATAATACAGAAGTTAGTATACACTATACACTATACACGTGAACTTTCTTTTGGTTTGGTGTTCTCAGAGTTGTAATTATTATTATAATAATTTATTAATTTTAAATGTATAAATTTCCCAATTATTTAATTTCCAAATGTATTTCCCCGTTAGATTGAAAAATGCTCCGATTTTCATGGATTCTCAATTGGGAATGTCGCAATTTGAGTAGTTACATAATATGATAAAAATTAGAAACATGAAAAACCGTGTTTGACTAGATTTGACTCAAAACTTCTTCTTCTTCATGCAGATCTTCAACTCCGAACACATGCTATTTCAGTAATAAATTGTTATTTGTATGTCACTATTTGACCTTAAATATGCCGTTATTATTAATTTTTTATATTATTAATTATTAATATTATTAATTTTGTCAAACAATAATAACTGTTTCCATTTCCGTCACCTAATGCCTTATTTAAACGACTTTCAATTGAAAAAATCATGACTGGTCAGATTAATAATATCATGAAATTGAATTGAAAACAAAATCACGTAAACTGACATGCGAATAATTCCGTCTGTATCCATGTCATAATATGTATGTATGTCATTGTCAGGTATCAACATTTTTTGGCAACCTGGTTGGAGTGGAGCTAATGCTAGATTTGGTTATTTTTGCAATATTTTTCATTGGAGGTCCGATGTTGAATTTATTTTAAATCGGAGTTTATTAGACAGGTTGCAATTGATTGTATATAACTTCCATCGAAACGATTTCCGATTTAGTAAGACATAACGTAAAATTAAAAGCACATATCCCTCCGTTAGTTGGACCGGGCGAAGTGAGCAGGGCTATTTAGTTGGCAAGACTCTTTTCGGTTGGACTACCACTACTTCATATTATTATAGAATGAAACAACGTGTCTTGGCCAGAAAGGAGGGAACATCCTTATTGACACATTCCTTAAAATGAGTTACCAAGAGATGCATATTATTATGAAGAATCATCTTTATATATCAATTATATCAGATCGTGACGTTCTATATATAACAGAGTAGATAGATAGATCTACCTATCTATAACAATATTTTAATGAAAATTGTCTTTAATTAGGTTATAATGACCCTTGCGAGTCTCCAAAAATTGCCGTAGTGTCAATTAGATTGCCACCAGGCGGGGTATTGGTTAAAGTTTTCAACTAGCAATAATCGCACCTCGGTAAAACCTCATCGGTTACGATATTGCCACTGCGCAAAGTTAACTTTCCTCTTCCATCGGCCTATTTCTCATACCCAACTACTCAACCTGCACGAACGACTTCTTGGTTTTACTCTAATTTAGTAGATTTCTTGGTGCCAAATGCAATTTTATTTTATATGTCAATGTTCAAACTTATCATTTTCTATTTAGTTTTGCATTCATATTATACATAAGACAATAATAAAACATAAAAATAACGCTAAACAATAAAATACAGACAACTTTATGCATTTGTACAAAATCAACGGATTACAAAAATAGTCTCCGTCCGCGGTTTCTAGTTCCATTGGCAGAAGAGTGAATGAACGTTTTCCCCTACATACCACAATGCAATGCATAGTGCATACCTATACCTTACCTTCATGTCCTTCACGTACTAAATTTTACTTACGAATATGTATTAAATTATGCATCTATATTTTATATTTCTATATTATACACCTCAGTGCTCTCCCCCCCCCCGAAATTTTTTATGGCTGCAGCCTTGTTTATTCATTTACAAAAGTAGTACATATATACATATTGCTTGAACTAAATCTTATCAAACAGTTTAATTCACAATTTTTTAACCCAGTTTCACCATAAAGCAACAGCAATTATTTTTTCTATCAGTTACATATACACGAATACCAGTAATTTTAATCGCTCGGATACTGCATGAGAGTAATTTACGGTTTCTCTGGTTTGTTTTCGGTGGCAAGGAAACCAGTCGAATTTTTAATTGGTGTTGGCATTTTTTGAAAGCAGGAATGATTGTTGTCATGCATTTGATATAGACATACATAGTGTAGACTCCGAAAGTCGCGTCGTTCAATATAAATACGATAGTAGAAACCTGTTCACTTAAGTCAGTGTATCGTATGATTTGAAAGAAGTAATAAGTGTCGCAGAGAATTTGAATGAACAGAATGGATTTGAAAACCCAATTTATAGTGGATAACGAATTGTTGTACAATTTGATCAAGCATCCGATTTTCAAGCAGTAATTGCAAATTATAATAATTTTTTCTTCACTTTCCAATTTATGATGGTTTTTTGGTGCAATGACAGAGCGATTCTTTCGAATCACTTCCCAGGGACTTGACAGTTTTTCATTAGTGATATCCACAGTGGCATCCGGTTCTGCTATGTTTACAGTTGTCGGCTTTGGTTCCATTTGCAGATATTTTGCCATGTTGTTTAAGCAAAGTGTAACACTGAAGCCCACGATTACATTGATATAAATTAGAAAGAAGTAAGAAAATATTACATGAACTATAAAAAAGACTTCGTGTAGCCAAAATATACAAAATATAATAGTATTATGGCTACCGTTACAAAGAGAATATGTATAAACATGATAATTTGGACTTTCCAAGTAGCGGGCACAGAGTAGCAGTAAATATGCTGCAATTATTGGTCTAAATAAACATATACAAAATAATTTAGGTCACAATTAATAATGTTTACAATATAAGACTATAATTATTAGTAAACAGAAAATTAATAATGAATTAAAAATGAAGAAATTAAAGTTAACATGTTTTTAAAATATAAAATATGAACTGCTTACCCAATGACTATCCAGTACCGCCTCGTTGAGTTTTGAACTTTCTTTCGGATCAAGTTTATGTCATCGTCAATTTTGTCATGTATTTCGTTCTGTATGCTCAGAATCTCTTTTAGGGTTTCGTAAAACGGGTAACTTATGCCATAAATTGACTTAAAAATAAAATAGAAAGAAACAGTTAGACCCTACACTGAAAGTTCAACATAACCAGCAAAATCCAGTTTGGTTGGGGTGGCTCCAACAGCTAATAAAATGTAATAAATCGTCTTGATTGTGGTGTTTAAATTCCAGAGGAAATACACAAGTTTAGGAAAGCCTTTAATTTTCACTAACTGGAAATAGTTTTTCCTGGTTTTACTTTCTTGTAATATTGTTTGCGACAATCCGAGATACGGTAATATTGAGAGAACTTGGTACAGTATCTTATTTGTAGTCTGTCGTTTCTCAATTTTTCAATTATTGGATCAAATATTATGAAGAGGACCTGAGTATGTACAACTTGATTTATCACTTGATTCTCCCTTTGATGCCAACAATATTTGAAAATGTTAGGTACCATTGAAGTAAGTAACTTTGAGTTAGGCTGAGCATCTTATATATACATCTCTTAAAGCAGTCAAAAAGGATTCCCCGACCGAATAATTTATTTCAGTCATTGTAAAATATAAAATAGTACCATTGTCGTTTCAATATCTTATAATCAAGGGCCATGAAATCGCAATAAAATAAAGTAGACGAATAGATGGAGTGACCATAAAATGGAATAAAATAATCTGAGTATTTTTGACATATGTATACTCAATTTTATGGAGAGTTATCCAGAAGTTTCCATGCAAATAATTAGAAAAACAATATATTATCATAAAATGCTGTTATTACATAATATAATATTGTAACAAGGTACAAATTTAACGAAATCATAAAATTGAGTACCATATTCGAAACAATCTTTTGAACCAGTAAAGTGACAAATGAAAAATTATGACCTCAAAAAAAGTTTGGCCACCTTAATACAGTTTTCCTGGAGTTCGGATCATTTGATTAGAGATTTAGCATTTCATTGGTTTAACTCGCTTTGGGACGGATTATCTTTTCACTGTCATCGGTGAATGTATAAGATTGAACACCACAACAACGCAATACTTTAGTATAAATTATACCTATCCAGCACCTTTTAAGTATAGTATAGGCACATCACAACATTAACTTACAAGGTTACGAAATACTAAATATTCATCTTGTTTCGCCAGATTAAATTCATAGATTGATAACGCAGTCTGCTATTAAAAAGACATCAAAGTATTTTCAGAGTGTGTTTTTACGTGTCTAAGTATACAGCCCTAGTATACCTGAATTTACTATGCTCTACTTTTAACTAAATGGATTAGATGTCCTATACAGTCTGTAGTACTGAATTTTATGTAGGTTTAACTTCATGGAAATTATCAAAAATACATAAATTTATACTTAAATAATTTATCCATTACGTCGCAGAAAGTTCTTGTGTATATGGACTTTTGAAAAATATATTTGCAAGAATTTATACCTAGAATTTAAGGAACACCAAACATTTTTCCTAGCACAATAATATAACGCGATGAGGCACTTCTATCGTAATAATGGATGACCACCATTGATATAATCATATTATTACTATGTCAGTATAATATTATTATCTTTCCTGTATGTCGGTACATGTCTTAGTAGAATTAATATTATTATTTGCGATGAATGCAAAACTGTATTGAAGATGAAGTTAACCAACCAAGTTGAATTTTATTAATCGTCAAAAGCCACTTGAAATCAGCTCTCCATCATTTCATTGAACAATGGAGCCATAGTTTCAGCCCAAGCACGATAACCAGCCTTTGATAAGTGAAGTACATCATAATCAGAATATAATTCAGAAACAAACCCGTCGTCTCCTTTGCAGAATGTTTCAAACATATCCAAATATCGTATATTTTTTCCATCAGCTATGGTCTGAATGTGGTTGTTGATATTTCGTACTCTTGAATTTCTTTGGGCATTGTCCCTGGGCAGAATTCCCAACAGCAATATTTTAGTATTGGGAAGTTTAAATCGAATTGAGCGAACAACGGAGAGTACTCCCGCAGTGATTTCATTATCGCTGGCATCAGAAGCCCCCATATTATTTGTGCCAATTTTTAGAACCGTAACTTTAGGATTCAATCCTTCAACTTCCCCGTTAAATATTCTCCAGTTGAGATTTTGAGTTTGATCTCCACCTACACCGTAATTAGCAGCTCCCAATGGAGCGTAGTATTCGTCAAAAATTTCTTTTCCATCGTTCGGTCCATCATATTGCCAATTTTCGGTGATGGAGTCCCCGTAGAAGAGGACATTGATGCTATCTCCGTTGTTTGCTGTGTTTTGAACAAAATTATTGTGTCTGTCCATCCACCATTCGTCAACCCTTGCTTCAGCATCCCACGGGTATGGATTCACTATCAATAAAACAGAGGGGCGTTTGAAACTAATTATTATAAGACTAATTTAAGAACTACCAAAAACTTTTGTTCTTTAACATTCTACTAAAAATCAAAGATTTAGAATTAATCCTTTACTCCTGTACAAATTCTTATAATAAGATAGTGCAACCTGGGGACAATGTCAACTAAAATGAAAAGTGGGATTTTGGGTCAATTTTGATGACGTAAGCTGCCGTCACACTTAGGGGGTCGGGGGGTTGACCATGTATTTTGATAGGCATTTTCAGTGTCCTCAAAACTAAGTCAAAATATCCATGACAATGGACCGTGATTTCCGTTCCACCGTCCCACTAGATACATGTTGACAGTGACGTCAGCTGCCGTCATTTTTGAAATACATGTAAAAGTATACTCTTTTGTCCGAACCTTTATCCCTATATACTTCTATTATCCTTGAAGATAGTGTAATAATTTAAACTTCTTATAATTTAGATTTTGTTCGTATTAACATAGTTACGTGGTAATTAAGAACTGGTTTTCCTTATTTGAAAATTTGGATAGGCAATTGGCAAAGGAGCGACACGGATTAACTTGGTCTAGTACTAATCTAATTGAATCAAGTCCAGTGATTTTTACGATTACTTTACTATTACTATTTATTACATAAAAATATTGAAATGTAATAATAATTACATTACATGCAACCGTCTTTTTTACCTACCCAATCCGATCAGAGAAAAACTTGCAACAATAGCTACGAATTTTTCCATGATGAAGATTTTACACCGTTTGATATATTATTATAAAACACAACGTTAGACAGGGCTAGGAAAACAATAATGATTAACTTGTAACACGTATATAAATATATAGCCCTGTGATTTATTAAAGTGTTTCTATTTTCGTATATCTTTATCTGCCGTCAATCAATGTCAATGATACCAATTGATTAATGTCCTTTAAATGATATTAATTGTGTTTAATAAGGGTACATATTATTATGTCTAGTATATCTAAGTATCTCCACTAATTCATGATAAAAAGCAATAGACATGCTTATTGCTTACTTAGGAATTCTTGTATCGTAATTTCATATTTTCTTTGTGTCCAATTTGTGTATGTAAATACAGAGAACTATTGTATTCTCATTTTACTTAAATCTCAAATAAGAAAGCTACGCTCACATTCAGCGATTCTATTTTTAAATGGATATACTGAATCCTGACATACTACTTTATAATATATTATTATCCTGAATTGGTAATCCTTGCATTCTAAAGGGTAGATGTATTTCAACTTCATCCTCCCATTTGGCAATGCAATGGCATAATATGTAAATAAATAAAAATAATCACATGTAGAGACATTAACGTAAGCAGTAAATATCGTCTAGCAGTTGACAGAGGCATTGAGATACATTTTAGACAGGTTTAAGACCACAGGTGCCGCAGAGTATTAGGTAGTCAATATTCAATTGCCAGTAATTTTATTTATTGAATATTATAACAGAAGTTTTATACTGGCCACGCTTTAGTGCTGAGACCGTAAATGTGCATTAATTTTCCATTTAGTCGTGTAATATTCAAAGGAAAGTCTGTCTAAAGCAGTGCTTCACAAATTATGTATTATTAAATTAAATATTGTATAATTATGCACATTAAGGAAGTAAGGAAATGATGGGTTTCTTATAATGGTAAATCCTTCTCAGAACGAGAGTTGTTTCTTGCTCACGCAATAACCCCCCGCATTAATAATTAAAATGGACCACCCAATTGCAAATTTTATTTGAAAAGTATTACGTTTTCCACGAATTCTGGTGATAAAATAATTATTTTGAAAGTTAATTAAATATTATAGTCGTTACTGTAGATGTCAAAAAGCATAAAAATATTTTAGCACTTAATAGCATATTATAGCAGATTTATTCAATTAGATTTTTCGAAGATTATTGATAATTTAATTTAATACAAAAACAAAATTAGCCTGATTTTTTTCTGAAAACAAGATTCATAAAATGACATTAAATATTTTCTAATACCGTATATTTAGCACTTTGATACTTTGATACAATGCAAGGCAAATGATTTTGTCGCCGACTAAATCGAGCGTTGTGGTTGGAAGTGAGACAAGTCCGGGAAAAGGAAAGGATGGAGGGAAGAAAAGTAAGCCGTTGGCCGAGAGCGTCAGTGTGAGAGCAGGCATGCAGGCATTGAGTGGCATTCGTTCTTTGAACATTGACTAGATTGTACGTGAAATTGAGTTTGTTGAAAATTGTAATAAAAAGTTGTATTTTATTACAGAAAATTGAGCCACTGATTAATAGGCATTTATTGTTAGTCCACTATTGTCAGTTAGTCAGTTATTTTGTCAGTGCTGTTAGGAAAGTCGCAATTATAAAGTCGAAATTTAATTGTCGGTTAGTTGTCAGTTGTAGATAACACATCCTTTCTAGCATACTGCAGTTGTAGCAGTCGAAATAGCCAACGTCACATTTATCGCTAGCATAAGTAAATCCTCGTCAAGTGAAGAGGTAAAACAGATTTTGTCTACCAAACTTTCAATTGTTTCCATAAATTAGATTGTTGACCAACTTCAGACGCATAAATACGAATTCCAGTTGATTTTACAGAACGCATTTTAAAAAATAGGAATTTTCTGTTTAATGGGCTTGTCTTTTGTGGTAACATAGCCAAATTATTTTGCAGATTTTAGATGCAATTTTCAAAGGAAGGAATAATTGTTGTCATGCATTTAATAAATACCTGTATAATGTACATTATAATTAAACCATCCACCAAAAGAAATATATGCGTAGCTATTTCTTCCCTATCGCTATTAAATCGTAAAACTTGAAAGAAGTAAAACTTGTCGAACAGAATTTGAATAGAGAATATCATTTTTAACTTTTTATAACTAATTAAGGATGGCTACAGAATAATTTAATGTAGTTATTAGAAATCCGATTTTCGTGCAGTAATTTTGAACCAGTAGAATGTTCTCCTCTTTTTGCTTCAATTTCAAGTGAGTTCGAGGTTATGGATTGTGCAACAGTGAAGTGGCATCATATTATGGATGTATTTAAAACGAAGAAGAAATCAAATAAAAATAGCCTAAATACAACAAAATAATGCAAAGAGGGAAATATGTTTTGTATTTGACAATTTATTTTTGGCTTTTGAAGATGTATTTATTTCCTGCTCCCCTTCAATTGTAGCTTTTTGAAGGTAGAGTTACTTATTATATGCATCTAATGATGAAATGCCTTATTGAAACAAAATTAAATTATTTTATTCATCTGCACTTTATATGATCGACATCATCCACCACACGAATCTCACACAAGAATTTCGCTTACTCTCACAATTTTACTACATTGCTTCAACAAGTTCCATAAGCATCAGATTATAGTACCCACATTATGTGCACAATATTACTATAGATAAATTTATGTTATGTTAAACATTAGTTTTACGTAAATTATAGACACTTAGAAACTAGGTAATAAAAATTTGCTGTACTATAATGTATATTATGTATTATGACAAATTATATTCTTTAATTATTAATTCCTACATCCACATCCTAAGTAAAGTATTGGTGAGATACATTAAAAGGTACCCATGCACCTCACTCATACTCCCGTGGAGTGCAGGGTGGAGTAAAGTAAAATACAGACATTATTATAATGATTCAGGTAGATTTTCAGCAGGCCTTAATGAAGGGGTGCGGGGTACATGATATGCGAGAAATGCGTAGTTCGCTATTATATAGTGATTATATAATGCATGAATTGAGTTACATACAGGTAATATTTTTAATACCTATTACATTATGGGGCAAGATTGTATTTGGTATTCTGGTACAATATAAGCGAAATAATTTTGTCTATCAACCCTTGCATTGTCACTGCAGTGGCATTTCGACCTACTTCGTTAACATAAATACGCATTCCAGTGGGCTTTACGGATCGAATTTTGCAATACAGAAACTTTCTGTTTATACCTTTATTGTCTGCTGGCAGCATTGCTAAAGCAATTTTTAAACTCCTGATACAATTTTCAAATGCGGGGATAAGTGTAGTCAAGCACTTAAGGAAAGTATGCAGTGCTAAAACTATAATAGCGGTATGCACCGTTATGTACACAAGAGTAAATATATGTCCCGTGCCGTAGAACCTTAAGATTTCAAAGAAATGGTAGATGTCAAAAAAACAACTTTTAAAAACCATTGCTTTGAAGTACATATTCATAGTGGATATTGAACGATTGTACCGAGTGATTAAAAATGCAATTTTCTTGGAACTACTTTGAACAAAGAGTATTTTCTGTTCAGTGTCGTCGAGTTCTAATGGTAAATAATATTCGTGTCCTGAACTTGCTTGGGCACTATTCACTTTTTGGATTTCATCATCAAAATGTTTTTGGTGTTCTGTTACTAAGTGTTTCGATATTGATATATTGCCAGAGCTTGGAGTTCTACGTCTACCATCTAAACCTGAAGTGGTTCTGACTCTTGTTAATTTAGTTTTCTTTTGGAGAAAAGTTGCCATGTTATTCAAACACAATACCATGTTATAGCCAACAATTACATTCGTGAAAGGGAAAATAAAGAAGAGAGTGGCTAAATGTATGTAAAATAAAAATTCGTGGGAAAAGAAAATATAAAATACCAACCCTCCAATAAAGGGGTTCAAATTATCAACAGGAAACTGTGAGTACGCAAAAAAGTAATACTTATAATACTCAAAGTATCTAACGGTGAAAAAGAAAAAAAGCACCAACATACATGGCCTGAAATAAAACAAATCAAAGAATACAAATTATATTGCTAGTCTTAACTCAATCACTTAATCAATAATAATCATCAGTAATCACATAAAATGTCTCACCCAAACATCATCCAATAGCGAACGGTTGACTGCACAATTTTCTTCTTGCTCGAATTATTGTCATCTCCAATTTTGAAGTGTATTTCATTTTGTAGGTTGATAAATTCACGTAGAACTTCGTGAAATGGGTATCTTCTGCCGTAAATTGTTATGGACATCCAATAGAAGACAACAAAAACCATAAGATGGAATATGTCGACGTAACCTGAAAAGCCGATTTTAGTTGGAGTTATCTGAAGTGCTAATAGGGTCAAATACGTTATTCTGACAAGGTGATTAACATTGAACAGGATATACACATATTTGGGGAATCCAGTAATAGCCACTAACTCGCAATGTAGTTTCTGTGCTTTACTTTCGCGATATACCGTTTGTGAACACCCGGTAAAAGATAGCAATGACAGTACTCTGCACAGAATTTTATTTTTCATTTCCATTTTCTGTCTTCTTTCATCTTTCACTTTCAGGACTGGTGTTTGTACTTGGTATGTAAATGGCAGACCGACTTTCTCTGTAAGCTCGTTATTGAAAATGAATGAGGTGACAGTGTGGAATGAAACTCTGAAATGGTAACAATTTAAGGAGGCATTCCTGTCTTTATAGGAGCATTTAGATATCCACTATCATAAATATAGAATATAGATGAATATTATAGCAGCAATTCCCGACTAAAACAATGTCTTTTATTCATTAAATATTAATTAAGCAGCGTCTACCCCGGAAACTGACCTGGAAATACCACTTATACATTTACAGACAAGTGTAATCAGGTGTGCGTGGTGTGCAAATACATATTTAGCTGAAGTCTGACTCCTAATCCCAATCATTTTTCCAATGAAGTCATTTTGTCTCAATTCTGGGATTCTGGCATATCTCAAACACCAACAACTACTAACTTATTTATGACAATACTAGCGAATGGTGTTAAATAAAAAAAGCAAATTGAATTACCAGAATTTCTTCAAGATGTATACTTACGCTAAATACACCTTTATGTGTGGCCCATTAGATTCGACACTCCCAATTAGTATATGTATTTAGGAAATGGTGTACATGGGTTATTTATCACAGAAATTAGAAAAATATAAACCCTCAAGATTTTCCTTTCTGCTACTTACTATATTTAAGAGATACCTCTTACGGTTAAGACTTCAAAGTGTTAACCGTAAGAAAGATCTTACCAACCCCTCTCCTTCTATCCATAAATTAACAAAATAAAAAATGGGATATTTTAAATAAATATTTTTCAGTAATATTATAGAAACAAATATTTGGTAACCTTGATCTAATTTGAAGCAAACTTTGATGTTTCGCTATCAGCGATTACTTACTGAACGTCATAGGTAATTAATTATCAACGAGAATTCTGTCGTCGTATCATAATCACGTTTCATTGCTTCAATCATTATATTTCTTAGAAAGGCCAGATGAAATTTTGCATAGTTAGGTAAGTCGAATAATTTATTTAGTTCCCCTTTACATGTTTCATTTGCTATTGGCTAGGATATCCTATTTAATTTAAACGTCTTTATTGAACGCCTGCAGTATTTTCATTGCTAATTAATGTTCTGCCCCTGCAAGACTTTGACGACGTAACAGGAAGCTAAAATCACATCAGTAATTCAATTGGATAGCTTTCTCTTAAAGGTCAAAAGAGAAAAAAATAATGCAATAATAATAGAAAGCCAATGAAACCTACACTAATGACACGAATGCGGCTAAAATTATACTCTTTCACGACGTAAAATGATGAACACCAATGCCCTACTTATCTTAATAAGCATTATATTCGCCATTGGTTCTCTTTTATTCCCAATAAAACTATAAATTACTTGAACTCAATCTAAATTTTTAGGACAATTAGTTCTACTATTATGTAATCAATGCAATATCCTAATGTACTTTTTATTCACATTTCTATAGAAAACAATCAGACCGACGAAATAATTTTTCCAACAACCGCGTCTACTTAACTTACTTACCTACCTAACTACCTACAAAATATTAGGTAGCTCCTCTTACAAGCTGCTGCTTAGTTATCTATACGGCAACTATTGATGACATAATATAAAACGCCACACAGGCAGTTCGATTTAAAACCTGTTTTAATATTATAAGACGGTTTGTCTATCAAACGCATTTCTAGTAGCATACTTTAACAATGCTTGTGTAGTACATCTATACTAAGATACTGATAATATGATTAAGTATAATAAGTAAAACGTCTACATAACTCTTTTCACGATTTCACAGGCAAATACTAACTATTTATTATTAAAACTTCAAGTCCCAATAGGCCAATCTAATTTTGTCCCCTCCATGTATTAGAATAGAACGTATAGTATTTACCTGGAAGATTATACTATTTATTTAGTATTAATTAGTTGTTTCAGAACCGACTATTTGCACTACATGCCAAAATAAATATTCTTGCAAATGAAAATTAATATCACATAATTAGTGGAATAATCCATTTTTACAATAACTGTAATTTATACCTTGTAGGATTGATAGTAGTAGATAACGAGTGCAAAATAAGTAGTTCGACGACCTGAATCTATAACAGTTAATTATGTCTATTTTTTGGAATGTTTTGAACTTTATAATATTGAGGATATCAGGACCATTCGGTAATCCTTAATGATTTTAGCCGTATACTACACAAGCAGGACATTTGTTGTTCTGCATAAAGAGTAGAAGATATCTAGAATTTCTTCGCGACAGTGAAGTGCAGTGCATGACTGCACTGCACGCTGTCCCTTGTAGTTGTAGCAATAGGAGAATTTTTTCGACACACTCATATCTCCGTATCATCATTGTAAGTTTGTTAGCCTCTTTAACTGATAACGAAAAGCTTATCAAAACGCACATTGACTTGAAGAATTTTAAGGCTTTCTGCGCTTCCTCTTCCCGTCCTATATGATTAGACATTTCTGGGAATGGGTTTACTCCTAAAAATGTGATGTCATTTACTTGAACTCAAAGAGCAATATTATTAGCTTTTGGTTGTCAGAAAATAGAACTGCTATGTATCTTGTGTTTGTACCATAATTTAAGTAAAACATATTAATATGCTTTGCATTACGTGCGTTGAGTTCTCGGAACATGCCATTGACACAATTTGATCAAAGTACTGCGACTTTTATATATTTATAAGTCATAAAACTCTACAGATAGTAGTAGCCGAAGGCATTTTATGTAAGGTGGGCATTTAACATGTTTTTAAGTACTTATTAATAGACGTGTTTCTTAAGGGATGCTTATTTTCATCAAACTTGACAGCCTGCAGAAGTCCCATGTAATGACATCCGACACAGTTCAGAATGCATTAAAAATTAACAGAGCAGCGATATTTGTTCTTAAGTGCGAGAATTCAACTATGAAAATTGTCAACGATATTTAACTCCATTTTTCAATTTTTCATTGTCTTTCTTACTGTCCGCCAAATTTTTATTGCTTTTCGTAATGTGGCCTCCAATTTTCTTAAGATTTATACTCGATCCAGTAATTTCGCTTTCAAATAGACTTATTTTAAAATTTTTTAAATTTTCAATGTATTTAAAACAGATTAAACTTTGCTAATAATAACTTAATGAATCTGTCTCTGTCGGCTGCCTTAAGATTTAGCTGGATTTAAGCAGCTGGATCTCATTACCTCAGTTACCTCCAGCATATTATTATCATGCACCGTTATATCCGTTGTCCCATGTACCCTGACAGCTCATAACTCATAACTAACTGAGGCATAAGAAGGTCCGCTGCCTAATTCCAGCCTAAGATTAATTCAATAAGATCCTTACAGTAGAGCATTAAATATAAAAATGGAAGCCCTTATGAAGCAGTCTATTTGTAGCATAAAATATCTTTCGACCAAACAAGACGGGAAGGTACACTGAGAAAGAATTGTAGAGTTTATTTACCTGAGTGAGCGAAAGGTCTAATATTATGAGGTCGATGCGATAGTGGATTATATTTCCTCGATTCTCAGTAGTAAACCTCAAACTAAAAATGCCTTATCCCTGTTGGAAACCTTTCACCAACAGTCCTTATAAAAGGTCGAAATTTTGCAGTTTTTCTCAGTCAGGACGTAGAATCTCGTGTGGCCACTTCCATTGACAATTTATTACTACGACTTCAAACTGCAAGCAGACTCTTCATAAGGACCCACATCAAGGTGAGTTGAAATTTTGTTACCCAATTTAAAATATTGATTACCTATCCGTCTGATACTACTTTTATCAAAAAACGTATTAGATTATTCACAAAACCCAAATTGTTTTTGTTATAAAATTTTTGCGTTAATTTTGGTAAGGATTTTAAATTCTTAGTGATCCACAGACTGATCAGAGTTACGTTTAAGGCTGTACTGATAGATGCCGCTTCTTCATCTATTAGGATGCCTATTAATTAATTTCTTAGTAAAATATTACAATACAAGTAATCAAAGTATTAATACATATGATTTTACAGGTTAAAAACGTGATCATGAAACTTCTTCTGTTAACCATTGGACTACTCCAGCTTTGGAACGTGGTCAGCGGCAATTGGCGACAGGATGCTTTAAAACTGCACAATGTATACCGAGCGGCCCATGGTTCGCGACCTTTGAAACTCGACGAAGATGTAAGTCTTTACTGCAGTTTAAATTTTTAAATTTAATTTACATGACACTTAATGTTTTATTTTTTTTGCAGCTAAATACCCAAGCCCAAGAATGTGCTGATCGGCAAGTAGAATTAAACAACGGGGATACTTGGATACTTTCCCACACCGAATCGGATGAAATTGGGGAGAACTTGGCTGGAGCTTACGGAAACAAGTCAGAGGCCGTAAAACAGGCGATCAAGGACTGGTACGGAGAGAAGAAAGATTACGATTACAGTCTCGGCGTCAGTAAAAATGGAAAGGACGTCGAACATTTCACTCAAGTAGTCTGGAGAAGCTCCGAAAAACTAGGCATCGGAATTGGATACACTGGAGAGAAGGCTTTTGTTTGTGCTCAATATGTACCGTCGGGTAATGTCGAAAATGAATATTTAAACAATGTAAAGGCTAAGTAAGACTCATTTTAAAATATTATCATTTTTCAGCCCTATAACTTTGTAATTCATTGATCAACCAAAATTTTTTTTAATTAATGTAAATAAACCATTTTAAAAACATTCATTCCTAATTGTGTTTTTTAATTGGCAAAACAAATTTTTATCTAGGTCAAGAAATACAGGTTTATAGCATGCAGAAAAGTATCTATTCACATAGGTAATAATATTAGGGAGTAATGCCATAAATTACTATTATCATCACTCATCACCGAAATAATATTCAAGTCTCGGAATATCTTTTCATTATGCTTATAGTTTATTGAAGAAATAACTGGAGATAGATAGTCTGCTATATATTTATGGTTCAAATATTAACATAGAAATTTTACTTCGGTACATAGTCCTTTGCATAGACATTTAAGTTTTCTAAAATTAATTCTATTCATTATACTAAGTATGGATGCTTACTAGTATTACCACAAATTATATACCATAGCTTTTGCTGTATACCTGTAGACTGTAGGTTATAACCTAGACCGGATGTTTTATTAACAAATGAGATTATAGGAGCCAGCCCCAATTTCCTTAGTTCCTTCATAAATAGGAAATTATTTTGTTGAATAAGCAAGAAGACGGATTTTAAGATGAATTTCTCAGAGGAGGAATCAAGCAAATCTGTTCCTAATAATGTGAAGTCTACATTGACTGGTGTATAGCTGTCGTTTCCAGTTAATTTACATTTTTATTTCTAGTTATTAACAGGTAATGATGACGTTGGACACAAAACGTAGACAAATGTCATTATTGTGGCGACATTGTTTGACAATAGTGTTTATTTTCTTGACAATCATGGAATTCACAGCGTTTATAACGTAAACTAAAACCTAGTACTCAAATGTATACTTAGAACTCTAACTCGAGACAAACACTTTGCCTGTGAGACTGTACATTATTTCTATTTATTATTTTCAAAAATTCTATTTCTGTAGTGTGTACTTCGCAGTTTGGTATAGTGCAAGACCAATACTTTTGTCCGTCAAACTATCCATTGTTTCCATAGTGGAATTTATTCCGACTGCAGCTTCAAACACTCGAATTCCAGTAGGCTTTATAGATCGAATTTTATAGTAGATGCATTTCCTGTTCAAATCGTTTGTTTTAGGTGGCAGCAGACTCAGATGAATATTTAAATATCGAATGCAATTTTGAAAAGCAGGGATAAGTGTAGTCATGCTTTTGACGAAAATAAACATTGTGTAAATTATAATAGTGACATCCGTCAACAATGTAAGAATAGTGATTAACTCTGAGATACCATGATAAAATCTTAAAACTTCAAAGATGTAGTAAATGTCACAGAGGATTTGAACGAAGAGTATTATTTTTAAAAACCAATTAGAATAGGCTACAAAGCGATTATACTGAGTGACCAACAACCCGATTTTTGTGCAATAATTTTGAATCATTAGAATTTTTTCCTCTTCATAGTCGAACACTAACAAGGTTTGCTTAACTGTTTTTGAAGTCGGCGCTTGTTTTTTGATTGTGTCCGGCTCTGGCTGGTCAACCGAATTTATCTTTTCTGAATCTTCACTAGAATTGGAAGGTTTTTCTGATCCAGGAGGAGAGTTAAATATTGGTTCAGTTTTACTTTGCAAAAAATTTGCCATATTGTTTAAGCATAGTGTCATGTTATAACTTATAACCAACCATTACATTTACGTAGATGAGAACATAATAGCCGCAAAATATATGCGCAATGAAAACAGTTTCATGCAGCCAGAAGATACAAAATGTAAAATTGAAAGCATTATCTTCTATGGCAGCGTAGGTAAGAATGAAATACTTCGGATTTTCAATATACCGTTCGAAGTACAAAAAGGCAAACACCGACAATGTGAATCTACAATAATATAAGACATTAAACCATATTAAATAGCCCTGTTTTATTTTATATTAATGAAATGCTTACCCAATGCTAGACCAATAATTCTTTGTTGTTTTTCCGATATTTTTTCGGCACAAATAATAATCATCGCCAATTCTAAAATGTATTTCATTCTGAAGTTTTAGAATTTCTTTTATTGTTTCATGAAATTGGTAACAGTCGCCATAGATCCATTGAAAATTAAAGCACAAACCACTTGTCAATAACCAGACTATCAGTTCGGAATAACCAGCAAGATCCAGTTTGTTACGAGTTAGTCCAAGTCCAAGAAGGACGTAATAAATCGTCTTGACGATGGTGTTTAACTTCCACATAAAATACAATATTTTAGAGAAGCCTTTTGTTTTCAGCAATTCAAAATGGTTCTTTCTGCTTTTGTTTTCTTTCAATATTACTTTGGATAGACCGACAGTAGAAAATATTGCCAGAACTTGATACAGTATTTTGTTAGTGGTTTGCATGATTCACGTGTGAGAATCGGACTACTTTTGTAAGAAAATTGTAATAAAATTTGAAAGTCTCCAATGTGACTGATACAATTTTAAACTTTTAAGTAACATTTATAAGCGAAACCCCAAGTTAACATTTCAAAAGCATTTAATGGCGAATAAAATATTTCTGAGTAATTATCATATTATTATCATCTATCATAAGGTAATAACGTGACAAAGAGCAATCATTTTAAATTTCAAAAGAAAAACATCCGGTCCACAGAACTGAAACTATTAAGTGGGCTAGTGGGCACATATCTGTATTTAAGAAAATGATTCACATATTAAGTTTAATTTTGTGAGAATTTAGAAAATAAAGTAAGTTATGAACAATAATTGCGTTGGCAATATACAAAGAGTAAATTACTGTAATTTACTACTTGCATTTGGATACTCTGAATTAAAAAATACGTAATTAGTAAATAAATAGTAGGTGTCAGTGTCATTACAAAATTTGAAATTTAACTTTCGATGGGCTTTATTTCAAAAGTCTAAATATACCCTTACCGTAATAATCGAATTAATACCTCAGGGGGAATTATAGTTTCATAGCCATTTTTTAGCCAAGAAAAATCGATGTAGTTCCCCGGATGGTAAATTATAATTTCAAAGTCAATATTTATTAGATTATTAATCCATTATTTAAAAAAATTTAAAAAGTTTTATTGAAATGTAATTAATTTTCGTCGTCAGAGGACAGTAATGCTGTTCCATAGGTTCCTTGATATGTACAGCCATATCATCATCATCCGATGGCAGCAAAATGTCATCCTCGCTAATCAATGGCTGTTCCACTTGTGAATATTGATTGTAGTGCCTTAACCTCTCCAATCCTTCACTGCAATCTTTGCCTGGTTTAAAGGCAGTGATCAAATGGTTTTTCATAATCCAATTTTTTCCGTTTCTATTCTACTAGTAGCCCCCAGAATGCATGACTCAATTTCGAAAGGTAGGAAATAATCATGCGTGTTGGATACAAATATTTATGTGTTTCAAAATTGCAAACATTTATTTGTTCCCTCTTTTCACCCTACCACACATAGTTACATACATAGATATATAGGCAGGGAAATTTATTGCTCTATCTAATACGGTGGTTATAATATAGAATTCCGTTATGCTTTTTCGGTCAACTTGTAACTGTTTACTGGCGCTGGTAATGGAGGTGTGTTCACTTAGTTTGATAGCTTTCAGTTTAAAAGTTAAATTTCAAGATACATATGCACTGGGTCTTTTTGGAGTCTAATATAACCGTTCTTCTCCTCCTTCTGCCATTTCAGAGTTATTGTGGACTGCAACAATTCTACCTTTCAATGTCAATGTTCTTGCTTCCTTTCTCTTTGCACACGTACCAAATGCCCTTAGTTTTGGCGATACGGGGAATTATAATTTCAAAGGCTGTTATTTCCGGGGTAAAATCGATATAGTTCCCTTTCCGGGTAATTATTTCGATACGGGGAATTATATCGATTATTACGGTATGTTGAGTCTTTTACGCCAGTGCACTGCAACAGTAAAGTAAAAGAGTGCACTCTTTTTTTACTTGCTCACCTTACACTGAGCCACTGCAGCAGTGACCCAGGGTGAGCAAGTAAGCATCGCGCTTGGTTTTATTTTGAATTACGCTTAAGTGGCTTTTTATTATATTTAATATTGCCATTCTTCTCTATAATTTCACTTTGAGAATAAGTTCACTAAATTGAAAATCATTATCTAAATTGAGGATGGTTTAAAATTGAGGTATGGTTAGATTTGCTTGAGTATGTTAATGTTACTGTTACCGCTAGTTACATTAATACAATTTTTAATGCAAATGAGGATAGTTATGGTAACATTATGCTAGTTAAACTATTTTTAATGGCCGTTTTGGAAAAACAGACGGCAACCTCGATATGAATAAATTATACCACATAATGTCTCAGTCTAACTCAAAAGTCTACATTTGATTAGATTTTGAGGACATTTAAATTTTAACGAAAGGAATTAAATCTAGCTAACTTAAATAGATTCTTACTAGTTCTTACATCTATTATGTCCTTGTGCTTAATTTAATTTACAATTATTAAAGCAAACAACGTATATTGGTTATTGGGCACATTTTCATTTATCACTGTACAAACACAGATTAATTAATAATTCCAATCGGTTTACCTAGTCGAGAAAATATGATATTATTGATAATTAATACAAAATTTCTTTTTAAGAGTTTTTGTATACTCAAAGTGCAATGTAATTAAATCATCTTCTCTTCCTGAACCTGTGAATGCAGTTAATTCCATGTAGCAATAATAAGGAGTAGTAGGGGTCAAAGTTTTTTCTCTAAATTGGAGCAATTTTGAAACGTAATTGCAACAATAACTAATTGCCGCACAGACGTCAACAGTTACGCTTACGCTAATGTAGTATATTTTTTTCGTATGTCACAAAAAATTAACCAGTGATATAGATGGTACTCAACGTTTACTCGTCTTAAGTAATGTCGCCAAAAACGTGAAGCCGTGAAACATTAATCCAAAAGTAATTTAGGGATTAAAATAATATAACAACATAATAATATTAAACTAATTAATGCTATTTCCTCTTTTTATTCACTTTTATAAATTATACTAGTACTAATGACAAACCCCTAATTGTAATGCCGTTAGAATTTAAGTTTGGAGATACATACGATGGAGATAGCGAAATGATATTAAGCAGAAATTTAGGTATTTTATGAAAATATGTTTTTGTGTCAGTTGATAATCGTGACCTTTAAGCCTACATAATAAAGATTGTAAAAGTAGGTCAAAGGTTCTTTAAAGTATAATGCATTTAAGACTTTTTAAAGTACTTCGAGCGTCGGCATGGACAAGATATTACTAATGACGTTTCTCTGGTATTCTTTTGATATTTGTAGCTGTACCACAAAAAATGGATTCCAGTTGCCGTTCAATAAGCAAGACTCAATAAATTTTACTGAACTTTTTGACAACAATACTTTTCTAAAGGGTAAGTGGCTTTATTTTAATAATTTACAACACATTTAGCTTGGATTGTCTATGTTTTTGGATTTTTTATCAGATGGAGAATGGAAATGGAACCAAGATTCATTTTACAATGCCAGTAATAAGATGGAAATGCACTTGAGTGTCAGCGCCGTAATTTCTGATGAGAATAAAGACATGTTAATCCAAATTAATTGGGATTCGCTATTTTTGATTCCAAACGTGCTCAACTCGATAGCACTTTACCAATCTGACGAAGGTCGAAATGAAATGTTGTTCCTAATTAATGTAACGGACTCTTATGGGAGCATTCTTACAAAATTGCAATTTCAACCGTACCAATCTCCAAATGAACCAACTCGTTATTTTTTGGTTTATTTTACGGATTACAAAGTTTGTAGCATAAATGCCCACATAAATTACGGACGATGGATGAAACGATTACGGTCTATAATTGGTAGCCAGTTATTAAGCAAAGTGGCTCTTCTTGGTACACACAATTCCGGAGCTATTGCAACATTTCTTGGAACCCAAAGTTTTTTGTCGAAATGGTTTTTCGATTTGTACCAGTGGTGAGACATTTAATGTTAGTTTTTAAAATATTGAAGTGCAATTGTTTTAGTATGTAAAATCTTTTTTAAATTACGTGTAATAAATTGTATGAATTATGTACATTAATTGTAATACAAAATATTCTGTAAATTGCTCATTATCTAATTTGTTAATTGTAAAATAATATTTACTCCTTTCAGTCAAAGGCTATCCATATATCTCCAGCTAGTGCATGGCGTAAGGTATTTGGATATTCGAGTTAAAATTGACAGCGGGGCTGACAACGTGCAGGAAAAGTATTTTATTCATCACGAAATCAAAACAATAACTCTATTCGAAGTCTTAAGTGACGTCAAGAGATTTGTGGAAGAAACGGATGAGTTGGTTGTTTTAGATTTTCATAGTATCACCTCCTTCTCAATTTCTAATCATGCCGATTTAATTGACGATCTTCACAAATTTGTTCTACAAGAACTAGAACCATATTTGTATTGCACGGAAACAACTCCTACGCTGAATCAGGTTTGGCGTGCTAAGAGAAACATTATCTTGGCGAGTACAGACCTAGTTTTTCGGAACCTAACCAAATGCCTCAATATTGAACAAGTAAGCTAAATGATCTGTAAACCTCGTTACAAACACAATAAGCAGAAATAGTAGGATTTCAACAATAAAAAGAAATGAATTTGACAAGGTTTGGGCTAACGAAGGAGATGTTATTCCAGTTCTCGATTACTTTGAAGAGTATTTTTCAACAATTGGAAGGAATTCTCACATCATATCGGCCAATATTGAAGTAACGAGAAATTATTTTAAGCATCCTGCAATTGGTTTGCGACAATATGCAAATGAAATCAATGGCTTTTTTGATTTCATTTTGCAAAAACCAATTTGGAAAGACAAGTTAAACATCTTATCCTTGGATTTTTTTCTCTCTGCCAATGCAATGACCAGAATTTACGATATAAATTATTATCGATTTTCCAATAACAAATAAGCTATGCCAAACTGGATGCAAAGTGTTGAGTTTTAAAAAAGTCCTTCAATATAGTATTATAGTATTTTGTGTATATTATAGTAATAGTAACGTTGTTTTGAAACCATGAACTACAATTGTGCAAAAATAAAAGCACGAAGCATATTCATTGGTATATTCATTAAAAAATGCTCATTTTATTTACAACTGGTCAATAATAATGTGTCGTGTCCCTAAATATACGCAAAGGCTTATTTATTTACACGAAACAACAAAATTATATTTCCTATTATGTTTATTAATAACTAGCCATAGCCGATGAATAAACTAACTTACGCTATTAGATATTTTTAATCTTATGCATTATTAAATAACTATCTTTCGACATAATTTACAAATTTCCTAATCATTCTAATCTAAAAGATACAGCAGTTTCTTAATCCCCAACCAAAACCTTATAAGGACTGGTGATTAGCTGTAGATTATGTTGTTGCTAAAGTAATATTATAGCTATTCTAAACATCAAGACTTTACAATTGTATTAATTCTTAAATATTTTCCTAGTAGCTACTACATTGTGTATTTAGATGCCTGGTATAAAGCGATACAAATGCTTTTGTCTGTCAAACTGTGCATGGTTTCCATAACAGAATGACGAACCACTTCAGATACATATATTCGCATTCCAGTGGCTTTTATGGATCTAATTTGACAGGAGAGCAATTTTCTGCTCACGTTGTTTGTAGTTGGGGATAGTTTGGCTAAGTTGCTTTCCAATTTTTTGATGCAATTTTGAAATGCAGGGATGAGTGTTGTCATACTCTTCACGAATATGTATACCGTGTAAATTATAGTTGTTGCATCAACCACTGTAAAAGAAAGTGCAAACATTTGTTCCTCTACGCCATAATAGCGAAAGATTTCAAACATGTAGTAAATATCGCACATGATTTGAATAAACAACATCACCTTGTAATACCAATTTATGGTCGACATGGAGCGATTATAATTAGTGATTAATAACCCCACCTTTAGACAATAAGATTGAACCAATTGAATTTTTTCTCCATCGTTTAATAGCTTCTGGCTTGCCACAATTTGACTGCATCTTTTCCCGGTTTTCCCTTGAGGACGTTTTGCATTTTGCTCTGCAGTAACAGATGTTGACTTATCATTGCTTGCTCCAACAGTCTTTGTTATAGTATTTAAATCCTGATTTTTTTCAGTCGACTCTGCCTCCTTTTGTAGAAAATGTGCCATGTTGTTTAAACAGAGCGTCATGTTGAAACCAACCATTGCATTTGTGAACACAAGAAAAAAGTAGCTAAAACCTAAATGGAGGATGAAAAATGTGTCGTGGAAACAAAAGACCCAAAAAATAAAATTGTGACTGTCATCTTCAACGAGTGAATAAGCAAAAATGAAATATTTTGGATTCTCAAAGTAACGTGTGAAGAACAGAAACATAATAATCGCAATCAAAGGCCTGGAATTATAAAAATCGACAGAAAGTTTTATTACTTTTTGAATTATAATGTGCTATCTTAAGATGTAACAATCTTATCAACCAACTGACTTACCCAAATACCATCCAATAACGGACGACCGAATTTCTAATTTTTTGTCTGCACAAATTGTGGTCATCACCAATTGTGGAATGTATTTCGTTTTGCAGGCTGAGAATTTCTCGGATGGTCTCGTAGAACGGATAGCATCTCCCATAGACGGACAGAAACATGAAGTAGAAAATACCGGCCAAGTTCCAGAGTAAGACTTCCACATAACTTGCAACGTCCAATGTAGCTGGAGTGAGCCCTAGGGCTACTAACATTAGCCAAGTAGCCTTGATGATGGAGTTTAGGTTCCACAATAGATACAGAATGTTCGGAAGTCCTTTAATTTTCACCAAATCAAAGCGACCCTTTTTGTTCTCTTGAAATATTCTTTGAGACAATCCGATGTAAGGAAATATTGACAGGACGATGTACAGTAGTTTATTAGTTGTCTTGACTTTGCCCATTTTACTTAATCCAATCTTTACTTACTGAAACTGTAATTCTGATGTTACTTCCGTTAAAGACAGTCTAGAAATGGTAAACATTTTTTACTTTATAAGGCTGTTACTGCACCTTAAAAAATCACCCATTTTAACGATTATTTAGTGTAGCTTCGTAGGGTGAAGGACCTGTTATTTCCATCTTTCTTTAAGTAATGCTTTTCATTTTGCCTAATTTTACACTTAAATGGATAAATTTCTGCTTTGTCTTTGTTTCCAAGCCCAAACTTCTAAAATTGCATTAATTTTCATAATAGCTGGTTGCACTATGTGGAATAGAGGTCCATAAATCCACATTATGAAAAATTGAAGCTGTCTTGCGGCTATATTTCCTTTTTTCATTATTTAGTGTTTTAAAAGAGAATGAATTTTTTATGATAATTGCTTGCAATGGCAATACTAAACGTGGACAATATGAAAAATCTAATACCTAAATTATCTGTCAAAGTGATTACTCAATATCCTGTGCTCTATTTTTATGAATTTTAGTTAAGCAGCTTAACTGCCAATAGGAGATAAGAAATATATCGTCTGCTTAATATTACAAGGTAACAAGCCATTTTATCATGACTGCTACAAAGTAACAAACCATTTTATCATGGCTGAGACAAAGTAACAAGCCATTTTATCATGGCTGCGACAAGGTAACAAACCACTGTATCAAGCGATGGTCAAATCATACCGACGAATTTTATTTGTGGTTTTGTTTTCTTGCAATATCGTTTGTGATAGCCCGATGTATGGAAATATTGACAATATGTTATACAAAAGTTTATTGGTTGTCCTTATTTTTCCCATCGTGCTGCTTAATTTGGTTTCTGAGGACGTTACTTGCTATACAGGCAATCTGGTAATGATAAATTGTTTTGTTGGCTAAGGTGGATTCATACTTTTACCAAATATTATAATTGATGATAATATTAAATTTTAGTAGCCTATATGTGGAAACTGGATTCTTAAAATTAAACAATGTCTATGAATACCAAGTGCTATTTTGTCTTTTAATGAAGGTCGGGTGTCGTAAGACGTTATAATTCTTTCATGGTTCTTCTTCATAATTTGCAAGTTTTCTTGGTATGTTATTGAGGAATACGTACGAGAACTTCACATAAGTAGGAACTATATAATATATTGTTTTGAATACCTAATTTCTGGTAAAAGGAGGACTTTTCTATTCAAGCTTATGAAAATACCAGATACAACTTACCTTACATTTCCTTTACAAAAATAATGATGCATAGTATTTACTATTATCGTTGATAAGGAAAGAAGGTAACAGTCTGCAAACAATTAATATAATATGAGTCAAACTACAAATATTTATTAGCTTCTTAACGTTTTATTAGTACAAATGTAAGACGTTGAAATCCGAAGCTGCGTTCATGAATCTCTTGATCATTATTGCAAGTGAAACGTTAAACTAATATTAGTGTAGACATTTTAAAAGAATTAGCTTTAATAAAGCCTAGTAGTTATTAGAAAATCTTGAGAATTTCTTTAAGAACCTTAGTTAAAAAATCTTGTATAAAATAGTTGAAATTTTTACATTTTATTTCTACGCGCAGTTTATATAATGCAAGATCAACACCTTTGTCAGTTAAACTATTCAATGTGTCCATAGTGAAATCTTGCCCGATTTCACAATCATAAAATTGAATTCCAGTTGGTTTTATGTATCGAATTTTGCAGTAGAGGAATGTCCTGCTCGTTGGCTCGTTAGAGGTGGCAGTAGACGAATACATTTTTAAATTCTGATACAATTGTCATAAACAGGGATATGCGTCATTAGTCATTATACTTATAGAAAACAAATATTGTGGAAAATATTCCTTAGGCTTCAACTATACCGAATAAAAAATTAAGCATATTGTCTGATGGGCCGTGAAAGTAAAGGATTTTAAATGGCTCGTATAACTCGTAAATGTCAGTCTCGACAGAATTTTAAAAAATTAATTCGAAGGACGAATTAATTATTCTTGGTCGTGAATAAACGAAATGAATTTCTAAATTTGATGACCCGAGCTCATTTATTTACCGAATAGGATGTTTTAACTCTTGAAATATTTAGGCTGTCTATACAAAGATGATGGACTCAGAATAAAACATAGTAAATAATAAAATAACACTTGCCCGTGGTAAGATTTGACATAGGAGAATTCCTATGTTAATACATTACCATGCAGATGAGATAAAAATGTCAGTAAAGAAATTTTTGACAATGGTTATAATGAGAAAAGAAAATTACTGTTTCGGTTTCTAGTGACTTTATCAGATATTTCCGCTTTCGCAATTTTTTATTTTTATTTTAGAAGAATACACACACGGATTATTAGGAGGTGCAAGTTCTAAATCAAACTGGATAAAAAATCCACGACGCATTTCAAGGGGAATTTTTTTTGGTATTTATTTATCAGTTAAGAGTTACATTAAACATTTAATGGCTTATAGTTATAACTACTATTTTTAACTTCTGCATTGCGTGTGGACGGACCCATAGAGGCTTGTGATATTTATTATGCTTATATCAAATATCACTGAATACAGTCCCAAAGGAACCTGGGGAACTTTTGAGCATCTGCACCTGCTCAAAAGTTAAAAGGAACTTTTGAGCACCCATGCCAAACATTTATAATGTTAATTTTAATTAGGTTAGGTTAGGAAAAAGGCGAAAATAGTGACGCGTGGTTTATGAAGTGCCCACCTGTGCCTAATGCTGCATGGGTGCTCAAAAGTTCCTTTTAACTTTTGAGCAGGTGCAGATGCTCAAAAGTTCCCCAGGTCCCAAAGGATTTAAAAAACAAATATCTAATACATTTTTGTGGAAAATTTTTTTATGGGTGTGTATCTCTATCTCTACCCCTTCTCTCTATATCTTTGCCCCCTTTTGACTTAAGGCCCTCAAAATAATATAGCACCTGTCTCAAAGGTAGGTGAGGTTAAATACTAAGTTTCATTGCGAAATACGTAATACTCTTGGAAATATTTAATTTTAAACCCGAAATTTCGGCGTTTGGGACCTAATTTGACCGCATATATCTTCCAAAAGGGGATCGATTTACAAAGGTCATTTTACATTTTTAAAACACGAATAGCATATAGGTGCATCCATTTCTATTGGATTTTGAAATAGGACAAGTTTTACTAAGTGGGATAGAACTTGATAGAAGTCCATAAATCCACAGTCATTATGAAAATTTAAAGCTGTTATTTGCGGCTAAATTTCCTTTTATGATTATTTAGTGTTTCAAAAGAGAATGAATTTTTTATGATAATTGCTTTCAATGACAATACTAAACGTGAACAATATGAAAAATCTAATACCTACATTATCTGTCAAAGTGATTACTCAATACTCAATACCGTGTGCTCTATTTGTATGAATTTCAGGAAAGCAGCTTAACTGCCAACAGGAGATAAATATATTATGATTATGATGCGAACAACAAGAATGCTTTATCTATAAACACAAAGTCTGCATTGGTAATTTTATTAAGTAAGTAACTTTACAATTGAGGCTATCAACGTGCCATTATTTTTGGTACGCTAACATAAAATCAATGAAAGTTCTTAGCATTTATAGATCATTAAGAATAATTATTACATATTTAATGGATATGAACTCATTAATTATCAAAACAGGTACAAGACAACATATTGTGAGGAAAGTACATTCAATGATTTATTTATCAGCGTATTTCACAGTTTGCATGGTATAGTACAAGGCCAACACTTTCTTCAGTTAAATTATACATTGTGTCCACAGTGGAATCTTGTCCAACTACAGATATTCGAATTCCAGTAAGCTTTATGAGCAAATTTTATATAGTTCAAATGGCTTGATTTAGGTGGCAGCAGAGACTAACTAATTTTTAAAAATCTAATAAATTTTTTATAAACATGGATGGGTGTCGTTATGCTTATAAAGAAAACAAACATAGTGGAAATTATACTTGAGACATCTATCATATTATTAAATAAAAAAGTAAACATGCTAACTGCTGAGGCACGCCATATAACGGTGAACAATTTTTACTATGTTGTGTCACTCTCGAGCTTAGACGACATAACTTATAAAAATTAATTCCAAGAACGTCTTTGAAAGTATTTTGGCGAAATAAATTATTCTTAGCCATGAATAAGTGAAATGCCAGCTTTCATTCATATATTATTAATATCAGTCCGAACGCACTTTTGTCATTTTAGAAGTAGAATAATAATATGGATATTATAGTACGTATTTCTAGCAAGTAACCTATATAAAGTTTTCAGCCAAACTGATTTCATAAGTTCGAAGTTAAATTTAAAGAAATATTTTCTATCTAACTGCCTGCTTCATGCTTCCATATTATAATACTTAGAAGCTTGATATAAAGCCATGCAAATAGTTTTGTCTGCCAAACTGTGCATGGTCTCCATAATCGAATGTCGGTCCACTTCAGATGCATATATTCGAATTCCAGTCGCTTTTATTGATCGAATCTGACAGGAGAGTAATTTTCGATTGAACTTACTTGTTTTTGGTGGTAGTTTTGCCAAATTATATTCTAGATTTGTGATGCAAGTTTGAAAAGCAGGGACAAGTGTGGTCATGCTTTTTACAAATAAATATACTGCGTTCATCATAATCGTGGCATCGACCATTGTGAACAAAAGGGCAAATAATTGGTCGTCTAAATCATAAAACTGAAGGATTTCAAAAATATAGTAAATATCACACAAAATTTGAATGAACAACATCACTTTAAAATACCAATTTAATGTGGACATCGACCGATTATAATTCTCAATCAAGAATGCAATTTTTGTGCAATAAATTTGAACTAATTGAATTCGTCCTCCATTATCTGAAACTTCCTGTTGCACTGTCAGTGAGATATGCTTTTTTTCGGTTTCTCCCCGAGAAACTTTAAAACTTTCTTTATCGAGGTCAGTGGAAGTTGATTTTTCGTTACTCTTATCACGGTTAATGTCAGTGGGCTTAGTCTCTTGTAAGAAACGAGTCATGTTATTTAGGCAGAGGGTCATGCTGAAACCGACCATTATATTTGTAAAAATAAGGAAACAGTACCACATCATTAAATGGCAACCAAAAATCATATCGTGTAAACTAAAAATGTAAAACATGATATCGTAGATATCATGTTATCTACGTTATCATATGGAATACATAAATATAAAATATTTTGGATTCTCAAAATACCGAACGCAGAACAAAAGCAGGAAAACGATGGCCATGGTCCTAGAAAAAATCCCATAAATTGATTCATTAAATTTTTAACACAATGTTTTAAAGTACATGTTGTTAAGCTTTATTGTTTATAAAACGATATTATGTATGTAAGTACAGGGAACAAAAAAAGGAACTCCTTTTTTACAGAAAAGTAAAAAAAAAGTACTACTTTTTAAAAAACAGACGCTTTTACTCCTTTCACATGTAAAGTGGAAGTAAATGGAGCACGCTGCTACATCAACAAAGGCAAAAAAGGACTGCTTTTTTAAGATAATCCTCCTACCTTTTTTATAAAAAAGTTTTAAAAAAAGTAAAAGGCAAAAAAATCATTTTTTTCCCTGTGTAAGTATAGCAATCTTACCCATATTTCATCCAAAAATGAATGATGGACTTGCGAATAGTTTTCTGGCACAATTTGTAGTCATCACCAATTCTAAAATGTATATCATTTTGCAGGCTTAGAATTTCTCGGATGATTTCGTAGAATGGATACCGTGGACCATAGATAGACAGGAACATAAAATAGAAAATAATAGACAACATCCACAAAAAAATTTCAACATAAGCTGAAAAATCGAGTTTATTTGACGTTGCCCTTAACCCTAGTAAAACGATGTAGGCTGCCTTAATAAGGCTGTTGAGATTCCAAACCCAGGAAGTATGGGAATCTTCCCGGTTTGGTCAAATCATACCGACGAATTTTATTTGGGGCTTTGTTTTTTTGCAATATCGTTTGTGATATCCCAATGTATGGAAATATTGACAATATGTTGTACAGAAAATTATTGACTGTCTTAATTTTTTCCATTTTGCTGCTTAATTTGGTTTTTGAAGACGTTACTTGCCTTACAGTCAATCTGGTAATGATAGATTGTCTTGTTGGCTAAGGTAGATTCATACTTTTACCAAGTATTATAATTGATGATAATATTAAATTTTAGTAGCTTTTATGTGGCAACTGAATGCATAATATTTAACAATGTCTATGCATAGGCAAGTGCTATTTTGTCTTTTAATGAAGGTCGGGTGTCGTAAGTCGATATAATTTTTTCATGGTCTTTATTTTCTGCAAGTTTTCTTGGTATTTTATTGAGGAATACTTACGAGGACTTCACATAAGTAGGAACTATATTGTTTTTAATACCTAATTTCTGGTAAAAGGACGACTTTTCTATTCAAGCTACATTTGATGACAATTTCAAATTTATTTAAATGCCAGATACAACTATACCTTACGTTACCTATAAGAAAATATGATGCATTGTATTTTTAATTATCGTTGATAAGGAAAGAAGGCGCCCGTCTACAAACAATTAATATAATATATTATGATTCAAACTACAAATATTTATTAGCTTCTTAAGGTTTTATTAGTATAAATGTAAGACGTTGAAATCCTAAGTTGTGTTCGTAATTCTCTTCAGCATTTTATATTGTAAGTTAAATGTTAAACTAATATCAGTGTAAAAATTTAAAAAAGTTAACTTCAATAAATCATAGTAGACATCAGAAAATCTTGAAAATTTCTTATCAAATAGTCAAAAAGTAATTTAAAAAAATCTTGGATAAAATGGTTGAAACTATGACCAATAAATAATTAAAGCTGAAAAATTGCAATAATTAGCTAAGGCAAAATGATAGTAAAGAAAATATCATTATCTGGAGCAAGGATCAGGTGGGTGTGAGGTTTAGGCAGGACTAACTTAGCATAAGTAGGATGATTGGAAGGAATAATGCATGTAAGAGTCTGAGTTGACAATTCCCTATGCTAGCAGTAAGGAAGGTATGCTGTGAGATAGGAGAATAGGAATAATGTTGCAGGTGAGAGGAATGAGGTACACACAACACACGAGAAATACAGGGTGAGTCTAAGTATACGGATATTATTTTGTCATTGTGAAACTTGGACAATAATAATATAATAAATGACTCTAACTGCTATTATCATTAACTACTAACTAATTACTACTTAACTAACTAACTAATTACTAACTAACTTAATATCTAAAATCTTAAATAACTCGAAGATGAACTTACGACTAGTTGACTGAGCAACTTCACGTAAAAGGTAAGTCTGGGGTGACTGAGCGGATTGTTAAGCAATCTCCAATACAGCCGTTCAAGTATCGACAGATACTGCAGGCGAGAAAGATCCTCTTAGTTGTCGAAAGCAACTTACTGGACCGACTGAATCCCGACTAAAGGAGATCGAAGGCTTTTATAGCCTTCGAGATCCTTTGTCTTTCGACTCCGGGTAATCAGATGCAAGTCCCTCATTATTATTTAATTTTTGAGGGATTAAAGCAGCAAATATTATATATGGGCTCTTATGGCCGGATGCTGCTTAATTTTCCTAAATATTATTTTAGGAAAATTAAATGAAAGGACATTTTAGGATTAACGGGACTTTTATATAAAAGACAATAGGGATTAGGTAGGTAGCATATAGTTTTTTAGTTACATAAATCTAACTATAGCTAGGTAGGTGCATATTATATTCTAACGGTACTTTATGCATGCAAACATACAAACAAACTAGCTCTGGGTGCTGCTCTATGCGCATTAGCATAGACAGCTCCAGATTAAATCAAATAAGTACAACCACACACGGTTGTACCTTATAAAACTTTATTTTTATTTCTATAGTGTGTATTTTGCGGTTAGTTATAATGCAATATTAAAACTTTGGTTAAACTATTCATTGTGTCCACAGTAAAATGTTGCTCAATTCATTTTCATAAAATCGGATTCCAGTAGGCTTTATACATCGAATTTTGTATTAGAGGAATTTCCTGCTCGTTGACTCGTTTGAGGTGGCAGCAGACAAATACATTTTTAATTTCTTTACAATTTTCATAAGAAGGGATAAACGTCATTATGCTTTACTAGTTGAATCCTAGCACACAAAGTGTGCTTGAAAATGTTGAAATCAGTAAATTTCTAGCTACTGCGCATTGGCCCGAATTTCATGGACCGTTGATTAGACTCAGTACTGATAGTATAGTCCTTGCTCATTAATTACAAAATATTACCCTTACTCATTAATTACAAAATATTACGGACATAGATACAAACATTTATTCAAGAATAGTGAAAGAATCCCATGCGCATGCCCCACTTTATGTTTATGTAGAGTAAAGATGCAAACGCAAATAAATATTGTTGAAAATATTCCTTAGGCTTTTACCATAATGAATAACAAAGTTATTTACCGACTTGGACGTTTTAACTAGTCCGTGATATTATTATGATCACTGTATTTATACATTACCCTGCGGGTGCACTGAGATGTGGATGCCAGTGATGAAAATATGGAAAATGGTTAAAATGAGTAAATGAAATTATTATAGGTTTCTAGTGACAATATTTTCAGATATTTACGCTTTCGCACTTTTTTGTTTTTATTATAGCAGCATAATATTGCCACTAGTTATTGGGAAGTGTATGTTTTCAATCAAACTGGTTACAGAATTTTAAGACATTTCAAGGAGCAAATTTATTTTTATTTATTTATCAGTGGACATTTGCACTAAACATTAAATGGCTTACAATTATAACTATTTTTAAAAGCCTAACACATTGCGTATTTAGAAGCTTGATTGATTACAGTGTACAAAATTTACCACTTTTAAGGCTTTTTTACCATCACAGTGGTAAAAATGCACTTAATGGTAAAAATGCATTTAATGGTAAAAATGGTAAATATTAGCGATTGATTAGACAGATTAGTACAAATACACTACACATCCTAAAACATACGTTTTAAAACTTTATTTTCTATGAAACATTTCCAATGAGCCCCTTAATTAATCAAATTAATCTTATTCATTTGATTGTACACCGAATGTTATAAAAAATGTTACTAAAACCAAGATTCCATTTAGTTTCACCCATTTAAAATTGAGATGAACGTGTCAAATTAATTGCAATTAATTTCTCAATCGGCAAAGGTTAGTGCTCCCCTTGGTTGCATCCAGCCCTGATTGCTAAACACTTAATATTACATAGCGCCTTAATCAACTAAATTAATCATATTTATTTGATTTTACCCCAAAAGTTATAAAAAATGAAGAAGTATTTGGTATCGCCCATTTAAAATTGATGCTAATTGAATTGCAATTAATTTCTCAATCGGCAAGGGTTGTTGCGCATTGGTTGAATCCTACTCTGTTTAATGTACACTTACCAATTTGTGACAACAATGATCATCTGCTAAGCCATTTCATACCTTGGCACCGAATTTTATTCAAAATTGAAACACGAAATTTAAATGAAACTATTTTTTACCATTTATACCATTAAAAACCACTTACCACTACATTTTAGGTAGTGGTATTTAACGTTAAATACCATTAAAAACCACTTACCACTGGTAAGTGGTAAATGGTATTTTGTACACTGATTGATTATAATGCTATACAATTACTTTTGTGTGCTAAACTGCCGGCGGTCTACATAATCAAATTTTAAATCAAACTGGCTTCACTAACAAGCTATATTTGTTTTCCTAGCTATTTATTTATCCATTAATAGTCGCATCAACCATTTATTAGTTTACAATTGTAAAACATATTTTTACTGCCTGCTTCAGGCTTCCATATTGTAATACTTAGAAGCTTGATACAAAGCCATGCAAATACTTTTGTCTGCCAAACTGTGCATGGTCTCCATAATCGAATGTCGGTCCACTTCAGATGCATATATTCGAATTCCTGTGGCTTTTATTGATCGAATCTGACAGGAGAGCAATTTCCGATTGAACTTACTTGTTTTTGGTGGTAGTTTTGCCAAATTATATTCTAGATTTGTGATGCAATTTTGAAACGCAGGGACAAGTGTGGTCATACTTTTTACAAATAAATATACTACGTTCATCATAACCGTGGCATCGACCATTATGAATAAAAGTGTGAATAGTTGGTCTTCTAAATCATAAAACTGAAGAATTTCAAAAATATAGTAAATATCACACAAAATTTGAATGAACAACATCACCTTAAAATACCAATTTAATGTGGACATCGACCGATTATAATTCGCAATCAAGAATGCAATTTTTGTGCAATAACTTTGAACTAATTGAATTCGTCCTCCATTATCTGAAACTTCCTGCTGTACTGTCAGTGAGATATGCTTTTTTTCGGTTTCTCCACGACAAACTTTAAAACTTTCTTTATCGAGGTCAGTGGAAGTTGATTCTTCGTTGTTTTCTCCAATTACTTGGTTACTCTTATCAGGGTTAATGTCAATGGGCGTAGTCTCTTGTTGTAAGAAACGAGTCATGTTATTTAGGCAGAGGGTCATGCTGAAACCGACCATTATATTGGTAAAAATAAGGAAACAGTACCACATCATTAAATGGCAACCAAAAATCATTTCGTGAAAACTAAAAATGTAAAACATGATATCGTAGATATCATTCTCAACAATGGAATACATAAATATAAAATATTTTGGATTCTCAAAATATCGAACGTAGAACAAAAGCAGGAAAACGACGGCCATGGTCCTAGAAAAAATCCCATAAATTGTTTCATCAAATTTTTAACACAATGTCTTAAATTATATATCGTCTGCTTAATATTACAACGTAACAAGCCATTTTATCATGGCAGCTACAATGTAACAAACCACATCTCCTGATACAATGGCTTGTTACATTGTAATATTAAGCAGACGATATAACTATTAATAAGCTTTATTATTTATAATATGTACGTAAGTACAGGGAACAAAAAAGGCACTTGTTTTTTACAAAACATAAAAGTTCTACTTTTTAAAAAACAGACCTTTTTTCCTTATCTGCCTATTTTACTTGTAAGGTGAATTTAAATGGGGAACGCTGCTAAATCAACAGAAAAAAGGGACCTTTCTACTACCTTTTTTATTAAAAAAGGCCCTTTTTTGTTTCCTGCGTAAGTATAGCAATCTTACCCATATCTCTTACACAACTGAATGATAGAGTTGCGAATAGTTTTCTCGCACAATTTATAGTCATCTCCAATTCTGAAATGTATATCGTTTTGCAGGCTTAGAATTTCTCGGATGACTTCGTAGAACGGATATGGTCGACCAAAGATTGACAGGAACATGAAATAGAAAATAATGGCCAACAACCAGAGAAAAATTTCAACACGAGCTGAAAAATCGAGTTTATTTGACGTTGCCCCAAGTCCTAGTAAAACGAAGTAGGCTCCTTTGATAATAGTGTTGAGATTCCAAAGGATATACAAACAGTATGGGAATCTTTTCGCCTTGGACAAATTATACTGACGAATTTTATTTTTAGCTTTGTTTTCTTGGAATATCGTTTGTGATATCCCAATGTATGGAAATATTGACAATATGTTGTACAGAAAATTATTGACTGTCTTAATTTTTTCCATTTTGCTGCTTAATTGCGTTTCTGATGTTTCTTACTTGTCTTACAGTTAATCGGGAAATGAGAAAGTTTTGTTTTGGTAAAAGTAAATTTATAGTTTTACTAAGTATAATAATTGATGATACTATTTATTTTTAATTGATGATATGTGACCACCGGGTGCTTTGTCTTAAATAGAAGAAAAAGAAGGTCGGGTGTCCGAAGACATTGTTATACTTTCATGGTTTTTCATTATTTGCATGTTTACTTTTTCTTGCTATTTTACGAAGAATAATATGTATGAGGGCTTTACTTAGGTATGAATGGTATTGCTTTGGAGACCTAATTCCTATGACGACTTTTCTATTTCTTTTGCGTGGGACGTCGATGCCAACCTGGCGAAAACGCAAAAGATTCAACTATACCTTACATTACCTCAAAGTTAATGCAATGCATTGTATTTTTAATTACCGTTGATAAGGAAAGCAGGCGCCAGCCTAGAAACAATTAAATATTGTTCAAACTAAAAATATTTATTAGCTTCCTAACGTTTTATGAGCATAAGTTGAAATCCTAAGCTGAGTCGATAACCCTCTTGAGCATTTTAAATTGTACTAAGTGATATGTTAAACCATTATATTCGTAGAAATGAAAAAGCAATCTAGATTCAATTGACCATACTAATAACTCCTCCTCTTTCAATTGTTCATTATTTCCATAGTGAATCTTATCCGACTTTATTTGAATTCCAGTAAGCTTCATGGATCAAATTTTGCAGTGGGAAAATTTCGTGCTCAAATAGCCAGGTTTAGGTGGCAGCAGAACCAAATTAATTTTTAAATGGCGGATAAAACTTTTATACGCAGCAGAAATGAATGTCGTGACTTTGGCGAAAACAAAGCCATGTAAGTAATTAAATAATACATAATGTAATAAAACATCTATCTAATAAAAATTTAGCCAAGATGCTTTTCATTTTGCCTAGAGAAAACGGATACCTATACATTATATTATTCCAAAATGATTATTTTAATCAATAAGGTATGCTCTATTTGAAATGATTGTTATAGAAAAGTAAACTTCAAAAGGAGATAAGAAATGATTCAAATAACAAAAATGCTTTAGTTATATGATAAACACTAAATATGCTTTGGTAATTTTATTAAGTATGTAAATACAGTACAATTGAAGTTATCCATGTGCTATTATTATTGTTACGTTAACTTAAATCCATTGAGAGTTAGTTGTTATAGAATTAACAGACCATTTAGTTATTGCATATTCAATAGCACAATAATTAACAATGATGGTACAAGACAACTATCGACACATTAGTTAAGTCCATTCAGTGGTTTATTTATTTGTTTACTTCACTTGGGTGTATTACGTGACGAGTACCTTTGCCAGTTAAACTTTTCGTTGAATTCATAATTTCACACAAACGAACTCCAGTGACCATTATAATAAATCGAATTTTACAGTAGAGGAATTTCATCCTGCTTTGGTTTGTTTGAGGTGCCAGCAGAGACAGGTCAATTTTTAAATACTGATACAATTTTCATACGCAGGGATAAGCGTCGTCATCATGATTAACGAATACAAACATTTTGGAAATTATTCCTCAGAGGCATCTACCGTAATGAATAAAAAACTAAGGTCTGCTGGGCCATGAAGGTTAAAGATTTTAAATGTCTCCTAAATGTCAGTCTCGACATCATTTATAAATACAATTCCTTTAGAAGTCTTTCGTTTTCCTGCAATATCGTTTGTGACATTCCGAAGTATGGAAATATTGATAGTTACGCTGTGCAGAAGTTAATTGGTTGTCCTTATCTTTTCCATTTTGCTGGTTAGTTTGGTTTCTTAGGTGTAGAAATTATTTGTCTTCCAGTCAATCAAGAAATGAGATATTTTTTGTTGGTACTTTTACAAAGTATAATAGTTGATCATAATAATTATGTTTAATAGCTTTTATAAGACAATTATTGTATCATTCTATAAATAAAGGAGTTCTATTTTGTATTTTAATGAAGGTTGGGTGTCGTAAGACATTATAATACTTTCATGGTTCATCTTATTTGCAGGTTGTCTTACTATTTTATTGAAGAATACGTACGTTGACTTTACATTGATAGGATAGGAATTATATAGTTTTGGACCCCGTTTGATATTGTCCTCCCATGCAATTGGAATAGAATTATTTAGCAGGAATTAGGTAATGTAAGGTATAGTTATGTTTGGATTTTCTTGGAATGCAACTAATGCATGTATTTTTAATTATCGTTTATAAGAAAAGCAGTCCCCAGCCTAGAAACAATTAATATATAATGCTTCAAGCAAATATTTATTAGCTTTCGAATGTTTTATCAGTATAAATGTAGATGTTGAAATCCTAAGCTGTAACCACAACTCTCTTCACCATATAGATTACCCTGTAGATGTACTGACATGTGAAGATGTGAATGTCAGCAAAGAAACATTGACAATGGTTATAATGAGTAAAGAAAATTATTATTTCCGTTTCTACTGATTTCATTTTCAGATATTTCCACTTTTTTAAATTTTTATTTTATCAGCATTATAATATACACAGGGATTATTAAGAAGTGCAAATTTTTATTCTAACTGGTTACAAAAATCCAAGACATTTTAAAGCACAAATTTCCTTTTTTATTTTTTTAATCAGTTTAGAGCTGGATTACACATTTATTGGTTTATACTTTATAGTTATAACTACCTACTATTTCTAACCGCTTACATCATAGCATATTTAGAAGCTTGATACATAGCCATGCAAATAGTTTTGTCTGCCAAACTGTCCATGGTCTCCATAATCGAGTTTCGATTCACTTCAGATGCATATATTCGCATTCCAGTGGCTTTTATTGATCGAATCTGACATGAAAGTATTTTACGTTCCAATTTACTTGTTTTTGGTGGCAGTTTTGCCAAACTATATTTTAAATTTGTGATGCAATTTTGAAATGCAGGGACAAGTGTGGTCATACTCTTTACGAGTAAATAAACTGTGTTAATCATACCCGTGGCATCGACCATTGTAAATAGAAGTGCAAATGGCTGACCTTCTACTCCATAATAGTGAAGGATTTCAAAAATATAGTAAATGTCGCACGAAATTTGAATGAAAAGCATAAACTTATAATACCAATTTATGGTGGACATTGAGCGATTATAATTTTCAATCAAGAATGAAATTTTTGTGCAATAACTTTGAACCAATTGGATTTGTTCTCCACTATCTAAAACCTCAGTAAATGAATTACGTAATTTTCCGGTTTCTCCATGGGGACCTTTGAAATTTTCTTTTGCTATATCAGTAGAAGTTGATTCTTCATTGCTTGCTGGAATTGTTCCGTTATTTAAATCAGGGCGAACGTCAATAGGTTTATACTCTTGGTGTAAGAAACGAGCCATGTTATTTAAGGACAAGGTCATACTGAAGCCGACCATTACATTTGTATAAATAAGGAAACAATACCATAGCAATATATGAATAACGAAAAATATTTCGTGTAAACTAAAAATGTAAAATATGAAGTGACCATCATTTTCAACAAGAGAATAGCTAAAGATGAAATATTTTGGATTCTCAATATACCGAACGAAGAACAAAAGCAAAATGCAGATGGCAATAGGCCTAGAAAAAATACCATTAATGTTTTCATTAAATTTTTAAGTCAATGAATTAAATTGCATTCAACTATTACTTATATTGACTTAAATAAAAAAAGTACCCATATCCTATCCAAAAATGAATGATGGACTTGGAAATTGTTTTCTTGCACATTTTATAGTCATCTCCAATTCTGAAATGTATATCGTTTTGCAGGCTTAGAATTTCTCGGATGACTTCGTAGAACGGATAACGTCGCCCATAGATTGATAGGAACATGAAATAAAAAATAATGGTCAGCGTCCAGAGTAAAACTTCAACATAAGCTGAAATATCGGGTTTAGTTGAGGTTGTCAGTAGTCCTAGTCCTAATGAAACGAGGTACGCTGCCTTAATAAGGCTATTGAGATTCCATAGGATATACAAGAAGTAGGGGAATCTTTTCGGTTTGGCCAAATCAAACCGACGAATTTTATTTGTAGCTTTGTTTTCTTGTAATATCGTTCGTGATAGCCCGATGTATGGAAATATTGACAGTACGTTGTACAGAAGTTTATTGGTCGTCCTTATATTTTCCATTTCGCTGGTTAATTTGGTTTCTGAGGTGTAGAAATTATTTGTCTTACAGTCAATTAAGAAATGAGATATTTTCTGTTGGTTAAAGTACTTTTATACTTTTACAAAGTATAATAGTTGATCATAATAATTATTTTTATTGGCTTTTGTTAGACAATTGTATCATGTCTATAAATAGAGTAGCTCTATTTTGTATTTTAATGAAGGCCGAGTGTCGTAAGCCATTATAATACTTTCATCGTTCTTCTTATTTGCAGGTTGTCTTGCTATTTTATGGAAGAATACGTACGTTGACTTTACATAGGTAGGATAGGAATTATATAGTTTTGGACCCCGTATTATGCAATTGGAATAGAATTTTTTAGCAGAAATCAGGTAATGTAAGGTATAGTTATAATGGGATTTTCTTGGAATGCAACTAATGCATTGTATTGTTAATTATCGTTTATAAGAAAAGCAGTCGCCAGCCTAGAAACAATTAATATATTATAATGCTTCCAGCAAATATTTATTAGCTTCCGAATGTTTTATCAGTATAAATGTAGATGTTCAAATCCTCAGCTGTATCCCTAACTGTCTTGAGCATTTTAAATTGTATGTGGAATGTAAAACTATTATTTGTATAGAAACCAAAAAAACATTTTAGCTTCTATTGAACACACCACACATATTTTAAAGTCTTGAAAAATTCTTATGGAACTTTATTTTTAGAAAATCTTTGTTAAAATGATAAAAATTCCTGTATTTTATTTCTATAGTGTATACTTTGCAGTTTGTTATTATACAAGGCCAACACTTTTGTCAGTTAAACTATTATTGTTTCTATAGTGGAACCTTGCGCGACTATAGATTCGTACACTCGAATTCCAGTAGGTTTTATAGATAGAATTTTGCAGTAGAGAAATTTATGCTAATAGAATGGCTTGTTAGAGGTGGCAGCAGACGAATACATTTTTAAATTCTGATACAATTTTCATAAGCAGGGATAAGAGTCGTCGCATGCTTAATGAATACAAACATTACCAAAATTGTTTACGGGGCATATACCGTGATGAATAAAAAAGTAAGCATATTGTCTGCTAGGCCATAAAGGTGAAGGATTTTAAATGTCTCTTAAATGTCGGTCTCGACAGTATTTATGAAAATAGATTCGAAGAACCAATTAATTATTCTTAGCTATGAATAAACGAAATTCCAACATTTATTACTACATTTTATGACTCCGAGTGCATTATTATTTACATATTAACAGACTTCGACGTTTTAACTCTTACTTGAAATATTTAGGCTGCCCATACAACGATGGATGTACTGAGAATAAAATGTAGTGAATAACAAAATATAACTTGTCCGCTGTAAGCTTAACAAGGAGAATTCGAGATTTCTCGAATGATTTCGTATAGAACGGATAACGTCTCCTATAGATTGAGAGGAACATGAAATGGAAAATAATGCTCACCATCTAGAATGCATTAATCAAGTATAATAATTGATGTCAATACTTATTTTTTAACAGCTTTTATCTGCTTTGATGCTTAATATATAATAAGGGATATAGGTGGATAAGCTGGATCTTTTCTTAGAATGAAGGTCGATTGCCGTAAGACAATATAATACTCTCGCTCTTCATCATTTGCAAGCTTTCTTTGTATTTTATTGGGAAATACGTATGAGGGCTTTACAATTAAAATTAACATAGCTAAGAATTATTTTGCATTGAAGCCCATTTGATATTGTCGTCCAATTTGAATAGAATTTTTAGCATGAGTCTGGTAAAATGTAAGGTAAGGTATAAATGCTTATATTTGGCATAACAACGAAATGCTTTGAATTTTTAATTATCGTTTACAAGGACAGTAGGCGCCAGCCTAGGAACCATTAATATTATGAATCAAACTACAAATATTTATTAGCTTCAGAACGTTTTATAATAAGTAATCGTAAGCTGTGTTCGTAACTCTCCTGAGAATTTTTAATTGTAAGTGGAATGTTAAACTATTATTTCTATACAAATCAAAAAGTTCAAAAACAATATTGGATAACATGGTTGAAATTGCCGAGTTTCATTTCTATAATGTGTACTTCGCAGATTGATATAATGCAAGGCCAACACTTTTGTCAGTCAGACTATTCATTGTTTCCATAGTGGAATCTTGCCCGACTTCAGATGCATACACTCGAATGCCAGTAGGCTTAATAGAACGAATTTTGCAGTAGAGGAATTTCCTGTCGAAATGGCTTGTTTTGGGTGGTAGCAAGGCCAAATTAATTTTTAAATGACGGATACAATTTTTATATGCAGGAATGATTGTTGTCATGCCTCTGACAAAAACAAACATTATGGAAATTATACTTGAGACATCTACTACAATAAATAATAGAGCAAAGATATTATCTGCTACGCCATAAAGGTGAAGGATTTCGAAGAAATAGTAAATGTCACACAAGATTTGGATAAACATCATTACCTTAAGGAAGAAATTTATGTTAGAAAAGATGCGATTGTACTGTGTGATTACTAACCCTATTTTTGTGCAGTATTGAACAACTAGAATACTATTTTCACAATCTAAAACTATTTGTTTTTTAAATAATACTTTGTGGCTGCTAATTTTCTCGTTATCTTTGTCTTGAGCATTTAGTTGGTCCATAGAGATATCTGTAGATATTAAATCCTCGCTACTTTTCTTTTCAATGTCGATATCTGCACAAGTAGATCCACTAGCGCTTGTTGGATTGGTTTCCTTTTGTAAAAACTGTGCCATATTATTTAGGCAGAGTGTCATGCTTGATCCGATAATTACATTTGTATAAACGATAAAGAAATAGATGATAGTGGAATGCACAGTGAAGAAAAATTCATGCAGCCAAAATATTAGGAACGTAAAATTGTAGTTGTTATTTTCGATAAGTGAATAAGCAAAAATAAAATATTTAGGATTCTCAAAATACCGAACAGAGCAGACAAATAATATAAATACAGTCAATGGCCTGCAATAAAAAAGTGCAATAAATAAGCCTGAATTATATAAGTTCTTGAAATTGCTTTACTATGTAAATAGACTCACCCAAATTTGATCCAGAAATGCTTGGTCGTCTTTCCCATAATTTTTCGACCCAAATTATCGTCGTCTCCAATTTTGATGTGTATTTCATTAAGCAACTTTAGAAATTCTCGGACTGTTTCGTGAAACGGATAACGTCTACCGTAAATTATGAGAAACATGGTATTCAAAGCGACAATCAGAAGCCACAGCAGAAGTTCTATATAACCTGCAAAATCAAGCTTAGTTGGAGTTACCCCAAGTCCTACTAGAATGAAGTAAATCGCTTTGACATTGCTGTTCAATATCCACAGAAAATAAACGTATTTAGAAAACCCTGTGACGTTCACAAAATCAAAATCATTTTTTCTGGTTTTGTTTTCTAGTAATATTGTTCGTGATAATCCGATGTACGGAAGCAGTGAAAGCACGATAGGCAAGATTTTATTTATTGTCTTCATTTTTTTAATTTTCTGGTGTAATATTTTTACCGCTATGCTAAATGCTGTTTGAAGCGAGGTATTCTGGCTTTCTGGCTGTTCTCAAAGGAAGTGCCACACACAGTCACACAGTATAACATTTATAACAGTTTTTTGTCGTCTGTTTGTGTATACCAACTTTGAGTCAGGTCCGGACTTGTCCATTCGCAACTGCAGATTAGATTTCTACATTTTGGGGGTATCGGTATCATATCTACGATATTTTCTACCATCGTGTGATAATGTACCTTATTAACAAAATTCCCCATATTACAGCTCGTAAACATAACTTTCATGTGCCCTTTCAAAATTTAGAAGTCGTATTGGAAATCGTCAGGAAATTGGAATAAATATGTGCTTGAATGTATCCCAACATTTTAAAAGTGTCCAGACAAAATAAATATATTCCTGAGTGCTTTTTATCCAAGACCGGTCCTGAGATGGTTATTAAATTTTAAAGGTATTTTTGACAAAACCAGACAGTTACCTCAATATGCTTTTTGTTATTTATGGTATTGGCACATTTGAGACGAAGATAAACGAACAACATCCAGGGTCAAGAAATATTATCATTTAATAATAAGCAAAGCGATAGATAGGAATTATCCTTCCTTACGAAACTCCATGTAATCTGCCCTATATTTTATAGATAAAATAGATCCAAACCATGGCAAGACCGTCAACCGTATTGCTTTTTGGGTAACTATGCTGGACAAGTGTTCATCCACAGTTATTTTTTGCATTTCAAAGTTATCTCATGCTTTTTTTACCATAACTACTTATTTTTGCTGTCTTCCGTTTGGCAATAGTAAATTAAATATTCATGGACTAGTAGCTAGTTTGGCCGGGAAGCTAAATTACGTATTATTTTTCTGGGACAATTGGGACCATATACCCAATGTTACCCAACATATTTATTTATTTATTTATTGCACAGATATTACCCTCAACTGAGGTTTTCACAATATCAGTATACTTACAATATTACAAAGCACGAAACATTACTTTACCTAAGCCCTAGGGCTACTTCATCAATACATGAATAATTAAAGTCAACATTAGTGTTGATGTATTCTAAACGTTGTTGTTCAAGTAGAAACATTTTTACACTTTTTTTAAACTTATCAAACTTATCAATATTTGTAATATTAGTAGGTATACTGAACCATAATACAATACCTAAATACATAAAAGACTTTTTATAGAATTGAGTGCAACCTTTAAAAACTGGTAGTGTGTAGGTATTGCTACGAGTAGTGAGCGAGTTTACATTTATAAAGTCTAGGTATTTACTGAAGTACGGGGGACAAACATCATAATAAATAGTGTACACCAGTTTAAGAAGTTCATACTTATACATGTAAGAAGGGAATAGCCAATTTAAGGAATTTGTAATATCAAGTCCTACTGGATCAAATTTATCTCTATTAAGTACAAAACGTCCACATGACCGTAGTAGTTTATGAATAATATCTATATCGTACTTTGGAGCATTTCCCCATACCGCACACATGTATTGTACAATAGCCATAACTAATGTATTTACTACAGCTTTTCTATTAACAAATGACATATAAGGCTGGAGGGGGTATAGCGACCATAACTTACAATTACATTTTTGTCTTAAGTCAGTAATATGTTTAGTCCACTTAAGAGTGGCGTCAATAACTAAACCTAAACATTTTATTTTTTCTACAGATACAATAGTAGTGTCATTAACAGTAAAACTCACTTTTCCTATAGACTTTACAATATGAGGTCTACCAACGACCATAAAAAGAGTCTTATCTACATTTAACTCCATTCTGTTTTCAGACATCCAATTTAGAACTGATAACATATCATCCTTAAGTAGATCTGTAAGGGCCATTATAGAATCAGGAGGACCAGCAATGGTCAGTGTGGTATCATCAGCAAATAGAACACTTAAGCTATTTCTTATATTACTTGGAAGGTCATTAATGAAGATAGAAAACAAAATAGGCCCTAATATACTGCCCTGTGGGACCCCAAGAGATGTGTAACCAATGTCGGAGACATTATCGTCATCGACAACAACAAATTGTCCTCTATTACTCAAATAGGATTCGAACCATTGTGGGTCAATACCATACCATGTTAATTTAGTAAAAAGTAATTTCCTACAGATTGTATCAAACGCTTTTCTTAAATCTAGTGATAAAAGTAAACATATATATCCTTTATCTATGTTTGTGTACATAAAGTCTGTTAATGCCACTTGGGCATGTACAGTAGAATGTTTTGCCCTGAAACCAAATTGTTGATTGCACAGTATCTTATTTTTGTCCAAATAATCTAATAGATTAAAAAGGACACACTTTTCAATAACCTTTAGTAGTAAGGGTAGGTTACTTATTGGTCTTAGATCTTTGGGTTCTGTTACATTAGGTAGTTTAGGATTTGGTATTATATTAGCAATCTTTAAACAGTCCGGAACTTTACATTGGCTTAGACATATATTTACAATATTTAGAAGTTCTACACACACTAGAAAGGATGATAAGCAATAGTGAACCATTAATGCAGCCAGACCTAAATAATCACTATTTTTCCCTCTGTTGTTATTACATTCGTTCCAGGCTTTAATCAGAGTAGGCATATCAACAACTTTAACTTCAAACTTATCATCATAGTCTGGAATATTACAAGGCTTACTTGGAATAGGAGGGTACGCTTTGGCTAAATTAATTGTACTTATGTTAACAAAATATTCATTAATACTATTAGCAGGAAGTGTAACTGCATTATTATTTTTAGGTTTAATATTAATTAACGACTTAATGCCATTAACAGGTCCTAAACGTTCAATGGTAAGATTAACATGATTATTAGTATCACTCCTATCACTCCTAGTAACATAGCCCAGAATGTAAACTTCTTCAAATTATTTTATGGTAGTAAATACCATCCAGATAACTGGTACCTATCTATATGAATTTTCAGAGTCGTTCATATCATGTTTTGATTGTTATTTATAGCATTTTTTATTAAATTCTAAATTACCAACGTTGGAACAAAAAACATTTTTAGCTGTAGAAATTGTATGGTCACCTTATTGATCAAAGACACTACACTATTATCGCTACACAGTGCCACCACGTCCCCACTTCCTTTTAATGCTGTATGCAAATTCTGATTCCGTTTACAAGGGAAAACATAAATGGAATGATAATATCAATTAAATGACAGTATATAGATACATATAGATATATATAGATATATATAAGTTCATAAAAGTAAATTGCTAAGCTGATTTAAACAATATAATATTACATTACATTTTGTACATTTTAAAGGTGAAGGGAGTAAGGGAGAAACACAAGAAAGGGAAGTTATTCACACAATACTACTTAATAATATAACTTTCATATACTACCAACCGCATTCTTAAGTTAGCTAATACCACCATTTCTTTCCTATATGAGTATAGTAGAGATTGATTAGTAATTTGCACTGTTATTGCAAATTGCAAATGATTTATGATTTCTTCAACAAATTTTTAATTTCCGTAAAATGTAAAAAGATTGTTAATAAGTAAATATTTTCTAACGAACTATCACATATTTCAGATCACGTTCTTGGGTGCAACCATAATTTGCTAGTGAATATTTATTCCAAAGATAAATCTAAATATCACTCAAATGTGTATTTAATGACGTATTCATTTTATTTTATTCATTAAAAATACTAATTAATTATTTTAATTAACTTATTTATTACATTTTTTATTTATTTTTTACGATTATAAAAGGGGTGTTTTTTAATTTGTAATATAACAGGACGGTGTTTACATCATAGATATATAATAAGGTAACCTTCTAGATGCGACGTTACGCCACGTGACAGAAATTGCATATGGCCCCCAAATATGGACTTTTCGCGGGCAGAATAAATGTAATGGTCGTAGATGCGTAGAAATTATGTATTATTCTTTACAACAAGATTCTGCTTCTATTTTATTTACATTTCTATAACTTGTTCCAATTTCCAACAAAAGTCACAACAATTACACGCCACAAAAATGAGTTATTTTGTTATTTTGATTTCGTACAGAGTTAGGAATTTTATCCTGTGTTACAACTTTTGCGCTATAATGCATGCGAACATTACAATAAGTTTTGGATATTACATGAATTAGTTGGCTAATATGATTATCCAGTACGCTTAACTCGGTGATATGCTCATTTAGACAATTGAACAAATTTTTGTCCATTAGCAAGTATCCCTTGACTTCGTTTAAAATGATGGAATTTTTGAAGTTTTTACCAATAGTGTGACGTCTGTATACTTTTTCAGTCATTGCACACACTTTAACAACATCAACGGAAGGCACCTTTAGTCCCCCGTTTTGTTTTATCTTAATTAATTGGTACTCATTCCTCATGATGTCCTCTTTTGTGTTACTTTCAAGAGCAAGACTGCATTTATCACATTTAATGCTAAGTTTTATCTTACGGACTACCCAACCCGCAATGTAAGCCACTATACATTCACTAAACATAGAAAGATTGCTTAAAGCTGCATTTAAAATATTACTAAAATTGATCTCATCGCATTCAGAAATACTGTCTGATTTGTTCATTAACATTTTTGGCTTAGTCTTCCTCAATAAAGTCATTTCAGTACTGTCTTGAATAACAGAGTTACCTGTAGAGGGGGGAATAATTTTTGTACACAATACTGCTTTTAAAGCTGATTCAAATTGCTTAACATTTTAATTACACAAGTTTTTCGAAATTTTCACAAAATCATTTTAAGTCTGTTGTAAAACAACAAATTATACGACTACACTGAAATAAATCAAACTTCAACCAAAAGTATCCCTTTCCCGCTAAAAGTCCATATTTGGCGGCCATGTCAGCATCAAAATGCTAATGCATTGAATGAATGGTAAAGTCGAGTCTGTAGTTTCCTAAGTCTGTGGTTTACATTGTACACTATATAATTCTACTCCTACATTTTCTCAAACTTTTAACGGAGTATTATAATAATTGGAATTAAACGTATGATGCTTTGCGGACACGAAAGGGGACTGTAAAAACCGTATTACATAAATTACAGGAGAACAGCTTTATAGCAGTTATCAACTCTTTTATTATTTCTTTGTTTTGTTCAAGACTCCAGTAAAGAACCACATGGGAAACCCAACATTATAAGGTAAGTACATAATAATATGGAAGTGCCCATCAAGTTTTCAAATAACTTTCCACACATACTTAATAAAAGTGCAAAAAGCAAGTCATAGCATTAAAGTGTTTGATGTTCTCTTACGTCTTCATTTCAATTGTTCCTTCCTAAATCAAGCAATCAGGCCTTATGGCGTAATTCGAAAGAAATAGTTTTATGAGATTTCTACCATCCCTTTAATTAAAATCTTGAACTTCAAACCTAAACGGAATACTTTTATGTTACACTAGTGAACCCAGCTAAAGGGCAAATCTATCACTCAAGAAAAATTCAGTAGCTAGCAGGCTACCCTTCTTCACAGTAATAAAAACAATTTCGAAAACATACCAATATAGGTTATTTTGTTAACTTTGTAAATACAAAGTATATTTAAATTAAAATACTTTAACCTGTATAGTGGTGGATAAATCAGCTGCAGCCCCAACTTCCTGATAAAAAGGAATTTCCTAAACCAAAATATTAACTGTACATGGTAGCTTCAAATGCAGGGAAAAATGAAAGACTCATTTTTGAAACAAAATCCCACAAACAAAGTCACCAAAAAGCTCCCTTTTAAATCAGAAAAATAAGATTCCCCCTGGGATTTTGGAAAAACGTACAAATTCTATGAGTACAACTGATGAATAAATATTTTTTAAGAAAAGTTAGTTACCCAGCACTATTATTTAATTCTACAAAAAGGTGAGCCAACTGCCAAAAGAGTCAAGAGGGTAGTAAAAAAGTAAACCCAGCTCTACTAAAAAATATTGCAAAGACTTAACATATAACATGAGAAAACAAGTTCAACTATTGAGGGTTTAAATTGTATGTAATTTTCATTTTCTTGAGTTCTACTTCTCGAAAATGTTGTAAAAATTCAAATAGTAAAACTATTCGAGTTTGGCGAAATCAACTAAGTTGTTCGCGGCTGTAATTAAATAAATTTAGAGAATTGAATTTGATTTTTAAAAACAATTTAGCAGATACAGATTAAAGTTAAAAAGTTTAGGTCCCTGTCAAAATTTGTATCCATTTTCTTTAGAAATGGATGTTTTTTAGTGTATTTATTTATTTTAAAAAAATGAAATGAAACGTGAATATGTATTAGATTTGTTGATATAGCATAACCAATTTGTATTAGACGTTTTCAAATGCTATTTAATAAGCCACATTACGATCATTACGAAATGTCCCCTTTCGCTAATCATTTCCATCCAATCACGACTCACCACCATTCAACCTTCTTATGTTAATTTCAATTATTGTTTTGATGTTACAATAATGTGAAACGACTCATTTCGGTTGTTTAGAGGAATTGGTCTTGAGCATTTTGCTTTTTTGCTTCTAAGGTACATGCATATATTACGTGTGCAGTTGAGGAGGAGGTACTGAAAAGTGTTGGAGTCAAAATTTGCGTTACACATGGGGGAGTGGGTTTTGCGTTACGCAATATATGCAGGTTCCCTAGGCTGTCCTACCAGACATAGTTACATAGATAGATAGATTGGTAAGTTTTTTTCCTTCTGTGTTTATTATATAGAGATACGTACGTTGACTTTACATAGGTAGGATAGGAATTATATAGCTTTGGACCCCATCCCATACAATTGGAATAGAATTGTTTAGCAGGGATTAGGTAATGTAAGGCGTAGTTATATTGGGATTTTCTTGGAATGCAACTATTGCATTGTATTTTTAATAATCGTTTATAAGAAAAGCAATCGCCAGCCTAGAAACAATTAATATATAATGCTTCCAGCAAATATTTATTAGCCTCTGAATGTTTTATCAGTATAAATGTAGATGTTGAAATCCTCAGCTGTATCCCTAACTGTCTTGAGCATTTTAAATTGTATGTGGAATGTAAAACTATTATTTGTATAGAAACCAAAAAAACTTTTTAGCTTCTGTTGACCACCCTACACATTTATTTTAAAGTCTTGAAAAGTTCTTATGGAAATTTATTTTTAGAAAATCTTGGTTAAAATGATAAAAATTCCTGTATTTTATTTCTATAGTGTATATTTTGCAGTTTGGTATTATGCAAGGCCAACACTTTTGTCAGTTAAGCTATTCATTGTTTCTATAGTGGAACCTTGCGCGACTATAGATTCGTACACTCGAATTCCAGTAGGTTTTATAGATAGAATTTTGCAGTAGAGAAATTTATGCTAATAGAATGGCTTGTTAAAGGTGGCAGCAGACGAATACATTTTTAAATTCTGATACAATTTTCATAAGCAGGGATTAGAGTCGTCATGCTTAAGGCTGCCTCGATGATGCGGTTGCTTAGTAACAAGCAGAAATGAGTAATTTTACTACGGGGTGGTTGGTAATAAACAAACCCAAGCTGTAGAATGTGGCTTAATTTTAGATTGGCGCCTTCCTCCCCGTAGTAAAAAATGGCACAGTATAGTGCAAGGAAGGAGTTGGAAAAACGGAAAACATTGTTAAGCAAAATTTGGGGCAACGGATTTCAAAATGTAGTACCTCAAAAAATAAAGCATAAAATTCTGGAGGGCTTATTGTGGCCCTATTTCTTTTAATGTTTCATACAACAGAGAACCAGACGAGTTTATAAAATTCACATGTATTTCTCCCACTCCAAAAACTTTAATTTTAAAAAATTGGGGGACTTTTTGGAATAAAGGGCCCCAATAAGCCCTCAGGAAATATGTGGTACATGTTTTAAAAAATATGACAACTTTTTATTCCCCGCGGGGGACGTGTTATCGCTGTTCTGCGCATCGTCGAGATAGCCTTAATGAATACAAACATTGCCGAAATTGTTTCCGGGGCATGTACCGTGATGAACCTTAAATGTCAGTCTCGACAGTATTTATGAAAATAGATTCGAAGAACCAATTAATTATTCTTAGCCATGAATAAACGAAATGCTAACATTTATTACTACAGTTTATGACTCCGAGTGCATTTATTAACATATTAACAGCCTTCGATGTTTTAACTGTTACTTAAAATATTTAGGCTGCCTATACAGAGATGGATAAACTCAGATTAAAATGTAGTGAATAACAAAATAATACTTGTCCGAGGTAAGCTTAACATAGGAGAATTCGAGATTTCTCGAATGATTTCGTAGAAAAACGTTGCCCATAAATTGACAGGAACATGAAATAGAAAATAATGCTCAGCATCCAGAATGCGTTAATCAAGTATAATAATTGATATTATCTGCTTTGATGCTTAATATATAATAAGGGATATAGGTGCATAAGCTCGATCTTTTCTTAGAATGAAGGTCGATTGCCGTAAGACAATATAATACTTTCGCTCTTCATCATTTGCAAGTTTTCTTGGTATTTTATTGGGAAATACGTATGAGGGCTTTACAATTAAAATTAACATAGCTAAGAATTATTTTGCATTGGAGCCCATTTGATATTGCCGTCCAATTTGAATAGAATTTTTACCATGAGTCTGGTAATATGTAAGGTAAGATATAAATGCTTATATTTGGCATAACAACGAAATGCTTTGAATTTTTAATTATCGTTTATAAGGACAGTAGGCGCCAGCCTAAGAACCATTAATATAATATGAATCAAACTACAAATATTTATTAGCTTCAGAACGTTTTATAAGTGTAAGTAATCGTAAGCTGTGTTCGTAACTCTCTTCAGCATTTTAATTTATAAGTGGAATATTAAACTATTATTTCTATACAAATCAAAAAGTTCAAAAACAATATTGGATATTGGAAATTTTCGTATTTCATTTCTATAATGTGTACTTCGCAGATTGGTATAATGCAAGGCCAACACTTTTGTCAGTCAAACTATTCATTGTTTCCATAGTGGAATCTTGCCCGACTTCAGATGCATACACTCGAATGCCAGTAGGCTTAATAGAACGAATTTTGCAGTAGAGGAATTTCCTGTCGAAATGGCTTGTTTTGGGTGGTAGCAAGGCCAAATTAATTTTTAAATGACGGATACAATTTTTATATGCAGGAATGATTGTTGTCATGCCTCTGACAAAAACAAACATTATGGAAATTATACTTGAGACATCTACTACAATAAATAATAGAGCAAAGATATTATCTGCTACGCCATAAAGGTGAAGGATTTCGAAGAAATAGTAAATGTCACACAAGATTTGGATAGAATAGAATAGAATAGAATTTATTCATAGCAAATTCCTTTTTTCGAAAGGCAATTGTCTTGCTACAAAGAAGTCAAATATTGGTTCATATTAATTACTGATTAACATTATTAGATAACTTAACAGTTACTTACTTACAATTACTTAATTAACATTACAGTTTACAATTCGATTGATAATGTAGCCACTTCGTTGATTGTTTCGTCGTATGATGAGAAATCACTTAGGTTATATTCATTATTATCGGATTCGCTTTTTTGTAGTTCTAATAGGTATGAAAATACATTTTTTTTGAATACATGAATATTACTACTATCTCTTATACATTCTGGTAATTGCAGCCATTCCATTTTCAGTTGGTTTGAGAACGATCTATTTCCATAGCTCATATTACATTTTTTTGTAGTGAGTGTGTATGAGTTATTTCTGGTAATTTTTGTATTTACATCATCTAAAGAAATATATCCAACAAAATATGGTGGGCAGTTTATGTTTTTGATAAAAGAATATGCTAATTTAAGAAGCTCATATTTGTATAAATATGAGGGAAATAACCAGCCAATTTCAGTGGAGATAGATTGTTTAACATTATCATATTTTTTCTTACATAATACAAATCGTCCAGCTAGGCGAATTACAGTTTCAATTTGCTTTATTATGGATTTTTTTGCAGTACCGTATAACACTATCATATATCTTATCTTCGACATTAAGTAAGCATCCATAATGATTTTCCTATTTGCTTCAGTTAACATGTGCTGGATTGGATACATAGACCATATTATAGATGTACATTTTTTTCTTACAGAGTTAACATGGTTAGTCCAATGTAAATTAGAATCAATGTTTAATCCTAGTACCTTTAGTTCATTAACCGGCAAAATAGTTTCACCATTGAATTCTAACTTAACGTTACCTATGCTATTTAATACATTAGGACTGCCAACTAATAACATTTTTGTTTTACTAACATTTAATTGCAAGTGATTATCATTCATCCATGTAGATATATTAGAAAGATCTTCTGAAAGCCTATCTAATAATATTTTAATGTTATTGGGATTACCTGATATTATAATTTGGTTGTCATCTGCAAATTGTATAGTTAGGCAGTTTTTTACATAGAAATGGAGATCATTTACCAAAATAGAAAATAAAAGGCTTCCTAGTACTGACCCCTGGGGGACTCCTAAATTTACATTTTTCGATACAGATTTTTGAAAAACATCTGTGTTACAATTGTTTGTTATAGAATTAGTTGTTGGTAATTTATTATTGCAATTAATTTGTACATATTGAGTTCTGTCGCTAAGGTATGAATCAAACCAATGATAGTCTATTCCATACCAGGCCATTTTGTGTTTTAAAATTTCGAAATTTAATTTATCGAAGGCCTTGGAGAGATCTAGTGAAACAATAATACAAACTCTTCTTTCATCTACCTGCTTAAATAAAAAATCAGTCATGGCTATCTGTGCATGTATTGTCGAATGATGCTTTCTGAAACCAAATTGGGCTTCATTAAGAATAGCATTTTTGTCAATGTACTTAATTAACTTATTATATACACACTTTTCCATAATTTTCGATGGTAATGTTTGAATAGATATAGGCCTAAGATCAGCTGGTTCCTTTGAATCAGGAATTTTGGGTACAGGAATTACTTTTGATTTTTTTAGATTTTCGCTTACAATCCCTGTTGTTACACTTTGATTAATTATATCGTGAATTGCATGATAAATTACAGGAGCTTCAAATAAGTAGTTAATGTAAATAGGCGCTAGTCCTAAAGAATCAGTGCCCTTTGACATTTTCTTTTTTAGCATTTTCCAAGCCATACTTAACTCAGGTAAACTTACTGTACTAACTTTAAAGGTATCCGTGCATGGTTTTAAACTATCATGTTTATTAGGCAATATCATATGACCTGATTGTGGTGTAATAATTGATGTAAAATAGTCGTTGATTGTATTAGGATTTATGTCAATTTCATTATTTACTGATTTCTTGCCTAATGATATAACTGCATTAACAGCAGTGTGTACTCCTAGCCTTTCTATTTCGGAATTGAAGTGGTTGGTGTTATCCTTTTTTATTGCACGGGATAAGTATTTGTTCAGTATTTTTAGAACTATTCTATTTATTTCGGTGGGATTGGTTTTATATTCTTTATATGCTATATTTCTTTGACGTTTTAGATCGTGTGTGACATTTGATAATGATTTGATCTTTGATTGGCTATTAATTGTGATAATCCTTTCGGGTGCGTATTTGTTTACAGCATATAGTATATTTTTGCAAAAATTCTTAACTTTATCTTCTAAATTGGTAGCATTTTCTAAAACATCATCTTTCTTACGGATATCTTCCGCAACCCTGTACATAGTATAATCATTAATTTTCCTTACTGCGATGCGTTTTTTTATAGGTTTAGTTTTTGGAATATTAATTATACCACAGACTAAGTCATGATCCGCAAGATGTTTGTTTTCTACTCTAATTTCAACATTTTCTTCTAGATTACTTATAAATAAGTCGAGTATAGAGTTTTTTCTAGTGGGAGTTTTGACATGTTGATTTAGAGAATAGGAATGTAATAGATTTTCTAAGCGTTTAGATAAGCCTTTGATAATACTATCATTTAGATTAAAATCACCAACAATATAAATATTATTTTTGTTTTGGGTAATGTCAGAAAATATTAGGTCAAGTGAAACAAAATCATTGTCTATACATTCTTTTTTGTAGTTTGGACCTCTATATATACAAATAACTAAGAATGATTTATTATATTTATATTGGATGCTTAATCCGAGGTATTCTAAGTTCACATTTGTTTTAAGTTCTTCCTCGTTTTTAAATTTATAAGTTTTGTATTTGTAATTGTCATTTAATAATATACATAGTCCACCATGTGCTTTATATATTCTATCCTTTCTTACACAGTTATAATTTTTAAAATTTGGACATAATATACCTTCTTTGAGAAACGATTCTGTTAGACAAAGAATGTCATACTGGTTATCAATTAATATATCATCTAATAAGTGAAATTTATTACGTAAGGATTGAATATTAACGTGTGCTATTTTTGTTTTAGTTATCTTACTTGTGTTCCGTGTATAAGTGGTCAAACCGTTGCGACATTCAGGATTCATATTTATAAAAAATTAACATCAGTTACTCTGCTCGATTGTGCGGTAGATGTTTCTGCCCCTCTCTTTTCAAGTTTTTCGTTCACTACATAAAAGATTTCACCGTTAATATCAATAGAATTTTTGCTATAATCTATCTTCGGAGTGTAGCCATTATTTGTAGCTTCTTTGCATTTTTCTCTCAGCAGATCTCTTGATTTTCGAGTGTTGAGGGGGAGATCTTCATTAACAAATATCTTTTTCTCAAGATTCTTCAATTTTAGCTTTGAAGTGAAAACCAGGTTACGATCATACTGCAGCATGAATTGAACTTTCACCGGACGAGTTTTTCCACTTTTATAATTCGATAATCTATGCACTGTGTCCACTTTTATGTTTTTTAGTTTCATGTCTTGGGATATAATCTTCATTATCTTTCTTGTGCAGCATACTTCGTCCTCGTTATCTTCGTCGTCTACACCAATGAATATTAAATTTTTCTTTCGGATAAACATCATTACCTTAAAGAAGAAATTTATGTTAGAAAAGATGCGATTGTATTGTGTGATTACTAACCCTATTTTTGTACAGTATTGAACAACTAGAATACTATTTTCACAATCTAAAACAATTTGTTTTTTAAATAGCACTTTGTGGCTGCTAATTTTCTCGTTATCTTTGTCTTGAGCATTTAGTTGGTCCATAGAGATATCTGAAGGTATCAAATCCTCGCTACTTTTCTTTTCAATGTCGATATCTGCACAAGTAGATCCACTAGCGCTTGTTGGATTGGTTTCCTTTTGTAAAAACTGTGCCATATTATTTAGGCAGAGTGTCATGCTTGATCCGATAATTACATTTGTATAAACGATAAAGAAATAGATGATAATGGAATGCACAGTGAAGAAAAATTCATGCAGCCAAAATATTAGGAACGTAAAATTGTAGTCGTTATTTTCGATAAGTGAATAAGCAAAAATGAAATATTTAGGATTCTCAAGATACCGAACAGAGCAGGCAAATAACGAAAATACAGTCAATGGCCTGCAATAAAAAAGTGCGATAAATAAGCCTGAATTATATAAGTTCTTAAAATTACTTTTACTATGTAAATAGACTCACGCAAATTTCATCCAGAAATGCTTGGTCGTCTTTCCCATAATTTTTCGACCCAAATTATGCTCGTCTCCAATTTTGATGTGTATGTCATTAAACAACTTTATAAATTCTCGGACTGTTTCGTGAAACGGATAACGTCTACCGTAAATTATGAGAAACATGGTATTGAAAGCGACTATCAGAAGCCACAGCAGAAGTTCTACATAACCTGCAAAATCAAGCTTATTTGGAGTTGCCCCAAGTCCTACTAGAATGAAGTAAATCGCTTTGACATTGCTGTTCAATATCCACAGAAAATAAACGTATTTAGAGAACCCTGTGACATTCACAAAATCGAATTGATTCTTTCTGGTTTTGTTTTCTAGTAATATTGTTCGTGATAATCCGATGTAGGGAAGCAGTGAAAGCACGTTAGGCAAGCTTTTATTTGCTGTTTTCATTTTTTTTAATTTTCTGGTGTAATATTTTTACTGATATGTTAAATGCTGTTTGCTAGATGAGGTGCTAAGCGAGGTATTCTGGTTTTCTTGCTGTTCTCAAAGGAACTGCCACACACTCACACAGTATGACATTTATAACAGTTTTCTGTCGTCTGTTTGTGTATACCAACTTACCAATTGGAATAAATATGTGCTTGAATGTATCCCAACAGTTTAAAAGTGTCCAGACAAAATAAATATATTCCTGAGTGCTTTTTATCCAAGACCGGTCCTGAAATTTTAAAGATATTTTTGACAAAACCAGACAGTTACCTTAATATGCTTTTTGTTATTTATGGTATTGGCACATTTGAGACGAACATAAACGAACAACATCCAGGGTCAAGAAATATTATCATTTAATAATAAGCAAAGCGATAGATAGGAATTATCCTTCCTTACGAAACTCCATGTAATCTGCCCTATATTTTATACTGATGAAAATAGATCCAAACTGTGGCAAGACTGGCAACCGTATTGCTTTTTGGGTAACTACTGGACAAGTGTTCATCCACAGTTTTTTTGCATTTCAAAGTTATCTCATGCTTTTCTTTACCACAACTACTTATTTTTGCTGTCTTCCGTTCGGCAATAGCGAATTAAATATTCATGGACTAGTAGCTAGTTAGGCCGGGAAACTAAATTACCTATTATTTTTCTGGGACATTAGGGACCATATACCCAATGTTACCCAACATAGCCCAGAATGTAAACTTCTTCAAATTATTTTATGGGAGTAAATACCATCCAGATAACTGGTACCTATCTATATGAATTTTCAGAGTCGTTCATATCATGTTTTGATTGTTATTTATAGCCTTTTTTTATTAAATTCTAAATTACCAACGTTGGAACAAAAAACATTTTTAAGCTGTAGAAATTGTATGGTCACCTTATTGATCAAAGACACTACACTATTATCGCTACACAGTGCCACCACTTCATTTTAATGCTGTATGCAAATTCTGATTCCGTTTTACAATGGAAAACATAAATGGAATGATATCAATTAAATGACAGTATATAGATACATATAGATATATATAGATATATATAAGTTCATAAAAGTAAATTGCTAAGCTGATTTAAACAATATAATATTACATTACATTTTGTACATTTTAAAGGTGAAGGGAGTAAGGGAGAAACACAAGAAAGGGAAGTTATTCACACAATACTACTTAATAATATAACTTTCATATACTACCAACCGCATTCTTAAGTTAGCTAATACCACCATTTCTTTCCTATATGAGTATAGTACCCTTACGCAAAAATCTTATAAGGTCTACAATAGATCTTATAAGATTGTTGTACGACTGGCCATGTTCATTATTTCTCATATGAATCTTGTATTGATATTACATTCAACTTGTAAGTTCATCATATTTTAATCTTACATCCTGAAAATATGTAAGTTTGCAATCTCCAAAACCATTTCTCGCAGTCCACTAAATTTAATTCCCATGGTAACATAAATATTTGTTTGGAAATTTCATGTTTCCGTCATCATTTTGTCCCGTGAACAGAAAGGAAATAGAAAATACAATTTGCTGTCAGTCAGCGGTCGCAATTTTAAATTCCAAAGTTCTTTCTTGTCTTAGGTCTTCGGCTCCAGAAGTACTGCAATTGCATTATCTCCAATTAAAAGTGACTAAATAGCGTTTCATCGGATGTGTATACCGACCGGGTGGACTTATCCTATAGGTCACATTACACCTGATATCCTTTCTATTCAAAACCGTAAGAGTCAGTTACTATTATATATCGGAGTAGGAGTGGAAACTACTTTCATTACTTTCAATTGACTTTCAAGACATTACGTCGGTCTGTAAAACCATATTTGTTAAATGTATAGTTCCAGTTATTGATAATTTTCTAAAATGTTGATTTCTTTTCTGGATGCTGGATTCAAATTTTCTCAAAATCTACCAGACGGATTTGAATGTAAGTGTGTGGAAGGTTTCATTGATAGTTAAACCCCGTTGTATATTAACCTGACTCTTGCGGTTTTTTGAATAGAAAGGATGTTAGGTGTAATGTTGCCTAAAGGATAAGTCCACCCGATCGGTAGTACATTTCCGACTAAATTGAGTAACTTCTAAATCGAGATAATGCAGTTGCAGTACTTTTGGAGTCTGCCAAAGACCTAAGTCAAGAAAAGAACTTTGGAATTTAAAAATTGCGACTGCTTCTATTTTCTATGTCGTTTGTGTTCACGGAACAAAAATAAAATTATGACGAAAACATGACATTCTTAAACAAATATTTATGTTACCATGGGAATTGAATTTGGTGGATAGCGAGAAATGGTTTAGGAGATATTCATCCTGTAATAATGTCTTTCATGATTCATATAAGCAAATGCTAAATTTCTTGCTAGAAATATACAAAATGCTTACAATTTTCATACAAGTGACTTGTAAGATCTTATAAGTTACTTGTAAGAAACTTATGTGGAATTGGCCTCCATTATCACACAATTTCTTACAAGATATCTATGGCGACTTTTCCGTAAGGGTAGAGATTGATTAGTAATTTGCACTGTTATTACAAATGATTTATGATTTCTTCAACAAATTTTTAATTTTCGTTAAATGTAAAAAGATTATTAACAAATAAATCTTTTCTACTAAACTATCACTTATTTCAGACCACGTTCTAGGGTGCCGTCATAATTAGCTAGTGAATATTTTTATTCTAAAGATAAATCTAAATATCACTCAAATGCGTATTTAATGACGTATTTATTTTATTTATTAACAATACTAATTAATTATATTAATTAATTAATTTAATACATTTTTTATTTATTTTTACGATTATAAAATGGGGGGGGGGTTTAATTTGTAATATAACAGGACGGTGTTTACATTGTACATTGTACAATATATAATTCTACTCCTACATTTTCTCAACCTTTTAACGGAGTATTATAACAATTGGAATTTAAATAACGTATGTTGCTTTGCTGACACGAAAGGGGACTATAAAAACCGTTTTACATAAATTACAGGAGAACAGCTTTATAGCAGTTAATCGCACATATCAACTCTTATTATTTCTTTGTTTTGTTCAAGACTCAAGTAAAGAACCACATGGGAAACCCAACATTGTAAGGTAAATACATAATAATATGGAAGTGCCTATTAAGTTTTCAAATAACTTTCCACACATACTTAATGTGTCCAAAAAGCAAGTTATAGGATTAAAGTGTTTGATGTTCTTTTACGTCTTCATTTCAATTGCTCCTTCCTAAATCAGGCCTTATGACGTAATTCGAAAGAAATAGCTTTGAGATAAATGCCATCACTTTAATTAAAATCTTGAACTTCAAAGCCAAACGGAATACTGAATTTAGTTCCAGACAGCATTTGCAGGACACTGAATTTTACTCAAGAATTTTATGAAACAGTTTTAAACTCCCTCTACAGCAAAAATTCATTTCACTGATAAATAGATAGTGAGAGTGAGGTGAGATACGTTACCTAATTAGTGTAGTCATTAACACTTGAGGAAACATGAGTATTTTAAATCTGAGTACGCTGTTTAATAACATTGCCATTGCATTTGAAAACTTCAAGTTTGAATAACATTGCTTGCTACTTTCATGATATTAATATCTTCCCACAAAAAAATTCGTTTATTGATTACGTGTGTGATATTTAAAGGAAACTTGCTTAAAAATTAAACTTAAAGTCGACACAATTTAACAATAGACGCTTATCTGAATTACATAATGGGAATATATTATTAGAAGGCTATAGACTAAATAGACTTCACAACTTATTTCTTCTGTTCTTTCCTCTGAGGAACAGGAAATTGAGGAGAATTCCGTGTGGATGGTAACAAAGTTGCGTGTCGATCTAGATAAACGGTGGGATTCACGGCAAAAGTGAATCGGCACTCCCCCATTAAAATCTTTATGGACATGCAAGAGAGATTTTCACAAATGAATCCAGTTTCAGTCGTAACTCAACTTTAACCGATTTAACTTTTAATATCTTCCATTCCATATTTAAAAAAATGAAGGGTGCAAATGGAGAAACAGATTTTGATTTGGTGAAAGAAGATGCATTCCTGCCTGCTCACATCAAACCGAATGGAAAAGCCAAGCTTCCTTCTGAATTCCGGAACATTCTTCTGACGGGGTCAACTGGCCATCTGGGTCCTTATGTCTTGAACGAACTGTCCCAAAAGGAAGTCACCATTTTCTGCTTGATAAGAGCTCCAACGGTAGAAGCAGCTGAAGACCGAGTCATAAAGAAACTAGAGTTCGCAAACTTGCTGCCGTCTACAAATCTTGCGAATGTAGTTTACGTGCTTGGGAACGTGGCTGAGGAAAATCTGGGCATTCAAAAAGATGTCTACACTCTCTTGACTAAAACAATTGATGCTGTCATTCACATTGCCGTATTTTCCAACCATGTCAGAAAGTACCCGGTACCCAAGAAAGAACAAACGGGTAAAGATTTGAGGGCTGTTAATGTCATCGGCACTAGAAATGTCCTCGAATTCGTCTGTGCAGGTTTACATTTAATATTATTTATTAACTTTGAGAGAAATTGTAGCTTGTCTGTTAAATGAGTCAGAAAATGTCTTCATTTACACTTTTCAGTTCTATTTTTCAGTTCTATCTATCAGAATTAAATCAACACCTAATAATAAATTATCAATTAGCTGTTAATTTAAATGTAATGTTTAAAGTCTATTACTGTGTAGATTTAATTTTTGGGAAAGCTATATAGTGTTAATTGAATAATAACTGAATAATAATAATACATATTATTATGTACTCCCTTAATATAACTCTGTTGCAAACCAAAGTTGATGTTGTGGGGCACAATGTTGGAATATTGCCTGATGATTATAAAATTAGTCAAAGAAGTTCCTAACTATCAGGACAGTTGAAGGTATATAAAATTAAATAAATATGTATAAATTAAATATTGGTTTTCGGTTTAAATAGGTAAGCACAAATATTTATTGCACGGATCTTCATTGTCAGCAGTGAATCGCTATAGAGCTGATGGAACTCTTTCGGAAGAATTACCAGAAGAGGACAATTACGGCGATCTAATGTACGTATTTTATGTCTTTCCTGTCCTTATTTTATAGTTCCTTGACATTTCTTTCTGGTCATGAAGATTTGACTAATTCCTAGTATTTAAACGATATTAGTAAACATTCTATTTCAAATTTAGAAATATGGGGTATGCTAACTCCAAGTTTTGTGCTGAGAAGCTGGTTAGAACAGGATTGGAGAGAGGGATTAAAATCATGATTCTCCGGTTTCCAATGATTCTTGGGGTAACTTAGTTTGTTCTTTTATTTATTTAACTCGAACGAAAAGTAATCGCAATTAAAAATAACTAAGCACTAATTGTTTTTAAACGTGTTGAAATTGTTAAAGGATAGTAAAACTGGATGTGCGGCAGAATTGGACCATTTTTCAATGATTGGTTTGGCGTGCTTGCTATCTAAAATATTTCCCGAGAATGACATCGGTTCTCCTCACATGGCCTCAGACATTTGTGCCAAGATCTCTGTCAAGTTGTTCTTCAATGACGAGGCCGAGCTAGGAGTGTATAATTTAACGACACCGACCGTCGTTGGAAGTAAAGAAATTTTAGACGCAGCTACCAAATTAGGATTTACTGGACTCAAAAAAGTCTCATATAAAGAATACATGACAGCCGTTTTAGCTCTCGACTCCTCAGCTCTAACTCCATTCAGAAAAATTTATTCCAAAGGTTATTTTTGAAGCATTTTAGAAATAGATTACATCAAAGACTTACAGCTTATGAATATTATATTGACTGGATACCTATTTGTAGATTTTGGAGTGAGGGAGTTGATGTATACGCATCCCTACTTGAAAATCAGTTGGGATAATCCCCAGAAAAATGCCATTGTGAGCAGAAAAGTAGAGAAATATCTACCAAATTACAGAGAAATGCTTCAAAATGGACAAAAAGCTGCTGAACTGTTACTAAATTTTTATTTTACCTTAAAAGCTGCGGAACCACCAAAATAGTCACACAATTCATCTTGCTCACATCAATATTATATCGATTTAATAAAATTATTCAGCAAGTACGTTTTGTGACAAACGTTAGCCATTTTTGTGAACGAGTATCAAAAAACTAATTTCAAAAAGGTATGTAAATAATAGTTTAAGCTTTAAAATGCTTTCGCTTCAATATTTAAACAATTATTAACCCTGGCGTTTGGCGTACATTCGTAATCCGTGAGAAAAGTATACAAATGTAATCGTGCAAATGAAATAATAAATTCTTCAAAATTGTAGGTTTAAAACAAATATTGACGTTTTATTACAATTCTTCATTTAATATTTAGTTAGCTTTAAGTTTCCGTCAGGGATATCTTCACATGCAGTTTTGCCAATTCCATTTCCACTGTGTTTGCAGCATTCTCTGAACAGTAAGGTTTCTTCTCGTCTTCCTAAAGTTTCCGCCCAACGCGTGGCCCAACGATTGTACAAATCCACTTTTGCTTCACCGGCACAGTTTCTCGTAAAATCATTATTATCGCACTTGCACACTCGTTTATTTGCCATGTCGGCAGAGAGTGAAATTATGCAGGATGCAGCAAAAACGAGCAGAATAGAGTAACCCATCTTAAACAGCATTAAATTGAAGTTAGAAAAGTAGTTAAATTTTTCTGAAACATTTTCTTACAAAAGTGGAAATAAATAATTACATACCTTTGGAATTAATAGAAGCAAGGTAATAAATCAGACTATGAATCCGTCTATCCTACTCAAAATTTGGTTGTGATTAGAAATACAGCAAATATTGTAATGAAGAGGATTGTAAAAATAATTGACCGGAGAGTATTATCGCTAATTACTGTAATGAATAAAATATTACTATTATGCCGCAGTGTTAATTAAGACAATCTGTGTTTAGATGACATTGAATTATTTAAGACAGCCATTGACTGAAGATGATAATTGGATATCCATGTCACAAAAATAATAATGGAGGTAAACAGATGCTATGCATGTTAGGTACTCAGTCTCAGAAAAATGTAAGCAAATGGAGTATTAATGGGATTAATAGGGTATTAGGTATGGTCAAATACAAATGACAGTGTTTCGGTTTAGCTGCTAAAATATTATTAGATTATTTAGTGACAACGTTTCCATAAGAGTTATTGGTATTGCTAGGTACTCATTAGAGCCAATTATCCTACATATATATTTCATACAGATGTATTTGCTTATAATTTTTCACATAAAAGCTTCAATGCTAAATCGGGCGGTTATGAAAATGAGTAAAAGTAAAAACAATGAACTTTTGCAAAAATTAAAAAAGAGTTACTTTTTGTTCCCTGGTTTGGAAGAATTATTTATATGGAATTATTATACACAGGAATAAAATACACCTGAATAAAAAGAACAATGCCGAATTATTGCACTGCACATCTGGTATGTAACATCCAGTTGGATACATAATATTATCTGCCCCCATACATCGGCCAAAAGAATAATTGTACATTTATTACTTAATATTGTCAGGAAGTCTATCAGAAGTTTTGGATATAGTTACTTTTTTAAATCTTTCATGATAATTAAACTGTAACTCAACAACAATACGATTTCTATCTAATTTCTAGCTAACAGGGTAACTAAACACATGCATATTGTTAATTGATATCAAAAACTAACTTCTCCGCATTATAAAGGCCAAAGGTTGGTTGCGTTTTGAATGCTTCTACTGAATGAAACGAAACTACATTGCGTGCGGGTTACACAGTTTAGTATACTTTCCACATGCATATTATAGTTATAAATCGTGATGCAGTGCATGCATTAAGGTCTTACGAGGCAAGGTGGGAAATAGGAAGTCAATTAGTCAATGCATAATATGATTACCAATAGCAGAAGTCTACCATATATTATGTATTGCTACTGGCCAAAAGTTTATATATCAGTTTCTATATCAAACCTTCCTCAAAAATCAGATTTGATATTCTGATAAAGCATTGCGTCCTTGCATCCTAATTGAACTTTAAATAGTTGATTGTAATTCCCTTGCGACTCAAAACAATGATATTTGGGCCTAAGTTCGATATATAATTCAAATCCCCAACTTTTGAGAAAAAACGATATGAAACTGTAAACCGAGAGTAGTACAGCAGAAGTCTACTAGTGGTGTTACGTCATATACTAAGATTAAGCCTTAAACAGCTTAATATGCCCAGAGTCTTTGTTATATTTGATGCCATCTCTCATAATTTAATCATTACTATTGGCTAGTTGAGAGCCAACGACAATGACTAAATTATGGAATATATTTAATGGGTAATTGAAATAATTTAAAATGTCCCTGAATAATAATTTAAACGGTCATTTTTGAAGGTGTCCCTGCAAATAATTTAGAAATTTAGTCTTATAGCAGAAAAAGCTTTTTTCTGCTATGAATACTTAATCTATGGTGTTACGTTAGTTGAGTACTTTCACTTCACAGTGCCCAAATGGACTTTTTTATTGCAGTGATATTTAGATTCAGGCATCAATATTTGGCATTTAATAAAACGTAACAAAGATTGTGTTTGTATATTTTGAATACCATACATCAGTTAAAAAATTCCTTGAATCAAATCGGGTAAAACCGTTAGTTTCAATCTGCAGGGTAAATTTTTTCATACGGCCTAAATCACAAAAATATCGAAATTAAATTCCATAAATTGGTCGTGTTATCGTTTGATTGCATATTGCCTACACTATTCGTTATTTACACTAATATATATACACTATACATACATAATATTATAATACTTTCAAAACAAAAAGTCTTATCGTCTGTTTAATCAGTCGTTTTGTACTTTAAAACAAAATAAAATGTGTGAGACTCAGTGAGTGAACCATGAATAAGGTACGTAGTTTAAAGACATTAAAAGAAAGTTTATAACTGTGACGGTTATTTCTACTTTTCGTGAGACTTTCATGGACGGTTTCCAAAGAGTGCAACAAACATTTCATAATCCGAGAACATGGGCTTCAAAAGGGTTTAAATTGTTGCACAGAAACAGCTATTTATAGTTTAACTTAACATTTAGATAGCTTAATTTCTGTATCATCATAAATAGAGAAATCTTTTGGCCCACATTACTCACAATACATTAATCCCTAAGATATTGAATACTAAACTATGATCTAACTATGATCTGAAATGTTACTTACGATGGTTTTATGAATTTTCCAGTTCTCCCTGAATTTTTATTTGGCACTGGGCTCACTGGGCTGTGATAACGGTCATCAGGAGCAGTAAAGTCATCATACTCGGGCGTTTGTTTATTAACAGGGGTTGCGTGTACTTGTAAAAGCATTGCAACGCCTAAAATGACTAAACCGAAAAGCTGGAAATATTTATAGATAAAGAATCAGTTACATTTATTAATAATTTTGCTACTAAAAGAGAAAATGTCATAAACGCATATCTAAAGACACAAAATCTATGAATTCTGTAATTAAATAAAAGTAAAACTCGGAGTAGTATTTTATTTAACATTATAAATGGTCAGTATTTACAATGATAAAATCTTGGGAAATTAAAACGTTAAAAACATGAATCCTAATTTTTGTTAATTCTACACGATTCCAAATTTATAAAGCGGGTATTATCAGTTAGTAGTTAGGTACAATATTATATTTCAGCTTACCACAGTTTTCATAATTTAGTTTATGAAATTATACCGAAACAAAAAATGTGTTAATAATCTCCAGTATTTAGTAATACTTTCAGTAGAGCTGAGATTTTGACGTATGAGAAAATAAACAAATTTTGGCTTATATATACCCACTCCTAATCTGAGGTAGTAGCACATCAAAATCCGGTTAATATATTTCCTTCTGGTAATGTGTAAACTAATTACCTCCTCGGAATGGCCTGCTTAGGTAATTATACTTTGCTCCACAATTCTAATATAGATAGTATTTCTAGTATATATGTGGTAGTCCATTAGAGCAGGGGCGCCAGTAGCGCTAATGGCTAGTCCACAGGAGCACTGCTCTTGGGGCTTAGCCATAGGCGCTATCGACTTTAGTCCATAGGAGCAGTCCTGATTTCTTTGCATTAACAGTACGTATTTATTAAAAATATTATTATCAGTTATTATATAATTAGTCAGTAGGTTAGTATGGTATGAAAATACTTTGAATTCAGTAAAATTAATAGGTAATATCGTTAAATTCACAAGTGAATCAGAGTAAAGGAGATTAATCACAGTGAACATTAATACAATTATTGTTGCCTACATGACACTTGGTACTACAAGGTACTTTATTTTTTCTGCAAGCGCATATTCTAGTTCCACAACTAGTCTTACATTTACAAATAGATTGGCCATTGTAGGAAGTGAAGGGCCTTAATGCACTTATGTATTTGATAGAAGTTAGTGAGTTAGTGGCCATTTAGTTGTGTCTGTTTCAGTTCGTGGGGCACATTCGTACTCACTGCACAGTTTCTTGTATGTCACATCTCGTCCTGGATGACTTGTTTCGTTGTGACTAACCTTAATTGCTTCCAAAAACATACTATGTTTAAGAATTTTTTTCACTTTGTCTGTATACGAGATATTCAATTCCATTAATAGTTGCCACTCTAAAAGACTTTTGAATTCTACCTTTTTTAAAACTGGTTACACCCTCATATGTTTTTCCTTTCCCTGATTTAACAATTGCTAGTATTTGTTCGTAATTAGTATCACTGGGAAATTTATTTGTATACCGACCTATGTCCAAAAAATCTTGAAAGTACTGTGGAAATTCCATCGTAATATAGAAATAAAAATTATTTGATCTTACTTCAGTTCATATCATACATAGCCATATTACCACAGTTGCGGTTCACTTAAGGTGTGCGCAGTGAATAGCCCATGTACATAAAAGTAAAGCACAATCATGTTGCTGTACAGCTTACTGCTACTGTACATGAAATCAGAACTGCTCCTATGGACTAAAGTCGATAGCGCCTATGGCTAAGCCCCAAGAGCAGTGCTCCTGTGGACTAGCCATTAGCGCTACTGGCGCCCCTGCTCTTCTGGACTACCACATATATACTATACTCGTAGTTAAAGGATATTATCGATGGTTTAGTTTGCTGTATAAACTGCGATAATATTTATTGTATATACCATTCTTCCCGCTTACGGCTATCAACTTCATGGAAAGAGATTTTCAGAGTATATTTGATTCCAGAAATGAACATTTATAATGAAGACTTAATGCATGCAAGTTCCTCTGAGAAGCTGGTGAAACTAATATTTAACAAATTAAGTTAGCGCCATATTATTATCCCAAGTAAACTGAATTCTAGTAAGATATCAATAAAAAGATCAAGCTTAATTATGAAAAAATTAACTTTACATTATTATGCTTTGTACTGATTCAAATGAACGGTAAGAAATTAATGAACATGTTTTAAAATTGTATTATAAGTGTTTGTAAAATGTAAAATTTACATTGGTATTGAATTTCACAAACATCATATAGAAATTCTAATGCGCTGTAGTGAATGAATAAGTAGGAGTTTTAATATCGTGTTATTGTTTCTCCGGTTACATATGCGTATTTACTACCATTAGCCTTTTATTTAAATAAAATCCAATTTTTTTGGCAAACATTCGTCACTTTATCAACTACACTTTTTCCCTTCATTGCTGTCTAAACCATGTTCCTTGCAATATCTGTAATTCAGTATTATTACCACAAGTTGCAACATTATTAATTTGTATCTAATTGTGGTTACTACATTAAATTGATTAACTTAATTTAAAACAAATGTTAATTACTACAAGTAAAAAAACGCCCATCATTGCCATTTGTAAATTCTTTTCTACAGCCTGATAAAATTTAATTGGAAAAATTAACGAAGAAATGAAATTATTCATGTCAGTTTCGATAGTGCTTACAATATTAATGTTTATTCAGTAGAGGGATTTAGGTAAGTAGGTTTTAGAAATTACATAGCACTCCCACGATACACAATATTCGGATTTCTGAATTGATAAGGATTAATTTCTTCTGCTATGGTGGACTTGGAATAAATGCTATCCAAAATGGGATTGTAGTTAACATTTTCCTCATTTAGAGCAGCACGTCTTCCTCTATTATTTGTGTTAAGCAACTTGTCTCCTTCAGCATTGGCAGTGTCAATGTTTTTGAAATGCTTATGAATCTGCCGTTTGCTGAAGCTACGATAACTAGACCAAACGGGCTGTGAAAATTGAGAGAAGTCATCGTTTTCGAATGGATTTGGACGAGCACTCACGTATACAAATGCTGTGCTTGCAATACAAAGACCCAAAATCTGAAAATAATTCACAAAACCTCGAAATATTCATATTAAATATTTCATAGTTATGTTTAGTCACTGCATCTACACATACAGATTAAACATAGATGTCTTTATTTAAATTACTACTTACATGCTTTCAGATCAGGTGCAATAATAAATAATATTGAAAAAAGGAAAGAGTTGGCAATATCTTGGAGGGATATCAATCAACATCTGCATACTATTTAGTTAGAATTCAAAGGTACTAGCCAACAAACTAATACTATTATAGTATATAGGCTAGTAGGAAACCACTGTTAAAATGTTACAGGCATAATATCCATTCATACTCTAATGAAGGTAAGTAATTATCTGTGGCAATAAATTTAATCCGCCAAAAGTATTTAAAAGTACTTCACTCAAAGAAGTACTTTACAAATTTCGGATATATTAAAAATCGACCCAAAATAAAATAAATATTAAATACAGACTTACCAAAAAATTATTCATTATTGTACTTTAAAAATCGTGTTGAACTCCAGATTTGTTAAACTCACAATCATATAGAGTCAGTTCTAGCAAACTGCTCAGTCAAAAACTGGTGAGTAAATGGGAAAAGAAACTTTGCTTCATATTCGTGTTCTTTGTTAGCTGTCATAATACTCTAGTTTTAAAAATACATATTTTTTCAGTATACTACTAATCAATGTCAATGTCATACTTGATAATATTATATACTAAAGTAATAACATGATAATAATGTATAACAAACATAGGTATTTAACAAAGCATAATATTTCCTATTGTTACAATACTTTTTAGGTACATTCTAAAAATAAACGGTATATGAGAATGTGTCCATTTATTTTTTTAAACATTCCAATGGGGATTTATTTGATTCTCCAAACTTATAGTTACCTAAACCATACGTTCGTTTTCTAAGAATAAAGTTGTGACTCAATAACTCCCGAGAGACAACACTACAGGTTGCTTAGCCGAAAAATATTGGGATTATTTTTAGAAGCCTAATAAATTTCCCTTGTTGCAAATGACAATGTTCAACACAGTGTGATAAAAACAATTTAAAATTTCTAAATATTGCTTGCTGTTTAATCATGATTCATGATGAACAGTATAATATATGTATGACTTCCACTTTTAAAGTAAATATTTTAATGTTTCTGTGTTTTTTGTTTATTGTGATTTTCCTTTTAATATTTGCTTTATCTCTTTATAACTGATTATACTAATAATTCACTTAAGAAAATTTGCCCCCTATTAAAATATATGGCATAATAAGCATAAAAATTAGTTTTCATAAAAAATGCACAAAAGAAAAATTAACTGACTCAACATAGACGAGTTGCCAAATAGCGTCCAAGATACAATTTAACGTTGATGGTATATCCCCTCGTCGTGCTAATCTGCTAACGTTAACTTGTTATTTGGAAGCTATTTGGTAGCTCGTCTATATCATAATTTTATTATAATTATAAACCCTTTTCCCTGTGAACTGGTGTATAAAAAAGCTATAATAGCCCTTTCAAGCAACAGATTGCAGTCTGCGGATGAGACTGAATGTAAAAGTTGCAGCATAAAATTTAACGCAACCATAGCTAATTTTTATATTAATTATATATTAATATAAGTATGTAGATATCAAATTATGTGCATTGGAATATATTTCATATTTTTATTATTATTGTCATACCATATATTGAATTATATTTCTGATAAAGAGGGAATTTTGACATAAAACAATTGTTGTAAAAACTTAATCTTAAAATGTAGACGCTTTAATATTAAGTTTCAAACCTTTTATGTTATTCAACTAGTTGAATCCTAGCACACAAAGGGTACTAGAAAATGTTGAAATCATTAAATTTCTAGCGACTGCGCAATGGTCCGAAGTTCATAGACCGTTGATTGGACTGATAGTCTAGTCCTTGCTCATTAATTACAACATATTACGGACATATATACAAACATTTATGCAAGAATAGTGAAAGAATTCCATGCTCATGTCCCATTTTTCGTTTATGTAGAGTAAAGATGTAGAGATTACATTCTAGTTTTTGCCAACCACTTAGAATATAATGAAATCGATTAATTCATTACAATTAAACAAAACTAACTCTTTACCGTTAACACTGCACATCGTGCACTTCGCTATGCAACGATAGGGTTGCATTGAGTACTTTTAAGGAAAAAAACAGTAGAAATAAAAATTGAACTTAAAAATGAATATAGCAAGCTTGAAATTAGTTGTGTGCGAAACGAGTAATTAGTTATAGTACTTGTAAATAAAACCCTATCAATAAATATATGCAGTTATTGAGTAGTAAATAGCACCAAATAGCAGGCATCATTTCAAATAGTATCAAAAAGATAAGGTCTGTTCTGTGGACGCCAATTAGTTATAATCATTGCAACTTAATTTAGTTAATTTATGATAACTATCCATTTGCTTCATTTTAACACATTAGGAAATACTAGAAATTATTTCAAAAACATTATTTATTAATACATAATTTTTTGGGATATTTGGTCATTAATTTAACGTTTCGGATTCAATAATCATTATTTACAATTGCTTCATTTTTGGTTTTATTTATAGAACCGTTTTAAATGTTCTCAAGGCTATTGTTACTGCAAACCGTAATAATATATGAAAATGCCATAATAATGTCTTACCATTACCAAATTGCCATATTATAATGAATAATAATGTTGTGGTATTGTGGTGCAAATTGCAGTATTTATATTGTAGTAGCAGTCTCACTGTATGAAATGCATTGATATGATATGTATACTTCATTAGTATAATGAAATAGTAAGAAATGATATCATTTATTTTCTCCGTGCAGTTTCCGTTTAAATTTACATAGAATTGCCATTGATAACTTGTAGATATTGGTTAGCCTAAAATAAGCCTAGATCTCTATATTATAATCGCAGAGTCGAAAAAATTTGCGTGTCTATATTTCTATCTATGTATGTACGGTTGGTAGGGTGTTCCGAAAAGCAAAATGCGCATGCTCACTTTCTCTAAACCACCGACCAATGCATAGGGGCATGTAAATTTCAATATTATTGTATCTATCTAATAGAAACTTAAGGAAGAAGTTTGCATTTGGGTAATGTTCCTAGAGCAATGCGCAAGTCCGTATGCTATGCTTTTCTAACATCAGATATCAAAATGCAACTTCTGTGTTAAGATCTGGTGTGTGATTATTTCAAAACTAACAACATCTTTGATTTTGATTGTGCTTTGTGTTTGTAGTAGATATGCATGTTTTGTATTACTTTTCGTCTATTGATTGTTTGTTTATCTGTAGGTAAGTATCTTTCTTAACTTAAAAATTGTCGACCTGGATTGTTTTGCGAAACTTGTGAAAGTGAAAAATTGCGAAATTGAAATTAAGCAACAGGACTAATGCTGCTCAGAAGTAGTTTCTCTTGAAAATGTGTACAAAAAAATTGACTTTAATATTAAATATCTCAGAAAGTAATGGGACTTTTTAAATAAAACTTGGCAAGTATATTTGTGAGAGTGAAATAAAGAACAGCCCAATCTTAGTCACTAACAGCACGGTAACATGTCAGTTTCTTTGTTAGCTTTTGGCGCCTGAACTGGATGCACTAAAAGGAGTGATGTTAGCGGGGTGCACGTGACTAAGATTGGGCTGTTCTTTATTTCACTCTCACATTTGAGTAAATATGGGGGACCTTTACTTTCAATATGAATCAATTACTATTAGAGGGGGCGGAGATAGCCCCAGACAGCTCCCAAAACATTTGACTGACTCAAAATGGTTTGAAATAACATTTTTATAATACCCTTCGACAGACTCAATGGATTTCAGCATTTTGAAAATCTGTAGCTCTATTTTAAAATTCAGGACAGTGTGCTATGCCATAACCATAGTAGGCTACTAAGGCAAATAGCAATGATTTTTTTGGGATTGTTTTTATTACTGAGATGGTTTGCATATTGAATTTCTCTTGAGTGCTAGGTTCGTTCCTTTGCTGGGTTCACTAGTAATAAAATATATGCATTCTCATTCCATAATTTCGTTACAAGAATGAGGGAAAGGAAGCAGATTGTATGTAATTGTAATGCAAAAGCAGAGCAGTAAAGTTGCTGGTCGGACAGAAAGCTGACTCTTGAGATTTTCCGCTGACTTGGCTCCGTCATGCGTCAGCCTCCACCTCCACTGCATTGAGTTGAATGTTTTGCTGGAAACCATGGAAACTGAGTCCTACCAAATACAGTAGTGGGAAACTGACTGAACAACATATTATGTGTGTTGTTTGTTATATACAAATTAAATATTACTAAATTGTTATTGTCAACAGTGCAATAAAAAATCAAAATGGACATTAATTGTCGACCTCTGACATTAAAGGAAGTTGCCATCAATTCTAAAAGGTAATTTCATTATTTTAAACATTTAAAGTTTAGTAACTTTTGGATAATTCAGGATGGTATTTTTATACAGCACTATATGGTAATAAAAGCGAAAACATTTTTATATTTAGAACTTCATTATTAAACGACAGGAACAACGTTCATAATTATATCAAATTGTCTTCTTGGCAAAAGAAACCATCTAAAGCGACGACTACAATGAAGAATACGATTCGTAGGCAGAAATGATAGCTTTAATCGGGAAAACAATCAACGTCAAACATCTGTATACTGCCGAATAACCAGTAAGGAGAAATATTAATTAGAAAACTACTAACCAAGAATAATGTTATTTTAATTTATATCTGATCAAGCGAGGTCGTAATTTCTTCTTTGAGCGCCCTAAACTTTCTATTTGGCGGATCTAATCCGTTGCATTTTGGGTGCCCAGGGCGACCGACACGGAGGTCCAACGCAACTTCGCGAAGAAAATACAGCTCCGCTAATCGAGAGTCCGAATAAAATAGCGTTTTGTGTGTATTGAAATATTGGCCTATTTTACTATTAACCCAGAACTTCCAAAAGTCAGACTACCAAGTCATTTTGCTACCCAAAAACCCGGGTTTTTGGGTAGCAAAATTAATAGATAATTTAGAGAAAAAAATTAAAAAAATTATGTACATTTTTGAAAAGTAGTCATCTTTTTACTTCGGTACTTATACCGCTTTCTCTTGAGTAAAATAAGAAAATTTTGCATTTCATTTGACCTATGTATGCATTTTACTTATTTTCAGGGATAAATTTGAACCTACCGTACCATTCGAAATGATTCCACCGAGAGTTATTGCATTCAAAGGCTCCTGACTAAAATGGAACAATCAATGGAATTCCCCAGTATTATTATAATTTAACTGGCAGTTCATCGAACACTGATTGAAACCTCTATCTCTGCTGGGCAGTGATGCCAATTAAGTGACGTTCCCGTTTATGGAGTTCTAGCAATACGCAATTGAGAATATAGTATATATAACTTCCCCAAGCAACAGTAAACATGACATAGTCCCATTTAGAACAGCTATTTCATTGCCTGCTAACAGCGTGTTTTAGTCGCAAGTTTACAAACATTTAAATACGGTCCAAATAGGACTAAATTGTCTACTTTGATAGTAATTTTACACTAGGCTATGAATATTTTATATTAAATAAGACATTTGACATAACTTATTTACTAGTATTTGGACATAAGTTTACAATAACAAATAGGTAATATCATTAACATTTTTCCGTGTTTTTTAAGATTTTATCATTTTCTTAATTATCTTATTCTTTATTTCAGTTTCGCACTGGACTAACTCAGTAGCCAGATCCACTTTATTCCAAGTTCGGACCTTCACTGCTTCTAAGTAGATATTTTTCATAGCGATGTACCTCTATAGTTTTGAATTCTTCTTTCATAAGTATAATTCTTTTTGCGTTGCACTTATTTGTCACGGTTAACAACTTTTGCAACTCTTGAAACTGATCTTCCCTCTGTTTACACAACTGCCCTTCTGGACGGACATTTCTCGAAATTCCTTGGTAATTTTGACTTGAATGATGGTTTTTGCTCCGTTTCACGGAGATTGCGATATCCAAGATCGAGTACATACTGCACTGAAGTAAGGGGGATTTCTACTTTCTCTTTATTGGTCACTGCCAACTGCCGTGTTCTATTCATCCACAAACTGGGTCTCTTTCTAGGAGCACTCGATTCGCAATTTCTGTCTCTTGGAGTTGACGACCGAGGTCCCCAATTCTTTGTCCAAAAATTCATTTCTATTCCTATGCAATTTGTTGATTTCTTTCAAACTCATTTCGGTCGATGTCCAGCTGGTCTCCTGTCTAGCCCTTTTCTCCCAGAAGTCACGAAGATTTGCCTCTCTGTCCACAATTCTCTGAGATTGTTTCCAGTTGTAACGAATAGTCCGGTTGTCGACTCTTATTCGGTTGTAGTACGTACAGGGTCTTCTCGTAGAGGTCCTGGTTGGCTAGCGCGGGATCCATTGCATTTTGCACAATTAAAGTCATACACGTCTTAATGGGGCAAATTAAAACTGTATGTTCAAATGCAATATTTAATTTATAATATTTTTAAATGTCTTAGAGAACGAGAAGTTATTAGCTTTTAAATTTTTAAACTTTTGAATATCTTTAGGTTTCCTGTACTTTAATATGCATTGTTTTCGGAAAGCTGCCAAAAAATCTAGGATTTTATAGAGCTCTAATATTCATTAAAAATAAGTGCAGTTATCATACCACAATGTCTTTAATTTGTAGCTGCCCTATATTGTCCGGTTTGGAGAAATCAATTTTTTAAAAGGAAATTTTATTAGTGTGCCAGTACAAGTACACACCTAATGATTCTTGACAAATTGTTTTACAGTTGTTTGCTTGTTTACGAACTAGGAACTCAATAAGTTAGACGAAATTGATAATATAGAACAATATGCATAAGTTTAGGCTAAAATTTCAGCTCTAAATGGACATAATTACTTTAGCATGAATATTGTAAGCGTAATACTAATAAGCATAATACCTATAACCTACAAGGAAGAAATTATTCATGCGTAAAATATTATTTACTTCATTTGGCCTGGCCACTGTTAATAAAAATGCATTTAACAAATTTGCTTAAATGTAAAAGGTTCGGTCACAATTCAAGCGACCCTTATCAACCAACCAGCGGTCGTCAGCTCTATTTCGAGAGGAAGTGGCCGACGTTGGGAAGATAAGGGCAACTACTGACTAATAATGATGTACAATAAGTAGACCTTAGGTTAAGTGACATCGCATCAACTTGCAAATGTGCAATTAATTGCACATGAAATTGCATAGGGCGTGGAAATAATCAGGAAACCAGATCTCGAGGTTTGCTAGGCCGTTGTGAAGCAACATAGCTCGGCTTAGTTTTAATGTTTAAATTTTATTTTCATCGGCATATATAATGGCACTTCAATTTTCCAATCTTAATTGGACCTAAGTCCTAGGAAATCATTAAGTCTTAGTTCGAACATTCGGAGTCCTAGGTGGAGCACTCAAAGTCTAAGGTGGAGCACTCGGAGTCTTAGCTGGAGCACTCGGAGTCTTAGGTGGAGCACTCGGAGTCTTAGGTGGAGCACTCGGGGTTTAAGGTGGAGCACTCGAAGTTTAAGGTGGAGCACTCGGAGTCTTAGGTGGAGCACTCGGAGTCTTAGGTGGAGCACTCGGAGTCTTAGGTGGAGCACTCGGAGTTTAAGGTAGAGCACTCGAAGTTTTAGGTGGAGCACTCGGAGTCTTAAGTGAATACTCAGAGTCTTAGGTGGAGTACTCCGAGTCTTAGATGGAGCACTCGGAGTCTTAGGTGGAGCACTCGGAGTCTTAGATGGAGTACTCGGAGTTCAAGGTGGAGCACTCGGAGTTTAAGGTGGAGCACTCGGAGTTTAAGGTGGAGCACTCGAAGTTTAAGGTGGAGCACTCGGAGTCTTAAGTGAATACTCAGAGTCTTAGGTGGAGTACTCGGAGTCTTTGGTGAATACTCAGAGTCTTAGGTGAAGCACTCGGAGTCTTAGGTGAAGCACTCGGAGTCTTAGGTGAAGCACTCGGAGTCTTAGGTGGAGCACTCGGAGTTTAAGGTGGAGCACTCGAAGTTTAGGTGGAGCACTCGGAGTCTTAAGTGAATACTCAGAGTCTAAGGTGGAGCACTCGGAGTTTTAGGCGGAGCACTCGGATTCTTAAGTGAATGCTCAGTCTTAGGTGGAGTACTCGGCATCTTAGATGGAGCACTCGGAGTCTAATGTGAAGCCCTCGGAGTCTTAGGTGGAGCACTCAAAGTCATAGGTGGAGCACTCAAAGTCATAGGTGGAGCACTCAAAGTCATAGGTGGAGCACTCAAAGTCATAGGTGGAGCACTCAAAGTCATAGGTGGAGCACTCGGAGTTTAAGGTGGAGCACTCGGAGTCTTAAGTGAATACTCAGAGTCTTAGGTGGAGTACTCGGAGTCTTTGGTGAATACTCAGAGTCTTAGGTGAAGCACTCGGAGTCTTAGGTGAAGCACTCGGAGTCTTAGGTGAACCACTCGTAGTCTTAGGTGGAGCACTCGGAGTTTAATGTGGAGCACTCAAAGTTTAGGTGGAGGACTCGGAGTCTTAAGAGGGTACTCGGAGTCTCAGGTGGAGCACTCGGAGTCTTAAGAAGGTACTCGGAGTCTCAGGTGGAGCACTCGGAGTCTAATGTGAAGCACTAGGAGTCTAAGATGGAGTACTCGGAGTCTAATGTGAAGCACTCGGAGTCTAAGGTGGATTACTCGGAGTCTAAGGTGGATTACTCGGAGTCTAAGGTGGATTACTCGGAGTCTAAGGTGGAGCACTCGGAGTCTTAGGTAGAGCACTCAAAGTCATAGGTGGAGCACTCAAAGTCATAGGTGGAGCACTCGGAGTTTAAGGTGGAGCACTCGGAATCTTAAGTGAATACTCAGAGTCTTAGGTGGAGTACTCGGAGTCTTTGGTGAATACTCAGAGTCTTAGGTGAAGCACTCGGAGTCTTAGGTGAAGCACTCGGAGTCTTAGGTGAACCACTCGTAGTCTTAGGTGGAGCACTCGGAGTTTAAGGTGGAGCACTCGAAGTTTAGGTGGAGGACTCGGAGTCTTAAGAGGGTACTCGGAGTCTCAGGTGGAGCACTCGGAGTCTTAAGAAGGTACTCGGAGTCTCAGGTGGAGCACTCGGAGTCTAATGTGAAGCACTAGGAGTCTAAGATGGAGTACTCGGAGTCTAATGTGAAGCACTCGGAGTCTAAGGTGGATTACTCGGAGTCTAAGGTGGATTACTCGGAGTCTAAGGTGGATTACTCGGAGTCTAAGGTGGAGCACTCGGAGTCTTAGGTAGAGCACTCAAAGTCATAGGTTGAGCATTTGGAGTTTTAGGTGGAGCACTCGGAGTTTTTAGTGAATACTCTGAGTCTTAGGTGGAGTACTGGGCATCTTAGGTGGAGTACTCGTAGTCTTTTGCGGAGATTTCTATCTATAGTTGGTGGTTGTATAATAAGTTGTGGAATCTCTTCTAGCAAACATGAATAAAACCCTCCAGCTTCGGCATAACGATTTTAATTTTCTTGACGCCAGTGTGTCCTGAAACCTTTTCTTATATCTAGAAGCAAAACTGGAAATGTCTATGGTATATGAGTCAGGTTTTTTACGTTTCAAAATAGTACAGCAATAAATTTGCACAAACTGTATTGGCCAAATCGCCGGTAATGAATTTAGCTGGCGGTAAAGGCTGTTCATTAGAACAATACCTAAACATCCGTAGTGTGAAGCAATGGCTTATTTTTGCCTCCCAATGGTTTGGGTAAGTAGGACTAGGCCTCTGCAATAAACTCGTTGCATCAAAAACAAGGTCATTTCTTAATCAACGCGAGACTTGACATTGTAGAGCCATATTTACTGCTTTGTAAACATTGTTTTTTGAAGTGGAAATACTGATAGTTTCTGTATATTTTATTTTCTGTATATAAGTGTTGAGTATCTGATCTTTTGTTTTTGCTCTAGATATATAAGTAACAAATCAGATAAAGTATCCGAACTAAGTCGAATTTTTTCACACATTAAATCTTTACATATATTAATTGCTTTTTTTAGATTTCCATAACATTATGTCGATTTAATTATTCACCTCTCATGCCTTCTGTATCGATTTAAAGAGTGGACTGGAGACATATTTCCAAAATTTAAATAATTCTCATTTGCCTTAGCAAACAGTTTTTTACTGACTCTTGATGCCATCTCCTGTTTTAATTCCTTTTGAAAAGGAGAATTTTTTTGGTTTTAAAAACCGAAAAGATATCTAACCGAATTAGTGTTGAATTTTTTCCTTATGCATGCTACAATCAAAGAAGTTATTATCTTCCAAACTTAAATTAATTAATTTCTGATTTTTTTGGAATTTGTAAATTGTAATTAATATTGTAAATAAAAAAATCTTGTAATACGTACACGTTATCCGATTAATGCTCTCTTTTAAGAATACAAATGTAGAATAAATGTAAAAAAGCCATTGGTCAGAATGTACCCGGTAGTTAAATAAAAAAAGCATAAAACAATTAAACTATGTACACCATGCTTATATCATTCCTTTTATTTACATTTACTTACTGTGGAATTTTTATTAAGATAATAAGGCCAAACTTAATATCAGAATCTTAATTATAGAATAAAAGTAATTTCTACTACTGAAAAAGGCAAAAAAGTCATCCGTTCAATGATTCGTTCAATTAAACATTTAAGTTTTCATTAAAATCAATACAAACATCTCTATTTATAATCCTAGACTTGATTAAGCAATAAATTTACCTGTCTATAATATGTCTGTACGTGTGGTATGCTAAAAGAAATTTACTTCAGAAAGCTGAATGGTGATTGAATAGAAATGATTGGCGAAAGGGGATATTTCGTAATGATCGTAATGTGTGCATTAAATAGCGTTTCAAAACTTCTATTCCAAATTGGTTTTGCTATATCTACAAACTTACTCAACATTTTTTAGTAGAGCTGGGTTTACTTTTTACTACCCGCTTGATTCCTTTGTTCCAGTTGGGACATATTTTTGTAGACTTAAATAACAGTACTGGAAGCCTTTAAAAATATTTATTCGTAAGTTGTACTCATGGAATTTGTAGGTTTTTCAAAATCCCACGGGAAATCTTATTTTTTCTGGGTTTAAAAGGGAGCTTTATGGTAACTTTGTGGGAGTTTTTTCGAAAATAGAGTCTTTCATTGTTCCCTCTATTTGATGCTACGATCTACAGTTATTATTTTGGTGTAGGGAATTCCTTTTGATCAGGAAGTTGGGGCTGCTGCTAATTTTTCCAACCACTGTAGAAAATAAAAGTATATTAATTTAAATATACTTTGTATTTACAAAGTTAACTAACCTAATGGGATGTTTTTGAAATTTTTATTACTGTGGTGGGTGGCCTGCTGAAATTCTCTTGAGTGCTAGATTTGCCCCTTAGCTGGGTTCACTAGTATCAAATAATTGCCATTTAACTCATCCTTAGTTTTCGAACTATGCCTCACACGGGCATACAGAAAATGTTTTTCTGCCCGGTAACCAATATATTTTGGGCTTCCCTTTTCGGGCAGGCAAAAAGCTGCCTGCCAGGTAACCACGTTAGGGCAGCCGAAAATCGCTGCCTGCCCGTTAACTACGTTCGGTCTTGCGTCCGCAAGTCCTCATTTGTTAATATAAAATCTGTTCAGGCGGGCAGGGCTTCGCGCTGCCTGTCCGTTTTTATAAAATTACGTACAACGAGGTTACCGTAAAATTGCATTTTCTGTACACCTGACCTCACATTAACATCAATATATTTTGTCATGATGAAGTATTTGACCTTATTATACCGAAATATGACATCTCATACAGGTCAGCAATTTTGAAAATCTATTTCTGCCCATTAACCATAATTTATAAAGGGCTTTAATTTCAACCCATTAGACTTTTGTTAAACAAATTCTTTGTATGAAAAACCGCCTATTTAAAAATGTATGTCGTAATTTTGAATGGGAAGAAATGCGATTTTTTACAAATTCATAACACACCCCCAGATATGGCAATGATCAACTTGTGGTCTAAGTTTCATCCAAATCGGTTCAGTAGTTTCGAAGCTATTTCATAATCGGATTATGATGCATTAATTCGTATCCCCCAATGCAGAAATAATAATTGTTTTCATAAAAGATGTTTGTATACCATAGCTAAGCGGACAGTGTAAGAAAAAAATGATTTTTGAACACTCTTTTTAAAAATTGAAAATTCCCAACTACTTCACTGTTTACTCTTTTTTAAAATTCTCTTTCCTCTATGAGGCAATACTCAACTCAACCACTCAATACTCATTTTTCCAAAAGATCTTACTCAACTATTATTATATTATGTTTTGCAGCAATCACAACGTTGCGTTGTCCCTGCAGCATGGTCATTGATAAATGATAATAAAATTGTTATGGTGGTAGCCAGTTTATATAAATATATTGTATGACATACTACTCATGTCGTCCTTACGCCTGCATAGATAGTGTTGTGTTTTGAACAAGTTGATAATCCCGCAATCAGAGATTTTACATTAAAATACTTTGTTATCTTATATTGTAATATGTACTATTTGAAGTTTCTTGATATGCTATTTGTGCGCGGGGCAACGAGAAACTGAAGGAAGCAAGGAGCCTTTATCAGAAACGTTGGATCCTGGTGATTGCAACGTTTTGAGAAGAAGCCAGAGAGTGAAGGAGAAGGAGAGTCAGTCTCGTGGAGTTCCTGCTCGTGGTCGTGAGTAAGAGAAAAGAGAGTCCGGCACATTTTACATTTCAATTAAAATTGTCGTAAAAAGTATTTTATCATTTCGGATAAAACTGTTAGTCAATTGTATTGATTTTGTGTGACGGAGCGGAAATAAATAATTAAGTTTACGTTTCGTTTTCCGTTAAAAAAGTTTATTGATAGGGACTGGCAAGCATTCACCTATCGATGATTGACCATAGAGCTGCAATTCAAATTAGTCAAGTCAAGTAAGTATAGTTAGTAAAGTTAAATAGGACTGACTCCTAAGCTATCGAAGAGAAGGGGTCCGTCATATTCATTGGTCCTTCGCAGCCGAATTGACTAGTTCTGTGGAAAGCAGTGTTTCAAAAAGTACTGTAAGTGTTTTTTGTGAATTGAAAATCATGTCTGGAGGTCAAACGCAGACAGTTGAAGAAGACAGAAGAAGTCGTAGGCTTCAAGGCGAAAAGCCTGAATTTGGTGAATGGAAAAAGACGCCGAAAACTAAGCGTCAAATAAATTTTGAGGATGTGCCTAAATCCCCTGTAACACCGATGAACAAAGAAGAGCTGGAAGCTACCCCAAGGTCGGCTGGGAGGAAAGGGACTCCATCAATAAAAAGCCATAGCAGTGTAAGAAGTCAACAATTGAGTGCGCGTATGAAAGCCACTTTGGAAATGGCCAAACTTCAAGATGAAGAAGATGAGGCTGAAAAGAAAAGATTAGAAGCAGAGATGGAAAAGAAAAGACTCGCCAGGCAGAGAGAGCTTTTACTTCTCCAATTAGAATTGACTGAGTCAAAATTAGAAGACGGTGACGATGACTCGCAAGAAATAAGCGAAGATGACGATTTTGCGACAGTATCCAGTAAGGTACAAAGTGTACAAAGTTGGGTGAATGACGTCAACACCGCCGCGCGCGAAGATGCAAATTCGAATCAAAATGATGACAACGTGGAAGCTTCAAATGAAGAAAAAGGTAAAGATAATCAAATCGAGACTCAACCTCAGTCTGTTTCTAGCACCAGTGGGACTCTGGAAGTGATGGCCCAAGCCATAGTGGAAATGATGAAAAATCAAGCCGGAAATAGTACGGGGGGAGCCGACATGAAGAAATTCGTCGCCAGACAATCACTGGCAAAAGAATTGCCAATATTCAACGGAGAAGCTGAAGAGTGGCCAATGTTCATTGAAGCATTTCGTATGACGACTGAAACTTGCCAATTCAGCAATGCAGAAAATATTTTACGACTTCAACGTTGCCTAAGAGGAAAAGCAAAGGAGGCGGTACAGCCGCTACTTACAGTGCCAGATAACGTCGATCAGGTGATTAAAAATCTGGAAAGACTATTTGGAAAACCCGCGAATATCGTGAAAGCTTTGATTGAGAAAGCGAAGAAAATCATATCCCCTAGAGAAGACAAGCCGTCGACTTTGATCGAATATTCGTGTGCCATAGTCAATCTAGTGACAACGATGAAGATATTAAAGGAGGAAGGTCATTTAAAAAATCCTCAACTTCTTGAAGATTTAGTGGAAAAATTACCAAGTAACCTGAAACTACGCTGGGGGGAAGTTAGCTTCGTCAAAGGACCTGCAGTAGACTTGGAGGATTTTTCTAGTTGGATGTCTAAGATTGCTGATGCTGCCGGGTGTCTGAAAATGTCAAATATCCCTTCCGAAAGTAAGCCCAAAGACGACAAGAAAAATAATTTTAAAGGCAAAAATAAAGAAAGTGTATTTACCGCATCTGAACAAAAGAAAACAGAATACGAAGGAAAGATTTGTGGATGTTGTAATAAGAAAAACCACGACACAGAAGAATGCAGAATTTTTCTGAAGAAAAGTGTGAAAGCTCGGGTTGACTGTGTAAAAGAAAATAGACTTTGTTTTCGGTGCCTAAAGAAGGGGCACATGTCTAATAATTGTAACAGTGAAAATAGTTGTGGTAATGCCGAGTGCGAAATGGTACACCACGTTCTTTTGCACTACCCACCAAGGAAATCCAAAGAAAAAGAGACTACCACAGAAAGATCGGATGAGCAGACCTCGACAGTCTACACCAACTTTTCCCCAAGATATCAACCTACAAGGATCATGTTGTGTGTCGTTCCAGTCATTCTTAAAAATGAAAAAGCTGAGCTGAAGACGTACGCCTTATTGGATCCAGCCTCCACTGTGACACTTATTTCTTCTTCCACCGCCGATTTTCTAAAGTTGAAGGGAAAGAAAAGAATTCTGGATATGAATTGGGTGCGACCAACAGACCAAGTTGGGATCGAAGTACAAACGTCAACTTTAGATATCTCCGATGGCAAGAAAGCAAATTGTTTCCGAAAGCGAATTGTTAATGTGATGGGAGGCTTGGAATTACCTGCTCAGACTGTGGACATGGAAAAGCTATGTGCAAAATGGAACCATCTCTCGGAAGTTGAACTTCAATCCTTGAAAGCTGCCAAGCCGACGATTCTGATTGGCCAGGACAATGGAGACTTGATTCTAAGTAGGGAAGTGATCGCCGGAAATGGAAATGTTCCAGCCTTGACAAGAACAAAACTTGGATGGTGTGTACATGGCAATGCTAGTGAAATTAAGGATCGAGTGGATCAAGATTTTACCTACCACATATGTACCAGAAGCGAAAGTGATGAACGTCTTCATCAACTCGTAAAAGACTCAATGAAAACTGAAAATTTTGGTGTTAATTTAAAATGTGAAAAGCCAAGATCAAAGGATGACATCCGTGCTCGTCAGATTATGGATTCAACTGTAATGCGAGTTGGAGATCAAGACAGATGGGAGACTGGTCTATTGTGGAGAAAAGAAAATGTAAGTTTACCTGAGAGTAAAAATACAGCTTGGAAACGCCTACAAACCATTGAAAGAAAAATGGACCGTGATGCAGACTACGCTCAGCAGTACTGTCACAAAATTGAAGAATACGTAAGTAAAGGATATGCCACTAAACTGACACCGGAGGAAGCTATAGTGGAGACTCCTAGAACATGGTATCTTCCTCATTTCGGTGTAGTTCACCCACACAAACCAGGAAAAATCAGACTGGTATTTGACGCCGCAGCCAAGAGTTTCGGGACCAGCCTGAACGATGAATTGATGGTGGGACCAGACATGCTATGCTCTTTGGTGGGAGTTTTGTTTAAATTTCGACAAAACCGAATTGCTTTCTCTGGGGACATTGCCGATATGTTTCACCGTGTCCGTGTAAGAAAGGAAGATGTCTGTGCCCAGCGATTCTTGTGGAGAGGAACAGATCGAAACCGTCAACCAGATGTCATGCAAATGAACGTTATGACTTTTGGGGCAGCCTGCTCTCCGACATTAGCCCAGGAAGCAAAGAATAAAAATGCAAGGGAGTTTCAAGATTTGTACCCCGAAGCTGTGGATGCCATCATAAATCGTCATTACGTTGACGATTATTTGGATAGCGCAAAAGATGAGGAGACGGCTTACAATCGCGTAAAGGAAGTCATTGAAATTCATCGCCGTGGAGGATTTCAAATTACGAAGTGGCGAAGTAGTTCTCCTGACCTGTTGAAGAAAATACAAAGAGACGAATCGAAAAGTTTTACTGTAAGTGAAAGTGACTCGGGAAAAGATTTCGAATCATCATCAGACTTGCCCATAGAAAGAGTGCTTGGATTAAGATGGGATCCAAATAGTGACACCTTTGGTTTCTCCTTGAAGTTACCAAAAGTCAACAAAGAAATTCTGAATGGATTGAAAACTCCAACTAAACGAGAATTGCTCAGCCTTGTGAGTTCCATTTTCGACCCACTGGGATTCGTGTCCTATTTCACCGTCAGGGCAAAGATTTTACTGCAGGAGATTTGGCGGTCTGGGATTGGATGGGACGACGAGTTGCCACATATTATTGAGGATAAGTGGAAGATGTGGTTGGAAAATCTACACAATATTACGGAAGTAAAAGTTCAAAGATGCTATGGGATGGAAGAAAGAGGTTCGGATTCTAAAGAGCTTCACGTTTTCTGCGACGCGAGTGAGCAGGCTTTCGCTGCGATTGCTTACTTTAGAAACTGTGTACAGGGTGAAGTAACTCTTTCTCTAGTAGCAGCTAAGACGAGAGTGGCCCCTCTCAAGCCCCTGTCAATTCCAAGACTTGAGCTCCAGGCAGCTGTAATGGGAACAAGGCTAGCAGAAACAATTAAAGAAGGACATAGCATCAAGATTGATCGAGTTTTCTACTGGACAGATTCCAGAACGGTCTTATGCTGGATTAGATCCAAAGCTCGTAAGTACAAACCCTTTGTCAGCCACCGTATAGGAGAGATTCTGGAAACCTCCGACGTAAAAGAATGGAGATGGATCCCCACGAAAATGAATGTCGCGAATGAAGCTACGAGAGATTGTGGTGAAGCTGATTTCTCTTCGTCTTGTCGGTGGTTCATGGGTCCATCATTTTTGAAGCAAGCTGTTACTGAGTGGCCTCAAGAAAAAGATATTGGTGGTAAGTGTGAAGGTGAAGAAATGGCTTCAGAGTTAAAGGTGGAATACTGTAATGTATTAACCACTGAAAATTGTTTAGCATCTCGTATGCTCGAAAATTACTCATCGTGGATCAAGCTAATTCGAGTGACTGCTTGGATTTTACGGTTTCTAAGAAATTGTAAATTAACCAAACGTGAACGAAATTTGAAACCGTCATTGATGCCTATGGAGTGTGACAAGGCTGAAATTATCTGGATCAAGAAATCTCAGCAAGAGTCATTCCCATTGGATTTAGCAGCGCTTGCGAAAAATAAGGCACTGTCTAAGGAAAGCAGACTGCTTTCACTGTCTCCTATGATTGACGCCGATGGAATATTGAGAATTGATGGGCGAGCTGTTAAATCTCCAGAGATGACCGAAAATGCTAAGAAACCCATCATTCTGTGTCCTAGAAGTAAATATACAAGATTATTGATTGAAAAATACCACTTGGAAGCTGCACACCAAGGACAGGAGCGAGTGGTAAATGAGCTGCGTCAAAGATTCTGGATCATTGATGTGCGAGCTGCAGTTCGAAGAATTTGGAATAACTGTCAGGATTGCAAAATCCGTAGAGCTAAACCTGAGAATCCCCTCATGGGACAACTTCCATCATACCGTGTGACGAAACCAGAGAGACCATTTTCGGAAACCGGAGTAGATTACTTCGGGCCGATGGAAGTGACGGTGGGAAGACGCCGAGAGAAAAGATACGGCGTGCTATTTACTTGTTTAAGCACCCGAGCAGTTCATTTGGAGGTCGCCTCCTCCCTGTCTACTGACTCAGCTATTATGGCAATCAAAAGGATGATCGCCCGACGAGGGAATCCCAGAAGACTTTTCTCCGACAACGGAACAAATTTCCGAGGCGCAGATGCAGAGCTGAGGAAATGTCTTGCTGAATTTGATCAAAGAAAATTATTGGAAGAAATGACATCCAGAGGGATTGAGTGGCATTTCATAGCACCCTCTTCCCCTCATTTCGGAGGTTGTTGGGAACGTCTGGTGCGTTCCGTGAAAGTAGCTCTACTAGCTATACTTAAAGAGCAAGCTCCTAAAGAAGAAACACTTCATACACTAATGCTAGAAGCGGAGAGCATCGTCAACAGTAGACCATTGACTCATGTTCCCTTTGACACTGAAGACCAGGAGGCTCTTACTCCCTATCATTTTTTGATAGGAACTTCGAGCGTGGCAGCCATTCCAGTAGAATTGACAGATCATGATTTGAGTCTCAGACGCCAGTGGAGGATTGCTCAAAGATTGGCAGACCGTTTCTGGAGCCGCTGGATAAAAGAGTATTTGCCGAGTCTTACAAGAAGAACAAAATGGAATCAGATGACAAGACCAATCCAGTTGGGAGATTTGGTGTTCGTCGTAGATGGAAATTTGCAGCGTAATCTTTGGCCAAGGGGAATTATCGTTGCGACTTATCCCGGAAAGGACGGAATCGTACGTGTCGTTGATGTGAAGACTGCTAACGGGACCTACAGAAGACCAGTGGTCAAGATATGCGTTCTGGACGTTTCGGGAGTGGACAAAACCCAAGTTTTGCCACTGGGGGGAGATATGTGCGCGGGGCAACGAGAAACTGAAGGAAGCAAGGAGCCTTTATCAGAAACGTTGGATCCTGGTGATTGCAACGTTTTGAGAAGAAGCCAGAGAGTGAAGGAGAAGGAGAGTCAGTCTCGTGGAGTTCCTGCTCGTGGTCGTGAGTAAGAGAAAAGAGAGTCCGGCACATTTTACATTTCAATTAAAATTGTCGTAAAAAGTATTTTATCATTTCGGATAAAACTGTTAGTCAATTGTATTGATTTTGTGTGACGGAGCGGAAATAAATAATTAAGTTTACGTTTCGTTTTCCGTTAAAAAAGTTTATTGATAGGGACTGGCAAGCATTCACCTATCGATGATTGACCATAGAGCTGCAATTCAAATTAGTCAAGTCAAGTAAGTATAGTTAGTAAAGTTAAATAGGACTGACTCCTAAGCTATCGAAGAGAAGGGGTCCGTCATATTCACTATTTTTAGGTTAAATCTTTTGCAATAATTTATATAAAAGGACATTCAGACGTGTGAGGTTATACATTATTTGCTTGTGTTAAAACATAATCAGAACTAATTATGGCTTCAAAAATCTATGCTGTTGGGATTTTGTTTCTACTTAGTCATTTTTCAGCGCCATCAGGTAAATTATTTCATTGATCATGTTTGTTTTTTAACTGTAAGAAGTATTTAATAAGGTTATTGAGAATCTCATATCAAAGTCATGCTCGATCATTTTAAAGATGTAACTACTATTTATACTTAGATTTTTAAAACTCTAAATATAAGTTGTAAATCTGTAATAAATAATTTAATATTTAAAATAAATTGTATAATTATTATTATAATACAATATGAATATTTAGAAGTTAAGGAAATCTTATTTGATTTGGAAAAATAGCTTAATAAATAGTTTCTATTTTACAGTGTAAACTAAATGTCAGTTAAGTAATTTGGCAAATAAACGTCGAAATAAAACCGAGAAATCATAATATTAAAGGTCATTATTTTAAGATGGAGCAATGCCATGGGAAACCGAACAAAGGTGGGACGAATGGTTTTTGAATCGGCATAATCAATTTGTACAAAACACTCAAAATAATGGTCACAATGTCAATGTGCTTTTCTATGGAGACTCCATCACCGAAGGTTGGGAGTGGACCGGCCGAGAACCGTTTGATATGTACTATGCTCCATTGGGTACAGCTAATTATGGAATTGGTGGGGACCAGACACAACATCTTAACTGGAGAATTTTTAATGGGGAGGTAGAAGGTTTAAACCCTCGTTTGATAGTTTTAAAAATTGGAACAAATAACATGGGTTATCAAGATAATGATATTGCAGCAGGAGTTCTTTCTGTAGTTTGGAATCTTCGTGCTAAAATGCCTAATTCCAAAATTCTGTTATTGGGAATTTTGCCAAGAAACAATGCAGACGCCAATTGGCGAGTCAGAAATATTAATTCTCAAATTCAGTCTGTTGCTGACGGGTACAGCATTCGCTATTTGGATATGTTTGACACATTCTGTAAAGGCAATGACCAATTTGAGTATCATTTGTACGATCCAGACCTTCTTCATCTGTCAACTGCTGGTTACTGGGCTTGGGCTCAAACCATGGCACCTATTTTTAATGAAATGATGAATAGCTAGGTTACACTACCTTATGGCAACAGTTTTGAATTATAAAAAGTATTGTTGTAAATTATTGGTGATTATGGTCTACGAAATCTTTAAATAAATTTCTTTAAAAACTCATGTCTTCTGATTACTGGCACATCTTACGAACCATTTGCATAAGTTTCCTTTGCTTCCTACATTTCAAACATCTTTTGAATCAAGAATTTTAATATATTAAAACTACAATAAATGGAAATTACTGAAGGTGGTATCTTCTATCAAATTTATCATCTGGACAGAAATGGCCTGGTTTATTGCGAGAATGATTAAAGATTATAAATTTATTTTCCAATTCACTTGACACTTCATATTATTAAATACAGATAAACTGCATTTAAACAATATTAATTATTAATCACAGTGCTATCGCTATGATGTTATTTTTATACCAAACCGACCAATTTTTTTTGGGCCTGTTAGGTACAAAAATGTTGACTTTAACTTTCCATTTTGCCAAGTGGATTTACAAAATCATGTTTTACCTAGATATATTATATTCAATGTATCATAATATTATTATCTGTATAATTATTTTCTTATCACCAATGGTTTAATAGACTGCAATAACAACAATATCAATCATTGTATGTCATGTTGGAGTAGTTTGTTTAATGGGTTCTTCATTTTTATTACAGCTGGCTACAGCTATATACAGCGTAGTCTGGTTGAGGAACAGAGATTTCTGATGATTTTACATCTTCCTTAATAGTAATAATTAAAAACTGTGAATACAGTTGTTAAATTAATAACTAACAAAGTATGTGTACGTTCCAAAATTCCAATTGCAATACCATGCATGTTACATTGTCGCTGCCATGATAAAATGGCTTGTTACTTTGTAGTGTAACGCAGACGATATACTATAACCCCCAATATGTATGAAATTTCACAAGGTAGGATGAATATTGTGGCGATGAGGCACGGCTTGCATTTGGAAAATTTTACGATTTTTAATCTCTTTGAAAAGAGTAGTTTTTCTGTTTTAGGGGGGATTGCCCCTTCTTACCCCTTCTACACACGTGCCTGGTGGCGATGCCCGTCCAAACGACAAACAGACAGACAATCAAACAACATATTGTGAAAGCATAATAAAATTAGACAAATGAATTTCATGCTCCGCCTTTACTACATCGACATGTATCACTATCAATGTTTGGTTTTTATCACTATATGAACATGAGCTATGTAATAAAAGTGGAGCATAAAATTCATTTTGTCTAATTATTTTATGCTAGCACAGAATGCAAATTTTTTGATTTACATTTTGATATAATAATATAGTAAATAGCAGAAAGCATTTTACAATCTAAATACAGTTTACATAGATAGATCATAATATTCATAATATATCGAGTTATAGTCCAGATCGCACAGTTATCGTTATTATGTCACATATTAAACCTCACTCTCACGTTGTCCTCATTTTGGGCAAACTATTGTTAATTGTGCTATTCGATGTTATAATAATATACGTTTATGTTGTGGAATTCCTTTATTTCTACATACGACAAAAACACATAAATAACACGGTTTATTCTTATATTAACCATACTGCTACAAATAACCAATAATAATATAGTGAACTGTGGTATATTTTATAAATATTCGATTCATTTTTTGTTGAAAGACATAAATTGTAACATGAACCTACATGCATCAACCATAAAAGATAATTTTAACATAGAGGTCAACAATTTAGTTTTATTTACAATTTTTAATGCAGAGTTTTGATTGATGATTGATTGAATTTTGTAAGTGACGAATATTTTTAACAATCATTAAAATGAGTGTAATAATGGTTATCTCCAGTATACAGTCACTCCATAGCTAGTAAGGTAAACAAAAAGAGAATAAAATGGATACAATTAAAACTAGTGATATATATGTATATAGCAATATCATGTCTTGGGTGTAAATGTAGCATCAATATCGAGTACATTAATCACTTTATAGTTTTAAAAAATGTTGGCGAATATTTTTATCAAAATACTTATAGCATAGCAATTGGACTCTTAAATTTTAAATGGCAAATTGTTCCACAATCAAGCACATATGTCGAAAAATGCAGATCTTCCAAAGCTAGTGGTATATATTTTGGGTAGTTGGGTAACACTAAGTCGTTGTTTTGTCTAGTAGTCCTGCATGAAGACAACTTTAAGGAACAATCAGTTTCGTCTATGTATTCATGAGCATTAGTGTTCGAGTTTACAACAAGTAAATATTAAAATATTAAAGAGCCTACATCTCTACGTTCGTTTACAATCTCAAACTGAAAAAATACATAATATGGAGAACCCGAAAGCAAAGGAAACGCTGGCCTATAAAAGTTCTATGAAGTACATAGTACAGTACCGGCTAAGTTACATAAATCTTATATAGACAAATATATTCCAGATTGATCAGGTCTACATACATATCATATAAATAATGGGTTGTTTGGGTTAGTGAGTAGAGTAGAACCGTAGAACGTGATCATGATAACGAATTTGTGCATATTATGACTTTAAACAGAATCTGCTGACAATATAAGCGATGATGATGCATTAAATAAAGTCATGTCCAACCAAACTGGGTACATTATAGCTGTATACTCGTAGTAGATCAAAATGCCAGTAATTTGACTTAGATATTTATATTTTATTTAATTAAATCTTTGTTTAGAAATTAAAAATTTGGTTTTGAAATCCGTCCAAAAGTTTTTTGCAAAGTAATTCTTTCTTTGCCAGATTTTGATTCCCAGACCCCTGATGTCATCATATAGAAGACTACAGTCCTGTATTTAATTGTATATATACTAAATATTGTCAGAGTAAAAGATTCTGAGTTGGTGGGGATGAGTACGTCCACTATTCTCTTACTCAGGATGTGCCGAAATGAATACACAAAAGAACGTATTTGGCACTAAAGAAAAGGCTGTAAGCAAGCCGAAGGAATTTATTGTATTTTGTTTGTAAGCGACTGAACAAATAGCGTCAGGGACAAATAAATGAAATTATGATTTTAATTGAAAATAAATGCCACTGCGGGCGGAAAGCTGTGTCCAGGCTGAAGGACAAAAGAAGAGTCCAGGGCAGAAGAATGTCCGCCGGTTATCAGCATAGCATAAGAAAATCGAGGAGATTTTCTTATGCTCATATTCCAATTGTTGTTGTCAGTGTCATAAGTATTGTAGGGACACATGCACTCACAGTACCTGACCAATCATGTGAAGAGGGAAATGAACTCCGTCCAGCAAGTAATAGATAATGCAAATTAGTCTATTGCTTGCTGGGCAATTTTTTGGAAGAAACAGAGAAATAGGAATGCAACAAAGTTGCATTCTCTCATGCCCTCGCGTTCCCCGGATCTTTTATCGGGGGATTGCACGCTTGATTGCGTTGGTCCCGGGGGATTACACGTAGATGTTGTTTACACATGGTCAAGTACTGATTATTTTATGGGACAAATAAATATCGACTGTACAAAATTCGACCGAAGGTGGCATGGTACAGACATTGTTGTAAAATTGAAGCGAGTGTCATTGCTTAATGAATACAAAATAATATTTGTGACATAACTTGCTTACAACTAAATGGAATTTTATACAATACAAATTGAAATGAAATAAGATTGAAATTAATGATTAATGTACACGTAATTAGATAGTAATTGATTGACATGCACACTTTAAATCATGGAAATTACAGTTTGGGATTGTTGAGATCCAGATGTGAGATCAACGATGAGACAAATCAAAAACGTTCCAGGTCGTAAGGAGGTTGAGGGACAATTAGCGACAAGGACTAATCCGATTGAAATAATCTCCGAGAAAACTTTTTCAACTCTTCCCTTTCTAACCGCACTTGGTATGAAGGCTTAGGTCTGGGAGGAGGAGTTTCTAATGCTCGCCACGAATGCATAATTTGTTCAACTTCCTCAGGTGGGAGGGCACGAAATCGTTCGAAGTACAACTTCCAGGACATTGGGGCTACATTGAGTGGAACTCGGAATCGAAATTCGCGGTTGGGACTAAGCGTGGTTGGATTAGAGATAGGGGTCGCTAGAATTGAGTCCAGGCGAGCTCTTTTAGGAGACGAAGGGATCTCGCGAGCACGGCCAGCTCCAAGCTCTTTGTGGTCCATGATCTATAAATGAAACGCTATAAGCTAGTAACCTAAATGGTAACGTAGACTATTGCAGAAGCATAGGAACAAGCTGAAGCATTATGAAAGGACATTGTCAATTTTATGACTGAAATTAATCGGCAGAATCTGAACTATAATTTGCATCAATTGACGGATTTGTTTGAGATAGATATTTAGGGCAGTTGACTTTGACTTTCTCGTTCTTTGGATTGACAGTAATTTTATAGAAGTCTATTACGTCGGATCCAATAACTAAATCGTATGGTAACCTTGGAACGATTAGAAAGTTTGCTGTGATATTAACATTATCCAAAGGAATCGCAAAATCAGCTCCTGACTTAACAGTGACTATGTCTTCGGATGATGGCGTACCCAACCAAGCTAAGCTATATTTCAGAGGCACTGGTTTATCAACTATAGTGTAAGCGTGATTCATTTTCTTAAGTTTATCTAAGAACTTTGGATTTACTGCTGAAAATGTGGCCCGATTCGTGATGTACATTTGGATTTTTCCGAAAGGAAACTGAAACAATTGTAAAGAATCTATCAGTGGGACTTTTAGTTGTTGACACCATATCTTAGTGTAAGAGTCTTTGTTTATTTTAGCCACCGTATGAGAGTCTGACTCTGCATCAGAAGAAGCTACAGAGGAGGCTTTACGGGATGGGGCTAGACTATAATCAGCTATAGTTGACTCCTTGGTTTTAGAGAGTGGAATGTATTCGCCACCATAACGCAGCCACGTAGATTTTGCGTCTACTTCTACTAGGTTCGTCTCGGCGTTGACATGCAAATCGTATCGCGAGATTACATCTACTGACAAAAGCATATCGCAAGGAAGATTATTAAGAATGAAGTAATCAGCCAATATTGGTTTGCCATTAATTGGGAAATCAAAACGTGCAAATTCTTTGGCTACCTCATATTTGTGATCAGATGATAGAGCCCATTTTGAAAGGTCAAAAACTTCAGGAATTTTCAAAAGACAGACCTCAAGGTGGTATTTGTTAGACTTTAGGGACTCAATTAATTTACTGCTAACTGCTGAATAAATATTATATTAATTATGTAGGGAATTGGGACTTATTTTTATTTTAGGATAGAGCGACTGAATTTAGCGTCAGATTGAAATGGTAGGACAATTTTGAGTTAGAATTAAATATATTTTTAATGAAGAATAAATGTAATTTTAGTTAAGTTAGGGAAAAGGGGCGTTTTTCTAGAAAATCTCTCGGTGCGGACAGCACCGTCGAGATGTAAGTAGAGGCAGAGTCAAGAAGTAAGTGATTGTTTAAAAGGTAAGTTCAGGAGTTCATCGTAAGAAATTAGATAATATTAGCATAGGTAGATAGGAAATAGGAAATATTACAGGTAGGCTATGAGCAGTGGCAGCAATAGGATAGAAGGACAATCCCACAAAGAGATAAGAAGGGCGTCATTTAAATTTAGTCAGATTTAGTCAAATCTGCCTGATGGGGCAATGGCCATTGAGAATGCGAAGCTAGTTCGCATTCTCTCAATATTATTATATTGCTGTATTTGTACTGAAGTATAAAGCTAACTATAGCCATAAAACAAAGCTTTGATGTTGATAATATTATGCTTATTTGGCTATTATGAATATTCTGAACTTTACCATTCGGGTGTCGGGTTGAATCTATACTACTCCAACTTCTCCAATGCCGCATAAGTATAACAAAGGCAGAGGAATATCATTTCATTGGGATAAAACCGAATAGTTCATTGTACTCATTGCCGTATTTGGTTGAAGTAAGGCAGGGGTTAGGTTAATATCATGTAGATTAAGGTTTATCGAAATTGGGTCGTGGTTTATACCATGTACATAGAGTTATTGAATAGAGGCTGTGAGGACAGTTAAATCTGAAAGGCTATCTGGCGGGGCTTCAGCTTAAACACGCGATTCCCTATGCTTAGATTTAGGTTCGATATTCGGCATTCGGCAATGCACTGTAACTACACATATTGTAATACATTGCACTTTACGAAGCATTTGTTGAAACTACCGCATGTGTAGTGAATTAGTAATATTTTATTACAGTTGATTTTATTATATTACACTTGAATTATTGCATAAGTTCTAGCACAAATAAACGAAGTGCTGAAATATGACATGTGTATGGGAACACGATATTGATGAATGTGATACCGACAGAGTCGAATCGAAGGAAAATTGCATTATCTCGAAAGTTTCGTATTCTAAAACGTTGAAGCTATGAGTCATAATTTCACTAAAGATTGCTGGGTCTGATCGGATGAACTTCTTAATGAACAGTAGTACCTAGTTCTCACACTGGTTCTCTTATCTCTAAAAGTAGTTTTGTCAATTTAGAATCTTGAGAATTGAGGAAGATAATAAATAATATCTAAATAAAACATCATAGTTGTGACAGAATAACATTTATAATAAATAATTATTATTTCAAATATCACGCCGTAAAAACCGATCTGCCAATATAAAACCAAAAATGAGGGTTAACAGCTCTTCGCTTAAGACAGGAGGGTTAATAATTGGAGTTTTGGAAACTGTAAGTTCAATTATACAAAATAAATGCTTTCAAATTTATTATAATTTTGGTGGATTACTACCTCATATTAAATGGAAATATTGAAATTTCTTTATATCTACTGTATCTTCCGAATAATTTCGAATAAACTTATATTAAAAATTTATTAAAATTTATAGGAATGCAAATAAATTACAATTTTCAGCACAATGGCTAATATAGGTTCTTGAAATGATTAAACATTAAACTACTATTATTTTTTTACTGTTTTTTTAATTAGATTGTTGGAATTATTGGAGCTATTGTCAGCTTTGTGGTGCTTGTTTCTTGGGCCTCTTTCGGGTTGCTAGTGAACTCTAAGTACCTAACTCCGGTTTTCGAAATAGGAAAGAACTCTGCCCTAATCCATAATGGTAATACGACAATGTCAAATTTAATTCGTGCTAATTTACTTGTCTTTGTCTACAATAACAAAATATATTTTTAATTAATTTAATTTTTATTTAATTTTTAGTACATTTTGTAACATCTACTGTGTTCAACGTTCTTTTTATGGTTGTTGCCTTGATCGGCTCCTCTATTTTCATTATGTTCTGCAGTCAAATCATTATTTCTGTGGTTTTGATTTATGGTATTCGAAAGGTAATGACACATTAAATAAATAATTGTCCTATTAGATTTATAATACAAATTTAAGTCTAAAGTGTTATTATGCATTGTGGCAGTTATCGCGCTCATTACAATTAATGAAAAGTTTCCATTGTTTTCCAACTTACTTAATAAAATTATGTCATTACAGAACTCCAAGACACTGATGACGGTTTGGACGGTTTTCAAAATAATTTACATCGTCCTTCTCCTGATTGCGTTTGCTGTAATGTGCATTCTAAGTGACATTACAGCTAAGATGCTTGCTACACACATTTTATCAATTGGTCTTAGTTCATTTTATGTTGTAGTGATTCTTAAGTTGAAGCAGTGCTGTTAAATACAGACCCAAATAATATCGTAAACTGTGAGCTTCCATAAATTCATAACCAAAACTCAGAATAAGTTGTTTATAGTATTTTAAAAATCTTTATCATTATTATATCCATTGGCATTTTTAAGTTTTGCAAATAGGTATAACAATATAAGTATTCCAAATTATTGATTCTATTATTTAGAATGCATTGTTGTAATATACCCATGTTTACATTAATATCAATATTTACACATTCTGAAATAATTTTTAGCATTAACGATTTTAAATTTTGCTACAGTGAAGTTATTCTCAGCTGAATACGCACAAAAAACAATGTGCAGAAAATGCAGAATGCATCCAGTATATCTTTAGATGAGGAAAATTGTATTTTTAAAATTATGGAAATTGCAATAATAAAATAAATGTTCAGAAAAGGAAATACGTTTAAAATAAAAATTATTTTACATGAAATAATTTTTACATTAAATTATTGTTTTCCTACTTTTCAACTCTCTTGATTTTATTTGTTTTATTTCGACTACCTTTTACCTACTTAGTCCATGATTTGGACATTTTCATTTAATCAATCGGAGAAAAATAGATTTCTATAATGTTGACCTTAGCAAATTTGTGTTGGCGATTGGGATAATTACCTAGTAAAATTATCGGAATAGTTTCGGAAGGGTAAAATGTAGAGGTTGAAGATAGTCTAAAAATAAGACTCTGATAGAAAAGCTACAGTAGAGAAAAGAAAACTGATAATGTAAACGAAAAAAATTGTTGCAATATTAGAATTTGTAAAGTTAATGGGACGTGGTCCATCTTCTTCTAAGCAACGTCTACATTGCGTGTAATTGTACGTTGTCGATGCCTGTGCCCATTTTTCGTACAATCCAGAGTAGAAAAGAGATGACAATCGTTTTATGTAGAATTCTTTTAAAACAGAAATAAAATCATTAAACTTAATAGAGATTGGTAAAAATACATTGATTTCTAACTCTTCCTGTCCAAAGTACAATTTCTTTCTTGGGTGAACTCTTCTATTATTATAATCCCAATGGGAGTCGTTAAAAAAGCGATGGATTTGACTTTTCCTATCCAGCAAAACCGAATTATCACATTGAGAAATCCATTTCTGTACACTTTGAATAGGAAATTCTGAAGGAAATCGTAACTGTTTGTTAACAACATTCAAATAGTCTTGAGTTTTTTGTAGCATGATAGTCCCGTATGTCATCCGAAACACATCTTGGTAAAACGCAAAATATTTCTTAAACTTTCTAATGAACTTGTTCGCAAGCTCTATTGCCGACTTAATTGTTTCTGTTGTTTCCTGACTAAAAGAGTATTTAGTGCGAGAAACAAACCGACATTCTTGTTTTAGTTGGCGCTGAATTAGCCTGAGCGTGATAATATCATCTTGGCTTAGATTTAAATGTTTGGAGCAATGATAAAACTGTAATATCTCTCGTTCTTGCTTTATTGAAAGGCGGAAGGGTTCGTAAGTTGAAGATTGGTCAATAGGACTGAATAAAACTAAATCTTTGTTGGTAATGATATCTTGAAAAGTCTCGATTTTCTTGACGGGTCTTGGTTCAGTCAAATCCGCAATGACAGTTCCACTATACTCATTTGTGATGACCATCATCATTACAATGAAGGATTCAATCGCCAATTTAACCCACAACAATTTTTCCAATTTTTTTGGCAATTCGTAACCCTTACCCAGAAAATTTGCATAGCAAAGTAGAATAAAAGGGTATTTTTTCAAGTTTTTACGAAATAGTACAAAATGTGAAAATGATGTAATTGTAAAAATTGCTAATAAAATGGCAATCCAAGAAGATGCATCAAAAGGCCGAATGTATCCGTAAAACGAGAGACTTTCATCTTTTAGAACTACACAAGATATAAATAAATAGTTTTCATAAGCTGTTGGGAAGAAAGTATATCCACGAATTTGCTCGACAGGTATTTCATAATTCATGTTGATTTTATAGCCAGTTAAAAGCTGATGTAAATAAATGTCATTGCATATTGTTGCGTTGCTAAAATCGTGTAAAATAATTGAAAAGGTATTAACGGCATCATTAAAATTCCGTTTTTTATTGGTAGTCAAAAAATATTCATGGCTTAAAGGAGTATCACAATAATTGTCAATGGTAAATATTCCCTCGTTCACTAAGACCGACAATTTCTGCTTTGAATGACTTCTCCATACAATTTCTTCGACATGTTTTCGTATTTTGTCTTTCTTCGTAGAAAGTTGAGAGATTCTATCCACTAAAATGTCTAAACGATCTTTAAAATATTCAATTGGATTTCCATCTTCATCAAGAATTACTTCATGGTGGCATTTTCCACAAATGTAATAAAATCTATCTTCTGAAATGGACTGGACGAGATAATATCCATTTAATCCTGGAAAACTGATTTCAATGTCTTTCATGAATTGATCTTGCTTGTGGTGAAAAGTTTCTCTATTTATTAAAAAGTATACCGTGGTGTACTTGGCATAGTTGTACTGCTCAACACCCAAAATTCTTTTACTGTAAGTCAAGCTCAGTTGATAAACGTCAGAGAATTGGTCTCGTATATGAGATGGCACACTCAAATATTTAGAAATGTATTCGGTCAAAACGACTTCTGCTGTATGTCTTGAATTCAAATCCACGGAAATGTGGGAGATGCAATGAAATCGGGAGAGAAGGATGGGCATCGGCATTTTACGAACACCGGTCGTCAAACCGTAAAAATTAAGACAAGACCGTGGGTCGTCATAGTTCGGATCTTCCCCAAAGATTTCATTCTCTATGCGAGAGATTGAACAATTATATTCTGATTCAAAATATCCAAACAAAGTATCAATTCTTGTAAGAACGATAGGAATTTCTAAATTTGCAATTTCATCAACTAATTCTGCAACTGCAGTGCTCTTGTATACTTTTTCGTACAGAATTATATTGATATAGCAATTTTTCTCAATCAGCACCAACTGTTTTAGTTTTTCTGAGCCACTTGAGTTTTTAAGAAACACAAATAACAAAACGATATATGTAATGTAATGTGGTTTTATTCTTGGAAAGGTTACAGGCAGCTTTGCAGCTGGAAAAGTAGCCTAGAAATACAATGAGTTTAAAAGATTACAGATAATTATGGATAACACTTAAATTCTATAGACTATATCATTATTTAACTTAATTTCACCGTGGTCATACATGTTATTTAGTGTACTTACTATTTGGGCGATACATGAATTTTCGTATCTCTTTTTGATTTTAGGCCCAAATGGTTTGAATAAATACATTCTAGATTTTCTGGTTTTTCTATTTTCATTAACGTAGTAAGGGGGTAACATACTTCTAAATCTTTCAGAATTTATAATTTGGAAGCCTAATTTTAACAACAAAGCTTTTCTGCGATCTTCTAGCGTTTGTATATTTAATTGTGCGCAATATTGATTGTACTGAGCCCATGAGATTTTAAGATTCTTAATTATAGAAATAGCTCTTTTCTGTACATGTTCAATATCTTCGTTGAGGTTATTTGATATTGCTGGGCCCCATAGTGTGCATGCATATTCAAGGGTAGGTCTAATGTAGCATATATAAGCGTGCAAAAGCTCATCTTCGCTAAATCCATATCTTTTGAGAGTTTGTAACATATTTTATATAGTTTTGATGAGGCAAAAATACGGCAAAAACATTTTAACAACCACAATTTTATGTTTGATGATTACAAATATTTAATTGTTTTTCACGAATAAGAAAATTTTGATATACGGCCAAGCTGGGCTTCTTTTATGGTATTAAACAATATTGCGGAATTGAAAAGTCAAGTGTTTACTACGTAGTATTTTATATGATCAAATATTTGATTTCATTGAACTTGTTTATTACAAGTTTCTATGGCTTAAATACTGTAAATATACAGTATCGATTAGGATAGTTTTTTATTTAGCCTGGTCAACAGCTAAATGTTGAGGTATGTTGAGATATAATGTCTATACGACTTGTTTTCAGGCTTATGTTTAGGTCAGCTATGGCTATATTATATCAATGTTTGTAAACGCCATAATATTATGTATTATTACCGGAAATAAATACACAATTTGTAATTTATCATACAAACTTGGAATATTGCAGGTTTTGATAGTTGGATCTCTTGTGCAATATATTCGAAGGAGAGGTAGGAGTAGGCGTAGAATCTATTCCATGTTGCTTCCATTTTGCTTAGATTTGACGTCTACCCTTAACCTTCTCATTTCCTTCACCCATATATAATTTACATCCGTAGTTACTTTGTACAACAATTCCTTTTGATACAATGATTTGCATGAAGTCCTACTTGAATAATCATAACAATCAAAAACTTACTAAGTATAACCTTAGTAACATTGCTGAAATGGAAAACTGAACAATTGCCTACATTTATTTAATACCAAAAAACATTGAGACTTGCCAAAGATGGGCATCTCAAAGTGCAGCATGAGGGGGGATATTACCCTCTTCAAAAAATTTGAGCGATAAAAAAATGGAGTGGAGAAAAATGTTCTTTCAATTGCTTGAAAATGCAATATAATTATATTACTGATTAAACGTTGAAATAAAATATGCTCTTAATAAACTATTATATTATATTTCATGTCTACCTACTTCAATTTCGCATACAAATATTGAAATAAATCCAAAGCTATCCAAATCACAAGACTGTCTAGCATTACTCAATTTGATGATTCATATTTAAACTGGTAGCACTGTCTGTGTATTTTGTAGCCATTATTACAGATATTATGTTAATAGATTTATTTCATGGTAAGCACAAAATTATACATTACTTATTAAAGAAATTAAATGATATTTGTATGTAACTGCAGCTAAAACGAAAGCGTGTTCCTAAAATCAAATGGCAACTACCTACAAAGTAAGTCCGTCAGTATACCCAGGTAAATATGTGAACAGTAAATAAATGGGAATTAAATCACCACACCAAATATTTGCTCCGTGTAGCTAGCACCAAAGTTGGGGCTTATTTCAATAAATATCAGACTGATCGAGATAGTGTCACCTCAGAAAAAGACATATACCCATACCCATTTAATGTGGCTTATATAACTTAGGTACACCTATAGACACAACACAATATAATATTCACAATAATGCCTAGGTATCATGTACCTTAAAAATCGCAGATTATTTAATTAGACATTTTTTAAAGTTGAGAATGTAAACTTATACCATAATATATCTATGAATATTTTAGTAAATTTAAGGAATTTCTCCAATTTGGCATATATTATTTCGACTACGAAAACTAACACTGAAGACACACTTCCGAAAAGCAACAAATAAAAATGTCCTTGTACATTTGCAAAAATGAGCTTAGCTGGTCCTTCGTGTTCGTTTGACTTAGTAGTGACATTATTTTCTCTGGCCCATTGTAAATGTTGTCTCCTCACTAAAGCGGTGTCCAAGGATCGCCATTTCCGAATTATTCCAGAGTCTTTCATCAAATTGATCGCCCTGTTGAAATTGTTGCGATAGATTTCTCTTGACCTCATGACGAAAACCGTTACAGTGGGAGCAATAGAGTCTTTTGAAATTACTAAAGGAAGCTTTCCTGTGGCTTGACTGAAATTCTTGAACAGAAAGTACTCTGCTTTTTCCTTCCAAGCAATGCAAGCAAATTTATTTGTCGTTGTCCTCTGAATGCACTCGGACTCCCATCCGATTTTTCTCCTGTTATAAATAGCTCTTGGAGTATTTCCTCCATCTTTAAAGTATGGAATTGCAGACCCCGCTACGACGGAACTGTCCATTCCCCATTCAAAATTTTGTGACATGGAAAGTTCCTTGAATGTTTCTGGAGTCTCTTCCAAAATAGGAAAAGTCATCAGTCCCACCAGCTTTGATCGATACAAAGTTGTTGTTATCACAGACATAAACATCCAAATGATGCAAAGAATCCTTGCTGAGATCTTGCCTGGAAATTGAACATCTTGCTCCAGAAGCACAGAAAATACATATAACAATTTATGTTTAAAAAATATCCCCAAAACTCCAACGCGACTGACCTCGAACTTTTCAATCATATAAAACACTAGAGTGACTAGGATTATGGAAATAACAATATACAACCATAAAATAGGATTAAAAGGCAGATAAATAGATTTCCAAGTGTAAAATAAATCTGGTAGACCAATAATAAAAATTATACAACTCTCTTCAACAAAAGAATTGGTAATTCCAACAGCCTGTGCTCGGTGTAAATTCAATCCAACAGGAACCCCTAGATCAGCGACACCATTTAAAACATCTCCGACTGAACCGACCCAAGTTCCGTTAGGTAAAGTAGCCCCTGTCCCTCTACCGGTAGATGCAATCACCTTGTAAGTATAATTGAACATAGCCACCATTTCTGCGACTACATTTTTGACAAATCCTCTTTTGAATGTCCATCCACCATTTATTTCTTCGATTTCAGCTGAAAATATTACTCTTGTAGTGGTAGATACCACTAATAAATGGCCATTGGCGTTTAAGGTGAAATCTGGGAACAGTATTTCTATTATTGGCAGATAATTGCCAAAAGTTAAATCATATAAAGCAGGTTTCCCTGATAGACAATAGAAACATACACTTTTCCCAACTGTTTGCACACCTTTTGTATCTTCGTACAATATTAATTTGTAACGGAATTGCCTTGCAAAGTCGGACCACAAAAATTTCTCTTCGTTATTTTCATCCGTTATGAAAATATAATGATCCTCGTCTTTTTTGGTAACAGCCTTTATATGGTTGGTAAAGAGTGACAAAAAATTAGCAGAAAATTCTGGAGTAAACTTTAAGAACTGAGTAATAATTATTAAGCAGTGCTTCCTATTGCCTATCTTTCGTGATAAGGAAAGTAGATTGAATTGGGGATGGCGTAGTTTTGACAAATTAAGCTCATTAGAAATGGTTATCCAAAAGATATCTCTTCCAGTATCTAACATAATTTCCTCCGCTATTGCTTTACTTCGCTGATCTTCTTCGCCAACCAAAAACAAATTGCACTGGGAAAAGTACTGCTTTACAATAGCTGCAGCAATTTTCTGCGGAGACTTTAGCTCCTTAAAGTTTAAAAAATACTGAAAAGATTTCTCAGATGTTGTTAAAATTAAATGTATTAGCAGAAATAGAATTAGGATTGATTTACGAACGCAGAAATCCATTTCAAACAAATAGAGAAATACCTCCGGGCAATAATATAATGTACGTTTCTCCAAACTCTTTAAGTTTATAATGGTCTAATATCAGGTGAAGATATTTTGGTAACGGATTATTTTTGCGTCGTAGATGAATATCAGTTTTAAATACAGAGTAAATATTTGCTCCATGTCCGTCTGACTTTATCACCTTTTTTGACATTCTAGATTCATGCATATTATGCAAGTTCCTGGCATGACATAGACACTTGTTTAAGATATAAGGTAGGTAAACATACAGAAAATTTCAAGGTAGTGGAACTTGGTTTATCTAATGATGTCAATGAATATCTGTTATGGGCACAAAACAGTATTTAATAGTTTATATTTTGTATACACTAAAGAACTAGCCTTTGTGTTTGTGTAAATAAAAACAATATTTTCTCAACACTTCAAACACAACGTCGCATATTATGTGGCTGAAACTGGAAAATCCATTTCAAGCCAATTTAGACCTGATGATGTTAAAATACCTAAGATAATCAAGTACACAGGCATTGATAGAGTCAGGAACGTATTTTGGGAGCTACTGTGTTGAAGCACCTAAGGCCGCAGTCAGAAAAATTTCGGGGAGGGAGGCACAAAATATAATTTTTGTCATATTTTACGTTTATGGATAAAAAATTCTTTATTTTTCTCTATTTTGAGGTGAGGCACCTGCTCTGGTGTCTCTCTCATTGCAGCCCTGGAAGCCCTTCAAAAAAATCATATCCCCCACATAAATATTAATGAATGATTTTTTTTACAAAATACCAAAAAAGTTTCCACTTCGCGCGATTTACGCGCCGGTTAAAGCTATTGTGACTTACCCATAAAAGATGTGTTACAAATATTTATTCAGAACAAAGTTGAGCACCTTTAAATCCATTTCTGGGTACGTGCCTGCCTGGATAGGATAGGGACCCGACCGACATAGTATATTGAAATGGTTAATTTGTTGTCATGAATTTTGTATTACACGCACGATTGAATTTTATTATGAACCTTTCATGTAAACAAACATTAGCTACATAGTACATGTTGGCGAAACCAATACGCAATATCAGATGAAAACATATTATCTTATTGTTTGCTGATGTAATAGCTAAGTAAGTATACATATTGTAGACATAGGGAACATCTTTGAATCCCTCATGCTTGATAGAATATTAAATTCCGACAACGCTGTCTAACTGGAGAACAAAATGTTTTGCTGTAACAAAAATAGGTAGAAAAGCTTCGAAGAGTGACACTCGTCACCATTCAGTGGGTATATCTCACCAGTAATAACTGGTAATAACTAGTAATAATCTATAAAAATGTACAACTAAAAATAAAAAATATTGTATTTTCCTGAATCTTTTTGTGGTGAATCGGTGAATGCAACTTTATCACGAAGCCCCAATTAAGTAATTACAGTAGTTAATTACCTTCAATTTGTATAAATTAAGGAAGTTTTTATAACTTATTGAAAAACATTTCAAATATAGATAACAAAATATTTAAAAGCTTGCAAAATAACATACTTCTATTTAATTATTGTTGGGCTAAAGTAAGCTCACTAAATATGAGGAACGTGTTTAGCACTGACACATGAAACATTTATAGAGAACCTCATTTCATTTCTCAAATAAAAACATTCAAACCGTTTAGGAAAGATTAAGCTAGTGCTAGCTAGTAGCAGTTTGTGCTTAACCAAAATACACAAAGGCTAGACGGTTAGACCATTTACAGGATTATTTAACATTGATAACCGCCTGCAGGCACGTATTCAGAAATTAAAGAAATTTGGTCAGGGGGGGCGCAACCAATAATTATGTCCAAAATAGGACATATTCGCTTTGCATATTTCGGGAAAAATCTTTTCTTTTTCTTAGATTTAGGAGCGTTGCACCCCCCCCCCCCCATACTGGATACGTGCTTGATCGCCGGAGCCGGGAATGATCGGACGTCTGGACCCCTATCTCCGGGGCTCCGATTTGGAGAATGTGCATTCTGGCCATAGTCCTGCACGAATCCAATTTCCAACTATATGCATTTACCACTCATTTAAACCGTAACAAAAGGTATATTATGCAAAAAATTTAATGAAATGTCTGAATTTGATTTTAAATTATTGACCAAAGTAAAAGACGGAGTAATAGAGTAATTAACTATTAACATTACAATCATAAAAAGTATTGCGTGGAGATTTTAGGATATATCTGCGATTAGTAATTAAATGGAAAAAGTGCAAATCAAATATGGTAAATAATAAATGAATATAATTAGTTATTGATCATTCCATAAAGAACGGTTTTCGTAAGCGTAACTAAATATTGCTCTGAGCGAAAATTGTGCTGTGGTGCGAAAGTTTTTTGTTTCAAAATAAAGGGTTCTTTCCTTTTCTCTTTCCGAACAGTTTTTCATTTTTCAATCTTTTAAACGTCAATCGTTAAAAATAATTCGATAAACTCAGATGAAAATTGAAAATCACGTCTGGGGGACTATAAACCTTACGATACCGTAATCTCATGCTATTGATACGGAAGCAAATGGATGATGGAAAATCCAACTTAGTACCTGCAACTGCAATCTACATATACATCTGCAACATAGATTTACAGTAAGAATAAAAATTATAAAGGAAAGATATCATGACTGGCGGTTATTATTTCATATTTCATGTTTTCTAAATTTTATTTCGCAATTATGCTTTATGCTTAATGATAGATAATATTTTTAACAGTTCATTTCGTTTTCGGCTGTGATAATATGGAACGCTGTTTTGTATGCCGGGCAGAACTCCTATTGGTTGACGAAAGGGAAAGCATCAGAAGATCGACAACAAGAGAGAGACAGACACATTTATTAGAAAAACAAATTGAAGTTTTTTTTCTAATCACAAAACTAATGGACATACCATTGGAGGTGTGCGCGGATTTCATTTCTGCAAACGGGAATCCTTCTGTCTGGATATCTTATTGCAAAAAATGCTCTTTGATGCTGAAGAGATATCGGGAAACCTACAACAAGCTACTCAAATTTCAAAATGATTTTAATTTGGCGAAGGAACAATTAAAACTTTGTATCAGAACAGCTAATGATGTCTCTACTCACGATATTCGCATCGAGAAGGATGATGTAAAATGGGTTTCCGATTATATTCTCAACTTGTTTTTAAGTAGTAAGTAGTAAGCTACTCCAATTTTAAAAGTTTAAAAGAACTTCAACCAATTAAAATTTAAATTCAACTAGATAATATAATATTCATGACATTTCATAATATAATATTTTTGTTTTATATTGGCGAATAAAGGAGAAGATCTGACTGCTGCTAGAGATCATCAATCAAGTTTGACGCTTTACGAAAGCGATGCGGAAGAAATTATTGTAGATTGTATAAAAAAGGAAAAAGATGATAATCTTTCATCCGGAATTGAAGACAACGATGTAAATGGTTTTGATATTAACTTAACTTCGGAGGTTTCCCTAAGCCCGAATACTGCAAACAGTGATTCCATTTCAAATATCGACACTGAGGACTTTAAAGGTTAAAACATAACCGTATCTCTAATATTATTTCATTTAGAAATGTGACATTTATTTTGTGTTCAAAGTTTTTCTTCAATTACAATATTTTAAATACAGCCAAAATTTCCATATTTATCAGCTCTCTCTGTTAATATAGTAATATATATCTAAACAATTATTGAATAATTTATGCTTAATCAACTTCTCTGGATTGAAAAGTTTATTCCAGCAAAACATTTTTTTGTGGGAAGGATTGGCTATAATTGGGGATTATTAACTTTTTTTAGATTTATAATTACAATGCAACTTTTTAATTTATTTTTACATAACGAGTTTTTCTTTTAGGCGAAATCGATTTCAAATGTAAATATTGCGGGATGAATTTCAAGTACAAAACAACAATGATGTATCACGTTCGGAGATTTCATACTGAAGAGCTTGCTACTACCTGTGAAAAATGCGGAGAGTGGTTTCCAGACAGAAAAGGTATCCTTAACCATTTTGCTATAGCTCACCCTGGTTGTATCCCGAAAAAAAGAAAACGGAAAATACGTAATAATAATGATACTAACGAAGAATTTAAATGCGAATACTGCCAAATGTATTTCAAGCACAAAACATCAATGATCATTCATATTCGAAGATTTCACACAAAGGAACCAACTGTGGCATGTGAAAAATGTGGTGAAAAGTTTCCCCATAGAAGGGATATTCTTTTACATTATACTAAAGCTCATCCAAATGACATTCCGGAAAAAACAAAAAGAAAATTATCTAATAATGGTTCGTCTGAAGAATTCAAATGTAAATATTGCCAAATGGATTTCAAACACAAGACAACGATGAAGCGTCACGTTCGGCGATTTCATACAAAAGAACCTACTGTAGAATGTGAAAATTGCGGCGTATGGTTTCCAGACAGAAAAGATGTTCTTGAGCATTTTGCTATAGCTCATCCTAATGACATTCAGAAAAGACAAAAAGCGATTCGAAAGGACCCGTCTGAAAAATTCAACTGTCAATATTGTGGGACAGAATTCAAATATAAATCGACAATGATGCGTCACGTTAGAAGGATTCACACCAAAGAACGTACTCATGCCTGTGAAAAATGCGGTGAATGGTTTTCAGACAGAAGAGACGTTCTTAAACACTTTGCTGTCGCTCATCCTGATGATACGCCGAAGAAAAGAATGGCAAGACCTAGAAAGAAGGTGAAAGCACCCCAAGTAATTATATGCGAAATCTGTGGGGGTAATTTTAAAGAAAATAGCCAATACAAAGCTCACATGCGAAGTCATACTGGCGACAAGCCTCATTTGTGCGAATTGTGCAGCGAACGATGTTTTTCTGTTACCGCATTGACCTGGCACAAACATTATGCTCACTACAAAGAGCTGGACTTAGAGCCCTTTCAATGCAAAGAGTGCGGAAAATTTCTTCGCAGTCCTCCAGCTCTGAAATATCATATGACTGCTCATCACGGAAATAAAGATGTCAAATGCGAGATTTGTGGGGAAGGATTCGTTGACAAATATAAACTGGGTGACCATATAAAGATTCAGCATGAAAAGCAAAGAAATTTTGAATGTAAAGATTGCGGACGAAAATTTCCCAGGAAACCGTCACTCGAAGCACACATGCAAAAACATACTGGAGTATTCGATCATGTCTGCAAAATTTGCCAGAAAGGCTTCGCTTTTATAGCTTATTTAAAACGACATATGAAATATCATTCTAGTGATTTTCCTCATAAAAGAAAATCTAGGTTATCACAAAATGTAAATGTCAACGTATAATAATTAATTAAAAATCACAAGGTAACTATTTTGCTATACAGTTTTAAAATAAGAATATAATTAGAATGCAATATTAGAAATCGTCTAGATGTTATAAATAATTAAATGTTCGTCCGCTCATGTTAAAAATTCTCTGGCTTGTCCCAAGTAAAGAGTATTGTAAACTACTAATTTGAATTCAACTCAATTCTTATCTCATTGTTATTATGAATATAAATATTTACGCTTAACTTTCAATTTAGGTTTATCCTTTTCATCCACTCTGATAAATTATACTGGGGTTCCTATCAAAACAATATTATTATGTACATCGTAAACCGCTGCATAATAATCATAAAAAACTTCAGTGGAGCCAGAAATATTGCTATATATCTATACGTAGATATTAGGTATATTTTGATATTTGTAAATCTTAGATAATATTTAGCGAGATAATATGTATTATGTATGAAGTCCACATCAAGTTTGCGATTTAAATAGCTTAGCTGGGGGGGAATTATTTTTTTATTTAATTTCTTCGATGATATTTTATTCTTTTTAAGACTTTTTTGTAAAAGGAACCTTTTCCTAGTAATTTAAGTTAGCGTAACGGTTCCAGTGTGGGTATACGTATAGCTAGATACCAGATTTCAAACGACACTTATGATTATACTCTATGATAAAAGGTATTATGTGAAGCTAATAACCAGGACTCAAATACCTTATATGATTGAATAAGTTATTGGTTGTTAGTAATTTCGTACCACGTATTGTATAATTTCACTGAAATGTTGTAATACAACAATATATTAGTTGAAGTATATAATATATTATTATCCCATACTATTTGTATGGGATAACATATTATTAGCTGAAATTAATGTTCAAACTATGGTCATGGTTTATTCACACTGAAGTTTCAATTTTTAAAAGTTCATACGAGTTTATCCCTACTTTTATTCTTATTCCAACATGAAAACGAGATTATAGTAGAGCTCTTGTCTTGTGAAGTTACCTACTAAATAATAAGACTAATGCACTGATTACTAACATTACGGTGGCTCCATACTCCATACGCTTATTCGCATCCACTATTTTTATGCTCAGTAGTAAAATATCTTTATTTTTATGATAAGCTTAGTATCGTAATGTCGTGACGGATTGCAACATTTATTAAAAATGTAAATGCCAACAAGATAATAAAGTAATAACGGTAGGAAGTTAAGTTATACATATTATATTATCATTTCAATAAAACGAGCGGATCCGAAGTGGGTATTGCATTTTTTCAGGTAGTACTTGCTATAGTAACCAAGTACATAATATAAAATTGCACCTACGGTCAGTGAACACTACATGGCAGTAGTTCTTTTTCTCCTGTCATTATTCCATGTTTACTTTGGAGCTTAGTCAAATTCACAATATGAAAAAAGCAGCAAAAAAGAAACTCAAAGAACCTGTTTCTAAATAACTGTTTATTCAACATCCATTTTTTACAGAATAATATGAAATTTCGTGCAGGACATTTTTCAACTGTAATTACTTACTACCACAATTTAATGTGTGTGCCATTGTATTTAAGATGAAAGTCACGTTGGAGCATAACAAGCTGAAATAGCTCTTAAATAAATGCGCCAAAAAGTCAATTTTTGTCATACAATATGAAGTACATTTTTTCCTGAGACTATTATTAGTATTAATATCAGGTTCTACTTTGATTTCTGCTTGCATGAGACAATTTTTTAATATCTTTTTTCACCCATCCGCAGCTATCCATCATAAAAAGTAATCAGCTTTCATTACGGACGGGAGCATTTATTATTATTGGGGCATACTGATGGCATGTTGATACATAAAAAGACATGCACTAACACTATTCGCCTTGAATTAATGTGCTGAGAATCGCTCGTCTCGGTAAACAATTATATCAGAATATAAGGCAACGCGTTATATCACTCCGTTGCAACGGAGTGATAAAATGAAAAACAACTCTTATAGATATGCTGGACAAAGTTATCATCACCAGTAATAATTAGGCTGAACGTTTATGCATGTTGGTAGATATTACGACAAGTCCTATAATCTTTGTGTCAACTTTCCGTCCAGGTTGACAACTAAGCATGCGTCGAACTTAATGTCAGCATTTGTTTGCAATAATACTTCCTAAATGATACTTATAGAAGACATAACACTACAACGAAGCGTCAAGAATATTACTTCAGGAGACACGGACATGTCTTTTGGCAAACCCGAGAAAATTGCTACATTTCTTCACACATGAATAATTTCTCTTGCATGGATTATGGAGTGTAAGTTCAAAGCTTTGTTTTGAAGTATATACGGCATTTCCCAAAGGAATAATAAAGTAGTCTTGCAAAGTGGTAAGGAAAGTAATATCTATAATATTGCCATGCATAAAAAATGAAAACCTTTTCTTATGGCATGGACTAAGAAAGCTGAACATTCTCAACTTGATACAATTGTTCAACATAAAAGGTGATTATGACCTTTTGGCTTTTATATAGTAGCTCTGATATTCATTACATTAAGTAATGCATCAACTGAATGTGTTTGGCATGTTTGTTTATACATATAGCCAGCAATAACAGCGTCAGGATTTGAGACAAGCCATCCGCAGTCTGTTTCCGCCGGGCGTGCCCGAAATAGTCAGAAGCGAGCATTTACGTGTTGTCTATATAAAAAGTTTGTTCTCCAAATTCCGTCTCACTGTCTCCAAAACGTACCTACCCGAGGTACAAGCGGGTGAGTCAGTCTCCCGTTTGTTTGTTGAGTTCCCAGCTGATCCAGCTAAAATCAATGCTGTATTGATCGTTGTTTCTTACACTTTTGTGCTTTTAAAGCACACCTTAAGCTAATCGACAATGTAGTAGCAATGTAGGTACATTTGGATTTAGGTATTTAAATAATACCAATCATTTGCATAACTCTGTGAATTAATTTTTTCGGGTTTGGTCGGTGATAATTTGTGTTTCAAGATTAGGGCTAAAATGACTGTTTCGTACACAATTGACAGTCGGCTCGGGGCGTTCATACATTTATTTGCTCGTTGGAAAGGAAGTATATTCAAGCTAGTTTGGCCAGATTTAACTATATTTCTCATACTATATTTCAGCTGCAGTGCACTGTACAGATTTGGCCTTGATGAATCTCAGCAAAGATTGTTTGAAAGAGTCGCTACGTATTGCGAGAAATACGGGACTTTGATTCCAGTTTCTTTCGTACTGGGATTTTATGTCTCTCTTGTCATTGGTCGTTGGTGGGCACAATATAAAATAATCCCATGGATCGACACAGTTGCCATCTGGGTCAGCATGTCAGTCAAAGGTGTAGAAGACGACGACCGTTTAATTCGCCGCACAATCTGCCGCTATTGTGTCTTGTCCATCACACAATGCTTCACGCTCATCAGCAGCCAAGCTAAGAAACGCTTCCCTACCCTGGACCATTTAATTGTTGCTGGACTTCTCCTGGAAAATGAAAAGACCAATATGGAAAATGTTGTCGCTTGTCTCCCCAAATACCAAACACATTGGATCCCGTTGGTCTGGGCATCTAATATTGTCAGTAAGGCCAGAATCGAAGGCAAAATCAACAGTGATTCTTGGATGAAAGCACTTATTGATGAAATCAATAAAATCAAAGATCAGTGCAATCGACTACTCTGCTTTGATCGAATTCGCGTCCCTCTCGTCTACACTCAAGTTGTCACTCTCGCCGTCTATTCATACTTCTTCTCATGTATCATGGGAAGACAATGGATTCATATTAAACCTAAGTCTGAAGAAACAATTTCTGGTAAGAAATCGACATCCTTCTATATCCTTCCAAGAAATTTACGCATTAAGTATTACAGTACAGTTTAAGATAACTAAACTGTATTTTATTCATTAGCCTACAATTCAACAGCTACGGCAAGATCTTCGGTGTCGTCTTCAGGGAAATATGGAGTAGATGAGTTGGATCTGATCGTGCCTATTTTCACAATCCTCCAATTTTTATTCTACATTGGATGGCTAAAAGTGGCTGGTAGTTTGGTCAACCCTTTCGGAGATGATGACTACGACTTTGAATTAAATTGGATGATAGATAGACATCTGCAGGTTCAAATTACTTTTAATCAAAATAATATTTTTAAAAAGCATTCCATTAAAACCAAAGAAATATTTAAAACAAATGACACTGTATGATAACATTTTTATGTTGATCAATCAAAAAATCAATCTTCAATTAATATTCATTTTTGTACTTAGGTTTCCTATTCAATAGTTGACAACATGCATTTTCAAAATCCTGAATTAGTGCGAGATCCGTATTGGGGCGAGAAAGTACCTCGAGAGTTGCCTCATACAATAGCGTCATTGAAATGCAACAATGATCCTCCTGTGACCTCAACCTCTACAGTAATTGTGTCGAATGACGAAAGCGAAATTTTAACTCCGGCCACTCTGTTGTCTATTCACACAATAGCCAAAGCAGACATTAAATTCAGAAAAAGGAACGTCCTTGCAGCGAAGAAATTACTACTACAGCAGCAATTGGATGAGAATTCAGAAAATCAAAATTTAACAGATGAAGCTGGCAATGAAAATAACGAAACGAGGGTAGCCAGCCTCACTGCTGTTGAAAATGACGAATCAATTAGGAATTCAAACGTCATAAGTCCAGACGTATTTTCGACAACTAAAAAAGAAGAGTAAAAAGTAAACTTTAATTGTACCGTTAGAGTTAATTGCCAATATAAGTATTATGAATTAAAATTCACTATGAATAATTGTGTGCTATTATAGTAATTAATATAATATTATGCTTACTGTATAATATTAATTTTGGCATAAATATTGCTATGATTATTCTGTGTGATAACTAATTTGACTTTGTGGCTTACCTTCTACATATATAGGTGCCTAATTCTTCGTGCTATCTAATGAGTAGAATTAGGAAGTTTGAAGTGCTGCTGTTCAAACTAAACTAACTAATCATATGAGGACATTTAAACTAAAATTGCTTATTTTGGTAACTATTGACAAAAAGAGAAATGTATGAAAAGTTATACCAAATGCAATATAATATAATAATATATTATAATACAATAATAATTAATAATAATAATATGCATTGATAATGTTAACGTGTATAAAATGTAGACAAATCTTATTCTACCTAAGTACCTAAAAGATAACCTCACCTTCCCACGTGCAACCTTTCTTGACTACTAACGTTAATTTAAGTGTACCTACTTTTAATAGACTCTAGCTTAAGCACTACACAATGTATTGTAGATTAAAATATTAATAATTTGCCTTTTTTAGATTGTCAAAATAACTTGTACTCAACTATTGTTGCTATCATCTATTTCATCTGCTTGTAAAAAATGAAAGACAGTATTTTTTGTTTATTCTAAGTACAACATCGTGTCAAGTAATCGTCCTATCGAAACAGTTACATTTAACTGAAAGACAAATATGAGAATTGAGAATTTCCTCATTGTTTTCAATTTACATTCTAACCATTTTATTGCACATTGTATACGCCATTTCTTAATGGGTGTGCTATCCTAGTTAGTAGAATGATGAATGTAGTGCAGTAGTGTAGTTATGAGAAAGAAGTAATTATTTAAACTTTAACAAATTATTCAGATTTTATATAAGTTTAGTAGGCAAATGTATTCTAACCTTGTGTTAGGTTAAACTGTAAATTGATACTAACTAAGTTAACTTGTTACATTTTGTAATTCATTTCCCACTCTGTTCGTATTGTCTAGTGTAATGTAAATATTGATTTTAATTTCGAGTAAAATCGATTAAATGTTGTTAATTGTAACAGATTAAAATGAGATTAATTAATTAGGAAGGAACATTTGTATTTGTAGGAAATTGGAGAAATTAATGTTTTCATTTCAATAATGTACCCAAAAGCATACCTTCATGTACTAGAGAGAGAACACTTTATTATCAGTTTCTGTCATACATTTATGATAGCCACAAGGACTCATGAATAGCCACATGAAGGTATGCGTTGGGGTACATTATTGAAAACATTAATTGTAGAAAATTTGTAGGAATTATTTAATTCTTCTTTCTACTATTTCATTAAATATTTATTCACATATAAATAGTAAAATTACTGTGCTTGAAAATTCATGATGTGGGTTGATTTTGTTATTCAAAGGTGATAGAGACTAACTCGACCAGCACATTGTAAACTTGTATTAATGAATATCTATAAAAACATTAAACCTGAACCCCATTTTAATAATGTTACTTACCTAGTACCTTAATGCCTAATAAAGTAGCTCAATAACATCTTAATTGCATATTGCGAAAGCATTTGCTGGGTTACGGTACGTTTAAGTACCATGTAATGAGGAGCTAATAATTTTTAACGGGAGTTATAAATTATTATTAAACACGTACAAGAAGCCCAAAGTTATCAAAAATTTTAAATGAATTAATCTTTGGGTTGTGTTGCTTTGTAATAAATACAAAATATATCACTATGTTGCTGCAGATTTCTAAATAGATAATAATAATAGGACATCGAGCAATTTAAAAGAACAATGATAAATTTTGTAGACTAATTTCAACGGAATAGTGCATTAAGAACAAAAATTAATACATCATTGTCATGTATTGATGTCTGGGTTATTGACTTTTCTTTAGCCTATTCATCGTTAAATACGTATTAGATTTTCATTTTGAACCGGTTATGCTTGTTAGTTATTCGTACAATGTAGTTTTACGTATTTTACGGCCTTAGCACTACTACAGAGAACAATTTATTGGAACTGTAGATCTGCAAAAAACATATTAAAACCAGTTTCAACTGCTAAGTATGCATTACATTGAAAGATGACGAAGGAAATATCCTTAAGAATTTCTTAGAAAACATCCATGTGCATATTTTATCATTTGCTTTAGATTTGTGGGCAGTGCTGGTGCACTAGTGAACTTATTCCCCACAAAAATGAAAGGCATCGCAAGAAACGTCCCAGAAATCAAGAACCGTTTTATTTCGTATCATCGTAAAGCATTTGTTTTACGAATATCCTACATCACTTTGAATTTGATTTTGTTTCTTTTTCTAACACTATCTCTACATTTCGTCAAAGCTGAAGGAAATTGTTATAATTTGAGTGATAAAAATGTAGAATCCCAAAATGCCGTATTTCAGTTTCGGTGTAACGAAGAAAAGGCAAAGTTATCGTCACATTTTCAAAAGTTCAGAAAAGAAGGCGAATTTATCTTTAGTGAATCTGAAGACGGTACTCCGAGTGGAGCAATTTATTTATCGAAATCAATAAGACGTGCGACAATAAAAATTAGACATCTTACCCAGATAAGTGATTTACTTGGAGGAGATGCGTTAGCGCTTAATCTTGCAGCAGCAGCTTTAGACGCCAAAAAAATTGGGGCTGAAGATTACATTAAAGAAATTGAGAAAATTAATTCTGAAAACCATTCAGAACTTCAAGAAAATGAAAAATTCATTCACACTGCAATTTCAGTAGCAACTAAAATCCTTCAACATAAAGAGGGCGGCCTTGGACAATTGTCATTTAGAATATTATCAATTCTTGGCTACTTGCCAGATTGTCATGATCATTCTAAAGATTTCCATTTTCTTACATCTGTGACTAAGAGCAATATTTCCGACGTGTTTAATGCTCTCAGTGTATTACAAAAATATGGTTTGATTTTAAAAATATTGAGTGATGACAGTGATGGTGGAACAGAGAAAATCTTAGTATTTGTCAATCCTTTATTTTTACCCGTTATTCGATACGAAGGAAGAGAGGAACGACAGAAGACACTTGAGATGATTCTAAATTCTTCGGGTTTCCAAGAATATAAATATGCAGCCATGGAGTTCGCTGACGAAGATTTGTTGAATAAATATCCTGAAATGAAAAGTGTTTTAATAGATCATCCCCTGATGGCAAATCTTGCAGAAAATGAGAAATACGAAAAAGCTCTAAGATTATCAGCTGGAATTCACGAAGTTGTAAAAACACGAGAGACTTTATACAATTATGGAAAAATAATGGAGTACGCAGGAAATATTACTGGAGCTTTAGACATCTTTCAGTGTCTTTATAACCATTATAAAATTCATAGTAATGTTATCAGCAGTGATATACTTAGTTTCTGGGATGATTACTCTGATAAAGGAATTGTTGATATCAAGCAAGTCAGATTGGATGGAAGAGTCGTGGAAGGAAATTTACTGCTGTTGATGTACAAGAGCGGCAATAGAAGCAAAATAAAAGAGTTACTGCAGAACAGAACAGACTTTTTCATGCTTCCAAAACGAATTCAAGACACCATGAATGTTTTGGAATTGATTAAGGGCATGAAGTACGAACTTATAGATGAGTTCAATTGGCCACCATACAATAAATTCAATAGTTTAATAATAGTCGGAAAAGACAATGTTGAGAATAAAGTGATATTGCACAATGCCCAACTGCACTCAAATATTAAGTGGCCCAGTAACCTTAAGTACCTGAAATTATACGAACCGATATTTTCTGATCCTCATGGAAATAAATACTCAGAGTTTGATGTTTCTCCAACAATTAGAACTAATCTTACGAGATTTACTTTATCTCATGGGAATCCCAAACAGGAGGGTAGCAAATTAAAAGTTTCACTTCATAAACTAGCAAATGTATCAGAAATTATACTCGCAGATGGAATTATCATTTCTTTGAAAAGAAAACAAAAAATTCGACCCCGACTGCTGGAATGGGGAAATGTTTCCTTTATACAACCTCCACCTAAAAGTGAAAAGATTCTTTTAAACGATTTTGTGGATTTTAGCAGAATCAAGAAATTAAAAATCCACGATGGAACTCAAAGGCAACTAAAAATTGATTTAAGGGACCCTGTAACCATTGATGATTTACTTCTTAATGGCATTGAAGTATCTAATTGGAAAAACGCTTCTTGGACAGTGAGAAATTTGTATTTACGTCATATGAATTTTTTAAGTGCTACAAATATGAATATCAGGCAACTTGAAATAATTTCATCTGTTATCAATTTATCTGCACTTCCAAATACAATTGAAAAAATTACTATGTGGGAAGATGCAGATGTAACCAACGATGAAAATATTTGTCTTCCCAAATTAAGAACTTTGGTTTTTGGGGATACAAATCATCATAATACGCTTCAAATGTTTTCTAATTGTTCGAGTTTAGTCGATCTGGAGTTTAAACATACGGATTCTAAGGTTTATTCTAATACTCAGCTCAGATTAAATCCAGAAAAAATTCCAAAATCTGTCAAAAATATTAAATCATCCTACAACATTCAAATATACGGAGGAAAAGATTTATATCTTGACAAATTAATCTTGGAACGAAATCTCGATGATTGGAATAGTATCCCTTCAAAATTAAAACCCAACCATGTAATTTTAAAAGCTTATCAGTTAGATGTAAATAATAAAGGATTGTACAATGAACTTTTAAGTTTACTGGAAAGATTTCAGATTTTGACAATTGGAGAATTTAACTGGTCAAATATTAAATTCGAAGATTCACTGCTTTCCAAACTTGTGAATAGCCAATCTAAATATTACACTTTTGAAAATAACACAGTGTCTGCAATTAATTGGACATCTTTTGTAGAATTATCTAATCATATTTAGATAAAGATTATTGATTGTATTTGTCTTATTAACCCAAATGGTTCCAACACTTTCTGTTAAGCACTTTTAGTCAATTATTTATGGTCCACACAAGGAGAATAAAATAATTCTGACAAAATAAAAAAGTTGTTGTACCTTATTTCATGTTATTTCCCTTCTAATAAATTTATATAAAATCATTAACACTTAGTTAACACTAAAATTTTATTGAAATACAAAAAAATTAAACATATCCACCAAAATGGTTTAACGTCATTAATAAAACTTATGATATATTTACAGGCTTAAAGGTTTGAGAAACATTTCTAGAGAAAAATAATGTTGACTATTTCTATCTGTTGACTATCTTATTTGCTGATCTTGAAAATATTTTCCCATTAATTTTGAATAGACAAACTTTAGTAAAATTGTTAGCACCAAATCCAGTAGAGGCTGAAGCGGTTTTGATGAAGGGTTTCACTCAAACTATTTTGCCATTTTAAATTGAAGTAAGACTATAATGTAGGTGAGTGCGGTGCTTAAACTCTAAAATATTTATAAATAGATTCACATTTTTTAGTTTTGCATTTTATTCATTATTTTTGGAAGATATTATTATATTGCATATATAAAATATGAACTAAGCTTATTGTAACTTGGCTTCTAGATGAGGAAATATTATTAGTTTTAATGATAGAAAGGATTGTTCTTACAGATATTATCAACGATCGATCGAGAGCAAAGAATTGTACTTGAATGGCCGGAGGATGCTTCGAAACTCTTGTAATAAGCATTATTACCTGAAAAATTTCATAAATTATGTTATAACTTTTAAAATTTTATCTTTTAAAATGCCCACAAATTTTAAACGTACCTTCAAATTAATTTACATAGATAACTATAGCTACCAAATTTGTATAGCTCCTTCACTACGTGTTCTGAATTTAGGAATCTAATTGATGTTTTAATTACACATGTTTCTTTAGTAAAATTTACTATTAGATACTCACGTGTGTTTAAAACAAGAAGTACAGTACAATTCCAGAACGTTATGTAGTATTGATTTGAAACAAAACTAAAGCTTACCTTGTATTGTAAAGCTTTGTCAAGTTTATCTAAATGGATATTTTGAAGTTGAGGAAGAATCTTGACTGTGTTGATTTGCAATTTATGACACTCACTACACAGAGAAAATAAGTGAATACAAAATAAAATAACAGGAACTAGCAGAGAAAAGAAAATGTAAGTAATAGCCCAAACTATCATATTATTGGCTTGACTTATTATTAAAAAACGTGGTAGAATGGAAAGAGTACAAAAGATTCCACAGACAAGATTAATTGCATTCATTGCAAGTTCTATAATTATATCAAATTTAAAATGATTATTAAATTTGTCTACTATGAGTTCCAATTTATTATAAACCGTTAAAACATGACCAACAGTTTTGCTAATGCTATCCTCCTGTCCAAGGTTTAACTTGTTGGACAATTCAGAAAATGTATTTGAAAAATATATTATGTAGAATTTGAACCAAAGGATATTTCCAAGATGAAGGAATGGCAAGATAGGAGCACTTTGATCAGTTAAAAATGTTAAAAATGGACTATCAACATAGCTTTGTAAATTAATTAATGAGAAGATGGAAGTCGTAATAAAAACAATTGCAGTAAAGAAAAAATAAATTTTTAGAGATTTAAACAATTTTTGGTCATTAGCTTTTAAGGAATCGGTAGATCTACAAAATTCCACAAATTCGCCCCAAAAGTTTAAAGTGTCTAAACTCCTGAGCTTCAACAAGTGACTGCATCTTAAAATGAAAATCAAGGTGATATTAGAATAAACCCAGGACACATTGCTGACTTCAGTTGCATCTCCATCAAACCACTGACCCAGAAATAGCGAGGAGTGATATGTGACGTATACAAACCAAAATATGGAATAACATTGTAAAGTTAATATATAAAGACACTGTAAGGATAAACATTTTAAAGATAAGCACAATCTATTAGAGGTTTTTCTTCGTCTGATATTGAAAGGTAAGTATCCAGCAAAGTTAGATCCTAGGATCCCCCATTTACAAAGTTTGATTATAGTTTCTTCAACTTCCTCAGCATTTCCATTTAACTGTTCCATAATTTTGAAGTGTTTAAAAATTCCGAATTTTAAGATGTAATTGCAATGCTATGCATATATTATCATCTCAGAAAAAAACTCAAGTGACATGATGTTTCAGGGGAAATGTTAAATATTTACCATTATGTGCGTTGTCATAAATCAATTTTGCGTAAGTGCAAAAAATAAAATACACCTGAATAATATTTACACTGCAATTATTTGAGTAGGTACGATAAAAAAATTTTAATAGAAAAATGCCAATTGGTAAGTATTTCTATCTCTATCACAAATATTATAATTAGCTTTACCATTAGATGATTGTACAGTAGATTGTAATCGCAATCGTTATTTATTTATCTTTTCTAAGTGCAATGGATTATGATAAACTACAGTTTTGTGTCCAATTTTATATTACCATGTAGTTGGAGAAATGAATGGAGTGTCAAAATTAAACGCTTTCAACGTTGTCAATAAAGTCATATTAGCGTGTATTTTGAGCCAAATTCTGACATCAAATTTGGTGCACAGCAAAAAATATATGAAAGAGGCTGAAACGACGAATTTATGATGATTGATTGACACAAGTATTTTAAAGCTACTGTAGTAGCTTAATTATGCTTATCTACTTGTCTTTCTAAAACTACTTTATGAATAGGTTGTAGAAAATAAAACACTACTTTAAGCGTAAGCATTACCTAAGCTTTTTGTGGTTGTTTCCACCGAAACCAATAATTAACAAGAAGACATCATTGTAGAAATTGTTATCGTATACCTTTAAAAAATATTATACAAATTCTGGTATTATCACCAATCACCATAAATTTATATCCCCGCTCTAAACTATCATAAATTTACCATTTCGCTGTAATGCCGTAAAATATTGCTGGCTGAAAAAGAAGGTTTATGATTATGACACAGTTTAAATTTTTTTAATTGTCTCATTTACGTAGTAGTAATGTTCATGGAAAAATTAACGCATAACATCCAATGTCTTTTTTATTCATTTTCTACAAATATGTGATGTGATTGTAATTTCAAAATTAATCGCTTTTGATTTAACGTTGTCAGTAAATTAAGACCGTTATTGAAATACTAGTGAACCCAGCTAAGGGGCGAACCTGGCACTCAAGAGAAATTAAGCAGGCCACCCATCCCAGTAATAAAAACAATTCCGGTTCAAATGGAAAAGTTCCGTAACCAAAACAATAACTGTAGATCGTATAGTGTCCAATACAGGGAATAATAAAAGATTATTTTTATTAAACACCCCAGAATGTTCCCCTTTAAAATCAGAAAAATATGATTCCGGGATTTTGGAAAACAAATTGCCTTCTTTAGCTAATTATTTCCATTCAATCACCAATGATCATCTTATGTGAATTTGTATTATTGTTCTGATGTTATAATAATATGAAACAACTCATTTCGTTGGTTTAGAGGGAGGGGCATGCGCATTTTACTTTTGTGCTTTCGAGGAACGTGCATATATTACGTTTATAGTTGATGGGAGGAATCGATGTCCAAAAGAGGTACAGCTAGCACTTGCGCTATACTTGAGAGAGGGGGTTCTACGTTACGTAATATATGCAGGTTTCCTAGGCTCTCCTACCAAGACATAGATAGTCAGGTATTAGTGCGATTATATTATAGAATTTATGACGGGGAAATTCAGGTTTTATTATTACAAGACAAATATCCTATCAACTCTTCATAGGTAACTATTTAATCAATCTAAATATTATAGCATGGCAGTATTTGACTAGCTACTATGTTCTTTCAGTATCTTAAAACAAATTATACCATAGGTTTATTTTTGTGCTATTCCCAATAATACCAATTTCATAGTGAGTCAGTAGTGCAATTATTTGCCCAAGGTACACACACATCAATATAGTGTTGAACGATCTACTCAAACCTAACCTATGCAGCTGGACCCAATTTATAGTTTATGGATCATTGAATGACGAAAGCAAATATTTAACAGAGAAAACACAGATTATACAAATTTATGACAAGTGCTTCATTTAAAAAGACTTTGTTGGGAACTGCACCAATCATTCGCCAAAACCTGCCGACAATTAGCAGTTAGAAATACAGCGATGTTAATACAAGAAATATTTTGAAATCTCAAACGTAAAAAAGATGGGTCCTCCTGGTTATTGTCTTTTAATTAATTTAGTAAAATCATACAAAATATTTATTACATTTTTAATATGTACAGCAAAATATCAAAATATTCCTATTTTCATTGAAATGAAAAGTTTTGTTGAGATGGTAATACTTCTTTCAGATATTGCTGACAACGACATTGCCCCAAACGATATCAACCACCACAGATATGTCAACTGCGGGCTCTGAATCAACAAGTGATGCGACAACATCAAGTGATACGACAACAGTGGGCAACACTGATACGACAACAGTGGGCAACACTGAAACGACAACAGTGGGCAACACTGATACAACAACAGTGGGCAACACTGATACAACAACAGTGGGCAACACTGATACAACAACAGTAGGCAACACTGATACGACAACAGTGGGCAACACTGATACGACAACAGTGGCAGATACGACAACATCAACTACTACGGTGCCACCAACAACGACTCCATTTAAATATACATGCTCTATGGGAGTAGGCAAATTCGCAGATCCAAATAACGGATGTCAAGGGTAAGTATTGTATTTAACTATATTCGCTCAGTTATAATTTAATTATTAGTCTGATATCACATGTCCTCTGATATCATTATTTAATTTATAGTTACTACCAATGCCTGTTTATCAATGGTGTATGGTACTACTACGTTTACAAATGCCCTGCTGGGACAATTTGGAACGATACAAGAAAGGGCTGTCAAATCGGAACATGTTAAAATTTATAACCCTCTATGTTAAAATTACTTCCTAAGTGAGGCTCCTAAGTGAGTAAGTGAGGATTGCGTTGGCTTTTTCAAAAACGGGTTTGACAATTCTCTCAAATGGTTGGTAACCATTTCCAATCCAACTTTTGTTGCCATAATATATCTTGACGTCATCCAAATGAATTTTTAATAAAATATTTTCTGATTTTTAAAACGATTCTGAAAATTTATTTTTCGGAAGAATCTCCAAACTCCAAAATAAACAGACTCCATTTTCGATATGCATTCAAAATGGCCATAATATATCCTTACTTCCATGATCACCTAAGCCCAGAAATGAATTGACTGTTTTACGAATTTACATTCACATATTTTATCTGCAATGTGGTGGTAGGTATTAAAAATTAAAAGGCATCAAAAAATTAATTACCGTAGTCTAGAATACGTTTTTAGCAAAATGTGTAAAAAGTATAGAATTTTACTAAACGTAAGCCAAATGACTGCAAGGGCCATAAATAATATAGTATTGAAAATTCATTATATTTATTTGACCCTCTTAGGGGCATTTCATTGAAATGCATCATTTCTCAGAATTTCATTAAAAAATTGATGAAATCTAAAAACCCTCGAGATGTTTAAAACATGCATGACAAAAATTGATGAAGTATAGAGTTGACAAATAGTAGGATGCCATAAGTCAATCTACATTTCAGATCAATGAATAAATCATTTTATCAGAAATTTTCATTGCTTGATATATTTAATACGTCTATAAAACCTACTTAAAATAAAAACCTATTACATTTAGCATGTCCTAAACTTTTTATGTGTCGAATAATTTTATTAAACTTGTGTCTGGAAGTATTGGCATAAAGTACCCAAGTACAACTCCCACGTAAACTTTGTCTTCGTAAAATATTTATTATGGATCAAACGAATACACCATCAACATTGTATTTAGTTTCTATCGACATTTACACTGGTCGTCGGTATACCGTCTTTCGAATGATGTCACTTGCTTCCACTACTTTCCTTTCAAATACATGGGACAAACTTAGCCGTGTATACTTAATACTTTCGGGTTGAATTTCTGAAAATGTTAAGTTGAAGTAGTCTTCACTAGGTTGGGTCAGTTAAAATTTAATTTGTAATAGTATTTTGTTTTTCAATTTATGAATTAATAAATTCAATTAGGATATTAAATTTTCCACTTATATTTCAAACGGGTACTCGGAGCTTAAACGTTTTTGATTGTTTAAAATTGTTCCTCTCTGAATAAGAAATAAATGTAACATGTAAGTAATTCCGTGAATTTAATTCAATTAAAAACTAAAATATTGTCAATGCAACTAATGCAAAAAAGCTTTGATTACTTCCACTCACGGTTAAATATTATACAATATCTAATTTAATCTTTCAGATGCCTCTCCGAGACCACTCTAGCCATTACATTAATAGCAAATTTAATGGCAATTCTGTAATAGATGCAGGATTGTACTTTTATTGAAAATAAATATCTTAAGAAATAGTAATTTTTCTAAAGCATATTTAAATACATAACATAGGTACTTGGTACTTCTAAAAATTATGTACTAAAAGTGAGTTGCATTGTAAATATTAAAATGCATTTCTGGCCCTACATTCTAATATTTACGTATCTACTATCAAAAATAGTAATTTGTGTCAATGAATTTGTTGAAACTCTAGAGTTTCCGCATTGTATTTTCATTGTCTATCAAAACTCAACATCGGAATCATATTTGACCAATTCTGTCTACCTTCTCAATAAAAATGAAATGAACATCGTAGTCACAATAAATGACAAGAAAGAATATTCAGAAAAACTTTGGCATGGTAAGTTAGCATTCAAAAGAAACTACTTACTGTAAATAATTATACGGAAACGCTAGCAAAAAATTGTTGCACGTTATATTTAGAATATGATAAATAAATAAAATAAATCTCAACTAAATTTAAAATCTTCATAAGGATAAAATATTACTGATAAAATAATGGGGTACTATTTAATCTCAACAGAAATATTATGAGAAATAATTTACTTCCTCTGGGTATTTTTAAAGTAATTATATTTTCTTGCAGTCAACAAATCTGAAACAATCATCGCTGTGCAACACCGACGGATATCAAAGTACATATCACATCAGTGCTCCCATATTTTTTACAAAGTGACAACATTGGAAATTCTGGAGCTATGGAGCCAAATCTACGCGTTAATGAGGATAACAGAAACGCAACTACAATATTTTGAATACGAGTCAGAGTACAATGAAAATCGTCCGGATGGTAAAGATACAAACTATGGAATTGATTTAGCAATCAAAAATTATCTATGGGGCCAGTGGAATAAGGATCATTTCATTTTGGTGGATAGTAATGAAATTTAAACTTTTTTTGGATCTCAATTTCCAAGAAATTTAAGCAATCTTGAGAGCAATGAATCTATTCCTGAATTTATTTACCATGTTGCGGATGCCAAACTAGACATGCTTGTGATTTCAATCCAGGAGATAAGAAACGACAACTTTACTATTTTACATATTATTCAAATGCTTTAGATCAACTTTTCTGCGAGGCATTCCATAGATCTGGGTTGCAACTTTATACCAATTTCACTATGAGTGCTTCATTTCCATGCTATAAAGAAAGGAGTTACGATACTGGTCTATTGGAAGTTATCCATACGTATAATACTCCATTTGTATCAAATGCATTTCTCTTTGCCGTTTCCTCCATCACATTTATAATTTTAGAAGTGGCTCCTATAACCATAAATAATATTTATAGACCTTTTTCACCAACTGTATGGTCAGTCACATTACTGAGTTACGCAATCTTTAGAATTTTAAATAATTTCCAATTTGGCTCTCGTAGAATCATAAGAGGTCATTACGAGTTGTTTCATTTGATAATAATGGCAGTTTTTGCAGGGAAACTTCTTTACGTTATTTTAACTCCGTCATACCAATGGGCACCTGCAAATTTTGACCAACTTAATTCGTCGACATCTTTTGTAATAGTCACAGACCATTACAGCGGAGTCTACTTTGAGGATATAAATAGCAGTTTAAATTTAAAGGCCTCTGTCCCGTTTATGAAATCTTCTAAGAACTATGCCTCTGTATCTAACCTTTTAGATCTAGATGAACAAAGTCCAAATGTAAGATTTGCTGTGCTTTTGTACGATGATAAAGTTGGCTACTCGCTTTACAGTTCTCAACAAGTTTGGAATTATGAGAATTTGCATAAGCACTATGGGAAAATACGATTTGCAGAAGATAGTGTATTGCCAAACTGGAGATTTATTACTGTCGCTCCATTTGCAACAAAATTTCATAAAATATATCACACCATGAGACGTTTTCATGATTTTGGCATTCTTGACAAATGGGAGAAAATCCAAACTTATTATTATAACATAATAGTATACCCTTGCAAGCCAAAAAGAAATACAATATGAAAATAAACTACGGATTTCCTGTTATAAAAGTCGAAGACTACAAATCCAGCTTCATCCTTTTGGCAGGGGGAATGGGAATTGCTACGTTCGTAGTCACAATTGAATGGCTTTACAAAACTATTCGTAAGCGTGATTTCTATTTTACCTTCTCATTAAAAAGGTCATAATATTTTCAACTTAAAGCCTTTTATGTAGACGGCTATCATTGAAATATGGGGTAATCATAGTTGTGAAAATCTCTTATATTTAAATAATATTATTATAAAGTTATGTACTAGAAATACGATAAATAATTATGGAATTTTTGAGTAAATTTTTGTTATCTCGCTTCTTCACTTTGCAAAATGCTTAAATAAGATTCTGTCTCAAGATAGGTTACATTTGAAGCTTTATGAATATTCTACACCATATTTTCAAGAAAGCGAAAAAATGTATTATGACGGTCATTAAACCTATCTCAAATAATATCTGTCCCGGATAATTAGTTGCTTGATCTAAAACTCCTGTTTTATGAACCTCGTGCTAACAAAAATAATTATACTGTAAAGGTAAACGTGAAGAAATGGTAGTTTAAGTAAAAACTTATCTATTTAGTACAATATAGTTTTATGTAAATTTAATGTTAGTTGAATTTAAAATACATTGAATTCAGCATGAAGCCCTTGATGCATAAATAAGCAATTTGATTAAATTCGTGGGTGTAGTCAGTAACAAGGCATCTATCAACGCATACTGAGAACAGAGTTGAAAGCCATATACATTCCAGTTCTAATCACTTCAGACAAAATATAATAAATGCAACAATAAAATGAGTAAATATTTTATTACCCACATAAATATTATTGGAATGCATGTAGTGACATATTGTAGGAAGAAAAATGTGCTAGACAAGAGTGAAAACAAAACTATTGCGTACTATTATCAATATGCGTTGTGTACATTGTAAATGCAATTACTGAAAGTTAATCTGTAGTCTAAGTATAATATATAATGTTAAGCTAATCATAATATATTATATGCAAACATGATTACAAGCCATGCAGTGCAATGTTATGACATAAATGACAAAACTCTACTCACATTAATCATAATAAGACATTGAGATGCTTGTGTACAAATACTAAACACAAGTACTAAACCAATTAGACGTAGTGAGCTACATACTTTGAACACCTAACATCTAAGACAAATGTCTCCAAATTACGCCATTCCATTTCAAGTTGTCTTTATTAATTTAACAGTTAACTTTTTCAAGAAAGTCAATAACAAGGAAAAAATTTTAACGTCCTGATACCCAATTTACTTTTTAGCCCTACTATTTTGCAGCCAATATGGATCTTCTTGACTTAATTGCAGTAGTAATATTTTGCATTGTTGAACTTTTTTATGCTTTCATAATGTCAATAAATACCCGAACATTCTTATTTTTCATATTTGATTGTTCATTGTTGCAACGAATGTTGCGGGTATTAATATTTTTTCAGATATTGCTGTCAATGACTTTGGTCCAATCGCAATCATTAACTCCAGACACATCTGCTGATGCTACTATGACAATCTCCACTACTACTCCAATGCCACCAACGAAGACGCTATTTAAATATAGATGTCCCATGGAAGGAAAATTTGCAGATCCAAATTACGGATGTCAAGGGTACTTATTATTTTCTAAATTCAGTATAATAAGGACTAAGGATGGTAGTTTAGTAATTATTTGTTGCAAATACTTTTTGGTAACGTTTACCTTATTTAGATTTTATGAATGCCTTTCAATCAATGGTGTATGGTACTACTACGTTCACAAATGTCCTGCCGGGACATTCTGGAAGGACACAAAAAATGGCTGTCAAATTGGAACATGTTGAAAAAATTACTTAATAATCTATTTGCAAGAAAAAAAGATTATAATTTTGTAATTTTAGAAAACTGGGAAAAATCCAAACTTTGTGAAATAATATATAGCACCTTCGCAGGCCAAAAATAGATAAAATGTCACAACAATCATAATGTGAATAAAAATGAAAAATGGAATTTGAATAGCTTTCAGAATCTTAATTTCTACTGCACTACATACTACACACTATGTCTTAATTTCCCTAAAATTAAACCTATTGTAATTAAAGCATGGGAAGAAAATAATTTATTTCATTAAACTGATTTTACAATTTCAGTTCCAGGATTTTGCATCGGAATCGAAGTTTGTGATACAAGAAATCGATAAAAAAAACAATATAGAACATATTAATTAGATTTTAGAATATTTGGATCGTTGCCGTGTCTATATACGTCAAAAATGTTTCATTTTTTGATAATGCATAGTTAATTGTCCTTAATAACGGATATTTTACACCGCAAGTTCCGCGGAAGTCGTCCGTATCTAATGACCATATCATGGCGCCTTTCAATCCTTTGGCCAACAAAAAGGAAACCTACAAAAAGACATTAACTCTTCAATTTCTTATCCGACATCAACTAAGGATTATAAAACTTAAATAATCGTATCGGCATTTATAATACGTAGTTCATTTCAACATATTTGATACCTTTTCATCAATGCTATCTGGATTGTCAAAACTGGCCCACTTATACTCATTTCTCATGTATGGTACCATTGCACTTTTATCCCAGTAATTCTTCCAATGTCCTCTGTCAGATATAAGCATTTTGCAAATCTAAAAATAAATCCATATTCCTCATAAATAAATGCATAGTGTAGTGTTATACATAGAAAACTATTTGATTAGAACAAATAAAATGGACCTTATAATTATTATTTACCTCATTGTACCCCAAAAATCCATCCTCTTTTGTAAGTGGTCCTTGAAATCCTGTATTTTGAGCAGCCTCATTTATACCAGAGCCAAGAGAATCGAAATCAGATAAAATGTACGTTCGACCAAAGAGAGGCATTCCCAGTACAATTTTATGAACAGGTACTCCATAGGATATAAATTGATTTACAGTATATTCGACACTTATTTTTTGTCCTGATGGGGTAAATAAGGGTGCATTGTGAGAAGTGACCTCTTCCCATGCTCCGTGATAATCATAGGCCTTTATATGGAAATGATCCAGTAGCCTAGCCAGTTCCCTCAATTCGTAGCCTTCTCCCACTTTACTTTTACCACTAAAAGCAGCCGACAGCATGAGTCCATAATCGTCAAACTTCAGACGCAATTCCTATACATAGTTGACAGCATTTATATTAACATGTCAAGATTCCAGTAAAAATAGTTTCATTTAGACATTAAAAGTTTAATTACTAGGGTACTAAATAAAGGAGGGCAAGGTTGCTAACTACTACATGAATTATCTAACCTGGACAAGAATGGTAAATTGGCGTTTATCTTTCGGTATTAATCCTTGACGACTTCCTGGACAGTCCCAGTCCATATCAAGTCCATCAAAAGAATATTTTCTAAAAGCCAAATCAAAATTTTCTTTAATAAAATTATTTTACAAATTTCATTTCATGTTATCATGTTATAGTAGATTGTTGAGATTAGGTTACCTCAAGAGATCCAAAGCAGACTGTACAAACTTTTCTCGGTTTCTGTCTTCAGCAACCATTTCAAAATATGTCTTGCATCCTTGGCTGTAGCCTCCAACGGCCAAGAGAAGTTTCAAATGAGGATACTTGGTTTTAAGGTTGGTGAATTTTCTGTACCAATCTACCAAGCAAATAAATCTATTTCAGCATCTTGTCTCTCATTACCAATCCGTGTACTCAATTATTTTGGCACTTTGGTACCTATTATTTACCTTTCCCACCGCCATTGTGTTCGTAAATATCTAACCATGGATCCATTGGTTTCAATATAAACGTCAAATTGTCCAATGCAGCAAAAGTATATATCAGATGCGTACAGAGAGATGCATCAATATTTTCAACTTCAAATTGTCCTTCGTTGCTTCTCCATACGGCCCACGTACCCACATAACACACGACAGTCTTACTGTGATGAAAAATAGCTGAAAAAAGTGAAAAACGTTATAATTATAATACCGCAATACTAACTATCATAATAATCTTAATATACCCCGGAGTTGAAATTGAACAGAAGGAGTTTGTGAACATAATATTATATAATTGCTTATACTTACTAGATTGAGATTCATTTCCGGTAAAAGTCAAACTCAAATCTAGTACTTCTTCCTGTGTTGTCGGACTATCTACTTCAATTTTGTGGGACAGGGCTTGAAAAAAATTAATTCCCAAAATGTACACGAGAAATGTTGCTCCATATCTAAAAATTTAAGACAATTGTGTAAAATTATCTGCTTTTCAGATACTAAGTGATACAGAGATCAAGCAATGAGACTGAGACTGATTAACATAATAATATGTTCTGTTCTAAGATAATATATCAAACCAGATACTTAAATACAACAAAGCAGCCCAGAAGAAATTTGAAGATATTACAATTTGGGGTAGCCTGCAATGGCGTGGCGAATATCAAGAGAATGACTTCAAATCGAAGAAAAGAAGGGATTTAAAGAGTTAATACGAGTCTATATTTCTTTCATTGTTTTCACAGATAATTTGGTAAACCCAATCGAAGCGCTAGGGTTACTAAAATATCGATTTGATGTTTGTATTTTAGCAGTTAAAACTATTCTGGTGTAAGCAATGAAACCAAAAATGTCAGAATTTTTATGCAACTTCACAAAAAATAATTAAGGCTCAAATACCTTGTAATTGTTGTTCGGATCATTTCGAAAACCCAAATTTTCAGTAGAAAGCGAATAATTACCAACGAATCACTTCAACTCTTCAATTACAGGTACGAATACAGATTTGATTTTACTCTCGGGAACTTGGATGCTTTCAACACCCACTTTGGCAATAACACCAAGGATAATTTTCTTTAACACTGTTTCTTGTTGCAGTGATTTTCTTCTCTTTATCACTCGTCTAAATGTTCGACTACCTGTATGTGGATAATTATGGGATTCAAGATGGTACCATTGAACATGTAAAACTTTACATATATAGACCTCTTTATATGTATTTGGGTGCCCATCTTTTTAGACTTCCAAGAAAACTGTAAGCTGAAAATCAACTATTTATATCCTATCCCTATGCACAAAGTGTTACATACAGCTCGTAATAAACGAGAAAATATTAACCTAACCTAACCTAACTACATCTAATACAGCTGAACCAAATCTAATCTAATTAACATAATATAACCTAAAAATAGAAAATCTGGACTACACCATTAAGACAGATCATAATCAAAGAATATAAAGGCCACTTTTCTATTAACCAAAAATAAATACCTAAGTAAACTAGTGTGGGTACCTATCCAGTAGGGCTTCCTTCTTAAGAATTGACTTATTGAAACAAATACAACGAAACGATAAGGTTGGGTGTAAAAACGCCTAAAACGAAAACCCAAATTTACATATGTAGATAATGCAAATGGCTTTTACCAGAAAAGGAGAAAATATCAAATGCCTCTGGAGAAAATATCAAACGTAATTGGAGAAAATGTCAAATGCCTTTGGAGAAAATGCAGATACTACTAAGATTACGAACGTTTATCTGTCGTTCATTCTATTTCATGTAAATTTGTCCTTAAGCAATGCTTGAATGTCAATTTATGACAATGATAATAAGTACTGCAGTACCAGGTTAAAGAAGAATTTGAAGGTAAGTGTCTGTAGTGTCTGTCTGGAGAGGTATGGAATCCTACTGAAGTCATTATTGACTTCGAGCTTGCTGTCAGAAATTCATTGCTTGAAGTTTGGCCTTCAACAAATGTATTCGGTGGCCTATTTCATTTTGGACAGTGTTTTTACCGGAAGATACAGGAGCTGGGTCTCCAGAAAGAGTACATTGATATTGATGTAAACACAGGTATAAGCTTGTATGTTAGATCTTTAATTGCCCTATTCTTTGTCCTAAAGCAAATGCTAAAACTGGCCTGACTATGATTGATACTATTGAATAAATATTACCTTTTCTGTTACATGACTAAATATATGCCATAAAAACGACTAAACATATCACGCAATCAAAAATCACTTGACTAAATATGTGCAATAAAAATTACATGAGTAATACTATAGTGTTTGATATTTTCTCCAATGGCATTTGACATTTTCTCCAAAGGCGTTTGATATTTTCTCCAAAGGCATTTGATATTTTCTCCTTTTCTGGTAAAAGCCATTTGCATTATCTACATATGTAAATTTGGGTTTTCGTTTTAGGCGTTTTTACCGAATACCAACGATAATGGGTCAGTCCAAATTCCAAATCCTTGATTTCTTCACGTCTAGAGAACTCCATTCGAATGAAGAATTGAATAGAATGCATTCTATCCAACTGCTAATGATAACTAGTCCCATATGGGTACATAATATTATAATAGTCTACGTTAACACATACGAGTATCTAAACATTCTTGGAAATGAATTTCAGGTAGTCGAAATACAATAGTCGACGCCGAGGGTACAGGAAAGACAGCTTAACCGAAGAAGACTAAATAAATAAAATGAGTGACATTACATCGAAGATAGGTATGTGCATGTTTCGGTATTTGTATAATATCTTCTTAGACTTGACTTTTGTTTGGATATTAGTTAGTGATAGGTAGATTTCTTAGAATTTTGCTGCATAGGCCGTCTGAGTCTGCATCTCTTTGTTACTGGTAAGATGAAAGCAAAAGTAATTAGTTATTTATTATGTTCATGATTTAACCTACCTCTGTACTCTGTACACTTCTAGTCATTGTGTCCTTTTTCATTGATTGATTGAATTTTATTTAGATCACCAATAATTTCATAGTGCAAAAAATGAAAGCTATATCTTTCTTTGAACTTTCTCTATAGGGGCTATGTGAAATATGTTATATACTTTAGCGCGATGGTTTTGAAAATTGATCATCACGTTGACGGGGAGGTGGAAGATTTTCTCCAGCACTCCATCATGTATCATCTCATCATCCATGGCGATTGATCGGTTTTGACTTCGATGACGTTCGAGTTGTGTCATCTGATCCGGTTGTGACGGTTGTTTGTTACCTGACTTGCCTCATTCCGTCTAGAGTCTTGCTGATCTGATTTAGGTTGGGGACTTGAAGATTGTGTTGAAGTATGGAACAAGTGATTGACGAAATACAAAGAAAAGTACTCCTGAAACGACAACTTATTGCAGCATTGAAACAAGGTATAAAAATCAAAAGTACAGATAATAATAGGTATACCGAGCACTTTGCACAGACTCAACAAACTTTGGTTGGATTACTATAAACAGGATATATCATCAATTTTTTTCCAAATGACCCTTTCAGAGAATCTTGTTTGGGCCGAAATTTGTAGGAATTTACATTGAAAGAGTACGGGGTTTTTTAGAAAACGGTTACTTCGAATTTAAAAGAATAAAGCGAGTGGAAGTTGGCAAAGTTTATCAGTCATCAGTTTCACATATCTCTATCATCTGTAAAGCATAACTTTTCTACGATGTCTATAAACTCAGGCTGAATTTAGTCAGCGGTACTTCGTTGCCCCTGTCGCCGCTGTTGCCATTGGGAGGTATCGGGGGTGCAACACAGCGACATCGATAATTACGAACAATTTCGGATTTTTCGGATTTATTCGAATTTAATCGAATAAATAAATTATTCGAAATTATTCGAATAAATAAATTATTCGAAATTATTCGAATAAATAAATTATTCGAAATTATTCGAAATTATCGATATCGCTGTGTTGCTCTTAGAGCATTAGAGCTCAGAGCAGCAGTGTACTTACCTTTAGGTTTAGCGGCAACAGAGGAAATCAGATTAGGGTGTCTCTGTTGCCGCTAACCCCCGATACTTCCCAGCGGCGACAGCCGCAACGAAGTACCACTGCCCAAATTCAGCCATAACTCAAATTATTGTCAAGCCCCCATGGATGTGGAAAAAGGTGTTTTGGTAAAATGACAATAATTTGAGATATAGACATCGTAGAAAGCTGTGCTTTACAAATATGCGAAACTGTTTAAATTTACCAACTTCCACTCGCTGATATATGCTACTTTACTCTTTTAGATCAGTAGTTATGGGCAATTTTCTAAAAAATCCGTACTCTTTCAATGTAAATTGCTACAATTTTCCGCCCAAACGAAATTCTCTGAAAGGGTCAACGTAAAATCGTAATAATGACCAAATATTGCCCAAGACAAAATTTGTAATTGTAAATATTATTTTCTAGGTCCTGCAAAGGAAAAGATGGATACAGATTTGTTGATCCCGAAAGAGGAGCAGGAATCCGGTGTAGATCAACTAATGATGTTTCAAGATGTCAAAATATCAAAAAATGAAGGTAATCCTAATCAGGAATCTCTCTGCTCATTGTCACTTCAAGGTAAAATATAACCAAAGTACAGTACAATCATAGATCAGTTCATTTTTTAAATACTATACTCATTTGTTATTTAAGTATCAGCTGTTTGCTGGCTGGATATATAATATACAGTAAAAGATTGATATATGTTTTGATGTTTGAATGTAGAACCTCTGTAGTGTAGACTAGACTGTAGACGTAGAGTGTGCTAACTCTTACCCGTTACTTACTATTATAAGTACTTATTGACTTTACAAGTTGTTCAATTTCAAAATTCTAACATTAGTCGAATCGTTTTATTCAATTTTATTTTAAGAGCCTTTATCAATCATTGACAAAGTTCAAAAGTAAAGTCTTATTAACCTTAACTTTAGAATTACGCCAATCACCTATGCATGCTGAGAAGCATATTATTTAATATGGACATGTAAAATGGGCACTCGTAACTAATTCGTCACTGCATATCTGTCATGTATCTGTTTTGCACAGGAGGTCAATCTTCTGGAGAAACATCTGGAAAGTTCCAGTGCCACAAATGCCCGGAAACTTTTAATGACATTGTATCAATTAAATGTCATTGGCATGATGCTCATGGATTGAAGCATCCATCTCAATGTAAGATTTGCGACATTCCATTTCCGGACACCCAGCAGGCAAATCAGCACAAAAAAGAAGTCCATGGATTAAATTGTCCTGAATGTGGCAAAGGATTTAAGAAACCGAAAGGACTTGAGCACCATATGGAGGACGTTCATGGATCTGTAATGGAATATCCCTGCAAAGTTTGTGGTCTCGTTGCAAACAAAAAAGAAATGTTGATTCGGCACATGAAGTCCCACGAGACTGAAGGTACTGAAAAATTCGTCTTTCATTGCACCGTCTGCCAAAAACCTTTTATCGATGAAGAGGAGCTCCGTGAGCACGAAAACATCCATGACAAGCCGATGACTTGCGAGTTTTGCAACGAAGTCTTGCCTCGAAAGTCAGCTTTACAAGCTCACAAACGAGATGCTCATCCGGAAGAACACCTAGATCTGAAGAGAAAGGCAGCTGAAGAAAGAAATATGAAAGGAGAACGTAATTTTGGAAATAAGAGGCGCCGTCGTCACAATCGTCATTAAAAGTACTTCAAGTATTCCATTGTCTTGTTATTTTTCTCGATTTTTGAATTAATTATTTACTTTGAATGGCACATAGTATTTATATTGTGAGTAAGTGTAAAGTGCAGTCATGATAAATACGTAATTGTAGCTGTAGTATACATTGTACTAAACATAAATATTTACACTCTGCATAAATAAATATTTAGGTGTTAAATGTTACAATAGATAAATGCCTATTTCATTATATACACACTGCATTTATTTGGAATTTAATTGTGCTGGTTGACCTTGTGCTATCCTTTTTCTATCGAACCCGTATAAAACGACATAGGTATGTTTAAATTTATAGTAATGAATTTACATACCTATATGTATTAGTTTTAGTTATAAACCCGATGACATGCTATTATTTAAGCGTTCATTGTCTTCAACTTACATTGCCATTTTATACTTTGTATAATAATATTATATTAGTGCGCTAAATCTAATGTTACATCCCTTTTTGGTTATGGAGTAGTCAAACCAGAAGAAGATATTAGAAATAGGTAATTGAGTTAAAATGTAAGCACCCAAATGTTGTTGAACAAAATAGATTATCGACTAATATCGACTACCTACTTATATTGACCTCGTGACTTATATTTCTCTTCGGTAGCCTACTTATCTATCTAGGTTATTGTAGGTGTCATACTAAAACTAAGCTTAGAACTTTTGTGCGAATAGCTACATACTCATGTAAATTACATTAAGGAATACTATTATGCCATTTTCAAACATATGGACATAATCCACATGATTGAAAAAATGGTTGGTACCCGTTAATGGAAATTTAGATTATACGTTAATACTCATTGCAAGATTAATAGTGTGATCAACCAGAATTGCCAAAAATGTAATGGTAGTACTATGAGATGCTTGAAAAAACGGACCGATTTCAATACTGAGGTGGCGTATTCCTCCTAACCATTTCCTCATGTATTTATCGCCGTGTCGTTGCCAGTTAGTATGAAAATCTTTCGAAATAGTCGAAATTTCTCCACTAGAAGAAAATATAATGATTTCTATGGCAAAAAACGTGAGGTTTAAAGCAGGAAAGACAAAAAAGTGTGGCATTCCTATAATGTGATATAATTTAAGTATTGCAAAACCCGACAGTATATGGAGTACTAGAATTATTAGTGCTATTACTGGCTCGGTATAATAAATTATTTGATTAAAGCAATTTAAATGCAGACGAACCATCGTCAGTATTTTCCGCGCAATAGGTTTGACGATTTTTCGCAGATCTGAATTCGAGAGAGGAGAACTGTTATTATACACCAGGGAAGGAAGATCGTGCGACACGTAGCGAAGCCAAGCCTTGATAATGTTTAGATATATGATACCTGGAATTAGTAGGAAAGCAAACACAAACATGGCATACGCAGAAATCCAGTATACAAATATACACTGTATAATGACGACAGGTGGACTGTTGTGAAACCATTTGAGGAATATCCCCGCAATGAGTAAATTGGTCGGGCTGTCTTTATGGCACACGCAAAAGATTGAGAAAAAGAAAGCCCCACAAAGGAAGACTGGAGTCAATGAACACAGAATTATTCCAAGATAGTCTGGACTCCCCTCTTTTCTCCATAGTGGAACTGATCCTAGTAAATAACATTGAGATTAAATATTCAATTAAATTCCTTTTATAGGGAGTTTAAATTAAAATCCCAATAATGTATAAAAACAATCGAAATGAGACCTTCAACGATTGAATACAAAATCGTAATGTCATGCTGAAATTAATTTCATACTTAAATACTTACTTTTCAGCAACCCGTCCATATTTACTGCTCCGTTAAAGCACATTATCATGAATTTTCCATTAACCTCAAGGGTAATTGCCATAGTCAATGTCCCAAGGATCAGTAATTCGAAAAAGATGAAGAATATAATTCGTTGGACTTTGATTTCGGGTTCAGGGCTGAACAAATTCCTCAACAGTCTGCCAAATAGGTAGAAATGGTAAAGTGTGAATAGAACAATGATAAATCTAGAGCTGACAATTTTCACTTTTGAGTTGCTACACGTGAGGGCTAGAGTGTTGGAATCCCAGTCAAATGGCAAGAGTCTTATTTTATTGTTGAGATAGAGTGGAAGTCTCATTGCAGCTAGCTGAGTCTTTGTCAACATCTTGCACAGGCTAAGGATTTACTGATACTATTTATTTTAGGCAGCTTTCAATCTGTCTTTTATAACTATTCACCACAGAGTATGTATGGCTCTTCTGGAAGAATTTCAATGCTAAAGCTTACTTTTGTAGAGTTATTTACCTTTGATGTTATTATGAAGCATAATATAATAAACTTAATAATTTAGTTTTATATGTACGAAATAACAAATAGGCATACTATGCAAATAATATTTAATATTCATGACCAATTTTTATTTACATGTACCTTTATTACTGGCGTATGACTTATTCATAATGCAAAAGGATTAGTAGGCAGAAAGGACTGGACACAGTATAATATCTTATTGCCAATTTTGGTAGTACATAATATTTGAAGATGAGTTACTTATATTGTTCACCGTTGCGTAGTTGCAATATATATTATTGTATGGTGGTTAGAAGTTTAAAAAGTTAAAACACTCAATCTAAATGCTATTAAGCCTAGCTACATTTCTATTTTACAATTTCTACTTAAAGCCAACTGCTGCGGAATAGTTTCAGCGGACTACAAACACAACACAATAATGTTTTTACCTTTTCCCCTAAAAATCAACCGAATTTTTTGGCTGGTAATCTGCAAGGACAAGAAAAAACAAAATGAAAAATTTATTTCAACATGTTATTGCTTTAATATTTAAATTTTCTTACATATTTTACCGTTTCAAAAATATTTTGTAGTTTTTCGTGTTGGTTTCTTAGTGTATTATGTACCAGCACAAGAAGACATTAATTGGATTTATAGCGGTATAGAAATTTATTTATAATTTTGGGACGGAAAATTGCTCAAAGATGGTTAATCAATGGAATACTGGGAAGTTTTAGGTTGTAGGTAGGTAGGTAACATGTACCATGAACAGATTGTCAACCTGATATTTTATTCCATATGAAGCAGAATATTGAAACGAATACCTCGTAATTGAAAATAGCATACCTACCTGCATAAAATGCATACACCATTGTGCACCACTTTCTGATAGTCCTCAAGGCAAGGTGATAGTCAAAGACATGAAATAAATGCACATTATGCCCGCATACACACACTTACTTACCCTTTCCCGATTATTACACGCCTGCAGGGATAATTTCTGAAAGACCAAAGTTACTGATTGAAGATATATATTATGCTGGGTATAAAATAATGGGTTCTGATTTGAGTATAGTTATTTGCAAATAGGAATGATGAAAAATAAGCTTTCACAATGTAATAGGTAATAGTTGTAGTTATGTACATATATTATATCTTTACATCACTGAACCCGAATATTTTTTTTGTTTAAGGTGTGGTTAATGTCAACTTGTCAACGATTAATAATCATTGTTTCCATGATTGAAAAAGTGAAATTCCATTTTCCATAAGACCTGAGTGACCAACTTTACGAAATAATACACTGCAAATCAGAACTACATCAGCTTGTGTATAATATCTATAGGCTAAATAGTTCCTTACAGGACGACATTACCAACTACAAAATATCTATCGCTGTTTAACTAACTTCAGATATTATTTGATTTCAGTTTGCTCTTAGTAGAATGTGGTGGCCCTTAAAAGGGCCGTTGGTTGTATTAAGAGGCGTGAGAAGAGAGGGCATTTATTTAAGCGGCTTTCTTTTCGGTTTTCTTGGGTAGGAGTACAGCTTGGATGTTGGGGAGAACTCCTCCTTGGGCGATGGTGACTCCGGAGAGCAATTTGTTCAACTCTTCGTCGTTGCGGATGGCCAATTGCAAGTGACGAGGGATGATACGGGTCTTCTTGTTGTCACGGGCAGCGTTACCCGCCAACTCCAAAACTTCAGCTGCCAAATATTCCATGACGGCGGCCAAGTAGACGGGAGCTCCAGCACCAACTCGCTCCGCATAATTCCCCTTCCTCAAAAGACGATGGATACGACCGACGGGGAACTGGAGTCCCGCCCGGCTCGAACGCGACTTGGCCTTCCCCTTCACCTTACCGCCCTTACCACGACCTGACATTATAGATTACTACGACTTAAAACTGGAGACTTAAATCTTGAACTGTTAGTGAGAGCGGAATGAATACACATAGAAATCTAGGGCTCGTATTTATACGAAATGGCTGAGTAAAGCGAGTGGGGTCGTGAGTAACGGAACACAACTCCTCACTCTCGGAAAACCCCCGGGAAGTTTGGCGGAGAGCTGTGGGACTAGGTTATGACAATAGTCATAAAAGTGTGGGTATTTGTATTAGTAATTAATTATGCCGGAGTTATGTGATGTGCATCAAATAAAAGACATCAATCAACCCATGCCTAATTAAGTTTGAGTTAAACATTAAAAATAACATTAAAATATTTGCAGTCATTCAAAGAAGGCTAAAGCAAAGCTGCTATAGCCAATGAGATACGTCAAAAAAGAAGCCTACTCACGGGGAGAGCTTGAGTAATGAAATTCCTCGTCCGTGCATTTCATACACGGTCCAAACTTGGTCCCCCGCTCTATTCTGCCTCCCCTTACTCAACCGAAGTTCTCGTTACTCACTCGGTTTAGTATAAATAAGGATCCTCTGTCCCCGTCCTCATCACTTGCAACTGAACGGTCATTTGATAAAGTTTAACAAAGAGATTCTGTAAAATGCCACCAAAGACGAGTGGGAAGGCAGCGAAGAAGGCGGGAAAGGCGCAGAAGAATATCTCAAAGGGGGACAAGAAGAAGAAGCGTAAGAGGAAGGAGTCTTACGCAATCTACATCTACAAAGTGTTGAAACAAGTTCACCCGGACACCGGAGTCTCCTCCAAGGCCATGTCCATCATGAACTCCTTCGTGAACGACATCTTCGAGAGAATCGCCGCCGAGTCCTCCCGCCTCGCCCACTACAACAAGAGAACCACCATCACCTCCCGGGAGATCCAAACCGCCGTCCGTCTCCTCCTCCCCGGAGAATTGGCCAAACACGCCGTCTCTGAAGGAACCAAGGCTGTCACCAAATACACTTCCTCCAAATAAATATCTCATACAGCATTTCTGACCCAACGGCCCTTTTAAGGGCCACCATATCTTCCTAAGAGCAATTTCTAAGACTTGATTCTAAAAGTTTTAATTAATTTATGCCTAACAGTTTTTACGGCTTATATATTCTTATATGTTAAACAGCATGGTTCTCCGATGAGATGGAAAATTTGAACGGTATTTTACTAGAATGCATATCCCTCTTATTGAAGATCATATACCCCGTTAAAATGTTGAGTATTTCAAAATGTTTTTCTATACAGTTATATCAGGATGCAAAATATAATTAAGAGACCATAATTTTACCCATCATTGTACCGTGCTTTAAGCGATTTATAATAACAATAAATAGCCAACTCATATATTGTCACCATAAGGACCTGACAAAATTGACGAGCCTGAAATTCAAGACACGATGTAGTAATCATTAAAATCTATCGTATAATTTGAATAACGCAAAAATGTCTAATTAAAAATGAATCTTCAATGTCGGACAGCAAAACGAAAATGTTTAACCTTAGACTCCTAATCCTAATAGTTGTATTAAAGGCGTGATAAAGGTTAGAGTAATATGCGTCATTATTCACAACTTAAGTTGCTGCACGCTTTAAAACGGTTTAGTTCACATTCGTAATTAGTACGTTATGCTAATGGCATCTGACAACAAAGTATTTTACGCAAGGTGAATTCAGTATAAAGTATAAAACATTTTGTAGCATTAAAATTATCATACGATGATGATTAAATCCCAAGAAAATAATTTACTGTAGTCCCTCAACTGAATTTCATTGGGGGTTTCGTAGAGTGAGGAGTTGTGTTCCGTTACTCACGACCCCACTCACTTTACTCGGCCGTTTCGTATAAATACGAGCCCTAGATTTCTATGTGTATTCATTCCGCTCTCACTAACAGTTCAAGATTTAAGTCTCCAGTTTTAAGTCGTAGTAATCTATAATGTCAGGTCGTGGTAAGGGCGGTAAGGTGAAGGGGAAGGCCAAGTCGCGTTCGAGCCGGGCGGGACTCCAGTTCCCCGTCGGTCGTATCCATCGTCTTTTGAGGAAGGGGAATTATGCGGAGCGAGTTGGTGCTGGAGCTCCCGTCTACTTGGCCGCCGTCATGGAATATTTGGCAGCTGAAGTTTTGGAGTTGGCGGGTAACGCTGCCCGTGACAACAAGAAGACCCGTATCATCCCTCGTCACTTGCAATTGGCCATCCGCAACGACGAAGAGTTGAACAAATTGCTCTCCGGAGTCACCATCGCCCAAGGAGGAGTTCTCCCCAACATCCAAGCTGTACTCCTACCCAAGAAAACCGAAAAGAAAGCCGCTTAAACTAATGCCCTCTCTTCTTACGCCTCTAAATACTTCCAACGGCCCTTTTAAGGGCCACCACATTTTACTGAGAGCAAACTTGACGACTGATGTGTGTGACGGCTGTAGGCTGTAACAACATTTCATACAAATACCGTTATAAATGACAGTACAGTTTCTTGAGGAAGCAAAACTAAATATTTAATGAATGTTATATCAACAATTATAAAGCCCATCAATACTTATTATGAACTGATAGTTGATATAGAGGCATTTTGGTAAACATATTTATATGTGGTTATGTTTTGTATTTTATGACTAAGTTACTATTCTCCACGGGATTTCTTCAAACATAAGTTAAGCATAGTTTTGTTAAAACAAATGCATGCTAAAGTCAACTGTTTTTGTGAGATTACATTTAAAATCTCCGTCAATTTTCAAAATTGAAATAGGGACACCGTATTAATATTTTATTGGGTATTCGTGTTGGTAATATTTTAAGCGACATTCACATTTTTGACGGCTTAATGTTTAATAATAAGTGCAATAAATCTAATTAAAATAGAAGCACCATAAATAAGTATCTTGGTATTGTTGATGTTGGTGTACATTTTTATGTATGTATACAATTGTTATGAACTTCTGTCTTTTGAATTTCGCCTACATAAATAAGGATTTAGTTTTCATTTCAAGCCGTTAAGCAAATTATATCGGATCATTTCATTGCCAGTTTGCGAATTAGGCTGCATAAATATTTTTGAAGATTTACAATGAAATTACTTTGTCTACGCAGAGATGCAATTTAGGAAATGGAACTATAGTAATCTCAAAAAACAATTCACGAGCTTAACAAAACTTAAGCATGGTAATCATACCGTGATCAAACAAATGAGATCAATAGCTCTGAGAATTATAGATAAATTCATAATGACATAATGTAATACCCTTATACAAAACCATTCGATGAAGCTTCGACAATGTAAAGTCATTGGACCAATCAGTTTTTAGATGATTCACATTGAATTACATGAGTCATGTGGAGATAGTGCCAACGGCCTTTGTTCTTTTTTCTCCGAATACATTTACAAAGCAACAGAGAACAATAAAATGGTCTTGATCCCTCGCCCGGTCTTGAAGACCCAATAGCAACGAGGTTTATTATAGCCAATGAGAAGGGTGAGTTTTGTTTCTCGTTACTCACGACCCTCTCCTCTTGGGTATAAATACGACTCCGTTCCTTCCACGATTCATCACTTTATTTTCAACTTTACTCGAGATTAAACCTCACCTCAACTCATCAGCTCTAGAAAGGAAAGATGGCCCGTACAAAGCAGACAGCTCGTAAGTCGACGGGAGGAAAGGCTCCGCGTAAGCAGTTGGCGACGAAGGCGGCGCGTAAGAGTGCGCCCGCGACGGGAGGAGTGAAGAAGCCTCATCGTTACAGGCCTGGAACAGTCGCTCTCCGAGAAATCCGTCGTTACCAGAAGAGCACTGAGCTCCTCATCCGCAAATTGCCCTTCCAGCGTCTCGTCAGAGAAATCGCTCAGGACTTCAAGACCGACTTGCGATTCCAGAGCTCCGCCGTCATGGCCCTCCAAGAAGCCTCAGAGGCCTACTTGGTCGGACTCTTTGAAGACACCAACTTGTGCGCCATCCACGCCAAGCGAGTCACCATCATGCCCAAGGACATCCAACTCGCCCGAAGAATCCGAGGAGAACGTGCCTAAACATCTATCTATCTACATTATCTAAGCATCTCAACCAACGGCCCTTTTAAGGGCCACCACATCTTACTGAGAGCAAATTATGACATTTACTCACGTTATTGCATTACGAATACAAAGCCTGTGACATCCAAAAGAAATGTAACATGTTAAAAACAGACACTTGGATTTCATAATTAGATATTTGGTATTATGGTAAGCTAGAGATTTATTGTGTCTCAGAGTCTGTATATCATACAAATCTACTACACAAGGCCGCTTTGAGATTATTATCAGAATTAGGTAATTTCTGGACTCATTGATTTAATATTTAACGTTTCATTTGTAAAAGAACTAAGATTGCATACATCATATTAACAAAAATTGTACTGATTATGAGACGATAGAACTCAATCATTTGCGTTAATTTTCTTTCGATATGTGAGTGCCTATTAGTTGCTATTTGCTAAATGAAGAATAATATACCTTCTAATACAATAAAGAGTATTTAATCAATTAGAGTATAGTTTAATTAGTGATTCATTTTAAAATAATGTTAACAAATGTTTACTAGCTGTCAACTGTATAGAACTAACATTCATTAATGAATTGATGGTTACATAATATTATACTCAAAATAATAAACATAACATTGAACAACAATTATATTATAGTAATTACGATTATTCTCTAATCGAATTGAACAATTTTATTATTCTTACCAAAATTATTTCATATATTTCCAAAACCAACAAAGGAACTTCCATTAATCGACGTCAGGTAGAATTTCAAAAAATATAATTAGATAAACGCGAATAATAATGTGCATGCAATTCTGTCGTTCATCAAAATGTGAGAACAGTGAGACTGCATTTGTCCGTATGGTGTGGCAAATGACTAAATAATAGGCTACATATCACCTACCAATATTTCAAAATCTTTAGCTGATGCAGCATCACCAAATACTGTTCTACTAAATTATCAACGGTTTGTCTATGTGAATTTCGGCCAAAACACAATCCATTGAAATTTACTTACTTCAACATTTTTTAGCACATTATGCAAAGCTAAATCTTCCGTTAGTTAATTATAAGATTAAATAAAATTTTGCTATCCAAAATCATGAATATTAAAGAACATTTAAGATTTGAATTTTGCTGCTGTCTTGTTTTGTAACGAAAATATTTTTGCTCTTAGTAAAATGTGGTGGTCCTTAAAAGGACCGTTGGGTATAGTGAGTTTAGAAAGTGTCCGTTATAAATAGAATTATCCTCCGAATCCGTAGAGGGTTCTGCCTTGTCGTTTCAAGGCGTAGACGACGTCCATGGCAGTGACGGTCTTCCTCTTGGCGTGTTCGGTGTAGGTGACAGCGTCACGGATGACATTTTCAAGGAAGACCTTAAGGACTCCTCGGGTTTCTTCGTAGATGAGTCCAGAGATACGTTTGACTCCACCACGGCGGGCCAGACGACGGATGGCGGGTTTCGTGATTCCCTGGATGTTATCACGCAGAACTTTCCTGTGACGCTTCGCGCCTCCTTTTCCAAGACCCTTTCCTCCCTTCCCACGACCAGTCATATCGACACTTGAGAGAATGTACTTTGAGAAGTATAAAGTAAGAATTGGTATTTGAGAGTGAATGAGTTCTTCTGGGCAGAGCTCGCTTTTAAGTTGGTGTTCGGACGTTGAAGCATACTTAAGCTTTGACTATTTGACGTTGTATTTAATTTCCTATATTCCCGATTCAAAGACAAAATACAACCCCTTAGTAAAGGAGGGAATTGAATAGAATACATTTTCATTTTCCTCAACGTCCGCTCTCGTTCCCTTGCAGCCTTATAACGAGAGGGTGAAGGAGACAACCAGTTTACTCACACAGAAACTCTGTCTGTTGATACTCCCAATCTATCTACGCAAACTCATTTATAAAATCGAAATGGCTGATACTGCTGCCGAGACTCCCGCCGAAGCTCCAGCTGCCCCCGCCGCTGCTGCTACTCCCAAGAAGGGCCGCCCAGCTGCCAAGGGTCCAAAAACACCCAAGACCCCGAAGGAGAAGAAAGCGCCGAAACCGAAGGGCGAGAAGAAAGTGGCCACTCATCCCTCCGCGGCTGTCATGGTCATGGACGCAGTGACCAATCTGAAGGACAAGAAGGGCTCCTCCCTCAAGGCCATCAAGAAATACATCGCCGACCACAACAAGGTCGACGTTGAGAAACAAGCCTCCTTCATCCGCAAGGCTATCAAGAACGCCGTCACTAAGGGACTCCTTGTCCAAACCAAGGGAACCGGAGCAGCTGGCTCCTTCAAGTTGCCCGTCAAAGCCAAGCCCGAGAAGAAACCCGCCGGCGAGAAGAAACCAAAGGCCAAGAAGGCTAAAGCCGCCGCTTCTCCAAAAGCCAAGAAGCCCGCAGCAGCCAAGAAAGCCGCCTCTCCAAAGAAGAAGGCAGCCGCTCCCAAGAAAGCAGCCAGCCCTAAAGCTAAGGCCCCTAAAGCCGCCAAGCCTAAACCAGCTTCTCCTGCCAAGCCCAAAGCCGCCTCTCCAGCCAAGCCAAAGGCAGCTCCCGCTAAGCCAAAACCAACCTCCCCGAAGAAAGCCGCCGCAAAACCAGCAGCAAAGGCAAAGACACCTAAAGTCAAGGCCCCCAAACCAAAGGCAGCTCCAAAAGCCACCAAAACTGTGGCTCCCAAAAAGGCGGCCCCTAAGAAGAAATAAATGTCGACCGTCCTCGGATAATTCAACAAAATCAACGGCCCTTTTAAGGGCCAACATACTTTTCTAAGAGCAACTTACTTAGCAACTTACTTAGCAACTTACTTACTTACGAGAATATTACTATTGATGGATTGACTTATTTCTCCGAGTATCAAATGGATGGTATCGTGGTAATATATCTTTGCAGAATTAAGGGTGGCTTCCCCCTTTTGCCTGCGATGAGAACAGGTCACAGGGTCAACTTATAGCTTTGAAGCAGTTATATTCTGAAAGTTCCAGTTTTTGCTTAGGGCACCTGAAGGCCGGAATTTTGAAAAAAAAATTTTAAGTATTTTTAATCTTTTTTTGAAAATAAAAAAATTGAGTACGAATTTACATTGAGCTGCGAAATATGGTGTCTTTTTTCCTATTTCTAATTTTAAATCGGAAAAAAGGGCTGTCAAGTGCCCTAGTACTTTTTGCGGTCTTTCGAATAAGCTACTACACGCTTCTGTACGCTTATCCAAAACGCTTATCTCATCGCAGGGAGATTTCCCTACTCATAATGCATTGCCGAGAAAGTTGAGGGTTCATTCATAAGTAACAATCATCAGCTCATATTATCTCATATCTCCTTGCCCCAAACCACCAAATTCTCATTCCTGGTTAATCCCGCATTACATCCTAAATACACCAACCTTGCGTTGCAGCGGCTTCGTTCATAGATTGACCAACTATGTGAACGGCCCGTTGCGAAGCTGTGTTCAAAGGGTTAAGAGGGAAGTAGTCCTTAAAGACTTGTTAGCTCATTTCTACCGTTAATGCAATAAATAAGTAGTCATAATGTTATAATGTGATAGGAGAATTTTAGACTCGCTTTAGTGTGAGTACTATAATGTAGAAATTCCCTGTGTCCGTGTATTTTCATTATATTAATATTATTGCTTGATAAACTCATTAGCTTGATTTATTACTACCGGGCCTGAGTTCAGTGACTACCTTCCAGCGTAGCTTCTAATGAAACAATTGAAACAATAGAATTATAGCCATATCCTCATATTCTAGAGAACTAGATCGCGGAAATAAAACGAATGGTAATAAAATTATATGATTCTACAATAAAAATAGATGCATCGAGAGAATTGATTCAGTACGGAGGAGGAGAGCTCTGATGCCCTAAGCATTAATCAGCATAATCAACCCACTTACAAGCTGTGAAGTTATTTTGATCAACGTACAAAGACTAGTAATAATCCACGATGGCCAAAATATTTTCATGGTTGCTTTTTGGCTGCGTTTTGGCCATCATGCTCGCACCAAGAGATTCTGGTAAGTGAAATGCAACTTGAATCGAAACCTGGTGTACGTGCCATGCTCTCAAAATTTATGTTTAAGGAGGCAAAAAACCATGAAAGCAATTTTATTATATTTATTTTTGGTATGATAGTATGTTATTCACCCCCTTTTTGTTAACACTTTACCATAATACAACTATGTATATAAATTCGGTTGGCAAAAAAGCGATTATACTTGACATTCATCCCTTGTTTTTTCTGGTTGTTGCCTTATGTTGTGATTGAGTAATAGATCCACATTACTTTTATCATTTCGCTGTCTTGAGGCATATTATTGAAATCGGATGTCATAATTTTGTTACAGCTGGAAAGCCTGGAGCTCCAGTGCCATTGGATAGAAAAGTACGTCAGTAGGAATGTTTTCATATTATTCCTTACTTTATGATATATTATAATATATTGCACTAACAGTAATTGTAAATTGTTTCTCTCTTTCAGTGTTCTAAAGCAAAGGAACCATGCGATGACGCTCTTCCATGTTGTATGTTCTATCATCAATGTAAGGAGGGCAAATGCTTTAATCCAAAAGCTAACTTTAAGATGCCTTAATTTGTATTGCATAATAAAATATGACAATATGTGCTTATCTTTTTATTATATCTAATATTTTTAATATTCTATGTATAATAAAATGAAAGTCTGCGGATGAAAATTTATTTTACATAATACTGCTCCGTACTGCATATATAAATCATGTACTTACATCTTAAAATTAGTTTGTCTCTCATGCAGGTTGGTAACATAACAGATTTGTACCATAAAACTACAGACAACCAATTCAACCAAAGGGTGGATATTTGAACCAGAATAACATTCGCTAACAAATGTATATGACGTACAATATCCCCACTAAATAAGGTCGCAGCGAGGGGGGCGGCACGGGGAACGTGCCTCACCCCTTACCCGAAATCGAGAAAAATGCGGCCCTGCCACTGAATGAAACAATTCGCCAACTGAATTGAAATCTTCTCAGGAGTTTGCAGCAGACACGTGTACACGAATCCGGCATTAAAAATATAGTGAATAATGTTCAATTAACATGACGATAATGTCTACTTGATAATGATACTGCAGTTAAACATAAACATGTTGGAAATAAATAAAATTATTTCAAACATTAAATTTTGTTAAGGATTGGTAATAGTGATATGTATGTATGTACTTGTACTATCTACATTGCACGTACTTACTCTCTGCAAAATGTAAACTGTTAAGGAATTATAATCTCAAATTTTCTATTGGCATATTATACAGTTGTAAGATTGAAACTTTTTATTAACCCAATAATGTTCAAGCCTTAAAATTGATATATTTATGTAGGACAAAAAATATGAGCTATACAATTCACTTACTTAATAATAACTAAAGTTTATTCCTACTTTCACCATTGGTTAAATCTAATACTACAGTACCAATTTATAACTAATATATAGATCAAACGTATTCCTATTTACTTCTATATCTAATGTCCTCTTTTAAATTAACATTTCTAGTAAATTTACAGAAAATCCAATAGTTTTACTTTAGTGATGAATGAATACTCAATTACAATCAATATTCTGATTTTGTTTAATCCAAGATGTAAATCTAGTAACATTGGTATAGAACCCTTTTCTCTCTAGATTTGGGTTAGGGTCATCACATTCGGTACCACTTGAAACAATGCCACACAAATAATACAAGCCAATCCTCTTATTGAAACATACTAATGGGCCTCCAGAATCTCCTTGGCAAGCGTCAGATACATTCTTGCCTCCTGCACAGATTTTCAGCCCCATTTTTTCAGGATTAGTTGGTGGACAGGGTTTTAGAGTTATATTGGCCACTTGAAGCTGTTTGGACCATTTGACGATTCAAAGGTGTCTCCCCATCCACTAACTTGGGCAGTGCCTTACAATCAAAAAATCATAATACCATGGGGACATTATGAGATTACTGGATAAGTCGTTCAGATTTATAGCTCTAATTGGTATTGCTTCCAATCTTTTCTCCAGTTTTCTCAGAGGAGTTTTCAATGTAATAAGAGCAATGTCATTATAGCCATCGAATCTATCATAGTCTTCATGAATAATTACTCGACAGAATGCAGATTCCTGTTTAGATTCACTGTTTTCATCTAGTGCCTTAATCCCTGCGACTACCTTAGACCATACTGAACTGAAATAGTCATCAACACAGTGTGCTGCAGTTATTATTTTTGTAAATGTATTTGCATTTGGATTGCTTGAATAAATGCTCCCTCCACAAAAATGGCTTCCAAAGACATCTTGAATAGAAACTTGATATGGAATATAATCACTGTCCATTCCTCCTCCCAGCTTTTCAGCATCTACCAAAACAATCTCCTTTGCAATAATTAAACATTTCATAAATGAATTTTCTACCAAAAGTCCTAGTCATCTGGCTTTAGTGTGTGTACAATGTTACTTACCTGGTGTTGATTCCTTTGATGTAGGTTCCTGGCATTCACACCTGTCAAATTCTGTTGTTGAATAATCGCCCTTTTTTCTATCACAATCTTTCTTAAATTGATCAGATTGTGAAAATTTTCAACATTGTATTGCAGAAATTGCAAATAAAACACTGATTACAAATTTCATTTTCGGTATATATTTATATTTGGATTGAAATTCACGAAAAGAACATGACAAATTTTCCTTAAAATGTCTTCTATTTATACGCACTTTTGTGTATGTTTGCAAAATGTACTCGGTACGTGTAGCTAAAGTAATAATCAATGAACATAATATTTTTGGAAAATAGGGTAATAGTAATCAGTGACGTATTTCATTAGAAGAGAATGGTGACACAGCTGGTCTTTAAAGTTTGCTTGAAATGGAATGTAGTAATGTGGTGCACTCCCTAAACCAAATCCCTGGGTCATAATAGCTTATTAAGTATAGCTGTAAAATTAAACTACAGAAAAGTAGGTATTAAATAAAATGTAGGTGATATTCGATAGGCCTTTATAGATACTTGCCAATTACCTTTCTGAAGGATATTCTATATAAATTCCCAAAATTGTAATAAATCTGCATCCACACTTGTAGTTACCATGTTATAACGTAATTAAAAATTAAAACTACTCAAGCAAATGTGTTTCAAATAGATATTACAAATCATATCCAACATTTTAAACAGTTCACCTCATCCTATAATAAATTATGAACAAATACCTACAAGAATGTATGAACAGTTAACGTAGTTAATTGAAATAAATATCTGCACTGCAAAGGCATTGGCTTAAAGCAATAGCCATGACATCATAACGAAATCCCCGTATCTCAGAGCTGAAGTACTAACAACTTTTGACAAAAAGTTCGTATTATTACTATAAAGTAGTAAAGAGCCGAACAACATTGTTATTTAGTTGATCGATGTCAATAATAAACTACTTATTTACTATACTTAGTAATCCGTTTCGCCCTTCTAACGATATATTATGGTATATTGTATTACTCGCTACAATGTTATTGCAGACACTATCTCCCAACATAAATATAAACACTTTCCAGTTTGCTCTTAGTAGAATGTGGTGGCCCTTAAAAGGGCCGTTGGTTGTATAAAGAGGCGTGAGAAGAGAGGGCATTTATTTAAGCGGCTTTCTTTTCGGTTTTCTTGGGTAGGAGTACAGCTTGGATGTTGGGGAGAACTCCTCCTTGGGCGATGGTGACTCCGGAGAGCAATTTGTTCAACTCTTCGTCGTTGCGGATGGCCAATTGCAAGTGACGAGGGATGATACGGGTCTTCTTGTTGTCACGGGCAGCGTTACCCGCCAACTCCAAAACTTCAGCTGCCAAATATTCCATGACGGCGGCCAAGTAGACGGGAGCTCCAGCACCAACTCGCTCCGCATAATTCCCCTTCCTCAAAAGACGATGGATACGACCGACGGGGAACTGGAGTCCCGCCCGGCTCGAACGCGACTTGGCCTTCCCCTTCACCTTACCGCCCTTACCACGACCTGACATTATTACAAGTTAGAACTGAGAAGGACTGAAATCTTGAACTGCTATTGAGAGTAGAGTGAATACACTTAGAAATCTGGACGTTGTATTTATACCAAACGGCCGAGTAAAGTGAGTGGGGTCGTGAGTAACGGAACACAACTCCTCACTCTCGGAAAATCCCCGAGGAATTTTAGTTAAGGGGCTACGAACGATTATTTTATGGAGATTTAATCTTAATCGTTTGGTATTTTAAATGAAATCATATAAAATCATTTATAATGAATTCGACCTGCATAAAATGCTTTATGATTAAATAAATCCTAAGCATGGAATAAATAAAAGCTTTTAATGCACATCAAAACTGTTTAGTATTGAGTATTGATTGGGTACGTAAATATATAGTTATAAAAATGGCTGTATTTATTAATAATTATTTTCTAACGTGAATTAAATGCGCAACAAAATAAAGACATTGATTAATTCATGCCTAAATTTAATTTTTGTTCTAATAAAATAGCATTAAAATACTTGCAACCATTCTAAAAAGCGAAAGCAAAAGAAAGCTAATTATTATTAAGCCAATGAAATACGTCAAAAATAAAGCTACTCACGGGGAGAGCTTGAGTAAGGAAATTCCCCTTCCGTGTATTAAGTTTATACATAAGTGCATTGACCCACCCGCTCCCTTTCCCTCTCCCCCTACTCAACCGAAGTTCTCGATACTCACTCAGTTTAGTATAAATAGGGATTCTCTGTTCCCGTCCTCATCACTTGCAACCGAACTCTCATTTGATAAAGTAAATTCAACTGACTTAGTAAAATGCCACCAAAGACGAGTGGGAAGGCAGCGAAGAAGGCGGGAAAGGCGCAGAAGAATATCTCAAAGGGGGACAAGAAGAAGAAGCGTAAGAGGAAGGAGTCTTACGCAATCTACATCTACAAAGTGTTGAAACAAGTTCACCCGGACACCGGAGTCTCCTCCAAGGCCATGTCCATCATGAACTCCTTCGTGAACGACATCTTCGAGAGAATCGCCGCCGAGTCCTCCCGCCTCGCCCACTACAACAAGAGAACCACCATCACCTCCCGGGAGATCCAAACCGCCGTCCGTCTCCTCCTCCCCGGAGAATTGGCCAAACACGCCGTCTCTGAAGGAACCAAGGCCGTTACCAAATACACTTCCTCCAAATAAACATCTCATACAGCACTTCTGACCCAACGGCCCTTTTAAGGGCCAACACATTTTACTGAGAGCAAATACGACAAACTATTTTACTGCATAGTCGTTTTAGTGTTACATTTTAAAAACCTAAATAACACTATAGGGATGTCAAAATAATAATAAGTTTTAAAACCGGAAATTGTTCTTGCATCGAACCGAAGTTGAGAAATTCTTTGATGGCTTGTCAAGTTAACAAAATTGGCTTCAAAGGTTTATGATACATCAAATATCTTGCATTAGGTTAGGTCATTGTTAAAAATTGAAATTTTATTTAGAAATCTGGGCGTTGGTTTGGTAGTGCAGAGCTGAATATCGTTATCACTCTTATCTTTTATTCCTTTATTTCTTGTATTTTCTTTTGTCATTTAATTTGTTGTTTAAATTATAACTACAACCACTTTAATTTAATGTAATCGCTCCACTTTTTGATAATTCGGCAATATTAGTTCCCTATTGGTATTTAACTATTAATCTTATTTTTTCATTAAAAAAATCATAATCACTTGGCAATGATTTAATGAGTCACTGATGCGTATGTAATTAAAGACTCATGAGTCATTACTGTTGCACCAAAGGATTTTCATTTCAGGATTTTTCACATTTATTTTCTTGCAATTCTGAAATGCTGTAAGATTATAGAAATAAGGGTTAAATTCGAATTTGAAAATAAAATATTTAATGTGGATTAATTATTAATTTTACAAAAAAAATTGTAATGTATTTATTTCGGAAGAATTTCTGCATGGTAGAATAGTAAAAATAAATAAATACTGTTTTGTAATCCACAATCAAAATCCTATCGGGGGTGTTCCGTGAGGAGTTGTGTTCCGTTACTCACGACCCCACTCACTTTACTCAGCCATTTCGTATAAATACGAGGTCTAAATCTCTATGTGTATTCATTCCACTCTCACTAAAAGTTCAATTTTTCAGTCCTCGTTTTAAACTCACATTAATCGATAATGTCAGGTCGTGGTAAGGGCGGTAAGGTGAAGGGGAAGGCCAAGTCGCGTTCGAGCCGGGCGGGACTCCAGTTCCCCGTCGGTCGTATCCATCGTCTTTTGAGGAAGGGGAATTATGCGGAGCGAGTTGGTGCTGGAGCTCCCGTCTACTTGGCCGCCGTCATGGAATATTTGGCAGCTGAAGTTTTGGAGTTGGCGGGTAACGCTGCCCGTGACAACAAGAAGACCCGTATCATCCCTCGTCACTTGCAATTGGCCATCCGCAACGACGAAGAGTTGAACAAATTGCTCTCCGGAGTCACCATCGCCCAAGGAGGAGTTCTCCCCAACATCCAAGCTGTACTCCTACCCAAGAAAACCGAAAAGAAAGCCGCTTAAATAAATGCCCTCTCTTCTCATGCCTCTGAATACATCCAACGGCCCTTTTAAGGGCCACCACATTTTACTGAGAGCAAACTGAAAAATAGATTATCTTTATATACATTAGCTACATATTATAACTGACAAGCAAACGATTTTTAAACAACGTTCTAGAATTCGTAAATAATTAACATTGTAAAATCATTGAGTTGGTTGGTATATGATATCCAGTAATTATTGAAATTTTTTCTGAAGTGAATATATTGGTATTGTTATAATACTATGAACGCTTACCTTTTTCAAACTTGAGGTTTTGAATAAAATAATAAACTTTATAGTCCAAGCAATCATATCGTGCGTGAGATTTATTTATAAATTTGGTGCAGATCCAATCTCCAAATATTGATGTACTTTTTGTTTAAGTTTTCTAGAACTATTTAAATGGTGATTATTAATTAATGTGTCGTCATTTTGAGAGGTGTTTGCAACCACTTTACTTGAGAGGTAAATCGGTTGGTTAATATCAAATAGTGATTATCTTTAACATTAGATTTTAACCCTTACTTACAGTAGTACAGACAATAAAAAAATTCAAAATCTAAGTTTTATATGTAATTCATAAAAATCCAATATTTTTAATATTTTCCGAAAAGTTTGCAATTTTACTAGAACGTCAATATTTATTTAATTTTTAGTTAAACAATCAACACTATAAAAAATAGTAAATTACTGATAAATACAAATACTTGTTTATTTATTTGAGTGTTTATACAAATGTCCAGGCTATTATTTATCAGGGCCAGTAAGTACAACATATATTTAAGATTTACGTCTTAGTCCCCCAACGTAATGGTATATATTCATGTAATCCCCATTCAGCATATTTAGCCTAAGTATTAGCAATTACGGGTATAATAATATTTATGTAAGGTTGTGGTGTTTATAATATTTAATTCTGTAAATAGAGTTCATTTTAATTTCCAAGAATAATGAGACACCTGCAAATATGCATTTAGCATCAATAATAGCCAATCAGAAACTTGATAAATATATTTGAAAAATAGATAAGACCAACGCCAACGGCTTACTTGCTCATGGCAAACGGATTATTTTTATCTATGCAGTTACAATGAGAAGGATGGAGGGAAGAATCCCCTTCCCTCGCGTTGAGTCTAACAAACTGGCATTTGCCATACACCAATGAGAAGTGTGAGTTTTGTTTCTCGTTACTCACCACCCTCTCCTCTTGGGTATAAATACGACTCAGTTTCTTCTACACTTCATCACTTCATTTTCAACTTTGCTCGAGATATAACCTCACCTCAACTCATCAGCTCTAAAAAGGCGAGATGGCCCGTACAAAACAGACAGCTCGTAAGTCGACGGGAGGAAAGGCTCCGCGTAAGCAGTTGGCGACGAAGGCGGCGCGTAAGAGTGCGCCCGCGACGGGAGGAGTGAAGAAGCCTCATCGTTACAGGCCTGGAACAGTCGCTCTCCGAGAAATCCGTCGTTACCAGAAGAGCACTGAGCTCCTCATCCGCAAATTGCCCTTCCAGCGTCTCGTCAGAGAAATCGCTCAGGACTTCAAGACCGACTTGCGATTCCAGAGCTCCGCCGTCATGGCCCTCCAAGAAGCCTCAGAGGCCTACTTGGTCGGACTCTTTGAAGACACCAACTTGTGCGCCATCCACGCCAAGCGAGTCACCATCATGCCCAAGGACATCCAACTCGCCCGAAGAATCCGAGGAGAACGTGCCTAAACATATCTATCTACATTATCTAAGCATCTCAACCAACGGCCCTTTTAAGGGCCACCAAATTCTACTAAGAGCAAATTATGACAATACTTAATATCGCATTACGAAACCTGTAGCATCAAATGTAATGTAACAAGCTAAAAACAGACACTGGAAATTACCATGCATTTCATAATAGATATTGGTTGTTATGATAAACTAGACAGATTTATTGTGTCTGTATATTATTCAAATCTACTACACAAGGCAGCTCTGAGATTATTATTAGAATTAGGTAATTTCTGGGCACATTTATTTAATATTTAACGTTCCATTTGTAGAAGAAGGAAGGTTACATACACCATTTTAACAAAAATTGTACTGATTATGGGATGATGGAACTCAATCTTTTACTTTAATTTTCTTTTTAGGGTTTATGAGTATTTACTAATTGCCATTTGCTAAAATAAAGAATATTATAATAATCTTCTAATACAATAGAGTATTTAATCAATAAAGTGTAGTTTAATTAGTGCTTCATTTGAAAATAATGTTAACAAAAGTTTACTATTAGAGGATTAACATCCAAGAATGGATTGATAGTTAAATAGTTATATAATAATATTATACTCATATAATAATAATAAACAACAATGAATGGTAATAAGTAAATAACGTCTATTCACTAAACGAATTGAACAATTTTATTAATTTTACCAAAATTATTTTATATAGTTTTCCACATCATCATAGAAACTTCCATTAATCGAAACCCGGCATTATTTCAAAAAATATATTTTAAGATGACGGAATTATGTCGGTATCTGAAATGTATGTTTGTCCGTATGGTTTTTGCAAATAAATAATAGGCTATATTGTACCACCTACCAATATTTCAAAAAGCTTTTTTGCATCAACAGTTATTGGTCTACTAAATTATCAACGATCTATCGATTTGAATTTCGGCCACAAAACAGTCCATAGAAATTTACTTACTTCAAAATTTTCTAGGATAATAGGCTAGATCTGCCGCTAGTTAACTATAAGATTATAATAATATTTTGCTATCCAAAATCATGAATATTAAAGAACATTTAAGATTTGAATTTTGCTGCTGTCTTGTTTTGTAACGAAAATATTTTTGCTCTTAGTAAAATGTGGTGGTCCTTAAAAGGACCGTTGGTTATCAAATGAGATGTGAAAGTGTCCGTTATAAATGGAATTATCCTCCGAATCCGTAGAGGGTTCTGCCTTGTCGTTTCAAGGCGTAGACGACGTCCATGGCAGTGACGGTCTTCCTCTTGGCGTGTTCGGTGTAGGTGACAGCGTCACGGATGACATTTTCAAGGAAGACCTTAAGGACTCCTCGGGTTTCTTCGTAGATGAGTCCAGAGATACGTTTGACTCCACCACGGCGGGCCAGACGACGGATGGCGGGTTTCGTGATTCCCTGGATGTTATCACGCAGAACTTTCCTGTGACGCTTCGCGCCTCCTTTTCCAAGACCCTTTCCTCCCTTTCCTCGGCCAGTCATTCTAAAACTTGAGAGAGTTTACTTTGAGAAGTTTAAAGTAAGAATTGGATTCCGTAAGTGAATGAGTTCTTCTGGGAAGAGCTCGCTTTTAAGTTGGTGTTCGGACGTTGAGGCATATTTAAGCTTTTCTTTGACTATTTCATATTTTTCTATATTGCCGTTTCAAGGACAACACTTAGTAAAGGAGGGAATTGAGTAGATATTTTCAATCTCCTCAACGTCCGCTCTCGTTCCCTGGCAGCCTTATAACGAGAGGGTGAAGGAGACAACCAGTTTACTTATACAGAAACTCTGTCTGTTGAAACTCCAATCTATCTACGCAAACTCATTTTAAAATTCGAAATGGCTGATACTGCTGCCGAGACTCCCGCCGAAGCTCCAGCTGCCCCCGCCGCTGCTGCTACTCCGAAGAAGGGCCGCCCAGCTGCCAAGGGTCCAAAAACACCCAAGACCCCGAAGGAGAAGAAAGCGCCGAAACCGAAGGGCGAGAAGAAAGTGGCCACTCATCCCTCCGCGGCTGTCATGGTCATGGACGCAGTGACCAATCTGAAGGACAAGAAGGGCTCCTCCCTCAAGGCCATCAAGAAATACATCGCCGACCACAACAAGGTCGACGTTGAGAAACAAGCCTCCTTCATCCGCAAGGCTATCAAGAACGCCGTCACTAAGGGACTCCTTGTCCAAACCAAGGGAACCGGAGCAGCTGGCTCCTTCAAGTTGCCCGTCAAAGCCAAGCCCGAGAAGAAACCCGCCGGCGAGAAGAAACCAAAGGCCAAGAAGGCTAAAGCCGCCGCTTCTCCAAAAGCCAAGAAGCCCGCAGCAGCCAAGAAAGCCGCCTCCCCAAAGAAGAAGGCAGCCGCCCCCAAGAAAGCAGCCAGTCCCAAGGCTAAGGCCCCTAAAGCCGCCAAGCCAAAACCAGCCTCTCCTGCCAAGCCCAAAGCCGCCTCTCCAGCCAAGCCAAAGGCAGCTGCAGCTAAGCCAAAACCAGCCTCCCCGAAGAAAGCCGCCGCAAAACCAGCAGCAAAGGCAAAGACACCTAAAGTCAAGGCCCCCAAACCAAAGGCAGCTCCAAAAGCCACCAAACCTGTGGCTCCCAAAAAGGCGGCCCCTAAGAAGAAATAAATGTCGACCGTCCTCGGATAATTCAACAAAATCAACGGCCCTTTTAAGGGCCAACATACTTTCCTAAGAGCAATTAATGAATATAGTTATTACTATTTATGCATGGCATGAATATTTCGCCAGGTATCAAGCGTATAATATCCCTTGCACAATTGAAAATGTAATTTTATTCTCCTTATTTATGTAAGATTACAATTTTATTAGAAAAATGCATCAATGACCTATTTATTACCATGAATTAAGCACAACTAGTAGTATTACCTACCACCATAAAATTTAGCAACTAATAGCGTAACAAAATTACTAAATGAATGCATTATATCAACACATATTATTACAATAAAACCTAATTTTGTGATTTCAACTAGCAGCATATCTACAGTTACATTGAATACATTATTGTGGGAGTTGGCCATTTGGAGGATAATATATTATTATGAAAAATGTATTGTTATGTTAGCTTTTTTCTTAATTTTTTTATCAGGAAACATGCCGTGGAAAATATAACGATCATTTTACTTGCAAAAATGTCTTTTAATTTCAGTAAAACGATAAAATAAAGCACAACAGGAATTTACAGAGTATTTACAACTGACAACTATTTTCAACAGCAGTTGAAAACAGCAAAAAATAAACTAAAAATCAATTTACAGCATTAATGATGAAAATCACCATAAAAGAACTTACCAGGGAAATTTACTTGAACAAAAGTAACGCTGTGTATTAATATAATAAGGTTTTACATAGAAAAAACGTTATGCTCTTAGTAAAATGTGGTGGCCCTTAAAAGGACCGTTGGTTAATAATTGAGATCATATAGTGTCCACTGTTGTTGGTAGACAGAATTAACCTCCGAATCCGTAGAGGGTTCTGCCTTGTCGTTTCAAGGCGTAGACGACGTCCATGGCAGTGACGGTCTTCCTCTTGGCGTGTTCGGTGTAGGTGACAGCGTCACGGATGACATTTTCAAGGAAGACCTTAAGGACTCCTCGGGTTTCTTCGTAGATGAGTCCAGAGATACGTTTGACTCCACCACGGCGGGCCAGACGACGGATGGCGGGTTTCGTGATTCCCTGGATGTTATCACGCAGAACTTTCCTGTGACGCTTCGCGCCTCCTTTTCCAAGACCCTTTCCTCCCTTTCCACGACCAGTCATTCTAAGACTTGAGAGAATTTACTTTGAAGTATAAAGTAAGAATTGGTATTTGAGAGTGAATGAGTTCTTCTGAGCAGAGATCGCTTTTAAGTTGGTGTGCGGACGTTGAAGCATCTACGTTTCTTTAACAGATTCTACAATGTCTTTTCCATTTCCCCTATTACTAAATACCATAGAAGTCTACATACATATTGTGGGTTTTCCTCAGATGGCCAGGGCACTGCTCTGGTATGCTATGTTAAGTTGTATTTACGGTTACAATTTTTAATGTAATAGTTTTATAGTTAATTGGACATTTGGCTGGTAATCGATTGTGGTGTTAGTATCTGGATCATGAGACTGAGAAAATGTTCGTCATAAAATTTATGAAATCTTTACTTAAAAATTACAAGCAAGCAGTTTGTAAGCGATTTTCGAAAATGGATGAAATGAAACTGTATTCAGGTAAACTAAGGAGAAAATTTGACGAATAAGAGCAACTTTTATTATAGCCAATGGAAAGTGGTTTTATTATACCCAATGACGATTGCCAAAAATATATTTACTCAAGGGGGGAGCGTGAGTAAGGAATTTCCCCGTCCGTGCATTGCATGCACGGTCAAAACTTGGCCACCCGTTCTATTCTGCCTCCCCTTACTCAATTCAAGTTCTCGTTACTCACTCAGTTTAGTATAAATAGGGATTCTCTGTTCCCGTCCTCATCACTTGCAACTGAACTCTCTTTTGATAAAGTTTACTAAACAGATTGTGTAAAATGCCACCAAAGACGAGTGGGAAGGCAGCGAAGAAGGCGGGAAAGGCGCAGAAGAATATCTCAAAGGGGGACAAGAAGAAGAAGCGTAAGAGGAAGGAGTCTTACGCAATCTACATCTACAAAGTGTTGAAACAAGTTCACCCGGACACCGGAGTCTCCTCCAAGGCCATGTCCATCATGAACTCCTTCGTGAACGACATCTTCGAGAGAATCGCCGCCGAGTCCTCCCGCCTCGCCCACTACAACAAGAGAACCACCATCACCTCCCGGGAGATCCAAACCGCCGTCCGTCTCCTCCTCCCCGGAGAATTGGCCAAACACGCCGTCTCTGAAGGAACCAAGGCTGTCACCAAATACACTTCCTCCAAATAAATATCCCTCACACCCTCTACCCTACAACCAACGGCCCTTTTAAGGGCCAACACATCTTCCTAAGAGCAAATATTGTAGAAATGTATTTTACTGGAAAATAGTAGTTATTTTTTAAGTTTTAGGTTTTTAAGGAAGCCGGTGATATTGCTAAATACTATAATATACCTAGAACTTTAGCTCTAAGTATTTGTAGTAAAATTTCTACTGTGTAAAGCCTGGTATTCCGTATCTGGTATTTAATTTGCTTTTCATTAACGTTCGTTTTTAAGCAGTACGTGCTAGTCCCTAACTGGCCCAATGTCAACTTTGCAATGTATGAAAATGTCCAATATTACACCTATTAATTTTATTATCAATTGGCCAAGGTTTTAATTTACGTTTTATTTGAAGCAATTTAGATGTTTAGAAGATTCCTTCCTAAGTAGAACATGATTGGAATAACGACAAAATCCCTGATGGTGAAGATGGTTAACGTTTACCGATTTATAACCTATCCTATATAATATTATTATGATGTTGTGATATGAAAATTAGAGAATTTTTTTTTACCCTAATAGGATGAAGATATTATGATTATCACCGATATTGATTTAACTTGATCAATTGGTATCTATAATGGAGAGGATGGAATAAATATATTTGAATTCAATAGTCTCAATGGCGGTACAAAAGTTATCTGAGCATCGTTGTTATCAATCGAAGCTGAATATTTATTAATAAACTCTTATAGTCAACTAAGAACGTCAAAAATATATTTGAAACTATTATTTTTTGTACCATTAAGTACCACTTCTCATTTATCAGCCCACCATAACTTGTTTATTTCGGCAAGTACTGACTCGGCGGAGAAGCGTGACTTCTGGTCGGCCATCATAGCCATTATAATTCGTTTCTGTAAATAATTTACATTTTACAAATATTTTAGTATTTTCCATGAAATAAATGGATCATGAAGAATTTTACCTCCTCGGGGTAAACATCTAATTCACGTGGAAAAGAATAGTCCCTGTAAAATTGCAGCTGCTTATCGAAATATTCGTTGTTGTCCCTGTTTCGGTTCATGTTATAAAATAGTATTTCAAAAAGAACCATTCCAGCAGACCATACATCAGTAAGATTTCCATAGTTGAGATAGTCTCGCTAAAAAGTAAAAACAACTGACTCTAATACTTACAGTTCGTAATAACTATGGATAAATAGTAAACGATTTTAGCATGATATTATCATATTATTCTTTAACGACTATTTGTAATTGATGCAACTAATAATTGACTTGTTTATGGATTATAATATTTGAATGCTGTAAAATCTTATACCATTTCTGGACTCGCATAAACATAAGTTCCTGATTGATTTGACAAAGGTTTTCTTGCATCTAGTTTACGCATCAATCCAAAGTCTCCAATCTTTGCAATAATTTTTCCACCTTTTGTGTTTACGAGCAGAATATTATCGGGTTTAATGTCCCGATGAATAAGACCTCTTTCATGGATATGTTTCAGCCCTTCCATAATGCCTTGAAAAAAATATTTTCCATCCTTTAAATTTTGAGCGTTTCCAGTATTTGTTTGGTTTAGCCAGCGGCAAAGGTCTTTCAGGGGGCACCATTCCATTCGAATGATCATTTTGTCCACCTCTTCATTGTACTCGTCATGTATGAATTTCAATATGTTTTTGTGAGAAAGGTTGCGCCAAAGTATAACTTCATTTTGTGCTTTACTTATCTCAGTTTTACTCATTCTACAATAATAAAAATAATTAAATTAAAGTTTATATTTTATCCCTTGACAGCTTGCTAATAATTAGCTAAAAACTTAAACTACAATAAAGTAGTTTAACGTTAATAGTCAATTGTTATTAATAATTCGATAATAAAAACATTACTTCTTTAAATCTGCACCAAAACTACAAAATGTTATTGGTTTACCCTTTAAAATCAATCTCTTTTTCTGCAACAGTAATGGTTGTCATGAATTGCCTTTTATACACTTTTCCAAATGCACCGAAACCTGTAAAAATTAATCTGATTTAAACTTTGCAATATATTCACTTGCGTTTTTAATCTGTGACATAAGTCTCAAAAATGGTTTTATGTTTAGGTATGTTGTTATGACAAAAAAAATGTCTAACACCTTTTGCGATATCAAGTACCCCAAATAGTATAGAGCTATACAGGTGAAATCAACCTTAACATCTATGAGTGGGGTTTTCCATAAGGAATTGCAAAGAATAGAAGTATTAATCTATGTTCTCCAATGATCGAGAACCAGCTTTTTATACTGCAAGTAGATGTCGTGATTCTTAGTATTTTTTAATAAAAATAATTTTGACCGAATGTTATCTCTAGCTTAGTTTCGTGAGCTTAAATGTTTTTCCGAAAGACAATTTTGGGAAAAATTTATGTATTGAAAAAATTCTTAAGGCAAACTGCCACAAGAAATTGAAATATTGTTTGTTGGCATCAGGCTAACATGTTTAAAAAAATAGTGCCTTTTTTAACATAAAAGTTCATTTAGTCTCATTGTCCTTTTGTCGCAACTTGAACAAAAAAGTGGAAAGTGTGCTTTCTGGTGACTGGTAATTAATATCTTAGGGATTTTTCATTGAAGAGAACACCCAGTTTATTAATTCTGTAGTGTAGCAAAAAAAGTTGGAAGCATCACCAATTTCTGCAAAATTTAGTTTTTTATGAACACAGGAAGGAATGCGGTATTCCCTCTTTGTACTAAAATAGTTTAAAAATAAATAGTTTAAAAAATGTAGAATTTAAAGCCAACTGAAACAAATTTCAACAGATTAATAATTTTAAACAAAATCTGAAGAAGCGTGATCAAAAAATGTCAACCAAATTCATTGAATGTTCTTTTCCACAAATGATAATTTATTTAAAGTATCTAACCGTAATCTTGAAAAATGAAAGTTGATAATTTGATTAAGCACTTACCAGCTTCCACGGAATTCCGCTGTACATCAACAACACCGTCGACATTTTCATGCTCATCAGTACTATCATTTTTGTTTTTTGCCTGAAATTTAGTTTTGCATACTTCTAAAGCTTGCAGTTTTGTAACACCGTCGGTGTTGTGTATTACTGAATTAAAAAGAGCAATGACTTTTTTTAATATGCCTGGATTATGATCTACTAGCTCAGAAATTTCTTCTGCTTTCCTTTCCTCTTTTCTATTTGTAAGCTGTAGAACTATGCGCAAAAATGATGCAGAGTCCCTTGAATCAAATTCAGTTACTGGTATGTGAGTGCATATTTCAAATCTGAGCTTTACCCTATTATCCAAAGTTGTAAGAACAATTAATACATTGTCCTGGATGTCTGTCAAGCTTTTAAGACTTTCTAATACGCTGTTGGTGGACGATATATCATCAAACACAATTAACTTTGGTTTCCTTTTGGAACGAAGTTTTGCAAAAATGGTTCGTAATATTAAATTAAAATTAACGTCTTCTACTTTAAAATCCAACCAATTTGGTTGCCCTAGTTCAAGAAGAAATGTCAAGGTATCTGATTCAGTGTTACTGTCAATCCAAATACAATGCCCTTTCTCTTTGCGTACAATCTCTTCAGTAAAATAGCGGACAAGCTCACTCTTTCCAACACCCCGACTACCTTCGATTATTATTATTTCCGGATTACAAGACTTTCTTAAATTGCATTGATGATACCTTTCTTTTAGTATCTCATAATTATTTTCAAAGTTTTCGTGAGTAGAGGGATCAAAATTTTCTATTTTAGAGCCGACTCGAAACCAAATGCAACGAAGGTAGCTGTTATCCGAATTCGGTGTTAGTTTATCAAGCATCAATGGATCTTTAAAGTTTGCTGTTGCTGCTGGAGCCAATGATGTCAAATCTTTTGATATTAGATTAGAACTGTCATTCCCTTCCACCGGTTTTTCTTCATCTTGTATTTTAACCGGATTTTCAAAAATATTCCTTGTCAATACCTCAGCTAAGTGGGCATTCCCAGTATCTCTAAGTATCGAGACAAGTTTTTCCAATGTTACATCCTTTTTGCTGATTAGAAGAAAGAAATCAGTGCTTTTTTCGTAAGAAGTTGGTTTGCTTTTCTGCAGATAGTACAGATTTTTTTGTTTTAGAATGCATTTTCTATGAAATTTTTAGCGGTTTAAAATCTATATAACATGATGGAATAAACTCACAATATATTCCACGTCGTAGAGTGTTAAAATTTGTTCCTGAATTGTGAAGTTGTACAAAACTGACAAATTTGTTGTATTTTCCGCCAAAAAAGGTAAATTGGCACGTATAATTTCTGTAAGTGAACTCATTGTTTGTAACGCTTGTCTACTGATTTCGATTTGTGCTTTGACAGAGCAAAGATGTTAAACACACCAGTCTTAAAAAATCAGCTCAGAGTATATATTATTTAATTACAAATTCAGGCACCCATATCTTAAAAATAAGTAACGGTCACTATCTACTCAACACTGCAGAATGAAATAATCAGAGAAACGAGTTGGGCAATAACATTAGACTACATTTATGATAGTCATATTCTCATTTGAGGCCGGAAAGACCCTTTATTTTGATATTACAAACATATATCTGTAATTATGTAAATATGATATAACAATAATTATATTATGTCATGAGCATTTATACGTTGATGGCATTATACTTATCTCTAACGCTATGTTGATAATGTCTAACAGCGACATTTTCTGCGGTTTCGCAATGTAGTGTAGTAATCATTTTTGTCTGTGTACAATAGTAAGAGTCAGCAAAATTTGTTTGACTCCATAGAGTTCACTTGTTTCCACTTCCACGAGATAAGACTCTTGGCGTCTTTGCAGTTTTTGACATCATGAACAGTGTACGAAATTCGCCACTTTTTATTGCATTTAATACTATCACAGTGGTAAAAATGCATTTAATAGTAAAAATGTATTTAATGGTAAATTATGATAATGTATTTGTACAAGCCACATTAAAATATGTTTTAATGTTCTATTTTCTCTAAAACACATCGAATCAATATTTGTACTCAAATGTTCAATGAAAGCACGGAAAAAATATTTAAAAGACATTTATTGTTTTACTACAGTAATTTACTTAGAAAGAATGTGCCAATTTAATCGAAATTAATTAGTTAGTCGGCAAATAATGACCATTTTGACTCATTTGGTTGAGTCTATCTTTGTTTACAGAACATACATCAAAGTAAAAAGCTTATCTGTAACTAGTGAACCCAGCTAAGGGGGCAAATCTAGCGAGAGAAAGATCAAGAGAAATTCAGCAGGCCACGCATCACAGTAACAAAAACAATTTCGAAATTCGAAAACATCCCATTAGGCTATTATGTTAACTTTGTAACTACAAAGTATATTTAAATTAATATACTTTTATTTTCTACAGTGGTAGGCAAAATTAGCTGCAGCCCCAAATTCCTGATAAAAAGGAATTTCCTACACCAAAATAATAACTGTAGATTGTAGCATCAAACAGAGAACAATGAAAGACTCTATTTTCGAAAAAGCTCGCACAAAGTTACCAAAAAGCTCCCTTTGAAAATCAAAAAAATTCGATTCCCCGTGGAATTTTGGAAAAACATACAAAATTCATGAGTACAACTTACGAATAAAATATTTTTAAAGAATAAATAGTGGTACCCAGTACGGTTATTTACTTTAATTCTACAAAAAGATGTCGCAACTGGCACGAAGGAATCAAGAGGGTAGTAAAAAGTAAACCCAGCTCTACTAAATAATGTTGAATAAGTTTACCGATGTAGCAGAACCAATTTGGATTAGAAGTTTTGAAATGCTATTTACTACGCACATTACTATCATTACGAAATGTTCCCCTTCGCTAATCATTTCCATTCGATCACCCCTCACATTCAACCTATGTTTTCTATTATTATTTTGATGTTATAATAATAATATGAAACAACTCATTTCGTTGGTTTAGAGGAATTGGGCTTGCGAATTTTGCTTTTTTACTTTTAGGGAACATGCATATATTACGATGGGAGGAGGAGGTACTACTCAAAAGTGTTGCAATCAGCACTAAGACGTTACACATGTGGGAGGGGGTTTTGCTTTACGTAATATATGCAGGTTCCAATCGCCAGTTATTTCATATTTTAGCGTAAACTTTCATTCAAAATTCTATATTAAATTCAAATAATTTTTTTTTTACTATTTTTAACATTGGCCATTATACCATTTACAACCATTCAGCTATAGGTTATTAACGCTAACACCATTAAATGATATTCATGAACCATGAATATCAATATCAACACAAGAGCATGTAATATGGGGAGATCTGCTTCAAATGTTTATATTAGGGGCACTGCACTGCACTGGGCAGCGATATAATTATTAATTTAATTATAATATAGTATTTGTATACTATAGATATTATTATTACAATATATTATATTTCGTTTTCGGAATCGCGTTTTGTTAAATAACCCATAATATTATAAACACATTTATACTACAACATTTATATTATAACAACACATACTGTCAGCCATATCATGTACCATATACAATTTTTATCAATTTATTTGGTCACCAGCTATATCTATCAAGAACAACACACGTCATTGGTTTACACAGTTGGATAATGAATCGAGGTTGTGGACAAGGATAAGCTAGGCAAAAAGGCAAATTAGGTTAGGTCGTTTCATCAGTGCACTTGCTGGCCCAAGAATGTATAGCATTTAATTACAACATCTATCTGCAAAATATGGAAAATTCGAAAGAACACTTTAGCCGAATTCTGTTTTATACAGAATTATCCTTAGCGGTAGAAGAAAAATTTAAAAATTCTGCAAGCGGCTCGCCGGAGTGGGAGCTGCTACAATTTGTCAAAAAAGCCAATGTAAGGATTACGTGATATTTATTTATTTTACAAATATGACAATTTGATAATAATATTTTTTATACCAAACACTTCTTATTGAAACAACATAATAATATGTTAACATAATAACAAATGAAACAATAATGAATTCTAATATATTTGTAGTGTAGAAACTTACGAAATGTAACAGCATGTGAAGTGATAAACACTAACAGTGTGTTTGATAATATTTGCACATCCATCTCAGAGACTTTTAGGCCATTATATAGATGCATTTTTGTCAAAAAATGTCGATGCGAGGTGTCATTCTGAAGCTATATAAATATGGGGAAAAGGTCAATAATTACCTATTTTTGCAGCCGAGGACCTTATAAGGAGGTCAATGGTCATGTTTGCAAAAATTAGATTGTTTGATGTACATCTATGTAGGTATATTAAGTAGTGCTATTAAGTAGTACATCGGGTGTTTGAGTACTTACTAGCCAAAACCCTTTTATAACATAGACTTTAACCTTCTCCAGTGCTTACATATAACACTGTAAAATGTCCTAAGCTTTCTTGCCAATTAAAACTCATGTCTATGGCTGTTTATGTACTATCGCTTTAATAGGTAGGTACATTAATCTAAAGCATCGTAATGATAGGTGTACTGAAATACAAGAGTTTTAACTTGCTTGAGAGCAAGGAACATCTTTCGTCGTGTTAAATAAGCACTGGAGAAGGATTAAGTTTTATGTTATAAAAGGGTTTTAGTTGTAAGCACTCAAACATCCGATGTACTACTTAATAGCACAACTTAATACCTAGCTAGATCTACATCAAACATCCTAATTTTTGCAAACATGACCTTTGACCTATTTATAGGGTCCTCGGCTGCAAAACTTGGTAATTATTTGGCCTTTATCCCATCTTTAGTTTCAGAATGACACCTCACATCGACATCTTTCGACAAAAGATAAAATTTGACCTCTGACATCTCATAGAGGTCAACAATTTTTTGACCTTGAGTTTTGAAATACTGAAAATGATTTTTTTGACCAAATAAGTCAGTTAACAATATTAAAGTACACAGAAAAACAGAACTAAAAATGTCAACTGAAGATCTAATTTTCCTATTTTAAATAATTTCTTGGATATTTAAAAATTTATTTTGTTTAAAATTGCTTTTCTTTTTAATTTGGAAATAAGATGATAGAGGGGGTAAAGTTACATAAATATTAATGTAAATCTAAATGTAACTTTTTCCTCCTCTATGTACACATATCATCTCCTATTCCTAACGCAATATCCATCCATTAATTTCTGTGTTATGTTATTACAGGAAGATGATGGTGCTTCTTATCAGAAATCCCAAAGGATACTTAATCTGCTGCTTTCTGAGAACATCAAATCCAAAATATTTAAAGAAAAAGGCAACGTACAAAAAGAACAGTTGAGAGAATGTTTTGAAAATCACCAAAATGCACCAGCATGGCAATATTTAATGAAAATGGTCGAAGTTAAATCCGGTTAGCAGTTATATAATTCCTAATTATTCAGAGATTTATCTTTTCTGTTATTGAATACTATTTTCGTTTGCTCGTCAATTAGAAAATACCTGTGCACCAGGCACGTATCCAGAAATTTGGTCAAGGAGGGCGCAACCAAAAATACTGTAAAAAATAAGACATATTCGCGCGAAGCGAATTTTTTGAATTTTTTTGGAAAAAATCCTCTCTTTTTCTCAGATTTAGGGGGAGCGCCCCTACTGAATACGTGCTTGCTGTGCACGATAGTTTTTAAATGGTTTGAAAGAGCTCAAATTTTACAAGTTTAAATTTTAAAGAAAGTTCAAATCTGCAAATGGGCAGAATCGGCCACACCCCTTCATTTTGGTTCTATTCATAGTACAAAAGTATAAATATTTCGACAGCCAACATGTTTTGTGACACTACTAATATAGGTTCAACCGTTTCCTGACAGGGAAAGAGGGTGAAAAGCTAAACATCAATCGGTGTTACTACAATTAGTCATAAAAGTCTTATAATAGCTCTTTCGTAGGATAACTAGTTATGGGGCATTGCTAAGTTGGTCAATGTTTGTAAGATGTCAAAAGTCAAGTGATTTAAGTTAAAACTTTCTCTGTGCCTGAAATTTTAAATAATAATAATATGTCTTATGATAACAGATTCTGAAGATTCAACAGATTCCAATCAAAATGTCGAAGAATTATTTTATCTGGCGTTATTCGCTGTTCGGGAAGGTGATATACCTAAACTAACAGACTACATTAACAAAATTTTGATATCTGGAGAAATGGACTCATTGGCAAACGTTATTGCTGAAGGAACTTCTTCTACTAGAAAGACGATACTTCATCTTGCTGTCTTCAAGGGTATTTTAAGCGATACAGCACAATGCGATACACTTTTTCCTACGAGTTCGAGCATTAACCGTTATAATTAGCTGTTACATTTATCCAAGGACTTTATCTTTTAGGTTCAGGTTTCGATATTAATCCAAAAAAGGTATTTCTTACTCGAGTAATTATCCTTTTAAGCGACAAAGAAACCTAAAACTTCAGAGTTTAAAATGTTATTATGGCATTTCACTATCTCCGAGTGATTCAATAACAATTTGTGAAATTAACCTTGAAAGGCTTTTGTGGGGAGATTTGAATTTACATTTGTGTAAGACTCTAGCAAATTGATTCAGATTTCAAAATGACAAAATTTGAGTTTTACTGTCTATTAAAAGAAGCATTTTTCAATCTACAAAATAGCGGTGACCTGGCATTTTTTAAAAATTCCTACAATTTTTGGCAACAATTTAAATCTTTTTTGTTCCTTATACCATATTAATTCCAAGAGCAAAGAGCTGAAATCAATCCTTAAGGCTGGCGTATTTAATTACACTTTAGATTTGATGGAATTTTTTTAATTCTAAGGTTTTATGTTTGCTGATATGGTGCTATATCATGTGGGGTCAAAATGGCTATACCGCCTCAATATTTGAATTCGGTGCATTTAATTGTTCTTTAGGGTTGTGGAAATTAATTTAATTGTAAAGTTTTAGATTTGGCGTACCCTTTATATAATTTAGGGTCAATTTGATATCTAAACCCCATTAATATTTGAGTTCGGCGTAATTAATTACCCTTTAGGGTTGATGGAATTACATTAATTCCAAGATTTTATATTTACCAATATGGGGGCGAACCCTCTATATCGTGCGGGGTCAATGTGATGGCTAAACCGCCTCAATATTTGAATTCGGCTTATTTAATTACCCTCTAGGGTTGATGGAATTAATTTAATACTATGGTTTTATGTTTATCAATATGGGGGCGAACCCCTATGTCGTGTGGGGTCAGTAGTGTGGTGACATAGTGGTTTAGAATTGATGTCTGTAATTGGTGAATAAGGCTCAGTTAGTTTATTGTAATTTTTAATTTTGAAACCGGCAAACATTTGCTGTCTAATGGCTGACCAACGGGTTTTTGTGTATGTATTTCGTTATCGTCATACTAAGAGGTTAAATTGTAGAGAATGGCTTTACAGCCTTTTATCTCGCTTACTAGATCTAGCTCAACTGAATTAATTTGCTAGCGTCTTACACATTTGGTAACCACAATTTGGGAACCCAGTTTTTATAGAAGCAGAAAATATGATCCTAAATAAATTTTATATGAATAATATTCCCCGAAATTGATCGGCAGCTGTTTTCTGACTTTAGCTGTTGGGTATTTTTCGGGGTTTTAATCCGCAAGCGAAAAAAAATTTGGGCGCCCAAAAAATATGACGATTTTTGCGAATCTAATACAATTATTGACGTCTTATTTTGGGCGCCGCGGGCGCCCAAAAATTTCCCTGCCGGCGACCAGGGCACCTTGCGGCGCCCAAAGCGGAGGGCCTCCGCGAAGAAATTGCAGGCCTGTAAAACTTTGAATGATCTTCCAGGTATTCATTATAGGGAACATCTGGATTGTATTCGTCAGCTTTGTAATTTTGCTTCAAAACTAAACAAAAAGAACGAATTGTTAGACGCAAAAGATGGAAATGGGAATACTGCGTTGCACTTAGCGATAAAAATGAAGTTGTCTCAAGTGTGTCGTGAATTAATACAACAGGGAGCTAATTTACGTATTGCGTAAGTATTGTTATTTTAATATTAAAACTAAACATCAATTTCCAGGCCTACAGCTGCCCGACCCTCCAAACCTAACCTAATTTATCATAATCTAACCTATAATCTAAGGATGAATCCGGTGGGGCACCCCACCCTAACATGCCTGTGTGCGTATATTGTATGTATTTAAATAGCATTTTTGTACAGGAACATGAAAGGCAAAACATCACTTGAAATGATTTACCGAACCTTTCCTTCAGTAGTTACTTTTATACTGAATCAAGACATTTCTTCAACGGACGACATAACAAGTGATTCGTTTAAAGTAGCTGTGGACTATAAGTAAAACATTTTCTTTGAATTACATTAGTAATTTCATTTTATTAGTATGGCAATTTATTACAACATTTACTCTGTTCGGTTTAGAAACGTCATTACAGGATATCCTTCTAATAAAGAGTTCAAACTCAGAAGATATATTAGAAATTGGTGCAGAAATGTTGGAAGATGGTGGGAAACTGGAGGAAGAGAATGGGAAAGTATACCACTACAAAATCTGCAAAGCTATGAGAACAACCGAATACGGCGTGATGATTTCAGTGAAATTGAAAATCTTGCAAGAATAATAAATTCCGATAAAACGATTTACAAACCAGTGTTATGTCATCCTATTGTGAAACTGTTCCTGGAAATGAAAAAGGAGGAAATGTACTGCAGTTTTATTTGGTACTCATTGTTTCAGGTGTGCGAATATTAAATTTGGTATTATTTAAACAGGATTTAATTTTAATAGTATTAAATGGTCATTTTTATCAATGCAGATAGTATTTTATATCATTTATATCTTGGTCATCTATGACATTTGTTATGTAAAATGTCCCCACCCAGTCTTTATGGATGAACGGCAAGATTATAACAGGACTGATAACTTGTGCGAGCAGTTAATTCTAAATCAAGATCGTCATGCGGCTGAAATATTTTGCAAACGTTTACTTCATGAAGAGAATATTGCACCGCTATCAAATTCATTTCAAAGGCTATGGTACCATAAACTGCTACTCTGGGTAATTGTTGTACTAACTACCTTGTCTCTTGGCAAAGAATATATTGAATTTCAAAAAACCCAGAAAGTGGCACAGTTTTACAATTATTTTATTGATACGGAGAACATTATTCAACTCCTATTCTTCTCCTTTGTGTTTGCATTGATTATTCCACTATGCTTTTGGGAAGAAATTCAAGAATGGCAGTATTGGTTAGCCTCAGTAAGTTTTCGATTATAATAAAACATATATTATTTGAAGCCAGCATCAGAGCCGGCCCTAGCTTTTGCAGGGCCATAGCAAAATGACTACACAGTGCCCGATTAAGTTTTATCACTATAGATAAAATTAATTTCACAAGTATTAATAAATGATTCTATAATTTTATAACCATGGTGTTTAGCCAAAAATTATAAGCTTACATTTTAGTAGCCCAATAAAAACACAATTCAAACATTAGGACCTTTTAAGCACGGGGCCCTAGCACCCTAGACTTTGCCTAGGTTGCTTATGTGGTAGGGTCGGCTCTGGTCAGCAATTATAAGTCTCTACTAACTGGTGCCATAATATTTCATACTGATTTCATGCCCAGAAACCGAATATTATTGTCTTATGGTAAATATTGTTCTCTATATTTGTAGATCAGCATTTTACTTGCCGGAATATTGCTTCTATTAGCTATTGGAAACACTAAGAGCACGAATTTCACGGTCTACATTCACGTTTATAATGTGGTAACTGCATTTATCATCACATCCATAATATTTTGGTATTTTGGTAGATAACTACACTGATACTTGACAAAGCGGATTTTAAGTGTAGACAATTGATGACGAAAAATGTATGTAATAATAATTGGGTTATTTGTTGTTTTTTTAGGTTTTTCAGAGATTTTTGAAAGTGGTTTTGATATTTTCGCCTGTTATTATATCATTTGCGTTGTCATTTTCAATAATATTTTCTAAGGCAAGTCAAAATCAAAGTTGAAAAAATCCCTTGTTTTGGAGCCAGATGAATTTAAGTCAAATGTCGTTATTGTATTTATTTGTGGTGTATTTTTAGGAAACTATCAGACTTAACAGACTTTATTCCCTTTGTTTCCCTTTGTTCTATGAATTAGTTCCATGAATATAGCCTGGAAAATGAATTGTATAAACAAGCTTCATTTTCTTGATTTATAATTCCACAGGGCAGTAGCACATATGAATCAGTGTTTGGCAGCCTTATGAAAGTATTTATGATGGTTATGGGAGACTTTGACTTTAAAGGCGAATTTGATGAGTCGACAGTGAAAAAAATTGGACATTCTTATACAATACTTGGTCAATTGCAATTTGTCTTGATTGGTGCAGTTGCTACAATTGTTCTTATACAAGTCCTTCTGGGATACACAATCAGCGATGTCAAGGTACTGGGAAACTAAATATGATTTGCAATTTTTAATCTATTTCTTGTAATTTTTGTTGTAATTAGTCAGCTCATACAATATAAAGATGCTGAGATACAAATTCTTACCTGTTAGGCAACTTTAACATTACGAATGACTAGTTTAATTTATTTATCAAAGGAAATTGGACAAGATGCTGATATGTACCGAAGAAAAACACAAGTGTATCAATTATACATTATGGAAGGTATTGTTAGATTCTTTAATGCTTGCAGCCGCAAAAGTAGCAGCGTTTCTATGAGAGAAACGAAAGTAGTATTCAATTTTGATAAGGATGTTCCAGAGGAGCTGAAACAAGATATTCTGCAACTTTTGCAGACTAATTTATACGGGCAAGAAGGTGGGTAACCTATGCTACCCTATTTTTAACCGTGTCGCTACATTTAATAAGCAATCTAATTGTATGACAATGCGTTCTGAAATGCGAATTTGAACATAATGAATAAAAATAAAACAAGCAGGATATATAAACAATCTGAATTTTAAAAGAATATCATTTACGTTTCGAATTTATGATTGTCAAAGCATATATTTTCAGATAAACAATAATTTTACTACTACGATCTTATGATAATTAAATCAAAATTAATTTGTCTTTGGGTGGTATCGCTCTCCGTAAGAAGGCTGTATAATATACCGTTTGGCATTGGCTCGGGACGGGAGGTGGACGGATTACTCTGTTTTAGCAAAAATTATTTTTATTTTTTAAATAATCTAATCAAGTTCAGTCTTCCGTTCTTTTACAACGGAATTTCAATTTGCTAACTGTAATTTTTAATATTATTATGTTATAATTATACTGACAAGACTAATGATAACAAACGCATACTGGCATGGCATACATATTATAGTATGCTATTTGATGCAAACTGTGCCAGGTGAGCAGCCAGTATTCATCATTTAATTTTAAAAGGAGCTTACGACAATAATAGGTACTTTGCGTTTCAGTGTCAACCTTAAAAATTTACCTAAAGATACTTACTTTCACCAGACGGTAAATATTTAGTGTCGAGACAAATTTTCCACTTGCGTGGTAAGGTATGTTACCTTACCCAAAAATATCAGCGCGGATTTCAACTTGGATTGAAATTTTAATTCCTAAATACACTCAGATTTTGAATTGTTGAGAAGATGTCTGAATTGTACTTATTGCCACTGCTTGAGGAAGTTGAAGACGACGATCTTTTAGCTATATTTAAGGATGAGGCAAACATTTCTGGAAAAGAATGCAATTTATTTCCATTTAATACATTCAGTGACGAATATTGCCGCAAACACTTTAGATTTTTTAAGAACGATATTTTTAAGCTCAAAAAAGCTTCAAAAATTCCACATTCATTTTCCCTGGAAAATAAACTCAAAGTCGAAGGTCTGGAAGCGTTATGCGTCTTATTACGTCGACTTACTTATCCTAACAGGTAAATGGAATCAGCTAAACTATTTAGACCTGTTTAAAAAAATGACATCAATGAATCATATATGAAGCATGTGAAATGAAAAATGTAATTTTTATATTGGTGGACCTCAAGAAGATTTTTCCAAGAACTGAGTGTGAACTCTCGAGAATTTTCAATGCAGTTGTTGAATTTGTCGTTCAAAACCACAGCCACCTTTTGAAAACTTTATAGCAACCCTACATAACTATTCCAAAAGTCGAAGAATTTGCAAACGCCATTCATGAAAAGGGTTCGCCATTCAAAATGTGCTTTGGATTTATTGATGGAACGGTACGACCCTTATGCCGACCTAATCGGCTTCAAAAAGAGGTAATCCTATAAAACCTACAACTGTGGCTCTGAGGTTAAATGCACTGCCTCTTAGCCTATCGGACCTAGTTCGATTCCCGGTTGGAGCTTGTTTCTTTCTGGGGGGTTGTAGGTTTAAGGGTGTTCCTGGCTCGGTGTTTAAGTACGGAGAATATCCTTGAGGGAAATGGTGGTACTGGAGCTCGTCCCTCTGGTACCCGGGATTATAATAGGGCTACGTCGCGTATTCTAGTACTGCCAAATCCTCAAAAAAATCTACCATAGGTGCATTCTATGGTTGAATAGTGTCAAAAAAGTGTATAAAAGTGTCTAGTGGGCCCAGAATTTACGAGTTGAAAGCTCAAATTGACTTCGGTTGATTCCGCACATGTAATGAACTATACTATACTATACTATAATTCTAGCATAAGCATTGAATTTATTTAGTTATTGGAAATAGTATAAAAATTGTTTATAAAAGTAACAACCTCTTATACATTTTTCAGTATTACAATGGGCACAAACGGACGCATGCATTAAAATTCCAGTCAGTGATGCTACCCAATGGAATAATTGGAGCTCTAAGTGGTCCTGTGATTGGGCGACGTCATGATGCCTACATTTTGGCAGAAAGTGGAATTATTGAAGAGCTGGAAGCTGAATTCAATAACGAAGAAGGAAATCCTTTCTACCTGTATGGAGACCCAGCATACCCACTTCGTAAACATTTGATGGTGCCTTTTAAAGGCCACAATTTGTCTCATGCCAAGCGAATGTGCAATAAAAGAATGAGTAGGGTTCGTCAATCGGTGGAATGGGGATTTGGAAAAATAATTCAAAATTTTGCTTTTTTAGACTATAAAAAGAATTTGAGGCTTGGATTACAACCTGTAGCTAAATATTATATTACAGCTGCTTTATTAACTAACTGCCACACATGTCTTTACGGATCTCAGACATCTGACTACTTTGGCTTAGAACCCCCAGATTTATTTGTTTATATGCAATAACATAGTAAGTTTAAGCAACAAACATAATAAATGTTAAAGCCTCTCATTATGAAAATTGATTTATTTGAGTCAATTTATTCAACTGTAATCAGTAGTGCCATACCTCATAATTGATAAATAAATACTTGATACTTCAATTGAAATTTTTGTTCAAGGCATTAATTAGAGCTTCAGTAAGAATTCGCTTGTCTTGCGATTCCAAGTCTTGTCTTTGTTTGAGAAGCTCCAGTTCTAATCGTTTCTGCTCCATCTCAAAGTTTTGCTTTTCTTTGGCCAGTTCTAATTCCATTTTCTTGTTCTCCGCTTCTTGAACTCGAAGTTTTAGCTCTTCATGCTTAAACTTAATTTCGTCCTTTTCAAAATATAAAAGATAACATTAGTTTACATATTTTAAGTACATGATATGAATACTATTTAGAATATCTAAGCTATTTAAAATTCATATTAATACCAAATGTTTTCCTTTAAGATATGACACCACATCGCCTTTACGGACTCTTTTTCTAGAAGGTTCATCACTGGAATCATTGACTTCGTTTTCAGTATCGACGGGAAAATTTGAAGTCAAAGGAGTACCGTCCGTTGGAGAAGGGTCTTCGTCGCTTGAACAATTTGGATTTAAGTCGATGACAGCTTGCTCGCGAATTTTTTCGCCTTCTGATCTGCTCTTTTTACTGTAGAGAATTTTTCCAGTTCGGCTCGGTTTCTCTTTCCGTAGTTTCGCTACATTGGTTAAAAGGAACTTGAGAGAAGTTAGTCCTTCCTCAGATACACCAGATCTGTAATTAGAACGATTTTTATTTCATGTTCAAATTAAAAGCTGTCAAGAGGTTGATTATTAATTTATTGACCCATGATTAAAAAAATTTTTAGTAGTTGAAATCAGTTAAATTAGCTTAGTAGACTAAGTAACGTGACAGCAGTCAACGGTACATTTGAGGAATGAGGTTCCACTGTTGACCTCCCAATTTCAGCCATTTTTTAATCATAGGCAATTTGGTTGAAAAAAAAATTTAATTCAAAAATGAACAAATATGCTGCTGTAAAATGGTTACTTACAGTTTACTGCTCAAATTTTCGTCACTTGCAAATTCGTCGAGTAGTTCGGTCGTCCGTTTTTTGCAACTTCTTTCCGTGACTGGCATTTTTAACTCACTTTCAAGAAGTTTACTGGCAATGTCTTCCCAAATCGTTTTTGGTTTGTTAAATGCAAACGGATTGTGCGATTCGACTTCTTGTAACAATGCAATGTCATAATTTATGTTTGTTTTAAACGAAAAACGAGATTTTGATACCATTTTTACCAAATTTTGAACAACGAACTGCAAATTGTAGAAGGACCGAATAGTACACTAAAATGAACACTAAAATTGAGATTTAGTGTTCAATTTAGTGTCAAAACACCATACCTTAGTTTCAACCTTAGGTGAAAGTTGGTAACGTGGTATGAAAATACCCGCGATAATTAAATTTAAGGTTAATGTTCAATTTTAAGGTAATTTACCTAGAAACGCAAAGTACCTAATATGCGTTCAATATTTTGGTTAACCTCTTAACCGTATTTATTTAACTTCAATGCAGTGAAGAACCATTATTAATACCGTGCTATTTTGGTGGATGCATATTAAATGTCAATCAATCATTCCATCAAAAAAATTAAAGGTAAAGGTTTATGGGACCATAAAAGAAGTAATTTTGTCCCTAAAAAGAAGTCATTTTGTCCCGGGTCCAAAGAGCCATAGAAAAAGTATATGGGGCACTACGAAAAAGTACAAAAAGCCATAAAACGAGTACTAAATTCCATAAACAGTAAAAGAATTTTATTTAGTCAAAATTATAGCAATATGAAAATTAAAATTGGTAATCAGTAATAATATGTCCAGAAATGAGTAGTTATATCATCATTGCAATGAAATTCACGGTTTGACCAGAGCTTTTGTTATCCCTGGTGGTCTCCCAGTTTTCCTCTTAATTGCAATACGCATGTTTTTGGCTTTCGGTGGAATAGTGAATAACTTATGCATGGTGGCGATTCCAATGATATGTTTACATATATAACTTTTGTGAAAAACGGGACATGTACATAAAGAACTTCTGTAATCATCCTTCTAGAAGATAACGTGCCACATAGACATCTCTGAGTTTATGAAGTCGTCTAACTTTTTCCAACTATCCCAACGATTGCGAGTCATGTATGTGGAAATAATTTCATTTGTTACGGTTCACTACTCTTTTGCTTGTCATTTGCAGCAAAGAAATAGTGTATATTATTGTCTGACGAAGGCTCGATTAGTATTATTGGTTTGCTCTTGTTCCATTGATAAGCATTAACCTGGAGGCTATGTGGGACATGTGCATGGGTTTTAAAAGAAAGGAAGTGCTGTCTCATAGGATTTCTGTCTCCTGATCAATTGTGTAACATAGTTTCCATCGCATTGAGAAACGTGCCTACAGAAATGTGGAGATAAATAACTAAATAAGTACGTTTACATGGCCACTTTTTGTTGTCTTTACAATAAAAGTAAATCACTTTAGAACTTTGATTGAAGTTTTTTACTTTAACCGGTCACCTATTTTCAACGTCTAATAAAGCTTCACTTTCAGTGGTATAAGTTTTTAGCAATTTCCAACTGACAGTTTTTTTAACAATATTTTCAATTTCTGATTCTGATTCAGAATCTGTGTCAGAATTACTAGAATGATAAGTTAGTTGGGAAGCCATTTTAAGCACATTGTCAGCCTTTGCAGTATTACTTTGCAACTGAAATTGCCTTGGAACTTGACGTAAAGCAAGCAAGGTATTAGGGTATTCATTTCCATATTATGCTTATCTCAAGCTTATCTCCTATTTTTGTGTACAGATAGCTTGAAGGTATGTTTATTTTATATATAAGTAGTCATTTCTTTGATTTATTTATGCTAATATATCTATGGAACAATGTACTCCTTCTATGGGATAAAAGACTTTTCCTATTGCCCTCAGTACCTCTTGTTATGGTCCCTTGTACTCTGGCCCAAAAGACTTTATTTTATGGACAAAATGACTTTTTCTATGACCCCTTTTACCCCCACCCATCATTTAATTTTAAAAGGAGCTTACGACAATAATATGCGTTCAATATTTTGGTTAACCTCTTAACCGTATTTATTTAACTTCAATGCAGTGAAGAACCATTATTAATACCGTGCTATTTTGGTGGATGCATGTGTGTGTTAGGGGGAGAGCACGGCTACTACTATTGATTAGTAGAGCTATGCTACCGCTCAAGCCGCGAGGGCTTACTTGCAGTGGCTCCCGGAACTTGGTGGATGCATATTAAATGTCAATCAATCATTCCATCAAAAAAATTGTGACGTGTTTTATTACAAATGGTAAGAGGCATTAAACATAATATTTTAGTGTGGACGATAATAATATAATATAATATTTGATTTTTTCAAATGTCTAAAGTATGGAGCAAAACGGTTTATCTCTACTGCACCTGCATAGTATAATGTTTACCTTCGCTACAATACTACAATCGCATTTTGCTAATACGTGCTTATCATAATCGCAAAAAGATACATGCAAATCTGTGGTAAACGTGATGATAACTTCATGGCCATAAAAGACTGTATAGAGAAAGTTGTTTAGCAATTATAGTAAATAAATGGCCACCAGCCAATTTCAAATAATAATATGTTCAACTGTTAATCAATATGGAAATCCTGCAAGTTAATGAAAAAAGGAAAGCGGTTGCTTTTTATTCAAAATTCACATCAACTTACAACATTTTAGGCCACATTGGAAACGGAGCGTTTGGAACTGTTTACAAATGCCTATCAAAAAATTCAGAAGCATCACAACCTGTTGCGATTAAGTTGGTGGAGCCAACAAAGTAAAATACTTTTAGCAATTAAAATGGAATTTTTTGAACAAATATTATATCGAAAGGAATAATACAAAAGTAACTGTCATTAGGGAAAATCCTCTGGATAAAGCTTTCAAAGAGTTCAAACACCTAAAAGAATTGGACTACCTGCACGTAACAAAAGTCATAAGTAGCTGGACAGAAAATCCACCTTTTAACTTTGAGTATCCTTACAGACGACTTATAGGAGAGGAATGCAATGAAGGGGTCATATTCATTGAAATTGAATTCTGCGACTTAAAATCTCTCAAAAATTGGTTCATTGCTAAGTGGAGAGCCCAAGAGCACGTGAAAATCCTGATGCATCACATATCTAAAGGGCTGACCTATCTTCATAATAAACGAATGGTTCATAGAGATTTGAAACCTGACAATATTCTGTTGTGTGGCCATTTGGAAACAAATTCGGTAATAGCTAAAATTGGGGATTTTGGCTTATCCACTGAAATCAGATCGAAGATGACCAGTAAGCTAGGCACTGATGGCTACATAAGCCCCGAAGTCGTAAGTGTTGTCGTTTATGAATTATTTACACATCTCAGTCACTATCATAATATCAGACTTTAAATAGGCACATTTTCCTCAAATATCTAAGCAAACCTATATTCTCACATAAGGACATGTCATTCAATGTTTATATTCTGTGTTCTTTAATCTTTGTCACAATAATAAATGTCTTTTTGAAATGTAGTTGGAACCCGGAGGAAGGTATACTGAAAAGGCTGATTTGTATGCATTAGGAGTAATTTACTACGAAATGCTTGTTCTAAGCGATCGAAGAAACGACGAAAATACGAGTGGTCTATTGGATGAAATGAAACTGGGGGTTCAAAAGGGATTTGTATTTCTACCGAAATTCGAAAGATCTATCCATCAAAAGGTAAAAAATTTAATTTAATGAACATTAAATTTGTAAAGTAGTTAAATATAGTTTTACTACATGTCAAGCTGAAAGAAGAAATTTTTACCAAACAAACTTGAGAACAGCATTGCATTGAAATTAATGTGTGACGTAGTCTATCAGAAATCCAGGAAAATTTTTAAAATGTTTCTTAGATACTGAAATCCTTTCTTATCTTCAAAACCTTTCTTCATTTTTACTTATAATTTTTCGGGCCTCTCGTGAAATTATTTTCATGCTAGGGTCGCTCACTGCATCGAAACAAATGCTGAGTGAGCACATCAACTATAAAGTATTGTATTTTTGTCTTATCTACTTTCCTTGCCTTAACTCTGCCATCTGCCAAATAGAAATAATTTTTTTAAAAAATTTTGTAGTTACAATTACATGGTTTAAAAAATTAATAAACAGGAGAGGACATTAATATCCAAAATAGTAGAGATAAATCCAGAGAAGAGACTATCATCCAATGATGTCGAAAATGAAATACAGGCAATTTATCCTGGGGTTGAAGAATTATTGATTCCTATTCCAGACACAACTCTCGTAGAAAGACCTGGAGAATTTCTTTTGTATGGAAACTCTAAATGTCCGAAGGTTTTTGAGAACATACCAAATACTCAGTATTCAACTCTAACAAAATTGGACTTAAACCACGTAACTGTAAATTCTCCAAAACTCATATCCTGCCTGAGAAATTGTAAGAATTTAAAACAAATCCATCTAACGATTATCAATGAAGGTGACATCGCTTTTGAAAAAATTGTGCTTCCCAAGCTTCAAACATTTCTGTACCGTCAATTAAATGGGCCAAGATTCCTTGAGGTTGCTAAAGATTATGTGACCAGTGAGAAACTAAATTCAATATTATTTTTTGGAACGATGGACCAAATATGGGAGACGCAAATGAATATTCGAGTCGTTATCACCAAATTTGTTGTTTTAGATATTGATCACAACAATGGTGAAAAAGGTTGTGATATAAAAATTGGTTTTGCAGCCGGTACGTACATCGTAGAAAATTTGCAGAAATTTAAAAACGTGAAATCCATTCAATTTAATCCCTTTGCAATGGCAGAAAAAAATATTTTGGATGTAAAACTTGAAAAATTTCCTGATCCATCACAAATCACTAACCTTGTACTGCCCTTCCAAACCACGAAAACTTTAATGAGAATTTGTCGCGGTTTTCAAACCTAGAAGAACTGTATTTGTCTTCCTTCACTTTCCACCATAACTACACAAATTACAAGCGTCCACTTTTCTTAAGCAATCTTCCAAAAAGTATAAAAAGACTTACTTTGGACTGTATAGAGATAGACTTACTCGGTGCACGGAAAATAGATTTTGATGTTCTTACACTAATGGAGTGTGCCTTTAGAGCTGACCATTCTATAGAATATTTGGATGAGAATGTTGAATTTAAAGTCAGGGAATTAAACATTTTCGGAAGTGATAAGACAAGTTACCAACCCACGTGGAAATTTTTGAACTACATTCTTTCATCCGAATGCCAACGAGTGTATTTCGGATCATTTGACTGGAATGGTGAAAATGATATGGATCTTAAAATGTTTTTGAAAAACGCGGGAATTCCAAATTATAGTCCTAGATTTATTCTAGAGTTGAATGATGCAGAGTGGATAGGAAAAGTTGTGGAGATACAACTAGATTTCGAAATGCTTCACAAGTTTAACTATTACAACGATTTTATTCTATCCGCATATTCGGATGAATTTGTATCTCTAAAGTATCAACGGGAACAGCTTAATCCTTTCTCAGAATCGTGGGTTCCAATTCTGAGAGGAGACTTTGGTCAATTAAAATCCTACGAATTAAATGGAAAAACTGATGACCTAGATCACACTTATTTCAAAGGTCTGACAGAAAAAAGCACACTGCAGAAAATACATTTGAAAAATGTTATTATTCAAGGGAAAAGCTTCGTACAAATTCTATTAGGATGTAAAAATTTAATTAGCTTATCTTTGGAAAACATTCGCTTAGATAGTGAATTCGTTGGCTCAATAAAATTTCCAAAACTCAAAGAGTTCAATTTCAGCATGCACCAAGATATTGTGAAGGTTGCCGAATTGCCAGAGTTCTTTAGCTCAGAAAGACTAGGAAGTATACTATTTACAAATGGAAATTCCTTCGACAATTTATGGAGTTCAAAAATAAATACACTTATTGGGACCAATAAGTACAAAATTTTGGAATTCAATCATAGCGATGGAATTATTTATATAGCATTCATTTCTCAGGAAATTCTTTTGCAAAGTCAGCTCAAACAAACTGACCATGTAAAATCCCTTACTGTATTTTACAGTAAGTTTTCACCCGACACTCCAATTCCACATACCCTCACATATCTCAACCTAACTCTTGTTGATATTGACATTGAAAAATTATTAAGTGAAAATGAGTTTCCATTCCTTAAATCATTTTTCTTCGAAGCACTTGAACCAAAGACTTCCCTTGACTTGACAAATATTCCACCCACAGTAGAAACTGTGGGTTTAACTGCAGTGACTATAAAATTAGTTTCTGATTACTCGTGTAATTCTTTGACAATTGCAAATTGTATTTTGCCTCCCGATTTTCCAGACGTCTTCCATTCTATTTATCATGTAAAGAAAATTGCCTTGTTGGGAGGTCCTTTGTTTTTTCCGTCCTGCAAATTTCTACGAAAACTTCTTCTGTTCTCCAAGACCGTAGAGCGTATATACGTCTCCAATTTTATGTGGAAAATACAGTATGATGACCTGGTTTCTGCCATTATGTTGTCATCAGGTCTTTCGGTGGACAATAAACCTTCCAGATTTGAATTGACCGCATACAAAATCAATAACAAAACTGGTTTTTGGAAAGCCTCTCTCAGGGATTACGATGACTACGAAGCAGGACTAACAGGAATTAAAAATATTCCGAGAAAACACGAAATTTCAACAGTCAAGCTCAAAAGCGAGGAACGAACCCACTATGAGTATTATAACTAGACATTTAATCATTTATTTGTTTTTCCTTTATGCATTGATTTCATTTGACATGGTTTTAATTCATCTATAAAGCTGTAGTAGAATTCTATTTTGTGTACTGTCAATTATTCAACGGTCAAAATAAACATAATTATATGCGATACAAATTCTGAAGAAGCTGTTAAACAATATGGATGGGCATTTATTTTTCTCAGTCATTTTAGTATCCTGTGTAACTGAATATGTATTTTTATATCAATTTCTTAAACCTACCTTATTAGTTATAATTTTACCTAAGGGTAAAAATTTGGTGGGATAAATAGAGCTGGTTTTAGAAAACTTTTACAAGGAGCTATACTTTTATATTTGGGCTGTATACTGCGGAATATGTAACTCCAGTCTCCCTAACGTTGAAAAATGTTCCTGTTTTTAACATTATAATTAGATATTTCAAATAAACGGAGTATTAACATTCCCTAGGTACTTGCGACAGGAGCAAGGCTTAAACTTAAAAACCAAATTTTAATATCTTTTGAAATCGAACAAAAAGTTAGAACGTGTTTTACTGGTAAAGAAAGTCTCGATATAGTTCGCATATTTTTGCATTTAATCATAGTTACGAATTGTGGTATTTCTAACTATACGTAAGCTAAATGAATTATTGTAAGTCTGGCCAGATCGTACTGTAAAAGGCGTGCATTAGTGTACTAATCAATTGAGATAACTAATGATGCAGGCATGCTTTAATTTTAATGTACATTTTAATACAACTTGGAGGTTTGTTTATTCCTACACAGACTTCCGTAGATATTATAAAAACGTTCATTATGAATGCATGACCTATTAGTTAGACTTCAGGTTTTAAATGATAATTATTCCTTGGTAGGTTAGGTTGAATAATATGGACTCATAAGATCTACACTTTTAGGAAATACCAAACATGATAATATTGTGGTTCAGGACGGTAACGCAAGGCAAGAAGTATTATTATTACAAATCTTGGAAAAGGCATTACTCATCAACAATAACATGGATTGTGTGACAACGTGACATCATTCTAAGCAACTGGATTTCTATCCATTACGCACGCACTTATAGACAGCCTTCTACGTTTCCTTACAAGTTACAGCGTTCATTCAGTTACAGCTTCGTAATTAGTGTTATAATATAACTTATTAGTTTATCTGTATATTATACTCAACTAAGCTAACTCTTTGCTCTCCTCGTGTCATGTGTAGTGATATTTAGCCAACAATTCTAACTGAAACTATGTGAAGCCTGAGGGCTAAAAGGTTTTGAATGACTCACTGGATAATCTATGTAGGTATACCAGAACACATGTCGTACATGGTTGGACACATGGCTATCTACAAAAGTAATACTACTGTAGTTAGTAAGAGTATATCTACTAAATATTTACTTGTACTAGCCCTAAGACAGTCATCATAATATATTGTGTTAAGTTTGTTTAGCTACCTGGAATATTGTTACAAACGTTTACAACAACATTCAAGCAAATAACTTCTTTGAGTAAACACTGAACTTGAAAGAAACTTGTGCAGGACTATCTCCTTGTGCCGTGGCCGTGATCTTGGCTGGTAAATAAAATTTTAATTTATTGTTTTAGCTTAACTGGCTAAGTAAATTTCAAATATTTGTAGTGCATAAATCAGATAAAACCTGTAATCATTGTATTATTTAAAATCAAAATACTTGCATATAATTGGCAGTTAACCTAAGGAAAAGGTGATTCAAATTCCAATTTATCCAAATAGCTACGAGAACGTCAGTAAAGTCAGCAAGATATAATTATAATTGGTTTTGAAATAATTTATAATAAAGAATGAATTGCATGCAGTTGGATATGTCGAATGATAGTAATCATAATAATCCCTTTAAGTGGATATTAATTATTTAAACTTTTTTATGGTATTTTTAGCATTTTTTCAAGTGAGAATTGGAAACTCAAAAGAAGTCTACATTGGCCGTCATTTAGTCATTTTTGTTTGAAGATATTTACCTGCTGGAGTACAATCAACAATTCTCCAAACATTGGATCATCATAAAAGGTAAATCTACTCATTCTAAAATAGTGAAGTTCTGCCACTTGATTGCATCTTAAGCTCTTTTCTGTATTATGTTTTGGAAAATGTCATGCCATATTTGAAATGCAGACCATCGTTTTGAGAAAATTATTTTTTTGATTTAATTTGTCTATTTTCCACTGTATCTTCTTGTATGAGGGGAGTCTAAGTTTGAAATAATTATTGACAGACAATACTTAACAGCAGTATTATACTAAATAAGCAGACAGCAAATAAATATTATTAATTACATCAGTATTCTGTTAAATTGTAGGTACTATCTGCATCTGCATTGAAAAGATTCTACAATGGCCAAAAATAGTACTTCATCGACATTACAGTCGAAGTCAACGCTGCAGGGTTTATATCAGTCTCAAAGAAACATCCCTAAACTAATAGAAGATAAACGGCTTCATGATCATAGTTGGGAAAAGTGTTACATAAAATCAAAGCTATTACTACGAGAATACGAAAAAGGGTCAGATTCTGATTCTCAAAATTCCATAATTAAAGATAAGCATGAGATCGACGTAGAAAATATATTTGACCGAGTAGATGGCAGACTCCCGGCAGCTGGGAAGGTTTTATTACTCGGCGGACCCGGAAATGGGAAAACGACAATGTTACATAATATATGTTACAGATGGGGTAAAAATGAATTATGGACAGATAAATTCGATTGGGTATTTCGTGTAAGACTGAAAATAATGTTAAGTGAAACTTGGGCTAATAATTATAGTGCGGAAGATAAAGAGGATCTTCTTAGTTGTTTGGTTCATCGATGTTTGACATTGCAGATAGCAGAGCATAGAAGAACTAACAGATCAGCCCGTATTGTAATAAGTGTCTCAGATGTTCGGCAAATAATGAGTCAGGACAAAGTATTGTTGCTACTTGATGGCTACAACGAAATAGAGTATTTAGCAAGAGACGATGACAGGTTTGATGTATACGACGAAATAATGAACAGTGTGTTTGAACATAAATATGTCGTAATGAGTTCCCGACCAAATGCACTTGAAGATTGTGACAAATACCAATTTGAAAGGATAGTGGAGCATAAAGGATTAGAGTTCACAGGCATCTCACATTACGTAGATTCTTATTTTGGCAAAGGAGAAGTTGCTGAACAACTTAAATCCTTTATTGAACGTAACACTCGAGTTAGAGGAATGTGTCAGACTCCCATCAACACGGTATTAATCTGTTTGATTTGGGAAGACGATATGAAAAAGATGTGTAGCAATATCAAAGATTTTAATATGGGATTGTTATTACGTGAAGTTATTATATGGCTAGGGAAAAGAAGTTTAGAAAAGTTTGATGGTAAAGATTCAAAAAATATTGGACGAAATAACGTATTGCGTAGTAACTTATTAGAATACTTGCGAAAAGTAGCTTACGAAGCGTTTATCCGACAAGGAAACTTTGTGAGTTCTAAAATCATAAATGATAATTTAGTTGATGATATTGAGATAACGAAAGTGTATGAGTTTGGGTTGCTTCAACCTATTTGTGAGGAGACTGATGTCATAAATCTAGATTGCCAATTCATTCATCCAATATTTCAGGAATATTTGGTAGCAGAATATTTAAAAGAATCACTAGCAAGTAATTCATATGGTAAAGCATGTACTTTAATAGGCGAACATAGAAATGAACCGAAATATCTACCGACTTTGAAATTCCTGACGGGCATTGTGAGTAACGATGAAGAGAAAGATGACGGAGTAGATTTGATCACAAGGTTCTGGGAAGCAATATCTTGCAATGTTGATGGGATTTTAGAGCTTGGGGTAGAAACAAAGGTAATTTTGCTCATGCATGTTCTGGAACAAAGCAAAATTAAAGGTGAAGTAGATAAAAGAATTCCGAATTTAGATACAATAGAAAATTTGGTTGATTTGGCTGTGGAACAAGATATAGTTAGGTGGGGAGAGCACATAATTGAAAGTGGCTACGTGTCAGAAAAAATAAAGCAACAATTAAACATTGTATTGAATGTGGATGATTTGAGAGATAACTTTGAACTTAGAGCAGCACTGGCCATAATTGCCAGTTTGATCAACAAAACTGAAATTGTAGACACGACCTACTTAGTTGGAAGAGTTATGACTTTAATCGTTGCAGATAGTAATATGCAGTTGCAAAAATTAGGTCTTCAAATATTGTACCAACTATTAGATCGCAAAATTTGCAGTAGCATTTCAAAAGACGACTTGAAAACAATAGTACAACTAATGAAATTTGATTATTTAAATAAATATGCCGAAAACGTGTTCAAAAAAATTCTAGACCTCATACCAGATTTTACAAAATGCAATGAAATGCTATGTAGCCTAAAGGAGTCAATAGAGGGTTCTAATTCAGGTAACAAGATCATGGCAATCAATATTTTGCAAGATGTAGTCAAGACTGCACCGATAAATTATGTAGCAGAAGCTGCAGAAATATCATTGCAGTTCTTAAATTCTGCATTTGAAGATCAGGCAGTTTCCACTAATTGCCAGTTAGCCATTGTGAATATTTTAAAAGTGATGCGGTCAGTTGAGCCAGAACCAGCTATTAATGAGGCTAATAAGTTTTACTCCAGGTTAATAGGTTCGCTAGAAAATTCACAATTTCGGCATGATTTAAAATTGAAAGCAGTAGATAGCATTCTATACTTAGTTAGGGTTATGAAGCCACAGCTAGATGATAAGCCAAAGGTAGTATTCGAAAAGCTGATTACTTTAATAGAAGAAAACAAAGACGAGAATTACAATTTCGTTTGGAGAATATCGACAACATTAAGAGTTATTCCCCTTGAGGAAATGGAAGAAGCTGCAAAGAGAGCTTTTTCTCTATTGGGAGACTTGATGAAGCATTTTTTGCGAAATAGCAACACAAATTTAAGATCTATGGTTGCATCTAACTTGGGGACTTTAGCAGGATGCATACCAAAAGATTCAGCTGCAAATTCAAAGAAATCTGCGTTGAAAATGTTAATTCTATTGCTAGATATTCCAGACTGTAGTTTATCGCTCGCAGCTGTAGGTAGCATAGTTAAGTTAATCGAACCTACGTCTTCGAATGAGGAAGTTCTTAAGCTAATTAATTTAATGTTGGGTGGCATGAACGAAGTTAATTATCTATTGTTTGCATCTTTGTCGCACATCCCCCGTTTACTGCAGTTCTTCTCCCAAGATGAATGCTATGATGCCATGGAACATAAAGTAATTAAATCCACGGTGATGCTAATTGAGAAAAATATTCGTGATTTTTACAAATCATCAGCAATTAGTAATATAGAGCATTTTTTACAAGGCATGTCTTTAAACAAACGATTGATTATTGCAGAGGATGAGGATTTGTCATTGTTTGAGTCGTTGTTTAAAATAATTAATAATTCAAAAGCAGACGAAGCGAAACAACAAGCTATTCGTTGTGTATCGTTATTATTACAGGCAATGCCCCCTGACAGAGCAAATGATGTAGCAGATAAAGCACTGAAATCTTTATTTCGTGTTATAAACGAGCCAAACGTTAGTGATTCGAAAATGCAAGCAGTTGACACTTTACCTGAATTTATACAATTTATAAAGGACCCTAATATTGTGAATGAAGTGATAGAATTACTTTTGACGGTAGTCGATAATCCAGATGCAAATGTTACCGATTTGATGTGCAGTTTCAGAGTAATCAATAAAGGACATTGCAGATTTCTAAGCTCTTTAGACGCTGCAATTAGTAGTATTTCGAAAATATTAAAATTCGTGACACTTTCTGAAGCATCTAGAATAGCGGAACAGGTACTTGATAAGGCGATTAATAAAAAGTGCACGAAAGGAACCGAGACCCTAATTAGCGTAGCTCCTTTGAGCAAATCCGTTAATTTACTTAGAAATATCGATGTAAAAAGAGTTGCAATTAGTGGAATTCATGCAAAATTAACAAACGTTGATGAATTAGCAGCAATAAATTATACTCAGGTTATAAATTTACTTGATATTTTATTTCTAAGCAGAGGACAGGATAGTAGTGCAAAATTGTTATATTCTGCAGCACAAAGCAAACTGACGTTAATAATTCATGAAATTGACGATGGAGGAATCAAATGGATGGTCGAGCAATTTGATAATTTGCCCAATGTTAGCGAAAAGAGAACATTTTTGACAGGACTCTACCATAAAGTGTTAAGAGAGTTAAACGATAAAAAACAAATTAGTAGTTCCAGCCATGAATTTATTATCAAGTGTATAGAATACGGTCTTACAACTACTATAAAACGTTCAAAGGGGCCACAACAAAAGTATCAATTAGTGTTCGAAGACATTTCCTACACAATTCATAGTTCTAACGAGTCAGATTTGTATGGCATAGCTGAGGCAGCATTATTGCAAGATAATTTATTAGCTAAGCAGTACAAAAGCTATAATCCACTTTTCAAAAATACCGAATCAGGTCTAAAAGTTGCTGCATCAGATATTGACACGCGTAGCATAGTAAGCAATGATTACAAAATTAATTGGCAATATTGGCAATTATCAGTTATGCATTTATCAGACCAAAATAGGAGGGAACCTAGTAAAGTTCTTGCGTTGTTAGAACGAAGGGATCATTTTGGTTACCAGGTCATTCACAAGATACATGTAGATAATTCAGGATTATTATGTAATCAATCATATGTATTGCATCCAAATGAAGTTTCTTCCGATATTCGGGAAAAGTTGTTTGGTGACATGATTTATATTTGTAGTTCAAAGGAACAAACAAAACCAAGATATTATTGTTCAATCTTTGATAAAGTGTCTATTGAAACTGGAATGACATTACTTCAGCAAGTAAAAGTACATCAACTTGTAGAAGATAAATGGGATCAATTTATTCTTTACCAATTTTTGACAAAGTATGCTGGTCTTGACCTACTTTCGAATTTTGAATGGACTAAATATGTAGCTACTGCAATTGAGCTTAAGAAGGAAATGTTACTTGGTCTAATAGGCGAAAGGAGAAATATTGCTAGACGAGAGAGCGAATCTGTTGATTGTACTATTGCTAACTCACAGAGAATGAAAAATATTGAGCAGAGATTCCAAAATGCAATGCTAACTATGAAAAATGAAATCATAACTAGCACTAACATTAAAGATTCGGATAAAATAGGAATGCAAAATCAGGTTGATGGCATAACTCAAAAGCTGCAGAAAATAGTTTTAGATTTGGAAGACCACGAAGAGAAAGTCAATGTGTGCATTGCGAGCATGACCAAAGTTGTAAGCGATGGGAAATTAACAAAAGTAGCACTTGCAGATATACTCGAAGATGTCGATAGAATATTGAGTAAAATAGAATTTGAAGACGCTTCCTGTGAATAAGAAAAGAAGACCTGTTCACTGTATATATTAAGTTTGGGGATATACATATTACAGATTCATTTAAAAGTGAGACACATCGGAACTTGATTTGTTGCTATTGATACGAAAATTTAACACGCGTTTAGATAGTCAATTTTCAAAAATAAAAAAACTTGAGTCTCAGTTATTTATGCGTTGATTATACGAACCTTTTTACCTTTTTGGTAATTTGGTTTACGTCATCGTACTCTGGGGATAAAATATATTATGCTAAAATTAAATTTAAAGGAAAATAGAAAATACATGATATTCATTGAAACTGTAATCAAATTATTGTTTTAGAAAAGTTTATGTGGGCAGTAGAGTAAGTTCGAATTTTTCAACTATATGTTGTGTAATACTTTTTGTTAAATAAAACGTAAAGCCGAATATTTAATTTTTAAGATTTATTAAGTGCGAGTTTCACTAAATAGGTTATAATAATAATTTATAATAATAATATCTATAATATAATCGTAGTGAAGGAGCCCAGCTTGAAATGGGCGGCTGTTTGTTTCCGCGTGACACATGTATTAAGAGCCAAGTGGATAAAATCCTCCGGAGGATTTTATCCACTTGGCTCAAATACATTGAAGAGAAAAATTTACATGAGGGGGGATTCGTCGTTTTAAAAGTGTCATTAATGTGTATCATTTCGAATAGATGCCTTTTGGTATGACTTTTGCAACTATTATCCCCTCGCGGTTGCTGGAAGCATCAACGTAAATAAGATCTCTTCTTATTTACGTCATTAATCAACTAATATAATCGTAGAGTTGAAAAAATTTACCTACCTATACCTACGCATATGGTTGGTTGTTCAGATTTAAATTTTACCGCGTTGATCCAAGTAGTCATATTATTTTACCACAAATTAACAACATTATGGTATGTTTCGTGAGCATAAGATGAATTAAAAGAGCTAGGAAAATAATATAGATAATGAAACCCAACGCATGAGAAAGTTATTACTGTAATGATGACTCTAAATTTGCAAAATTCAATGAAGCCACTATGTCGTTTGCCCACAAGAATTTCTGCCCGTGACTTACACCGCTTATATTTCTCAGAAACAAAAACTTTGGGAAGAGGAAATTAAAAATTAATGCTGTGCTGGCCTCCACTATTTCACATATTATGTAGGCAGGTACTCAGACTGATGTCTCCAGTACATATCTGTCACATTCACATACATGTAAATACTAAGCCCACATAAAGTGTAATAATAGTAATAATATACTGTATTTATTATGGTATTTGGGTAGCCTGGAACAAGCCATAATATATTTAAACTATGTCAACGGGCATCTATTGATTATGCTTCCAGAAAAAGGAAATAGGTACTGAGGTACATATTGGTCATTCATAAGGACTTTTAAAATCACGTACCTATAGTCACCCCAACAACATTTCTCTGACTATTTTGTGATTATCTTAGTTCAAAAGCATGACCGCATTAATCATTAATTAATTTAAGGAAGTACATGAATTTTATATATAAAATTTTAGCTTAAGATGCTTATGTTCAAAGTTGAGTAACTAACTTGTTTAAGTAATAGTAGTAATATGATAATAATTAGGTTGCAATAATCTAAGGAAATTTTCATTTATTACTGTTACAGCATATCCTTGTAAACAATGGATACAATGGAAACAATGAAACGCCATCGCTAATTGGATATTTTGTATTGTGTAGCTAATTGGTTTTAATTGCCTTTCCTCGACGCTCGGCGAAGCGAATGCAGTATAGTGAATGTGTTGTAGAGAGCTGCTGCATGCCGGGGACAACCAAACTGGCGAAGTTCTATCTTCAATATACCGAACGCAACTTATAATACACAATCTCACACACAAGTACCAATATATTAATAACATATTAACATATTAAGAAGGCTCACCACTCACGCCTGCATAGCAACCACAACCACATGGACCTTTCTAAATGCATGTTAAATAATGTTTACATCTGGCTTTATTCCTCCCGAAAGATAAGTCCGATTTTTATGGGACTTAAATATTTGGAATCCTGGACTATCGATGAACACACAAGGGTTGCTGGATTTTTGATATCGTTGCTTTAAATGGTGCAAAAATGAACATTTAATAAAAACGAAAACTGATCCACTTTTTTTGGAATTTAATTTTTTTAAAAACATTAATTAAATTAAGGCCTCACGTAAATCATTAATTAAATTAAAGTTTAAATTGCGGCCTTGTTTAGGCTCGTACGGGCAGCATCTGCCCGGACTAGCTCGCGGCCAATTATTATAATAGGACTAAAATTTACTAGACTAAAATTTTTTACATGCTGCAATGAGTTGTGCACATGAAATTTTGCAAATTAGTAAGTTGTAATCTACATCATTTGTGGAAACAAATTTATTTTATAGTTATAGGTATTATAGACTTTTACATTTTTACATATCATTTGATTGTATAGGTATATTTAATTTTTGATTGAAATCAAAACTAAATAAAATAAGTTGGTCAAGCCGAGAATATAATATTTATTTTTGTTTGTGTGTTAAGATCCTGGATTTGTTTGTAACATTCCAACGCCACTGAGCCAAATTCAGGCTCTGAAATGTTAAAACACAACTAATGCGCCCATTTTATTTATAGGAATTGGTACTTGTGTGTGAGATTGTGTATTATAAGTTGCGTTCGGTATATTGAAGATAGAACTTCACCAGTTTGGTTGTCCCCGGCATGCAGCAGCTCTCTACAACACATTCACTATACTGCATTCGCTTCGCCGAGCGTCGAGGAAAGGCAATTAAAACCAATTAGCTACACAATACAAAATATCCAATTAGCGATGGCGTTTCATTGTTTCCATTGTATCAATTGTTTACAAGGATATGCTGTAACAGTAATACTTAATTACTTTTTTTGTTTTTGCAGATATTGTTGTGGCCAGAATTGTTAGTGTACCAGTATCGTTACTAATTGTCAGGAATTTGCAAACAGAATAATAATTTCAATATCAATTCATCTTTTCATCTCTCCTCGTTTATTGTACAAATACAGTTATCAGATGGAGTCTACTAATATTAAGGAATTGCAACAAGATGTTGTCTTCTGCGATAGAGTCATCAGAAAGCATCCTAGAGATGATAATGCGCATTACAAAAAAGCATCTCTGTTGTACGACCTGGGTCGTGTCACGGGTGATAAATCATACTATGAAAAGTCATTATTGTGCTATGATAAAGCAATCAGTATAAACGAGCAAGGAATATATTTCGCAGATCGAAGTCGTTTGTATGTTGACCTAGAAAAGCCCAATGAAGCAGTTGCTGATATTAGAAAACTAAATCAGCTCCCTGTAGATGAGTCTAACAAACTGTATAACATTTACGTTAAGAATGTACAAAAAGAGATTCTCCGATTGGATGGGGTAAAGGAAACAGTTGAGCAGTTAAGGCTGCAAGGAGAGATAAGTGATGAACTTGCAAACACTTTAGTAGTCTATGGTGACATTATTAGCAACAACGTAGTGCAAATAGGAGTGCATGGTGAGAAATTAGAAGAGCATACGATTATGTTTGGAGATGTGCATGAGCGCATTAGATTCTTGGAAGATGCATTAGCAAAATTGTCCAAAGGGGAAGGGGAAAAGGAAGTAATGTTAGAAGAGCTAAAAGCACACATGAATGAATTGGAAGAAAATAAAGCGAATAAAAGTGATATTGAACCATTTGCATTTAAAGTAGATCAGGAAATAACAGACGACCCCAAACTGGCAGATTATTATCATACTTTGTACGATAAGTTGAACTCTAAATTGTTAGAGGCTACGGTTGTGTGTGGCGATTGCTTGACCATAGACACGTCTAGAATTCTGGTTAAAGGTGCTGCATCAGCAATCGATTTAACTATAAAATACTCGTTGGGAATAGGAATACCTGTAGGACAATCAATCAGTAGTGCTATTGGAGTTTATGATAAGAATGCTATAAAACAAAAATCTGCAGCAATTGCAAATTTGGCTTCAGATCCTAGTGCAAAACATAATGTCATTAAACTACTGGCCCAGGAAATCACTTTAAATAGTAAAGATCGAATTACAAATGCTACGTCAGAGCATGAAGAGATTAAGGACTGGAGTCAACCAAGTGTAGTCCAGTATCTTAAAAATAAGTTTATTTTTAACTTGGAAAAGTATGCACAGTACAACACCCAGCAAATTTTGGCATGCATAGATGCCGTGAAGATTGTGTGGGTTTTGAGCAAAGGTCTAATCAAAGGAGACAAGGGTGAAGAACAGGTTATAAACCAATTACTTGAACTGCCAAGAAATTATAAATTGTCTGTAGTGAAAACATTACCCATTCTTGGGCTGCCAATTTACTCCAAAAGAAAGGTCATACTTACTAATCAGTTAGGTAAAGCAGATGAACTAGATGATGAGCTAGACGAACAAGAGACAAAAGTACAAACTGCCAACTGTAACGCATTATTGTAATTTTTAAGTCCTATTGACTCCTTTGGACATGTAAATAAAGCAAACGGTACTAATTAATACTAGTTAAGAGCAGAAAATTAATATTGTCATTTAATTATTTTGAAAGTTCGTGTAATATTTGGAGTATTAATTTCCTAAGATATGAGCTAAACTAGACTTTTCTAGTTGAATGACTTCTTTAGGCTATAAATTATAAGTTATCTGTGAGTGTGCAGTCAACATAAATGGCAAACTGTATTTTGTTTGCTCAACATGGAACTTCTACTAATATTACTCTGTGTTTTAACTATGTTTAATTTTAGTACCAACTTGTAAATCACTAATGAATGTAAGGTACAAATTGAATAGACCGAGTTAAATGTTGGAAGTTGTTCTGTATTTTGTCTAATATTTAATATGCACCCACTCGAAACTACTGTACAAAATAAATAAATATTATGTACTGTTTATATATTTATGCCGTCGTCTATGTGTAAAGAATAATTTCATCAAATTAATACTCATAGATCGTAGAGCGATGTAAATTATTTATTTCGTTCAATAATTCAATCCAATTATTTAAGTTGAATTACTATATACATGATGTGCAATTCGTCACACACAGTATAATACATTTACTACAACTACTACGTAAAGGTACAAGGTACAACTACTATTGAAAGCCTGCCTTAAAACCCAAAAGGCATCTTAAGGAAATATAAATTATTGCTACAAAAATGATCTTTGATTCATTCTGTACTCGGATGACAACATTTATTTGCCTCTCTAGTAAATGATTTTATGGTTCAGTACTACTTTCTCCACCTCACAGAAAATAAAAGATGCCTGTTTAGTCAATTTTTCATCTTAACATCGCAGAGGATTCAGTCTATTTGTATCATTACGATTTAGCTTCTGAATTTCTACACAAAATTTAATTGACTTTTCTCAATTAAAAACTACAAAAATAATTGCTGTTATTTACAGAAAACCATCGCTAGTTGGTTTCACTTCAAATTAAAATAAGAAATGCCATAATTTTTAAACACATACAACAATTTTTTAATTATATTCCTGTACACGGTAAAATGTATATTTCAATTTTAAAATCTACCTATCTAATTACATCTTCAACATAGTTACCATAATCATAAAATATACTTAATAAAGGCGACAGAAAAACCTCTAGTAAAAAATTAGCCCTATTGGAAAAGTTTATAATACATCATCACTAAAGAATTGCAATGAATTTTAAAATAAAGGCTAATAAGAGGAAAATATCGATTAAAATGGAATTCATAATTAAACTACAACTGTTTATCTCAACTACAACTTGGTAAGTGAAAAACATAATACTTTGTAAGATAGCTATGTACTGTTATCTAAGCCAATACAAACTTTCTACTTATGGCGTGAATGAGTACTATACGTATGCTATAAAAATAAATAAATTCAATATTCCATCAACATACACAGTATTGGGCAAAAGTAACTAAGACAAACGAGATCGAAATGGCAAAAAATACGAATACAATCCGATCGCCATGGTTCCTTATACCCCGAACCCAAATTACATACAAATGGCAAATTACTTTAATGATAATGCATAAGCTCCCATGTCCTAGTTACTTTAGCGCACGCCTGTATATATAATACATAATATATGACTGGGAATTTTTATATTATATCATAACCTTATAATTTGTTGTCTTTCAATGGAATGTAATTTAAAATTCTAAAGCTCTTTTAGTCCCTCTAATGATCTCGTGTCGTTCGCTGATTGCTTGTTGATCTTCTGATGTAGAATGCACAGCTTTGTCGAAAGGCCTGCGGGGTGTTGACGAATTCCAGCTGTCGATAACAAAATAAACAGTAAAAGAAAAATGAAATACAGTATTTCAGATATAAAAATTCAATATCATAAGAAAAAAATCGTTAATTATTTTGATAATAAATTAAATAGCAAATCAGCATTTAAATAAATTTATGAAAAATTATAAGTACTTACAACACACATGAAATGCAGAAAAAGAGAGCTATACTAATACAAATAAATTATATAGAAATAAATGGGCTTACCATGAATGATTTTTAGTTTTGAAATGACAGTTTGCCTTAAGCGAATTGTACCAACGAGAGATAGCTGGATACTGAATTAAAATTTCATCATCAATGATGTCCTTAATTGCATAAAATACCTGTCTGTCATTTTCTTTAGGATGGGTGCTGTTGGACGAGAGAAAATAAAATTTATTACTCTTTCATATTAAATAAATAATATATTATTAAAGAATGCGATTAATATTTAATTACCCATCAATATAAATGGCACAATTACCACACTCTTCAAAATCCTCTTCTTCAGCCTCTTCGTGAGTTGCAGCCGTTATAAAAGAAAATCTGTCATCATCGTCTACTTCAATATCATTAACTTCCATGCTGACGTCTGACAAGGCATTGAAGGAACAGTCGATTTCAGTATCAATTGTACTGCTAGAAGTATTGGCTAAATCCCTGTAGTCCCAGCAAGTTTTATTGATGTCCATTTCAACATTCGGTTGATTTTTCGCAAACGTGCAAAAAAACTCATCCATGTAACACTTTAATTCATCATCATTATCGTCCTCATTCCTATTTTGCTCAATTCGATATTCTTTTGGGTTGAAGCTTAAACGCCTTAATTCTTTCTCAGATAGTGGTTGGTGAGGAGGGGATGATGGGCTATTAATATGCATTGAGTCCAACCCTATTTGATGTAAATCATAAATAAATAAATAAATGTTAGTCTAAAGATAGTGTAAACGAAAGAATAACAAATAAAATGGTTACAAAACAATTATTACTTTTAATGAGAAGTTCAATAGTTTCATCGGAATTTCTTTTGATAGTGGACAGAGAGTTTGAGCACAGAGAATCATCAAATCCATGATCTTTATCCGATTTTGATTTTGGGGTCCAAGACCAAGTAGAATTATTCGACAATACAAGAGTTCCGTCGCCATCATCATAACTAGGCTCACTGTATGTTTCTGTTGCAGCATCCTGTAAAAATATAACAGCACAATACAATTGTTTTTAAATTAAAGAAAAACTAGAAAAAATTAGAAAACAAGCTCAAGTCTACATAATTTCAAATGAATTAAATTACCACTTCATTTTCT